>CM062817.1:297357589-297968319 GCA_031772625.1 Pinus tabuliformis | reverse complement strand
TTTGTCTCTAAGAAGAAAGGAGCATTATTTAACTATCAGTATGCAATTTCACCTCTAATTTATAATAATAAAATTGCTATAGATATCTTGGAAAGGGAAATTTTGTCTTTCAAATTCTTGCAAGACATTAGCTATCATTTCGATCATTTGGGAATCATCTCAGGATTAAAGAAAAGGCAGGGTTATCAGCCTATTCTCATGAGAGCAAGCCCAAAGAAGAAGAGGTGGTGAATGTTTTGTTACCCATGGATGATATCGCATAGACGGTGCCACCTGTACCTACAGTAGATGAGCGAACAAATTATGCTACTCCTAGTTGTACTGAAAAACAGATGCAGGTAATTAGCGCAGTTCCTCTTACTCTAGCCACCATGACGAAAAGGAAAGTAGAAACTGTGACTCCATCTGAAATGTCACAGCGGGTAAAGGCAAAAGGAAGATGACATTGACACTGACATCTTTGAACAAGAGGTAGAGAAACTGGATAAATAAATGCAACAAGTTATTAATGACATAAGGCCAAAAGATTCAGGGTGTAGTCCCTTGACATTAAACACATTTTTACTGAAGGAGAACAGATAATGGAGACCGGTGTGAAGTTGGTTGTATTATCGGAACAATCTCAGTTAACAAAGATTCCAACACTTAAAGGTGCAACTTCTACAGGTGGACCCTGATTTATTTCTGCCACTAACTTTGAAGCAAATATTTTGAATCTCATAGTTGTACAGCCAGAAATCAGGGAAAACCAACAAGTGTTTGGATCTCGAACTTCTTCCCTGGCTATTAACTTGGGGAAGGTGTTTGATATGGATGTTATCGATTTTTATCGACACACAGGCGAATGTTGAAATAAGGAATTGCTAAGAGGGGGGTGAATAAGTAATTAAGAAACTATTTTCTTTTTCTTACTATGCTTTTAGTCCCTTGTTATATTCTTTAACTTGTGAGAGCATTGATTCAAAAAAATAGCGAGCCATAATATTTCAAAAGCACATGTTCAAACACAATCACATGAGCAACACACATTTCACACAGTGTTTTTCACATGGAAAACCCAGAGGGAGAAAACCACCAATTTTTGTTGTTTGTTTATGATGTAAATTAAGCACCCACTTAATTACATATTTTTGTTTATGACCACCCACTCGTAGGAGGCACAACCCTATTTGGTTAGCAAGAAACAACTTTCCAAGAGGCACCAACCTCTTCAGTATACAGACACCAACCTGCTCTTTCACTGCTCTACTATTTCACACAATTTTCAAATTGAAAACAGAGGCATACAATTATACAGATAAATACCAACAATGGTTGTTCAAAAATCTTACTTCTAAATTATTCCTTCTATGTTCACTTGTAGGAGATCTTCTCTCGTTTATTACAATAACACTTCCTTTGTGCTCTGCCTTCACTATCAAGGGCTCTACACCGACTGCACTTTAGCACTACCCTTGCAATTCTTCACACAGTCCTCACGCTACTCTTGCTGTTGTATTACATAGTGTCCTCTTAGGTGCTTCAACCTCTCTTCTTCAATACCCCTATTATAGCACTGTACTCTCACACATATGCTCACCCATTGCATTTATCCGTTGTCGGTGATGGATTTGTTCCACTGAGGTACTCTGAATGAGAGAGTCTCTCCACTCTGTCCTCTAGCTACCAATTTGTACTTAGGCATGGATTTTATTTCCACTCTTCCCTTCTAATAGTTTCTTGTCACAGAGCCCAAAAGAGAGATGGACCTTGCAGTTCTTCATAGTTTGACTCCATAGAGCTCCTACGCTGAGAAATTAATTCTCAGGTGACCTTCACATTCCTCTGAGAATCCCATGCTGATTTATCGTTCTGTAGATCTTGAAAGTCCACAGAGGTGACCGTTATGTTCTTATTTACCAGAATCATTCCTACATGCGAAGCAGTTGATTGCTTCCTTCATGCTATTGAATTCATCTATGTTAAAAATGTTGTCCTTTTTTCTTGTTACAGAGCCTTCTGCAAGATTAGCACTTTTTAACTACCAACCCCTCTGTGCCTGCATTCATTTCATAGCTGCCGACCCATACAGTCTTTAATTATCTGTACTTCATTTTTAGAGAAAACCCATATCACAACTTCATAGTGGTGCAGTGTTCTAATATCCTCATCCACTTGGTGCATATCTCCTGAGCGTTTACTATCTCATATTCCAGGCTCGTGACCATCAGCTTAATGGGATATCGGAGCCCCCTTTGTATCGTAAATTCTCTGAATTTCTGATTGTATATTAGCTCCTTCTGCATAGCCCTCACTACATTTCTCATCATAGGACTGTTTCCTATGACCTCTAGTGTAGTACATCGATGCCAAGCCTTTAGACTCCATCCGGGGCCAATCTTCCTTGCTACTGCTCTACGCCCTTAGCTCTATGGATTTACATGACCATGATCTTACCCAATATTGAAAGCCCCTCAATCGGAACTTTTCAATAACCAACTTTTCTAGAGTTTCGATATCTTCGATATGTCAAGCTCTGATATGATGTCATCACTCCACATGGCATCTTTATAGTGGTGACACGTGTCACCTTGATCTAGCACACTAGGGCACCCAATATTGTTGAATCAACCTGCCACGTGTCCTGTCGTATTGTTACGTCATGATGACGTCAAATGGCACTCTAGATTATCAGAACCAATCTCATGCTGCCATGTGTCCTGTTGGGGGAGAGAGAGAAGAGGACCCATCAACCCTTGGATTTGCAACAAAATCCTTTGTTAATCTTGTTTGGCATTACTCGACACTTTTTAATACTATCGGAACCACTTGACTGATCCATATTTAAATAGGAACATAACAAATTATAGATATAACCATAAATATAGAGATGCAGCAAAAATAACACTTCATTTCATTAATATCAAATATTGAAATATGTTTACAAACAGAATGGAAATAAGACTAGCTCGGGTGATGGTAACTTATCTTTGAGAAGAGATGTGGCGTCTACATGCCTCTCAACTAAGTTATAATGAGGCTCAATGGCCTTTTTATTATTCAAAACTAAGAGAAAACCCTAAAAAACCAAAACTGTAACCTGAGGAGATGTAACACCAAGATTTTATGGGCCCCATTGGGGTTAGTTGGGCAACCAACTTCCGGTGTCGTAACTTGGTCATATTATCTCTGTTTGACATGTATGATACCTCATTGGAAATATCTCTCTGAGGAATACAACTATTGATGTGATTTCTATAACAATCCCCAAATCCATTTTTCAATAAAAAAGTGTTTATGGCCTCAAAACAGCGCCATAAGTTTAGGACCCGAAAAAATGCCGAAAATAGTAAACTGTGCTACAATTAAGGAAACTGAAAAACTGAAAGAGATAGTGGTGGGTGTCCAAGGGGGATAGGCTGGTGGCCACCAACATCCACCTGTATGATTGATATCAGGGTCTTCTTAAAGTGCCTCAGTTAAGAAGTTTTGATACTCTGATGTTCCAAACTTCCGATATTTCGATATCGCGATGTGCCACTGTCCCAATGTGTTGACCTCGGGGTTCTGATATTTCGATATGTCAATGTCCCGATGTGATGACCTTTGAGGTTCTGATATTGTCCCAATGTGATGATCTCTGGGGTTCCAATATATGATGTGCTGATGTCCCGATGTGTTGACCTATAGGGTTCTTATATCCGATGACTGGTGTCCAGATCGCTGATATCCCAAACCTCTGATATACCGATATTCATTTCTTCTTAAGGCTTCACAACCCCATACTTCAGTAAACCATATCCTTTTATCCAGGAATCCATTTCTGAACATCTTCATATCATAGGAAAACGCTTCCATAACACTTTTCATTGAATAGGGTCCAATGTAGGTTTTGAGTCCTTCTGTTGCGTGGAATATGACTACAAACTTCTCTACTCATTGACTCTTTGGACAGTTGAACTCACAACCACCATGATGATCATTTTATGGCTTCTTCAGTAAGCCTGCTATTGTGATGATTTTCTACAAGAAGCCTGCAATTACGATGGGATTCCTCCCAAACACCCAATCATCATGTTGACCCTTGTTTGACATCAATGCCAACACTTACGCAACCACCCATACACCATCAAATGTCCAAAATTCCCCCCTTTGGCATTGATGGGAACACCATAAGCTCCCCTCAAGCTAGGCATGGTCTACTCTAATGCCAATCTTCTCCCCCTTTGACATCAGTGGCAAAGAAAACTTCTCGAGCACTCCCCCTGAACCATTGCAGTCTACTCTCCCATGAGTTCCACATGCTGAGTAGCTGCCACCACCTTCCAAAATGAAGTCATTTGGAGGGAGGAGTCACAACTCCTATATTCTACCTGATATATTCAAATGGTTCCGTTATCAGTGACTTGGTAAAGATATCTATCAGTTTCTCTTTAGTGGATACATATTCAAATCCGACAATGGTGGCTACAACCTGTTCCCTCAAGAAATGGTACTTCATAGGAATTTGCTTAGTATTTGAATGCATGAATCGATTTTTGGAGATGTTGATGGTGTTAGCACTCAATAATTTCTGAGGTTATA
This sequence comes from Pinus tabuliformis, assembly GCA_031772625.1. NCBI lineage: Eukaryota > Viridiplantae > Streptophyta > Pinopsida > Pinales > Pinaceae > Pinus > Pinus tabuliformis. Next base: position 297,963,756 of record CM062817.1, on the reverse strand, counting down.
GAAGAAAATCACCAAGGTAACCACAAACCAACTTTGGAAGTTGGGATCTAGCCCTACCAGCTTCAGAGAGGGCTCTCTCTGTAAGATTTAACTTTGTTTGATTGAATATTAGGCTAGTTATGAAGTTTGGGGTTTGATTTGTATTTGAGTGGTTGGATGATAACTTAGATTTCCATTGGGCTATGGGGTTTGTTACATAAAATACAGATTAACTAGAGTATCTACACATAGATCTCACAAGGCAAGGTATCCAAACTAATTGGATTCTTTAAATTCTGTGAAATGGAGAAGAAGAATAGAGTAAGGTTCACTTTAAAATATAGAGCATTGTAACCTGAATTCTATATTCAAAGATCAGAAGAAAACATAAAAATTATTCGTAGCTAGGTGCAGAGTGTAGATTTAAACAAATTCTTCCCTTTATTTATCTATTGAATAATTCAGATTTTAGAAAACAATCATGTGCTATAAATAGAGAGATATAAACACATATAACATATAGATGTACTTCACCACCAATTTGACACATGAATCCTGTGAAAGAGCTTTTGTATTACTTTGGAAAATCAGCTGATGCTTCAGCAAAAGATATACAATAGTGTTTCTTCGTACAAAAACCAACCTATACTACTTCAACAATTGAAGTATTTATAACTAAATTACAAAAATATCCTGTCAAGATGACAAGGATGTATCTACAAAATCATAGGACTGAATTAAGCTAACTTATTACAATAAAATGAGGAAAATTGAACTGTCTGAAGTGGTGGCACTGAAATAAAGGAACAACCTGTTGTGTGGCGCTGAAAAACTGGATGTGTTGTAACACTGAGTTGTGCTGTTGAATTACTTTTTACTCTAGTAATTCACAAAGTTTATCCTAGCACTGCTCGCTTGGGATATTCATCTTCATTAATTTCCTGTACACTTCGTCAACTTCGGTATACCTGGAAAATGTCGGCCAGGTGATGAACAAGTTTGGAACTGCATATTGGATGTCAAGATCAAACGATAGTGCTTCCAGGAATTCCCTTCCTGTCATGCTGAGTCTTTTGACTGTAACTTTCGAGCTATCTCTCACCTTGTTCATAATCTGTGCACTATAATCTGGCCACATACTGAGATTTTCATTGATTACTAACAGGTTTGGAAGTCCTTTCTTGTAGAGAGGCTCCAGCTTGGAAAAGAATCTTTGTATGCATGTGTTCATGTTTTGACCCTTCTCTTCAAGTTGTCTCATCAGGTTCCTTTTAGTCAACACTTTCTTGACTTCCAAAATTGTTTCAGTCCTGTCTTCAATTTCTAATTCTTCCAATTCTTGATTGTTCTTGGAATTAGAAATTTGATTAGCTCAATGTCTTCATTTGGTTTATCTGCTAGCTTCTTTCTAACCTACTTGATGGCTTTAATCGACCTTTCAAAAAGTTCCTTTTGTTTCAAAAATAATTTGGATTGAAGGCCAAATTTCTCCCATGTCTTCATTAATTGTTTTCTAGATATTTTCTTTCACCTGTGCCAATGTTTTTCCCATGGCACAATCTTCTTCCATTTTCTGCACTCTTTGGGACAATGTCTAGGTCTTCTGTGTTTTTGTTAAATAAGAATTTTCAAACTTTAGACTCTGCTCCTATAAAACCTTTATCTCCAACTTCATTTTTTTTAGCTCTTCTTCCTGTATAGTCATGTTTTCCATAGACTGGGCTAACTTAACTGAATCATCCACCACTGACATGGGAAGCACTTTTGAGGAGGATGTTCCTGTTGTAGTAGTTGTTGTAGGGACACCTATCTGTAGCAGAGATGCAATTGGAACAACATCAAGAGGAACAACTATAAGCTGTGAATTCAGCTCCTCCTTTATAAGTTTATCCATTTCTTCTTCCATTGCTTGAATCTGGGCACCTTTCTCCACTAGTAGCTTTAGCATCTCTTCCTTTGGTAGCTCTGTCTCTCCAAGTTATTTAGCCTAGGGGTCTTCTGTTGCTGGAAACTTCAATTGATTTTTTAATGTTACAATATTAGCATTCTTATTTATGATGATTTCTTCTGTAGATTTGGAATTGTATGGATCAAAACCGATTTTGACCACCATTTCCTCCAAATATCTTAGTCTAGTATCTTTAGCAAGTGAGGAGATTTTTTTCCAACTTGAATTGAGATTTCACATTATTAGTGTAAGCTATAATTTTTAGGCAATGATAGCAATTTGAGTGAAAGTCAAATACACCATCTCTCCTGCCTACCTGTGCATATCTATTTGATCCAAAGGATGGACAACCTTTGCCTCAAATTCAAAGTGGTATGTTTGAAATCTGTTGTTGACTTTGGTTGAGAGACTTGGGCCTGCAAGAATTCCATATTGTTCAGTTTTGTAGATGTTCTATGCTAAGAGCAATTTCACTTTTCTCACAACAATCATACAAGTAGATAAGAAAAATGCAGATAGAACATATAAGCAGATCTTACAGAAAGACAAATCAGAAACAAGAAAATAATGAATGTGTTCGTTTCGGCGGTCAACAGGATGCTTCAACCAGCAAAGTCTCCTTTGGTCAGCCAGCCCAGCATGTGTCACAACAACCCTCCTGGTGGCTCGTACTTTTAGGATGAGAGAGGAAGATGTGAGTTGAGTTGAGTTGAGTTGTTCAAATTCTCTCCAACTTTTCCTGTATATATATCCATCAATGAGGGTGTGTGACACATCTGTTGGGCATGTGAGCCTACATTACAAAACTGGCTGACCTTGCACATATAATCTATTAAGAATAATAAATTCAAAATATAAGTTCTGCTCATCGGATTAAGACTATTTTTATATGGATTTTACACCTCTCAGAAAGAGGAATCCAACAAAATATTAGCCTCTTAATCTGAGCATCAGAACATGGATTTTGGACCTAGTTGTCCAATTTTAACACTCCCTCTCAACTAGGGAGAACTCCATCTATTAGTGCAATTAACATCGTGAGTCATCCGCCGAAACTTGCTTTGCTGGCTTCTTTATTTCAGAACAGAAGTGGGTCAGTCACAAAGACATCATTCCCGACTGACATAATCAGTCCAGAGGTCCCAGACCTCACAAATCTTGATCCGAGATCAAGTGGTTGGACCATGCCATCCTAGATAAAGAGTACGACAATCTCTGATGCGTCCATCAGTCTTTGCTAATAGTCTCTAGCTTTTCCACACCTCATTGGCCAAATGAGAGGTACTTCCCATGAGCCCTGAACTCAATGGGTAGGATGCATACGGGGCACAGATTAAATGAGTGGCGAACCAGCTCAATAATCACAAGGGTGGGGCAGAAGCATTATGAGTGCTTATAGCTCTGAGAAGCTATCCCCAAAGCCCCCCAGAGCTCCCAGAGCTCATCGTCCAACAGGACCCATATCATAGGGTCTTTCCACGACACCAAGACTCTCACGGAAGGTTAGGAACTTGACCTTCCCCAGGGGCTTAGTGAGAATATCCGCGACCTGCTCATCAGTTCCTATATGATCGAGCCTTACGACGCCTCGCTGTACCATATCCCGGATAAAGTGGTACCTGATATCAATATGCTTGGATCGGTCATGGAACACAGGATTCTCAGTCATACGAATCCCACTCTGATTATCACAGAGTATTACAGTGGTATCTAGCACATGTTGGAACAGCTCACTAAAGAGCTTCCTCAACCAAACTGCTTCACAACAGGCCATACTAGCAGCAATGTATTCGGCCTCCGCGGTGCTCAAAGCCACCGACTTCTGCTTCCTGCTCATCCATGAGATCGAAGCAGAACCAAGATTGAAACAGCATCCAGATGTGCTCTTACGATCCACCACACTGCCAGCCCAATCGACATCAGTATATCCCCGGAGTATCACACTCTCGGAAGTGTATCTCAGCCCATGGTTTATCGTGCCCGAAGATATCTCAAAGATTCTTGGCACCAAACCCAGTGAAAATGATGAGGCTCAACCATCTGTTGACTCAAAGTATTCACTGCAAAACATATGTCAGGACGGGTGTTCACTAAGAACATCAAAGCTCCTATGAGTTGACGCTACTCAGTAGGATTGGCCAAGATAGGCCCTGCAGCGCTGCCACTCAACTTCTTAAAGTTGAGTTCCATTGGTGTCGACACGGACTTACAGTCCACCATCCAAAATTTTTCCAGAAGCTTCACAATATACTTTCCTTGAGAAAGGAGAATCTCTCCAGGTCTCTGCCAGACCTCCAGGCCTAGGAAATAGTGCATTAGTCCTAGGTCTTTCATCTCGAACTCAGCAGCAAGCTCCCTCTTACATTGATGAATGAGAGGGTCATCACCTGTCAGGAAGAGGTCGTCCACATACAGCACTAGAATGAGAGGCTTTCCTTCCTCAACCTTAAAGTAAAGGTTTGGATCAGCATTGCTTCGAGTGAAGCCCAGCTTCATCAAGTAACTATCCATCCTCTCATACCAAGCTCTGGGTGCTTGCTTTAACCCATAGAGGGCTTTCTTCATGGTTTTCTTCAGATCTAGGAAGATCTACTACTTTCTTCAGGGAAGCATCTTCGTCAAAAGTGACATCATGGCTTATCTCTACTTCCCTTTGACCAGGTACATAGACTCTATATGCCTTATAAGTCTCACTGTAGCCCACAAACATTCCTTTCTTCCCAGTAGCATCCAGCTTACTTCTCTTTTCTTTCGGCACATGAAAATAGACAGGACATCCAAAAATTCTAAAATGTGAGACATCAGGTTTCTTACCAGAGAAAACCTCTTCGGGAGTTTTGGAGTCCAAAGCGGAATGAGGGCATCGGTTTTGAATGTACACAGCAGTATTTGCAGCTTCTCCCCACAGAAACTTTGGAAGACCCTGGTCACATAGCATGGCACGGGCAGCTTCCACAATAGTCCTATTCTTGCGTTCAGCAACACCATTCTGCTCAGGAGTATATGCAGTGGTAGTCTCCCTCTTAATGCCAGCTTCTATTTACAACAAAAGTCAATACTTTGACTTATCTAGATCTAGCATAGATCATTTCGTATCATGATGAGATCAGTTGAAGACATTTTGCTTCAACTGATTCTCAAGGTGACTCCTTCACCTATCATCGTGCTGCATCTCGTCCATTTGCTGCACCTTACTGTGTAGCACCATCATGCTGCTCATGCTCTCATACATCACTGTACTGCCCATGACCTTCATCATGTTGCCCATAATCTACATCAGACATCATCAAGCTGCCCATGCTTCATGCATCATGTCACCCATATATCATGTTGCCCATGATCTACAACATGCTTCATTATGCTACTCATGCTAATGATCTCATCTCTGCTCTGATGAGTGATTACACACCATGATTGTTCCGAGAGGCTGAGATGATCTTTGAACCTTGAGATCATAACTGCATCTTACTGTACTGTAAGATTATGATCCTTGTCTCTTACTTTCTTCAGAGGAGATCACTACAGCATATAGAAACATCATCCAATGCTTCAAGGCTGCTGTATGTCAATGAGATCTTCTTTATCCAACTAAAATCGAGATCATTGTTCAATGTTTATAACTGTTGTGATCTTAGCTCATCAAGACTAGATGTGCCCAGATCACATACATCCGCTTCCTTCATTCGAGGATACTCACAGGAGTCTGTGGCTTCTTCACGTATGGTCTGCAGCTACCTCATTTTGACAATGATTTGACTGCGTGAATATGATAACGTATAATAGCGTATCACACGTTGACTATGGCTGATATATAACTGCGTGAATATAGTGTAACACATTCACACGTTGACCTGTGTGAATATAACAACGTATAACCCACACGTTGACTGCGTATATCACATGTGACTGCGTGAACCCAGTGTTAACATCCACACATTGACTGCGATGATGTATTCCACGAGCAATGTTTATCATTGACTGCACGGCGTATATACATGTCCAGCATATATATATAACTTATGTACTATAGCGTATATTGTCCAGCGATTACTGCCCATCGTCTGTACAGTCTACCGTATATATAAAGACCATACACATCAAGACCAGATACATATTAAGACCCTATATACTGCTGGAGCAAGATCATACATATCGAGACCCTGTCATATAACGCTGATGCCATACATCTTTGTATCAATTTTCACACCAGAGCAATATCACATACCATCACAGTATCGCGATCATATGCCATTGAGGGATGTAATCATATGCCATTATAACCAGGGATATTATGCGAATGTCATACCACATCAAAGAGATGAATGTGAGACCATATACCAATGCGATTGTATAAAACCTCCGCAGCCTCGGCGAATATACATAAGAGACATTTGCATACTCTGTTTGTATATATAAGAGTCTTTGGCATCCTCTGCGTGTATATATATAACCTCTGCGATGTGTACAAGACCTCTGTGACTTATATAACATTGTATAAAACCTCCGCGGCTAATATCACTCCTCTGCGATGCATACAAGACTTCTGCGACGTGTACAGGACCTCTGCGTGTATATATATAACCTCATGCGATGTGTACAGGACTGTCTAGCGAATGTGTATAACCATAACTGCAATGTATGACATGACTGCCCAGCGTATAATTGCACAACGTATACATAACTCCAGCTACACCTCAGGACTGTGGAATTTAGACTGCGGTTGACTGTGTCCTTTTATTACTCCATTAGATATGAAAGGCCCTCAACTCCGCGGGACTTCAAGAAATTTTGAACTGCACTGTAAGCCTCATTGGCGCCCACCGTGTATTTGTCCGCATTGACGCTACCCACCGCCTGCTACGCGCCGGCGATGTCTGAGAAACAACACCCCATCGTTTCGCTGGAATCTTCGAGCAAGACGAATGAAATAAACTGGTTATGTAGATCTGAGACGGGCACCCATGGGCCATACTAAATATTGCCGTTTCAACCGGGGGCTCGTCGTGATGACGTGGAATCTGTTTCCGTGGCTTCCAGGCTGTTGGTCATCGAATGTGCTCCTGCCACGAGGGACATCACCTTTAGTTTGGTCCATCCGGCAGGCTGTCATACGCCGGACAGAGTGCTCCCCCACTACCCATGCAAAGGGTGCCGGGACTCTGTGTGCCACTATTGCTTATTGTGTTGGGACATTTAACCGCGGTGTTAAGTTAACCTTGACTTGACCTTTAATTTTTCACGCGTTTCCGTGATTCGGAGGACTTTTCTTCTTTGCTGTGCATATTTCCATACCTGAATGCGTTTCCCGTATAGACTGTGGGTTCCAACATGTCAATATATCAATGCGGCTACCATGTGAACAGCGGCAAAGTTCTCCAATTGTGCGTGTATAGACTGCGTTCCAAGATATATGTTATGACTGCGTTCCAAGATATTTATATGAATGCCCAGCGTATATATTTCCAGTGCCCAGCGTATATATCTCCAGTGCCCAGCGTATATATCCAACATTTACATTACTGCAGCGTATATAATATGACTGCGTTCCAAGATATTTATATGAATGCCCAGCGTATATATTTCCAGTGTGACTGTATGCTGTGCATAATTAAGGTGTCGTATATATCGCGAATGTTGTGCTTCCTCTATGACTGTATCATACGTAATGACCTCTTCATAATTGCAGCTTGATCACTGTGGCACCCAAGACTGCGTATGAGTCTTCATGACCAGCGTATAGGGTTTCATATTGCTGTGGCTACCCTTCATAGTACTGTAGATACTCAATGCCGATACTCGAGTTATGCTTGGACTGTGCCTTACGTTTAGACTGCGGCTAGAAACCTTTGTCATGTTCTACCATACCAGCGTATAGGGTTTCATATTGCTGAGATTTAGAGCTAGGGCATCATGGGCCAGCATCTTATTCTTGATGTCTCACTCCTTCTCCAAAAACCCAAGACGTGGAGAGGAGGAGATTACCTCAAGAATGTGTTTTCTTCAATAATGATTGCTATAGATAGAGTTTGTCTTCACCTCAGCTCTGATACCATGTTCAGTTTTGTAGATGTTCTATGCTAAGAGCAATTTCACTTTTCTCACAGCAATCATACAAGTAGATAAGCAAAATGCAGATAGAACATATAAGCAGATCTTACAGAAGACAAATCAGAAACAAGAAAAATGAATGTGTTCGTTTCGGCGGTCAACAGGATGCTTCAACCAGCAAAGTCTCCTTTGGTCAGCCAGCCCAGCATGTGTCACAACAACCCTCCTGGTGGCTCGTACTTTTAGGATGAGAGAGGAAGATGTGAGTTGAGTTGAGTTGAGTTGTTCAAATTCTCTCCAACTTTTCCTGTATATATATCCATCAATGAGGGTGTGTGACACATCTGTTGGGCATGTGAGCCTACATTACAAAACTGGCTGACCTTGCACATATAATTTATTAAGAATAATAAATTCAAAATATAAGTTCTGCTCATCGATTAAGACTATTTTTATATGGATTTTACACCTCTCAGAAAAAGGAATCCAACAAAAATATTAGCCTCTTAATCTGAGCATCAGAACATGGAGTTTGGACCTAGTTGTCCAATTTTAACACATATGCATCCTTCCCTTCTCTATATCATATGTTGAAATGAGTTTGTACTGAATGGAGGAGGACTGCTTTCTGAACTGAGCTCTTATGTTATCATGGATGGCCTCATTCCTCTACTTGATTTCCTTGTATCTCTGAAAAATTTCCAACTGTCTCTGCTTTGTAGATGTTTCAAGTGTCTGAGGGACAGTAGCTAGAATATATTTTGTAACTAAGGAGGATGATGGAGATTCTGTAGTTCCACTGTCCAGCTTGAAATTCTTCAAACCGGAGCCAACTTTAAGCTTCTTAGTATATATTTTGAATTCCTTAGTTGAGACTTCGGTGACTGGAGAATCATCCTCTCTTTCTCTCTTATATGTTTTCTCTTTGGGTATTGGAGTCTCTAAAGCTATCCTTGAAATTACCTGCTCCTTGGCCTCCCACAATGTGTTTTCCACCCAAGTGTGTTGGTTCATATACTTTTCAATTTTAGGCCTCTGTGTGTGCACATATGGTGTAGTTTTTTGTTCTACTCTCAACTTGGAAATTACCCCAAAGGGGTCATAAGACCAAGTGAAGCTGAGAGGAAAGTTCATTTGTTTCAGCAGGAGGTCTGCTTCCTCTCCTATTGCTCTACTGTTGCAAATAAATGGTCCAACTTGTGTCTTGATCCTGAACTAGGATTTCTTCTTGGCTGCCACAAAATGAATATTATCATAATGAATTATCTTCCTGATATATTCCAAGGCAAATATCCTCATGGGTAAATATTTGTCCAGTTTGTATGGTGGCATCTCTAACGCATACACTCTAATCTATGTGAATGATTGATAAAGGTACCAATCCCCTATTTTGACATGTTCACTGAGCTGAAGAACCTTCTGAATTTCTTCACTAATCCGTGGAACCTGTAGTCCACTTAACAAACAAGTGACTGGATATACAAATTGGTCTATGAACTCTGAGAAGCTATATTCATGTGATTGTTTTCTGACTAAAGAAGTCCATAAAATGATTAACTGTGGTTCTCCTTGCTGATCCAATTTCTGTACTAAGAATGGAAACTTATCTATTTGGAAGAATAAAAACATATAAATAGGAATGGATGAATATCTGAACATTCCTTCAGTTAAAAACTATTGGACACCTAATCCTCTATGGGTTAGTGGGGAAGCAGAATAGACTAAGGAAGTCCAAGAGACCTTGGGATGTGGAATCCAACGGTCAAACTATGTACTATAAATGTACATCATTTGTTAATAAAAAATATAGTCTCATGTTTTATCTTTCATATTCTGTTGCTACCCATGTGTGTGTTTAACTTGGTATCAGAGCCATGATGTGTGGCCTGTGTAGTTTTCTTCCTCACAGTTTATGCCTTAGGTAAAGAAAAAAAAAAAAATGCCATGTTATTATTCCATGCGCAACTGGTTTGAGCTGCCTTGAATAGTGCTGGCCTAGTCTTCATTACCTATAACGCTCCATGTATTCCCGACGCTCCTGCGTACTAGTGTCAGAGCTTGAGGCGAATACCTCCCTTGATCGAAATATGTGTTTTATGCCTACCAATTCTACCCTATATGCTTGTCAGAACTGAGTGTTCTATTCCTCATTCTGTGCTTTCCCGTAGGGACCTTAACGCCCCTTCCTACCTACTCAGCCGTGCATGGACTTGCTACAAATGTGGAAGAGGAGAAACTTCATTAAATGCCTGTGTCGGACGGTGGTATCCGAGGGCGGAATTCAACATCTGTTGAAGTAGTTGGACTGCTCTCCTCCTTGTGGGTTCTGACAGAGATTCCCAAAATCCATTATCCGTTTCACTACGTTGAATGGTTGAATTGGGTTATTCTATGTACTGCGTCAAGTTATGCTCATGCTCTAGTTAAGGAACACATAACGTTGAAGACTTGGCTTATATACACAACTTTGAATAGAGCCAGTGATTGGGTGTTGATGCATGTATTGTTTGTTTAAACCTAGTTGAATGGCCCTTTGAAGACCATAGGGAGAAATTTCGTTGAGCCCTTGTTATCTTTGGTGGTTGATCACTAGGTCATGGATTCGAATCCGCGGTGTCATTCTTACTAAATTCACGCCAAGCATCATGGAGATTGTCTTCAGTGAGGGACAGAAGGGCAACTGTAGAGTAAAGACTTCCCGGGTTCGAGTCGCTGTCCACCAGTTGTGCGTGCAGGGTTGCGTGGTCAGTATTTGAGAGCTTGTTCCTCTTCAATCATGATTTAGGTCAGAAATGGCGTTCGGTGGTATCACTCGCTAGCTACGGTGTTGCCAGGAGTCAAACCTGTGACCGAGGATGGTATCAACTTAACAGAAATAGGTGATTCCTTTAAGCGGCCAAATATCGTGCTGTCATTGTCTTTCAAATTTTTTATGGGCTCTCTCTAGTTTTCTTGTGGTTCTCTGAAGGTTGTTCGCTTCAACACGTTCAATTTGTGGTTTCTGCAAAGGCGGCGAGTGGTTATACTCGCGCAATCCCATGTCCGACAGATGGTGATCCATGACAATCGCTGGCAAGAGGAATAAATATGCGAGAGACCACCTGTGTCTGAACATATCTGCCGAGGACGTAATCATGCGGATCGATTTTCTAATAAAAAGATTGCACGGGCTCCTGCATTTCTCGGAAGCAATTATTGAAGATTTGTATGAAGTCTGCGGGAGAGGAATGTTATGCTCTTAACCTACAAAATAATACCCAGATACAGAATATGCGAAGAAGAGATACCCATAACACAAAATATGCGAAGAAAAGATACCCAGAACACAGAATAGCAATGATTTTATTATTCAAAGAGCAATGTTCACATACCTCTTCGAGGGGGCAACCTCCAATAGAGCAGAGCTCCTCGCAGGGAGTCTCTATCCTTTATATATGACTCATACATGCAATACCATGAGCCAATACCGTGGGTTTTATTAATACCATCTATCTAATACTACGGCCCATTTGCAACTAACTGTGGTCCCGTCATTAATTGCGGGTTAACCCTTAAAAATATTAATATGGGCTTTATTGACTCTTGACTATGACGTGATCCCATGACATAAATAAGGGGGTTAGGGTGGGACCCTAACATGCCCTCCACTTTAAGACTAACCTTGTCCTCAAGGCTGAAGCTGCGGAAACTGCTGAAGAATAGTGGCTGGTTCCCAAGTTGCATCTTCCGGAGAGGTGTCTTTCCATTTGACGAGGACTTCCTTAATCATGCGGCCGCGCAGGTGCTTGTCTCGTGTGTCTAGAACCTGTTCGGGTTGAAGCCATATTGACCCTTCTTCGTCCAATTCAGGTAGACTTGTTTGAACTCGGCAATTGTTCCCAATCACTTTCTTGAGGCACGATACATGGAAAACTGGATGGATTTTTGACGTAGGTGGCAAAGCCAACTTGTAAGCCACTTCTCCAATGCGCTGAAGTACTTGGTATGGTCCGTAGAATTTTGGAGAGAGCTTTTGACAACCCTTGTCTTTGAGTGATGTTTGCTTATATGGTTGCAGCCTCAAAAAGACCTGATCCCCTTCTTGAAATTGGCGCTCTGAGCGATGTTGGTCGGCCTGTTGCTTCATGCGGTTCTATGCTTGATGAAGATTCTCGCGAAGATGGGCGAGGATGGTTGCGCGATGTTGTAGAAGTTGATCCACTACTTGTACTTTGGAGCACCCCTTGAGATAAGAAGTAGGGGAAGGCGGAAGTTGACCATAGACTGCTTCATAGGGAGTCATTTTGGTGGTGGCATGATAGTTGGTGTTATACCACCATTCAGCCAGAGGTAACCACTGTGCCCAAAGGTGTTGCTTTTCTGAAGTGAAACACCTAAGGTAAGTTTCTAGACATTTGTTGACGGCTTCGGTTTGACCATCTGTTTGCGGATGATATGAAGTACTGAGTTTGAGTTGAGTGCCTTGTATTCTGAAGAGTTCCTGCCAAAAATTGCTGGTGAAGATCGGGTCGCGGTCAGACACTATAGAAGTGGGCATGCCATGTAATTTGAAGATCTGATCCATGAAATATTGAGCAACCAAAGTTGGTGTAAACGGGTGGGGTAGGGTGTAGAAATGAGCATACTTCGACAGTCGGTCCACAACCACCATGATGACTGACTTGTTCCCTGACTTTGGAAGACCTGTTATGAAATCCATAGAAACCTCCGTCCAAATTGATGCCGGAATGGGCAATGGTTGTAATGTGCCTGGTGTGTTGACAGTTTCCCCTTTGTGGCGTTGACAGACATCACATTCTGCTACGAAAGTAAGGATGTCCTTTTTCATGCCTGTCCAAAAGAATGATCTTCTGGTGCGAGCATACGTCTTCTGAAAGCCCGAATGTCCTGCAATGGAAGATGAGTGCAATTCTGCCAAAATGCAACTTTTGAGGGTGGATGTTGGTGATATTACGACTCTGTCCTTGTAGCGAAGAATATCATTCTGCCACGAGTAGCCCTTGTTGGAATTAGGACCTACTTGCAATTGAGAAATGAGTTGGGAGAGCCCTGGGTGTGAAAACCATTCCCTGCGAGCCTCTTCAATCCAGTCTGGAATGGGAAGGGAAATTGCGAGCAGAGTACTTTCCTCCTCAAATTGGCGCGATAATGCATCTGCTACACTGTTGTCTTTCCCTTTCTTGTAAATGATCTCATAATCATATCCCAGCATTTTGGCTAACCATTTATTTTGTTGTGGGGAGGATAGGCGTTGCTCCAAAAAATATTTAAGACTGTGATGATCTGTGCGGATTTGGAAACGTCGCCCCAATAAGTAAGGTCGCCAGGTCTCGACTGCATGTAAGATGGCCATCATTTCCTTCTCGTAGGTAGATTGGCCCAGATTCCTCCCACTGAGTTGTTGGCTTGTGAAGGCCAATGGTCGCCCTTCCTGCATTAAGACCACCCTAATACCTGTACCCGAAGCATCACATTCAATGACAAAGGATTTGGTGAAGTCAGGTAGTGCTAAGACTGGAGTGGAACACATGGCGTTTTTGAGAGCGGTAAATGCCTGTTGTGCTTCCTCGTTCCAGAAGAAGGAATTTTTATTTAGGAGTTGAGTGAGGGGCTTCGCTATGCAGCCATAGTTGTGGACAAATTTACAATAATAGCCTGTGAGACCCAAAAATCCTCTCAAGCTCTTCAAGGTCTTAGGTTGAGGCCATTCTTGCATTGCCTGGATCTTTTTGGGTCCACCTTGACATCTTCACGCCCCACAATGTGGCCCAAATACTCAACTTCTTCCATGCCAAACGAACACTTAGACATCTTGACAAATAATTTATGCTTGCGGAGAAGTTGCAAGAGTAGATCTACATGCTGAAGATGTGCCGCCCAAGTGCCACTATAGATGAGAATGTCATCGAAGAAGACAAGGACAAATTTTCTGAGATATGGTTTGAGGATGTGATTCATAAGACTCTGAAAAGTAGAAGGGGCATTACAGAGACCAAATGGCATGACCAGGAACTCATAATGGCCTTCATGAGTTCTGAAAGCCGTCTTGGGAATGTTGACTTCCTTCATGCGAATTTGTGGGTAGCCGGAGCGAAGATCCACTTAGTGAAGAATTGAGCCCCATTGAGTTCGTCCAGCAAATCGTCAACCACCGGGATGGGAAATTTATCTTTGACTGTCAACTTGTTGAGGGCCCTGAAGTCGGGACACATCCGCCACTCCCCATCTTTCTTGAGGACCATGACCACTGGGGATGAATAAGGACTAATGCTGGGATGAATGACACCTGCTTCCAACAATTCCTTGATGATTTTTTCTATTTCATTCTTTTGGGTGAATGGATATCTGTATGGCCGCACATTTGGGGGTTGGGCCCCTGGAACCAAGGTGATGCTATGATCATGTTCCCCTCGCGAGGGTGGAAGCTCATGAGGCTTGTCAAAGACCGTCCGATGGTTATTTAAAATCTACTGCATCTCAGGATGAATTGGCAAAGACATGGTTTCGACTACCTGGATGGCATTAAATTGAGCTACCACTCCATGATGGCTCTTTTTTAACAATTTTTCCATCCTATGCGAGCTGATGATAGAGGGGGCTCCCGCATGGAGTCCACGAAGGGTATGTGTGGAGTTGTTCTGCTTAAAACTCATATATAACTCCTGGAAATCCATTGTGATTGGCCCAAGAGTGCGGAGCCATTCAGCGCCTAGGACAATGTCACAACCCCCCATGTGTATGGCAAACATGTGGGTTTTCAACTGATAATCCCCCATTTCAAGTTTGACATTTTCACAGCGGCCTTCACATTTCATTGTGCCCCCATCTGCAATTTGGACTTGGAAGTTAGAAACTGCCCGTACAATACAATGCGCAGCTTCGGCGATTTTTTGATGGATGAAATTATGGGTACTTCCACTATTAATCAAGACTACTACTAGGTGATGTTTAAGAAAACCCCTGATTTTGAGAGCTTCAGGGGAAGAAATTCCTGCCAACGCATTTAGCAAAATAACTGGTTCGTTAGATACAATCTCCTTTTGGTTGTCTTCTTCGATCGCCTCCGGTTCCTCAAGTGGTGGATCTTCCTCGGTGGAGCTGTAGTCAGTGGCATCTATTTGAAAAAACTTGGGCTCCTTGCATTTATGACCCGGGGAATATTTTTCATCACAGTAGTAACATAGTCCTTGCTTCCTTCTTTCGGCCATTTCCGCAGGTGACACCTTTTGGATCTTAAGTGTCTGAGTCGTGTTGTGAGCTTGTGGGGAACGACCTTTAGCGGGGAAATTGGGGCGACTGTATTAGGCTACTATTGCACGTTCCACCTTACGAGCTACCTGGCAAGCCTCCGTCCACGTGGGAGGGTGGTGGAGTAGAACTTGAGCTTTGATGGCTTCTTTAAGACCGCTGATAAAACATTCCGTGTAGAACTCATCTGTGAGACCCTTAGTGCGGAAGGCTAAGGCTTCAAAAGTGGTAATATATTCATCCACTGTACCCGTCTGTCGGAGCTTAGTGAGACGCCCCAAAAAAGAGTCTTCCTGTTCAAAGCGATCTCGAAGAGCTTTGGTAAATTGGGCCCAATTCTGAAAAGGTCCATTGCAACGTTGATGCCATTCCCCCCATTGCCATCGTTCATTGTCCAAATACATGGTTCCCACCATAAGCTTAGTCCCATCATCTAGGATACGATTCAATTTGAAATACTGCTCCATTTGTGCTAGCCATGCGGACGTGTGAGAACCGTCAAATTTATGCATATCCAACTTGGGAGGTCGCTGACTGGGTGGTGGATGGGTGTGCCAGACATGAGGAGATTGGCTAGATTCACCCTCATGGTATTCATGGCCATTAGACTCCTCCACTTGGGCTGGCTCCTTGCCCTTCTCGAGTACTTTCTGTACCTGGATACTTAGTCCGCCAATCAGACGGTTGAGGTTGTTCAGATCTTCTTCAATTTTGTCTAGCCTTTCATTGGCCATCGCTTGAGCTCTAGTTTCTACCATACACCAACTTGATGAACAATTGGGACCGCCAAATTTTTTTTTTTAATAAATTGAATGGTACCACCTTGCTCAGCTCGTCGTCCTGATGCTGATGGGCTAGATCACCAATAAGCGCCTCGGAAGATCTCAGACTTTTTTTTTTTTTTGGAAAACTCCTAACGGAGTTTTACTCCTTCTTGATCAATACTGCAGTCGCCAAATCCTCAAAATGTCAATGCTGCCAAACGTCCTGCGAAAAGTATACCCCGGTACAGGAACCCTTCACAACAACTCCGATCTGGTGGATCTGAGAGATCTGAATGGTGGAACAACTGCTGCTGCGGATCTGATGGAGCTGCGGGACTGATGTCTGCTGCTGCTACAGATAGAAAAAGGAACTATGGTCTAGAGGAGTGTCAGGTGCTACAGATCGCAATATACATAAGGGTCTGACAGTAGTACTCGGCCCAATGTTTCAGGGCTCTAACTAAGGAGGATCGACCGTACCCTTAGCCGTACAACCCGACTACCCTATCGTACGGGCGAGTAATCTCTCCGAGTGCTGTTCTCGGTGTACTGTAGCCACAAGACGGCCGAAGGTTTATCTATGGCGAGGTTTCAAGGGAGCCTAGGGGGCTTCCTATACACCCAGAGGGTACGTGGAAGACAGTCCGTGCACGGTTCTGTCTAATGCGCTACTACTCGAAGGGGTACCCACAGGGGTTATGTGCTCAACGACAGATCCCGTGGTTTAAAGACGCTGAAACACGTCTCTAGCCAAAAAAAAAATTTGCTAAAAATTAGAGATCCCACCGAGCCCTGGAAAGTGCTCTGATACCACTTGTTATGCTCTTAACCTACAAAATAATACCCAGATACAGAATATGCGAAGAAGAGATACCCAGAACACAGAATATGCGAAAAAAAGATACCCAGAACACAGAATAGCAATGATTTTATTATTCAAAGAGCAATGTTCACATGCCTCTTCGAGGGGGCAACCTCCAATAAAGCAGAGCTCGATTACAAAATAAGACACGATGCTCCTCGCAGGGAGTCTCTATCCTTTATATATGACTCATACATGCAATACCACGGGCCAATACCGTGGGTTTTATTAATACCATCTATCTAATACTACGGCCCATTTGCAACTAACTGTGGTCCCGTCATTAATTGCGGGTTAACCCTTACAAATATTAATATGGGCTTTATTGACTCTTGACTATGACGTGATCCCATGACATAAATAAGGGGGTTAGGGTGGGACCCTAACAAGGAATATCCCATGGAAACTGTCAAATCGCTTCATGAATCCATACAGCTTTTCATAGTCGGTGATTATGTCTATCTTCGACCCCAACAGATGTCAAGGCCAAAGGTAGAGATTTATGCGTTGTTTTCATAACTGTTGTTTTGATATATACACGTTGTTTTCATAACACTGTTTTGGCATATATACGTTGTTTAGATTTGGCACACCACAGTGAGCGATTTGAATGCAGACATTGAGGAGCTTTCTCATTTGCTAACCATTGCGAAAAGACCTAGAATTCAGGCCTTGCTCACTGATGAGCTTCAGCAGTTGCAGAGTCAAAAGGTCCAATAAAGATAGCAACACCTTTACAAACCTCTGCTGCAAAAAGACTGGAAGCATCCTACACAACACTCGGATCATTCAGCTGGGATCAGGATAATGGAAAAATCAAGGTATATCTATTTCTCGAGGGAGTAAATGAAGAGAAAGTTGTTTCTAATTTCCAGCCTTGGTCATTTGATGTCAAACTTCATGATATCGAGAAAGAAGAAAAATTATCATTGTTTGGCCTCTTAGATCTCGAGCAAGCTAATTCATTGCTCGCTGCTGAACTGAAGATCAATAGTTTCATTTCATGGAGAAAAGATGATTATTTCTTGTAAGGGCTGACAGAGATGTCCTCCTGAATGTGCTAAGTTTTTGCGTGTTTTTTTTAGTGCTGCCATTCACTACAGTCTTGCTTATTTTATATGAAGAAATTGATGATATTGTAAGCACTTGTTTTGGAAAAACTTGTAACAAAGTTTCACCCCAGGGTTTCGAGGGTGAGCACTTCATCATCTGCCATTTCAAAATTAGCAAATGTAAGGTGCTTCTTATGTGCTTTCAGCTTTGAAGTTGATGAGATTATGTACAGCTCTTTCTCTAGCTATCTGTTATCCTACAATTGCAGTTGTTCCACATGCTATCATCAATGGTTACAAGAATGTATTAGCAGTCGCTATTGAACTTGACTATTCTTTTCCACTGGCCGAGAAAGTGAAGGAGTATTTGAAGGATCCAAGCAAGTTTGCAGTTGTTGTTGCCCCAGTTTTGGTATTGTATTTAAAACTCATTATAGTTTTTGTGTTCAGTTTTGAAGTTCCCGTAGATATTAAAGTATATAGAAGTTATCCCCTTATTCCAAAAGTTCTATTATTTCACCATTCAGCCAAAACCTAGTGCAAATCGAAATTAGAGCAGCTTTTAATATCTTTGAAAATAAGTGTATTTAACAAAGTTTGGTTTTTTGATAAAATGGGAAGACTTTATGGAGTATTAGAGTTACTGAATACACTAATACATTCTAGTGTCGGAAACATAGTCGAAATCAACAAAGACTCTCTCTTTGAAATTCAGACATGTCTACAATATGCACAAGAACAGATTGATTTTTGCAGCTTGAATCTCAACTACAACAGGAAGAATTACAGCAGTGGAGTCATCATTCTGAACCTGTTTTTGTTCAGAAGATTGAAACAGACTCCCATAAACAGCCAGATAATAATGTTACAGTTCATTCAGATTTAGTGCCCAATAAAGCAGCAAGGTTACATGCAGATGCAGAAGTTCAACTTGCACCTCCCAAGCCCATCATCAGACCTTGGGAAGAGCTTGTCCATAACAAGCACAGAACTGGTCTTGGATATGACAAGGACTTGTCCTTTCATATTCTAGACTACTCCAAACCAATCCAATTTCAAAGTGTTGGATTTCTTCAGGACGATTCATCTTCACCTACTCCTCATGACAGTTCACCTTCAGCTGTTTCAGATTCTACCCCTCTTACACAGCACCAGATTGTGAAATTCCAACACTGTGACTGAGTTGGCCATCTGAAAGATCACTGTTTTGATCTTCATCCATGTAAGCATTATCATAAAACTAGTCATTCTTCAAACAGATGCTTCAGAAACAAGCCTCCTGCAAGAACAAAGATTCATCTTGGATGAATCGCTTCTTGGCAATGGGTATCAACAACCAAGAAGATATTCCAGTCATATGTCAGAACTTGTTCTAGAGTATTGAACAGTCTTGCAGTTGAGTTTTCTCCATCATCTCACCTTGTATCTGACGGGGGGGGGAATGATGGTCATCTACAAGCTTCAAAGTCACATCAAGTGAGCCTGAGCCACAACCTGCCACACCGGTTTCAGGTTTGTAGCCAGAGACAAAGATGCCCCTGAGCATGCCTTCATTTGGTAATGCCTCTTCAAAGAATCTAGAACACTTCCTCTAGCAGAAGACTTCAACTTCTTGCCAGTTTCTGAAGAATTCCAGGAACAGAATTGGGGACACTTCCTCTAGCAGAAGACTTCAGCTTCTTGCCAGTTTCGGAAGAGTTCCAAGAATTTCATTAAGCATTCTAGAGTTTTTGGTCATCCTTAAACCATCATAGGTTGAGACTTCCCTTTTCAGGTTGAAGTTCTCCATGTTATGCGGGTTGAGACCTCCCTTTATTGGTTGAAGGTTTCCCTCTTCAAAACATGAGGAGCACTTCCTCTAGCAGAAGACATGAGCTTCATGCCAGAATTGGAAGAGTTCCGAGAATTGCACTAAGCATTCCAATGTTGGTGGTCATCCTTAAACCACTGCCCTTTATACCAACATTTCAGAGAGCACATTCAGCCTAGTGCTGCCATGCATTTTTGCATGTTTTGTATTACAACTTTCTTCTTGGATTCATACATAACCCTTTGGATTAATGGGGGAATGTTGGACACCTAATCCTCTATGGGTTAGTGTGGAAGCGGAATAGACTAAGGAAGTCCAAGAGACCTTGGGATGTGGAACCAATGGTCAAACCATGTATTATAAATGTATATCATTTGTTAATAAAAAATACACTCTCATGTTTTATCTTTCATATTCTGATGCTGCCCATGTGTGTGTTTAACAAAAACTGAAGGAATTGTTCATTAATTTCATTTGATAAGAAGTGATCATATTCAAAAGTGATTGATGGTCATTATTCTGAAGAAAGGGTGGACAGAAAGCCTAGAATAGGCTCATCTACCCACTCATCTAAGTAGTAACCAAGAATGGAAGACAAAACATAAATAATCTGTCTTGTTCTTTGAGGGAACATAGAAGAGGGATATGGGGGATTTTTCTTAGGGAGTTGGGAGTCTTCAGGGAGGAAGATTTCAAAGATGGCTGCTCTCTGGGGAAAAGTTAACTTCTGGTAGATTTATCTAAGAGCTTCAATGGAGAATGGGGAGAGGGAATCACAGTGGGGAACCTGCAACATTTGATTAATGCTGTCAGTTGTGATGGTGAATATAATTTCACCATTTGGGGAGATAATGGCCCTCTTTCTTGCAAGGTAAGAGGCCTGGCATCTTAGGAAGAACTCTGGGAAATGGTAATATTGGGGAACAACAAACAGAGGGAGTCTGGATTTCAAGAGATGAAGCTCATTGGATTGGTCAAGGAAATTGTCTTGAAACCAACAACACAATTCTAACAAGTCGAATTCGCACTGTGTTTTGGTGATTTTATAATCTCGGTACACAAGTGGGGTATGGTCTAAATCGATAGGGGGATTTAGCATTGGATTGATCGCAGGGGAATTTTTAGGTGCCATGGTGGTTGTAGGATAAGAATCAAAGACTGCAACAGTAGGAAGTCATTGTGCGTCCAGTAATTGCGGGAAATTCAAAGTGGCAGACCTCTAGCAAGTGATGAATGATAAGAAGTAGGGATGCTAAGGAAATATTTACATCACAAAGAGGCAGGAGCACTATTGAACGAAAAAAATAATAGCGTATACATTATGAGATATGATATTTGAATTTTTAGTTGGTTCTAGTGGTTGTTGCAGAGTTCTGGGTTCTGCTCTGTGATTTTGGTGACTGTGTTTTGATAACAGTATTCTGAATATTGCAGTGGTGATTGATTTTGAGCTTCAATGTTGTTGATGGGTACAGTATGAAAATTGGATGAAACACGACCTTCAGATTATGGTGTTGTGTTCCAGGAGTATCCAGTCTGAAAATTTATGAAACATGATCCCTGGAGGAAGAAAGAAGGTCGTAGTCTTCTGTAGGTTGGCGCCTACATACTGGTAAACATATCGGCCAGTAAAAGAGCCAAGGGGTTGGATCTCCCTTCCAGTAGTAGCTGGAAAATGAGTGAAGGTTGTAGCCTTCAGTAGGTCAGCACCTACGTACTAGTAAGCATATCGGCTAGTAAAAGAGCCAAGGGGTCCCTTCTAGTAGAAGCTGGAAAATGAGAGAAGTTTTTAGCCTTCTGCAGGTGGGTGCATGCGTACTGGTATGAGTCTGCACCAGTACAAGATTGTAAACAAGTTTTTCTTATATTAAAGAAGACAACAGCAGGTGGTTTTTGTCCCGCATTGGGTTTCCACCTTAAATCTTGGTGTTCATATGTGTTTCATATGTGTGATGGTCTGTTCTGTTTTTACTGCACCTGGTTACTGTTTATGTGGTTAATGAAGTACTGATGCACTGATTAAAGATCAACATATGATGAATTAACTGAATCATAAGTTTGTTGGATATACGCTAGTTGCCCTTAATACAGTTGCATGTACACGCAAGTTCCCTTCACTGAAGTAGCGTATATAAATCTGATTATGGAAATGAAAAAGTTATTGATTTTCTAATACTGATTCTCACCACCCCCCCCCCCCCCCTCTTAATATTATTTCCAACAATTGGTATCAGAGCAAGTCCTTAAGAAGAAGCTTGATCGCTTGAAGGGAGATCCATCAAAATGAATAATCAAGAGAGCATGGGATCCATCAGACCACCAATCTTCGATGGGAACAATTTTGTTTACTAGAAAATAAGAACCACAGCCTATCTACAATCACTTGGAATAGATGTTTGGGAAATTGTGGAAAAAGGATATACATTTCCAACAACAATTCCTACAGATATAGCAGGTAAAAAGGATTATGAAACCAATGCCAAAGCTGTCACTATTTTATTGGGAAGTTTGTCAAAATCAGAGTTTGTTAAAGTCATGCAGCTCAAATCAGCAAAAGAAATATGGGACAAAATCATTCTAAGCTAAGAAGGAGACTCTCAGGTAAAACGTGATAAGATTAACTCTCAGAATTCAGTATGAAACTCTTAAGATGCGTAGTGATTAAAGCATAGCCAATTACTTCCTACGTATAGATGAGGTTGTCAATTGTATGAATAATCTAGGTGAAGAAATTAAGGAAGTTTTCTTAGTTGAGAAAGTTTTGAGATCCTTGTCTACTAAATTTGAACCCAAAGTGTCTGCCATAGAAGAAAAATAGGATTTGCAAAATATCACTATGACGCAGCTTCACGGAATCTTAACTGCCTTTGAGATGAGAAAAGGAAGACCATCAGATATGAGAGAAGCCTCATTTAAAGCATTAGCAAGGGGAAAAGAAGAACTCTATGAATCATGACACATTTCAGAAGAAGAAGATGAGGTAAATTTTGTCAAGAAACTTCAACGGGGTTCTGGAAGGTTCAAAGGTAAGCTACCTTTCAAATGTTTTTCTTGTGGTAGAGTTGGTCATTACACTACTAGATGCCCTCATAACAAAGGAAAGATGTATGAAGAAGGTAATAGAAGTTATTATACTCATGATGATAGTGATGCCTTGTCTAATAGTGATGAAGATGATCAAGAAATTAAACTACTCATGGCATATGAAAATAATGGCTTAGAAAAGAAAGATTTCCTTAAGGAAATCAGTCAACTTAAAATCAGTTTGGTAGAAAAGGATACAGTCATAAACACAGTGACACATCAACTCACTAAGAACGATAAACACAATGAAGTGTTAGAATGTGAAGTAGTAAGTCTAAGAAAATAACTTGAAAAGACAAAGACTCTGAATCTTAGATTTGCTAAAGGATCAGAAATGTTATATGAAATCCTCAAAGTTCAGCGTTCGCCCATTATAAAGACTGGTCTTGGTTTTCATGAAGGTGAATCTAGCTCACAAGGCAAGGTAAGAAACTCCAATGAAAAATCTCAGATGCTCAACAATGAAATAAAAAGTCAACCCCATCAACAACCAAGGAAAGAAATTCTTCAAAGAAAATCTTTTACTCCTAACTATGGAAGTGATAGTCGGTTATTTCCTTCAAGGAATGATGTTGAATGTTTTATATGTCATAATTTTGGACATGTTGCAGCCAGATGCAAAAGTAGAATGGTTCAAAACCATCACATAGAAAGATCATCATGTTCCAGGTACTTTAAGGGATATTGTTTTGCTTGCAATATGTTTGGCACAAAGCTATTGATTTCAATAAAAGGAATATGAAACATGTAAGATGTTATGCGTGTAACAAGTTTGGACATAAAGCAAAGGAATGCAGGAGAAAAATTCAGACACCAAACCAAAAGGAGCATACATCATCACACTCCAAGGTATTGAATAAGACGGAATTATTGTTAGAAAGATGTGGCATAGCTTAGTTTGCAGACATAACAGACCCAGGGGAAGCTGAAAGTGTAAAACTTCAGTATTCCAATTTTCATACGCAACTATTATGAAGAGAAGTCGCGTATATACGTGATTTAGATGCTGCACAGTCACGTATATGGTGTTCTGAAGAAAAAGCAGCGGGACAGACTCAAGAAAAGGAGTCTGATATGGTTCAGTCACTTATCTAGTCTATTCGATGATGGTATGTGTTGGTTGGCACAGGTTCAAGGGGAGCATATGATTCTAATAATGCATTTTTGGCATTATCTTAGAAGATCTTGATACAGATCCACATAGTTGTTTTGATTCAGGTGACTCCTTTGATGATGGAAATATACAGGTTGTTGATCTTGATGCTGCTGATGGTGAAGATCATATGGTGTATGATAGTTGCTGATGACTATCGTGATCTTGTTTAGATCGGTTGTCCTTGTTATAAATGTCATGTATATCATTTGATGTAAAGGTCATGAAAAGACCTAATTTGTAACCCCACTATGCATGAGAAGGATGATGTAATATTTTCTAAGTCAGTCATGTATAAACAAAATCGGTGTATCCCCACTTGGTTGGGAGATTGATGTATGTATGAGTCATTGGTGATAGGAAGGTCATACTCACTTAGTTTAGTTGTAGAGTCATGTTATTCTTTTGAAAAATATTTTTGCAGACTCTGCATGTGCTTAGGGGGAGCTTGGACGGATTGGTACATCTTAGCATGTACAAAGGGGAAGCTCAATCAGAGATTTCAACGTGTACTCAGGGGGAGTATGTACGGCATAATGTATATCAAAGGGAGAGAATATATTGGTCTGCCCTTTGCCCTTGATGTCAAAGGGGGAGAGTGTCTTGTTGTTGTTGTTGCCATGAAGTCTAAAGGGAGAGATTGTTGGCATTATGATACAGGTGTTGTCCTTGATGGAAACTCACTTAGATGATAGTTCATAGTGCAGAAGATTAACAAGAAAAGAATTAATGATCAGACTACAAAGAATGAAGAAAAAGAGGTATACCCAGGTTTACCTTGACAAATGAGCATATACACGCGGTTTAACAGAACAAAAGGAGTGTATAACATGCACTTTCACAAGAGGGAAAGCGCGTACATGTTGGAAAACTAAGCTTTTGGTTTGAGGTATTTGGTCCATGGTATTTTGATCCATGGTATTGGTCCAAGGTATTTGGTCCAAGGCATTGACCCTAGGTATTTGGTCCAAGGTATTGGTCCTAAGTGGTTTTGGTCCATGGTATTGAGAAAGGCCTACAACTATAAAAGGAGGAGAAGATCATTAGGCCAGGAGTGCAAGAATTGAATATCTGATGAAGTGTGAGATCTAGTATGCAGGTTATCGGCTTATGGTGCTTTGCTTGATCTAAATCAAGGATGAAACTTAGTGGTTGATGAGGGATAAGATCTAATGATGGATTAGGATCTTAAGGCTTGAAATGAATTATCATTATCTGGTTTGATTATGTATAATCTAGATCTAAATACTGACACATGGGTTATTCTGTAAATGTTATGATCTGGGTATAACTAAAGTCTGTAATAGCTACAAAATTATTTGCAGATGTATATGCTAGTTGGCTTTGGAAAAATCACGTATACACATTGTTTCGTTTCATCAGAATAGCATTTACATTATGAGATATTATATTTGAATTTTCAGTTCTTATGGTTGTTGCAGAGTTCTGGGTTCTGCTCTGTGATTTTGGTGATTTTGTTTTGATGACAGTATTCTGAATATTGCAGTGGTGATTGATTTTGAGCTTCAATGTTGTTAATGGGTCCAATATGAAAATTGGATGAAACGTGGCCTTTAGATTATGGTGTTGTGTTCCAAAAGTATTCAGTCTGAAAATTTATGAAACGTGGTCCCTGGAGGAAGAAAGAAGGTCGTAGCCTTCTGTAGGTTGGTGCCTACGTACTAGTAAACATATCGGCCAATACAAGAGCCAGGGGGTTGGAGCTCCCTTCCAGTAGTAGCTGGAAAACAAGTGAAGGTTGCAGCCTTCAATAGGTCGGTGCCTACGTACTAGTAAACAGATCGGCTAGTGCAAGAGCCAGGGGGTTGTAGCTCCCTTCCAGTAGAAGGTGGAGAATGAGAGAAGGTTGTAGCCTTCTGCAGGTGGGTGCCTGCGTACTGGTATGAGTCTGCACCAGTACAAGATTGTAAACAAGTTTTTCTTATATTAAAGAAGACAGCAGCAGGTGGTTTTTGTCCCGCATTGAGTTTCCACCTTAAATCTTCGTGTTCATGTGTGTTTCATATGTGTGATGTCTGTTCTGTTTTTACTGCACCTAGTTACTGTTTATGTGGTTAATGAAGTACTGATGCACTAATTAAAGATCAACATATGATGAATTAATTGAATCATAAGTTTGCTAGATATACGCTAGTTGCCCTTAATACAGTTGCTTGTACACGCAAGTTCCCTTCACTGAAGTAGCATATATAAATCTGATTATGGAAATGAAGTATTTATTGATTTGCTAATACTGATTCACAGCACACCCCCCCCCCCCCCCCCTCTCAGTATTATTTCCAACATAGCTTGAGCATGATTAAACTGTATGTCTCAAGCAGAAAGGAATTGTGGCATTTTAAACAAGCTGCACACAATTTCATCTATTTATTCTTTTACAAAGCTAGAAGGCTAGTAGTGGAACTTAAGCTAGCATCACTTTCAGGTTTATTCATTTTTTTGTGGGGTTCATTTATCATTTATTTTCTTTTTGTTTTCTTATATTTTTGTATTTATACCCTCTTTTCATTTTTTATTTTCATTTTTCTATCTCTTTTTGTGGAAATCATTTGCAGACAGCTATATTTTTTATCGTATGAAATATTGAAAGCAAATATTCAATGATAATTGATCCTATAAATTATAGGACCCTAACAGATGGCACTTGTATTGTCACACATTATTGGAATGGGATCAGACAGCTCTACATGTATATCTTTCAAGGTTTGCTTCATCCATAGAATCTGCATACAATAGGTAGCAGCAACAATATACTCTACTTCAGTAGTCGACAGAGAGATAGAGCTCTCTTTCTTGCTGACCCACAACACGAAGCATTTACCCAGGAAGAAAGATGCACCAGAAGTACTCTTCCTGTCATCAAGACTTCCAACCCAATTTGCATCAATGTAGGCCTTTAATTGTGAATCTTCACTCTTAGCATACCACAGTCTATATTCTGTTGTACCTTGAAGATATTTGAAAATCGATTTCGCAGCAACAACATTACTCTCTCGTGGAAAGGCATGAAATCTGGCTACAATCCCCACTTCTTGCATGATGTTTGGCCTTGAAGCTATCAAATACAATAAGATTCCAATCATTGACCTATATTCAGTCTGATTTACTAGTGGTGTTTCATCTTCTTTGCACAATTTGAAGCCTATATTCATGGGCATGCTGACTGTTGTGCAATCTTCCATTCCAAATTTCTTCAAGTTTTCCTTGAGATATTTGGATTGAGATATAAACACTCATTGTCGAAACTGAGTAATTTTCACACCCAGGAAGAAAGATAGTTCTCTGATCATGGACATTTCAAACTGTATTTGCATACATTTTTCAAATTGATGCCCCAACTGTTCCATATTACTACCAAATATTATATCCTCCACATACACAACTATTATTAGTACATGGTCGCCTTCATATTTTACATACAGGTTAATTTCAATTGTGCCTTTCTTAAATCCTTGTAGTTGAAGGTACTTATTTTGTCTTTCATACCAAGCTCTAGGGGCCTATTTTAATCCATACAGGGCCTTATTTAGTTTTTATATGAGCCCTTCATCGAAGGTGAGTAGAAATCCTTTTGGTTGTTCAATGTAAACTTCTTCTTCTAAATCTCCATTGAGAAATGTTGACTTCACATCCATCTGATATACCTTGATATTCTTATGGATGGCAAGTGCAAGAAATATCCTTATAGCTTCCATTCGAGCTAATGGTGCGAAGGTTTCTTCAAAATCTACCCCTTCTATTTGGGCATACCCTTTGCAGACCAATTGAGGGTTTTTCCTGATAACTTCACCCTGTTCATTCAGTTTGTTCTTGAAAACCCATTTGGTTCCAATAACATTTTTCCCTCTCGGCCTTGGAACAAGCTCCCATGTATCATTATTTTCAATCTGGTCAAGTTCTTCATTCATAGTGTTCACCCAAAACTTGTCCTCACTTTCTTGACAGAGGTTCTTGGGTTCTATCTATGATAACAGAGCCAAATTAGCATAACTTATACTGCCCACAAGTTTCCTTCTAGTTTTGACACCATGTCTTTGATCTCCAAGAATATTACTCTCAGGATGTTCCTTCTATACATACCTGGAGGGTCTCTTTGGCTTTGAAGACATGCCTGCTTCCTCACCTTCACTGTCTGATATGTTTCATTCATATCAGCAAACCTCAAGTCCGAGATTTCTTCATCATCTGAGTTCATATTACTTTTATAGGATTCATGTTGTGAACCTACTTCATCTACTATTACGTCGATGCAATCCTCAATCTTCCTTGTATGTGTGTTGTAACACTTATATCCTTTTCTTACAATAGACTATCTGAGCAATATTCCTTCGTTAGTGTGTGAGTCAAACTTCCCAGGGTTATTTTCATTCCATTTACTAAATCACTTTCTCCCAAACACCTTGAGGCATTTAACTAATCCAGGTATTCCCTTCCATAACTCATAAGGAGTTTTATCACTATTAGACCTGAGTTGAGGTCTGTTTGACAGATAGACTACTGCTCGGGTTGCTTCTCCTCAGAAGTTGTGAGACACTCCTACTTCATCCAACATTGCTCTGGCCATTTCCTGGATTGTTTTGTTCTTCCTCTCTACTACTCCATTTTGTTGAGGAGTTCTAACCACTGAGGCCTCCTAATACCATGCTCTTCACAGAATTCCTCAAATTCTCTTAAGGTGTACTCTCTCCCTTTATCTGATATTAAGAATTTTATCTTTAAGTCTTTCTCATTTTCTACTTGGGCTTTAAACTTCTTGAAAT
The DNA here is from genome assembly GCA_031772625.1 of Pinus tabuliformis. NCBI lineage: Eukaryota > Viridiplantae > Streptophyta > Pinopsida > Pinales > Pinaceae > Pinus > Pinus tabuliformis. Next base: position 297,935,027 of record CM062817.1, on the reverse strand, counting down.
GCTTGAATCCTTCCGATTTTTCTTTGAGAACAATCCAATTATCCCTGGTGAAATCATCAATGAGAAACATGAAATACCTCTCTCCTTATGAGGTTTTTCTCTAGTTGGGCCACAAGTTTCTGTGTCAATGAGCTCTAGAGGTCTGGATGAGGATAACTCTTTTGATTTGAAATGATTCCTAGTCTGCTTTCCAAATTGACACAAATTACAGATTGTGTTATTGGGCTTTAAAATTCTTTGTAATCCTCTCACTGCTCTCGTCTTGCTTATTTATCAAACTGTCAAAATTCATATGCCCAAGCCTCTTGTGCCACAATCATGCTTCACTCATTTTTATCAAATATCAATTGACCCTAGAATCGTCAAACACATATACATTAATGTAGTTTTTGATTGCTTTTCCCACCATTTTTCCATTCTTTATGTTGTAGATCTCACAGTCTTTAGATCGAAAGGTCACATCATAGCCATTGTCACACATCTGGCTAACACTGAGAAGATTGTTCTTGATACCTTCTACATACAACACATTTTGTGCTTTTGTTTTTCTATCAAGACTCACTACTCCTTTTCCCTTGATTCTTGTTGGAGCGTTGTTTTCAAAAGTTACATTGCTTCCTCTGTCATTTTCCTTAAGCGACAAAAATTTTCTTTTGTCTCCATTCATATGTTTGGAACAACCACTATCCACATACCATTTGTTTTCTTGACTATGAGTTGATAAGGTAAGTCCACATTGCATGCTTTTTTTAATCTTTGGTTTCCAGCTCCCTTTATCATTTTGGATAGTTTTCTGCCTGACATTTTGGGACCTAAATAGGTATTCAAACCCGCTTATGCACTTACTAGCTTTATTCCCAAAATTATTGCATTCGAAGCATTCTACTTCACTTAGAAAGGGAGAGAAGACATTCTGATTTCTGAGAGAAAAGTTTTGAGAAATAGAAATCTTATGTGTATTATATCATGGATTTTCATCTCTTTCAACTTTGATCCTTCTACAATTGATGGCTTTATGTCCAAATATATGAAACTTATAGAAGTGACCATAAAACAAATAGGCATGCCTATTGTTATAAGCATTATGAGATTGTGTAGGAAAATACCTTGGTTGTCTGATTGATTGGTCCATTCTCCATTGACAATTTCCTCTTTTCCTGACTTCTTTCTTGTCTTCATTAATTCTTTCATGATGCTTCTTCTCATGGCTCTTTGATTCTTCAAATCCTTTGAACCTGAATTTTATCTTCCCAATAGAAGATATCTTAGAGTATGCCAGGCCGGTTTTGATTCCTGAGGGTCTTTGGCTATTTAGGATTGGATCTAGTCTCCTTGTTCCTTCATCAAATTTTTCATTTAGACCCTTCTCAGTCTTTCTTTTCTCAAGATCGGTTCTCATAGAGAAAGCCTCTGCTTCAAGACTCTAACATTTCTCTTGCCATTCTTGAATCAGGTCTTGAAGAACTTCTTCTTTTAAATTGGCCTCTTCGAGCTCAAATTTCAAAGACAAAATATCATCTTTCATATTTGTGAGATCGTTCCCCTTTTTAACTTGAGCAGCTCCTGGTTCAACTGCTTGTTCTCCTCTTTCAGCCTCTCACAGTTTCCTTGTTTTTATTTCAATAGAAGGACTAGACTATCCTTGCTCTTTATAGCTTCTTCAAAATTTTCTTTTTTACAGGAAAACTCCTCATTATCAGAGTTATACATACCTTCCTCAACACGATGTAACTGTTCCTTCAGCTGCTTATTTTTCTTCCTCTATTTCTTTAACTCGTCGAGGTCACTGATGAGTTCCCCTTCAAGGTATACTACCCCTTCTTCTTCTTCCTCTTCAGAGTCCATAATACCCTTTTTTTGGATTCTATTTCAATATCCATAAGAATATACTTATCTAACTCATTCTTCGATGAGTATTCACAGTCTAATTCTAGTGCTAAGCTATCCCCTTTGGAGTAGAACCCCTTCTTCTTATAGGGATTTTTACTTCTATGTGTCTGAGACTTATTTCCAAATTTCATAACCTCTTCCCTTTCAGCCTTTTCTTTCTAAGGGTATTTGGAAGAGAAATTTCCAACTCTTCCATAGTCAAAACACTTAAAGGGAAACTTCCCTTTATATTTTCCTGAGCCATGCTTCAATTTTCTACCTAGTTGAGCCAACTCCTGATCAAATTGACAGTTGGAGCAGCCCTGATGTTCATTGTGTTCCTTTCCCTTTCTGGATACTTTGAACGCCGCTTCCTTTGGTTCATATTTTTATATTCCTACTCTCATATCATAGGCTATGAGAGTACCATGTAGCTAATCCATCTTGAGATCCTTTAAGTTAGCCATTTCCTCAATAGATGAGATTTTGGCATTAAATATCATGGGTAGAGATCTTAATATTTTCTAAAAAATCATCTCTTCCTCTAATCATATTAGTCACTTCATCAACTCTGAGGAAGTATTCTTCTATGCTTTCATTCTCATTCATTCTCAGGCTTTCAAACCTCATTTTAAAGGTCTGAAGTTTCACTTGCTTGAATTTGTCATCTCCTTCATTATTCTGGTTAAGATTTACCCACACTTCCTTAGTAGACTTACAATGCATAAATTTTACAAGTTTGGATTGAATAAGACCAGAGAAAATGGAATTCTTGGATTTAGCATTGTTACCATATAACGTTTTACCATCTTTATCAGTGGGAGGAATATCAGGGACATTGTAGTCTACTAGTACTGAAGTCCAAACTTCTACTCCCAAGGACACAAGATATGCTTCCATTCTCACTTTCCAAAAAGCATAGTTGATCCCATAAAAGTTTGGTATTCTACTTGATTAAGACTATTGACACTCTTTCTTAGACATAATTCCTCATATATCTACCTTCCATTGTTTAAACTATTGCTGAAGGAACCTGGCTCCAATACCAATTGTTGAAATAAGGAATTACCGAGAGGAGGGTGAATCAATAATTAAGAAACTCTTTTCTTTTTCTTATTATTCTTGTAGTCCCTTATTATATTATTTATTAATGAGACATTCATTCACAAAAATGGTGAGCCAACAATATTTTAGACACACATGTTCAAACAACAATCACATGAGCAACACACATTTTACACGTGGAAACCTAGAGGGAAAAAACCACCAATATTATTTCTTGTTTATGATGTAAATTAATAACCCACTTAATTACATTTGTTTTTTTGTGAGCACCCACTCACAGGAGGCATCAACCCCTTTGGCTAGCAAGCAATAACTTGCCAAGAGGCACCAATGTGCTCTTGCCACTGCTTTACTATTTCATACAATTTTCAAACTGAAAACAGAGGCATACAATTATACAGATAAATAATAACAATGGTTTTTCATAGATCTGACTTCTACATTTTTCCTTCTGCGTTTACTTGTAATATATCTCCTCTCGTTTCTTATAGCAACACTTCCTCTGTGCTCTTCCTTCACTGTCAAGGGCTCTACACCAACTGCACTTCATCACTACCCCTGCAATTCTTCACACAGTCCTCACACTGCTCTTTCCATTGTATTTCACAGTGCCCTCTTAGGTGCTTCAACCTCTCTACTTTGATTCCCCCATCACAGCACTACACTCTCACATATATGCTCACCCATTGAATTTTTCATTGTCAGTGATGGCTTTGTTCCACTGAGGCACTATACACGAGAGAGTCTCTCCACTCTGTCCTCTAGCTGCCAATCTGTACTTAGGCATGGCTTCAGTTTCCACTCTTGCGTCTTCTAACAATTTCTTGTCACAACACCCAAAACAGAGATGGACCTTGTAGTTCTTCATAGTCTGACTACATAGAGCTCATGTGATGATAAATTAATTCTTACAGTGACTTGCACACTCCTCTAAGAATCTCATGTTGATTTATCATTCCACATATCTTGAACATCCACAGAGGTGACCGTTCTGTTCTTATTTACCATAATCATTCATGCACACAAATCAGTGGATTTCTTCCTTCATGCTCTCAAATTCATATTTGTCACAAATGTTTTCCTCAGTTTCTTCTTACAGATACTTTCATAGTATTAGCCCTTTCCAACTACCAACTCCTCAATGCCTTCATTTGTTGGCATTATGATGCATGTGTTGTACTTGATGGCAACCCACTCGTAGAAGAAAATCTCACTTATTTATAACTAGGTGAATCCACAGAAGAGATATCAGATGTGACTGAATGCATGGGATGTCGGACAGCTCAAAGGAATCAGATGACAGTTCTCAGTATGACAAGTTAGCTTTGCCATCAAGTCCAAAGGGGGAGATTGTTGGCATTATGAGACAAGTGTTGTCCTTGATGGCAAATCACACAGATGACATATCATATTGCAGCAGATCAGTAGCAAAGAATTGATGATCAGACTACAAAGAATGATGAAAGAAGAGTATATATGCAGGTTCAGAGTGCATACGCAGGTTCACTATATACCAAGTAGGGTATACAAGCAGGTTATACGCAGGTTCACTATGTACCAAGTCACGTATAGGCACAGGTTCTCTATATACCAAGTAGGGTATACATGTAGGTTATACAGGCGCGTATACACGCGGGATTGCCGACAAAAAGTCGCGTATGCGTATGCACGTACTTTCATGCACGGAAAAGTGCGTACATGTGGGAAAGCTTATTTTTGGGTCCGTGGTATTTAGACCTATGGTTTTGGTCCTTAGTATTGCGTCCGAAGTGTTGAACCCAGGTATTGGGTCCCTAGTATTGGTTCTCAATGGTTTTGGACCATGGTATTGAGTAAGGCCTAAGACTATAAAAGGAGAAGAATATCATTAGGCAAAGGTATTCAAAAAGTCTTGAATATCTGATGAAGGATGAGATTCACTATGCAGGTTATGGGTTCATGATGCATTGCTTGATCTGAGCTAAGGAGGAATCTCACTGGTTGATGGAGAACAAGATCTAAGGATAGATCGGGATCAAATGGTTTGAAATGAACTATCTATATATGGTTGATTATGCTTATTATAGATCTGTATACTGACGCTTGTAATGTTCTGACCTGGGTATAACTTAAGTTTGAAATAGCTGCAAGTCATGATTGAATATTTATATATCTGTACGCGGGTTGGCTTTGGTGAAAGCGCGTATGTACGCAGGTTTGGTTCATAGTAGTAGCGTATACATTATGAAGTATGATATTTGAAGTTGCAGTTGGGTCTGATTGTTATTGCAGAGTTCTGTTGTCTGCTCTGTGTTCTAGCAACTGTGTTGTTGATAGGGTTTCAGTGTTTCAGTGATTCAGAAATTGATGATGCTAGTATTGATTGTTTTGTGCTTCAATGATATTGATGGGTCCAGTATGAAAATTGGATGAAACGTGGCCTTTAGATTATAGTGTTGTGCTTCAGGAGTATCCAGTTTGAAAATGTATGAAATGTGGTCCCTGGAGGATGAAAGTAGATTGTAGGCCGGTGCCTATGTACTAGTACATCAGCTAGTACAAGAGCAAAGGGGGTGGTATCTCCCTTCCAGTAGCAGCTAGAGAACGAGTGAAGATTGGAGCATTCATTAGGCAGGCACCTATGTACTAGTAAATGGATCAGCTAGTACAAGAGCTAAGGGGGTTGTAGCTCCCATCCAGGAGAGTCTGGAAAACGAGAGAGGTTTGTAGCCCTCTGCAGGTAGAAGCCTGCGTACTGGTATAAGACTGCACCAGTACAAAACTATTGTAAAATGAAGTTTCCTATTAAAAGAAGATAGAGACGACTTGCAGCAGGTGGTTTTCACCCACATTGGGTTTCCACCCACATTGGGTTTCCACCTTATATCATGGTGTTCATGTGTGCTTCTTGTGTGTGATGATCTGTTTTGTTTTACTGCACCTCCTTACTGTACATATGGTTAATGAAGTTCAGATGCACTAACTAAAGATCAACATTTAATGGATTAACTGAATCATAAGTATTCTGGATATACACTAGTTGCATTAGACACAGTTGCGTATACACGCAGGTTCCCTTAATTGAAGTAGCGTATATGTATCTAATTATGGAAATGAAAAAGTTTTATTGATTCGATAATACTGATTCACCCCCCCTCTCAGTGTTATTTCCAACATCATTCAATTTCGCAGCTATCGACCCATACAATCTTTAATTATATGTACTTCCTTTTCGGAGAAACTCCATATTGCAACTTCACAGTGGTCCAGTGTTCTGATATCCTCAACCACTTGATGCTTATCTCCCTGAGCATTTACTATCTCATATGACTAGGCTCGTGACCATCAGTTTAATGCCATATCGAAACCCCCTTTGTATCATAACTTCTGTGAGGTTCTGATTGTGTCTTAGCTCCTTCTGCTTAGCCTTCATTACATTTCTCATCATAGGACCATTGCCTGTGACCACCAGTGTAGCACATAGGTGCCAAGCCTTCAAACTCCTAGTGGGGGCTTATCTTCCTTTGCTACTGATATGCGCCCTTGGCTCTATGGATTTATATGACCAAGAGCCTACCCAATATTGGAAGCCCCCTCAATCAGAAATTTCCAATAACCAACTGTTCTAGAGTTCTAATATCTTAATCCTCCAATATGACATCATCACTCCGCGTGGTGTCTTTATAGTAGTGACATGTGTCACCTTGATCTGGTACACTAGTGCACCCAATATTATTGAATTAGCCTACCACGTGTCCTGTTGTACTGCTATGTCATGTTGATGTCAGATTACACTGTATATTATTGGAACCAATCTCATGCCACCATTTTTAATACTACAAAGACAAAGAAGAGGACCCGTCAACCCTTGGATTTGCAACAAAATCCTTTGTTAGTCTTATTTGGCATTACTCGACACTTTTTAATACTATTAGAACTGTTGGACATCAGGACTTCTTAAAGTGCCTCAGTTAAGAAGTCTCAAAAATTCGATGTCCCGAAGCTTCGATATTTCAATATCGCGATGTGCCACTCTCCCGATGTGCTGACCTCTAAGATTTTGATATTTTGATATGTCGATGTCCCAATGTGCTGACCTTCAGGGTTCCGATACCTGATGTGTCAATGTCCCGATGTTTTGACCTCTGGGGTTCTGATATCTGATGTCTCGATGTGCCGATGTCTTGATGTGCTAACCTCCAAGGTTCCGATATCTGATGACTGGTGTCCAGATCGATGATAACTCAAACCTTCGATATGTCGATATTCCTTTTTTCCTAAGGCTTCACAAGCCTATACTTCAACAGACCATATCTTTTGATCCAAGAATCCATTTATGAACATCCACATATCGTAGGAAAACTCTTCCAGAGCACTTTGCATTGGATAGGGTTTGATGTAGCCTTTGATTCCTTCTATTGCATGGAAAATGACTGCAAAATTCTTTTCTCATTGACTCTTTGTACAGTTGAACTCACAACCACCATGATGATCATTTTATGGCTTCTTCAGTAAGCCTACTATTGTGATGATTTTCTACAAGAAGCTTGTAGCTACCATGGGATACCACCCAAACACCCAATCATCATGTTGACCCTTGTTTGACATCAATTCCAACACCTACACAACCACCCATACACCATCAAATGTCCAAACGCGAAATTGTGGCACAAAGATTGTTGGACTAAAATGCAGGCAATGTTTGAAAATGTTTATGATCAACTACATGTGGCACACTTGGTTCTAAAGACAAAAAAATCGAATAAAAGAATTAGAAGAAATAATAATTCGATAGTCCGGAGAGCCTAAAGACACTAGGCCTAATAAGAAGTTGTTGGAAGAAAATAAAAGGAGATCAATGCTTTACAATCTATGCTAAAAATTCTTGATCATGACCCTCATGTTTTAATTCAAGAATTTGAAAGAAAGGAAGAGGTCGAAACCCATCTCCAAGAGATGGAAATAGCCCCATGGCTCAAGGAAAAAGAATGCCAAGACACCCTGAAACAAATGGAGCTACTAAAGACAAAATCCTGTGAAAAAGAAGAGCATCAGCTCAAGATTTTGGCAGAATACAAATCCTTGGTGGATCGAGCTCTTAACTCTCCTAAATCATCTGAAATAGAAGATTCCCAACTATTATGCGTTAAGATAACTCAGTTAAAACAAGCGCTAGAACTTGCCCAATTTGAACAGGAAAGAGCCAAATATAGAGCATAAAATTTGGTAAATAAAAAAAATGAAGAAATCAAACAAATTCAAGTTACACTAAAGGAATCACACGGTGAGATTAAGACCCTAAAAGAAGTTATTAAACTTACCCACATAGGTAAACAAGTTCTAATTCAGGTGAAAGGGGAAATATGGAGGGAAATCAAACAAAATATCTCTATAGTCCGAGCCTACATTGAAATCCTTTCAGACTATGAAAAGGGTATTATTAAGAGTGCAAACTTAGAAGAAAAAGGTACAACCTCAGCTCTTGATGAAAGATTGAAATATGTTGATTCACTCATTGATCTTATCAATAGCTTGGAGGATGAAACCTTGAAAGAATTGGATCTACCTACCAGTGATCAATGTGTTTTCTCTTTCTGTATGTTAAAAGAAAAGTGTGTTGCGATGCAAGTGATGTGGGAGGAATTCGAGAAGGACACTAAGGAAATAGATTACTTTAGAGAGGATTGGAACTATCTTGGAAGGTTTGGTGTGCCTTTGTTTTGGGGTGTTGGACACCTAATCCTATAAGGGTTAGTGTGGAAGCAGAATAGACTAAGGAAGTCCAAGAGACCTTGGGATGTGGAACCCAATAGTCAAACCATGTACTATAAATATATATGTTTTGTTAATAAAAAATGTACTCTCATTTTTTATCTTTCATATTCTATTGTTGCCCATGTGTGTGTTTAACATGGTATCAGAGCATGCGATCTCCTGCCCTACTCAACTGTGAGCCACTTGTTTTCTGTGGCCTTTTTATACATGTCAATCCTGTATCTCTATTCTAGACTTCCATCTCTGTCAAATCTCTGTTGTTGAATGAGTTGGTCAAGAGTTGAACATTATACCATACCTTGAATTTCGTGAACCGCCCCAATACGCTACTCTTTGTACCTGTCAGTTTTTCCTATTCGCTGCCTCTCAAAGATCTGCATGTCCATTATTCTTCATGTGTTCATTCTTGCCTGAACCTGAGTGTTTCAATGTGCGCCTGAGCTAACGCTCCATTAATTTGGCCTTTGTCAGAAATCTATTTTCTTATTGTTGTCAGGGACGGTTTCTATTATAGATTTTGCGTTGAACAACAATTCGTCTGACCTTGTGCTGGTTGGCCTTCTCTTAGCGCTATTGATGTTATTCTCTATCTGCTCCACATCTTGAAACACCGCCTCCCATACCACCATACGCTGTTGCAGTTTGGTTAACGCCCGACCTATACCGCCTCCTCCTCCTGCATTCGGTTGAACGTTGGACTGTCCTCTAGCATCTTTTCCAATTATGAAATTCTTTGTCTTACCTAACATCCACGGCTACTTCTCCGCGAAAACAAATTAGCATTTACCCTTGACCCTTCATCATGACTATGTTCACTGATACCTTTCACCACGAGCGTAGTATTACCAGAGTGAATTGTCCAAGCATCCTTCGCCCTAGGGCTCTCTTTGGGTTTATCGAAGTGATTACCGGCAACAGAGAAAACCATCCAAGCCTCCATTGACCATCTCCTCATAGAGTTTGTAGTTGTCGTGGTGGAAGAAAATATCAATGTATTGGGAATGATGGAGAAAAAGCAAGGCAGAGCGGAATCACTCCAATCATAGTATGAAATCAGCCCAACATATGGAATCACTCCAATCGCAAAAGGAAACCAGCCTTTGTATAAAGCTCTTGGACCTTTCTCACGCAAGACAGTTGACAATGCATGGAACATTCCACGGTACTGATAAGATGAGTTTTCTGTCTATACAGTTAACCTTCTGTGAACCATGTCCATTATATATGTTGCAGACATAACAATTGTTCTTGCACATGATCCTGCTCCTAAACATAGAACTAGTGTTAGCTCTGCATCTTCATTGCCTATCTATCGCCTATAAAACCAGAGAATTTCACTTGAATCTTGTTCATAGCTGTAAAATTTTACTGCAGAATTTTGTACTATCCTGGCACAATTGGTACAATTTCCTTTAAAAATTCCATGAATTCCTTCAGTATTCCATATATAGTGTAATCCTTGAATTGTACCATTGTATTTGAGGTGAAGAGGATTCACAAGAGTAGAGGTGGGATGGAATGTCATCTGCTGGCCTAGCGAGAGAGAATTAGAGAAGAAGGGAATCCAAAGGGAAGAGGCAGCCATACATCTTAAGGTCTCGATAATCAAAGTGCCTTGGACCTTCATTGCCTACGACTGTTGCTATGCCCTGGAAGAAAAAAAAGAAGTAATAGTTTGAACATGTCTCTCCAATCAGTATCATTACCTGGTGCATGTGGACTCATTGAATGGCTTACCATCTGCTGGAAATGATATATACCCTGCTCTGGAAGGAGGGATGGTTATGTTTGGGGGACCATTGCAAATAGTCAGGGCCACGATATTCTCGCATGAAGGTTGGGAGGTCGAAGTAACATCCCTTGCTAATGCCTTGGGTTGTTCACATATCATGCAGATGGTAATCACAGTGAAGAAAACCAAGTCAAGGGTGGATATACACTTGTTTACCAATATTCTAAGATTGTGTGGCCATCCAGGTCATGTAGTGGACCAATGAAATGGAAAACATAGTATTCCTGTCTTCAGAAAAAATAACATCACATTAGTTTTGTGCATAAGTGTATGCCTCCTTTTATCTTGACAATGTCTAAGTCGGCTTAGTTCTTGTTCAAATTTGAGTTGTCACCTACGTGAAATCTTGAGTGTGAAACCCCTTCACTATATGATCAGTGCGTTGATGAGTATGGATTTATGGTCTTGAAGCTCCTCAGATTGGTTCTGCTGCAATACACGGGCAACGCCGACTCGAGATGACTGCACTCCATAAAACTGGAAACGCATTCCAGAGCTACTTTGCCATTTTTAATTTCGTTAGGGAATGTTTCATGAAGAGCTAGTCTTTCTCTGCTCCAGAAATAGATTCACAAAATATTGGTAGAGTTTTTTGCTCTCTATGTTGAACAATTTGGAAGTATACATTGAAGGGCCATGAAACGTGCTGCAATAAGTTCAGCTCCTAAATGCATTACACCCTTGCCATTCCATTAAGAGCAAGTCAATGCCATGAGAAGTTGAAAAGTTACGAGAAAATGTTTATTCAACTATTTGAATGCCACAGTATGCCATGAGGAGAAAGTTGGGCTATATCGATTTTGCACAAAATTTTTGATCCTCACCATGATGCTGGACTGAGGTTTATGTAACCAGATTTGATACTAACCTGTTTCAATGTTCTAAGCATAGAGACCATCATTTAACAGTGAAGTTCGAATCTAACATGGTGCATTGAATGTTTATGTGGTGCATTGAATATGAAAGTCTTTTTTATAATATGAAAGTGGCTATGGTTGGAGGTGACATATATATGTGGTAGGATGTATTGTGATAAGCAAGACCTTTTACATATATGTGTAGCTATGTGTTGATGAAAATTGTAGACAAGTTGTATAACGGTTTGGTCTCTTTATAGAGACATCACCTCATCACTGCAGATTTCTTTTAGAAGACTTATATCCAAGCTACTCTATTAATTTCCATTTTTCTCTAGCTTACAAAAAAGCAGAGCTGCTTCAGTAGTCTTTTGTTGTAAGTCAAAATGGCTTTAATTTATGATGTATTAGATTTATTAAATACTTTGATACAATCCAATGACGATGGGATGGTAAACATCAACAAAGACAGTCTCTGTGACATTCAGACCTGCCTGCATAATGCACAAGAAAAGATCAATTTTTTGCAGCTTGAATCACAACTATAGCAAGAAGAGCTACATCAAAATAGACATCATTCTGAACCTGTTTTTATTCAAAACATTGAGACAACCACCCATCAGCAGCAAGTCAATAATGTTATAGTTCATTCAGATTTAGTACCCAATAAAGCAACAGTTCTACATGCAGATGCAGAAGTTCAGTCTGCACTTTCCATGCCCATCATCAGACCTTGGGAAGAGATTTTCCACAACAAGCATAGAACTGGTCTTGGATATGACAAAGACGTGTACTTTCATATTCCAAACTACTCCAAGCCAATCCAATTTCAAAGTGCTAGATTTCTTCAGGACGGTTCATCTTCACCTGGTCCTCATGACAGTTCACCTTCAGCTGTTTCAGATTTTGGTTCTCTTCCACAACAACAACAACAAATTGTGAAATGCCAACACTGTGATCGAGTTGGCCATCTGAAAGATCACTATTTTGATCTTCATCCACGTAATCACTGTCATAAAACTAGTCATTCTTCAAACAGATGCTTCAGAAACAAACCTCCTGCAAGAACAAAGATTCATCTTGGATGGATCGATTCTTGGCAATGGGCATCAACAGCCAAGAAGATATTCCAGTCACATGTCAGAAATTGTTCTAGAGTATTGAACAGTCTTGCAGTTGAGTTTTCTCCATCATCTCACCTTATATCTTACATGGGGGGAAATGATGGTCATCTATAAGCTTCAAAGTCACATCAAGCGAGCCTAAGCCACAACCTGCCACACCAGTTTCAGGTTTGTAGCCAGATACAAAGATGCCCCCGAGCATGCCTTCAGTTGGTAATTCCTTTTCAAAGAATTTGGGGACACTTCCTCTAGCAGAAGACTTCATCTTCTTGCCAGTTTTGGAAGAGTTCTAGGAATTTCATTAAACATTCCAGACTTGGTGGTAATCCTTAAACCATCACAGGTTGAGACCTCCCTTTTCAGGTTGAGATTCTCCCTTTTATGCGGGGTGAGACCTCCCTTTATTGGTTTAAGGTTTCCCTCTTCAAAACATGAGGATCACTTCCTCTAGTAGAATAATTGAGTTTCATGCCAGAATTGGAAGAGTTGCAAGAACTCCACTAAGCGTTCCAGTGTTGGTGGTCATCCTTAAACAACCACCCTTTATACCAACATTTCAAAGAGCACATTCAGCCTAGTGTTGCCATGCATTTTTGCACATTTTGTATTACAACTCTCTTCTTGGACTCATACATAACCCTTTGAATTAAGGGGGGGAATGTTGGAAACCTAATCCTCTAAGGGTTAGTGTGGAAGCGAAATAGACTAAGGAAGTCCAAGAAACCTTGGGATGTGGAACCCAATGGTCAAACCATGTACTATAAATATATATGTTTTGTTAATAAAAAATGTACTCTCATGTTTTATCTTTCAGATTCTGTTGTTGCCCATGTGTGTGTTTAACATGGGGTAAAGATAATTGGGTGATATCTCAAGAGGAATTAGGTAATAAACTGAAGAATATAGAACAAGATACTGGTTGCTTGACTATACCTAGTGAAGAGGTGATTTCAGTGACTACGTCATAAACGAACTTAGCATAGACTTTGCCATCTTGGCCGGAATTATGCCTTGGTTGCTAACAGAAGAATGGGATAAAATGGCTAAGTTGATAAACCATTTGAAACAAAATATTGTTATTGAACAGGTCTCCTCAAAAACTCAAGTTGTTCAACCAGTTCCACCAATTCAATCTATAACAAAGAAACAAGAAGACTAGAGTGAAAATACTATAATTACAACTCAGGCAGTTATAGCCAGGATGCATGGTGCCTATGCTCTCTCCTTTATGGGCACAATGAAGAAAGTCAAGACTCCAAAGCCATGAAGGTGTTATGGTGCATAAACTTTTATTTAACAAGTTATTTTATTTTAAATTCAAATTTTCTACATTTGAGATAGTTATTCCATCAGTTATATTCCAGACTAATTATTTAAGGCTTCGTTTCCCATAAAGGGGGGGTGATTGATAGAAGTGATAATTTTCAATTTTTTTGAACTATTTGTACATGTTATGTTGGGCATGGAATCCCCCCCCAAGGCATGTTTTGGGGCTTAAAGCCCAAGTTTTGACCAAATCTTGTTATAAAAGCTTTGCGAATTGTGGGCATAGGGCGCGAAAGTATGATAGAGTCACAGGGGTGTCCGCCGTAGTTTTGTAATCTAATGTCGGCTAGATAGACCTACCCATGGTCCGCGGACCATGGGATTGTATAAATAGAGCGAGGCTCTAAGTGTAGAAAATAACTAACTAATAATGAAGAGAATAGAAGAATGAGAAGTCTAAGTGATTGAGTCAAGGTAAAAAGTGTGTCTGTGGGTCGTAGAGTAGGAGAAGGCTCTGCAGCTAAGTGCGCAGAGGCCTAGTAGTCCGCAGATGAGTGCGCGGATCCCTGTATCTGAGTGCATAGGGTGGGTTGAGTCTGTAACCATTGGAGAATCAATAAACAGAAGTTTTGCTATAATTATGTGTATATTTTCCTGGTTTAATGCATGATTGGATATGATTTGCAAATATATTGTTTATTTACTGCGCGAACCTGTATGAATGTTTTGTATTGTTAAGTATAAATTAAGACATTTAAGTAGGCGAAGGTACTTAAATAATACTGGAAGATAAATAAGATCTTGGGTAATAGCACAGAGCGCGGCACAACCCCTAGTCAGGGCTGCACAAAGGCAGGGTATCAGGCCGCGAGGAATAGAAGGTGCGCGAAGCCACTTGAGTGAAGGAACAACCAAAGGACCAGTCGAACCTATCAGACATCTCAAGGGTGCGAAAACCTGGTTCTAGCACCAGGGAAAATTTTAAGAACCCCCCCTAAATTTATAAATATAATAAATGGGCGAATCTCCATGGTATATAGGAAAAATGGAAGGCGATTTTATCAATAATATAATATGTATATATAATTTTTTGGCGAATCTCTCACCAGGCCTGGCGAATATTTTACTCAATTATAAAATCTTGTAAAATCTTGGCGAGTCTTTCACTAAATAATAAAAATTTGTAAAGTCCTAGTGAATCTTAGCATAGGCTACATGCTGGTTTAATTCCCCCATTTAAATAGGCTACATTCCAGGTGAATACCATGGGTAAATACCATGTGCCATTTTGGTGAATACCATGGGTCAATACCATGTGCCATTTTTATTTTTATTAATTCTAATATTAGGGTTAATAATGGTTTTTTGCATGGTATTAATAACAATCTAGTCCATGGTATTTGTCCCATAGTATTTTGGTCATAAGTTTCACCTAAATATACCCCATTTTTTGAGTGTTCGTAAATATAAGGTGACTTATGGAGTAAATATAAAAAAATGTTTTATTTGTTTACTATACCTCTCGTTTATTTATATTTTTATTAATTTACCATACCTCTTTTACAAATATGGTATTTGGCCCATAGGATTCACTTAAACAAAACCTCTTTCTATTTTTATTAATTTACCATACCTCTTTTACAAATATGGTATTTGGCCCATAGGATTCACTTAAACAAAACCTCTTTCTTGAACCTTCATAAATAGAACGAGGGTTATGGACTAAATATAAAAAGAGGTTTTATTTATTTACGATACGTCTAGTTTATTTATATTTTTATTTATTTACCATACCTTTTGAGTATTTATATTTTTATTTATTTACCATACCTTTTGAGTAAGTATAAAAAGACGTTTTATTTATTTACCATACCTCCACTTTACTTATATTTTTATTTGTTTACACTCTTACATGTATACAAGGTGACTCATGGAGTAAATATAAAAATGTTTTATTTATTTACCATACCTCTCATTTATTTATATTTTTATTAATTTACAATACCTCTTTTATAAATATGGTATTTGGCCCATAGGATTCACTTAAATAAAACCTATTCTTGAAAATGGGCGAATGGATTCACTTAAATAAAACCTATTCTTGAAAATGGGCGAATGGAAGGTTGTAAGTCCTAATTTCAAGGGCTAAATTTACCTTTTTACCCTCTCCCTTAAAATAAGGTGGGCTATTTGAGGTGATTTGTAAAAATGTACTATGATACAAAATATTCGCCCACTAAAAATTTAAAACCCCTTAATTTCACCAAAGGGCGAACATTCGCCCCTAAAATTATCCTTGTCTAGCACCCTCCCATACTACTTCAAGTGAGACCTCAATCCACACTCCGTGGACTGTTGCGAAAAGGGCCAATAGTACAGGGATTTGATTGGCTAATTAACTTCGAACCTGGGTTAGGCCCCAACAAGCCAACAAATGGTTCCATTGCCGGGACCGAGATCTTCATAGAGATGTTTGATGTCGTATCACTGGAATCTGACAAAGAAAGGAATTGAAAAGTGGTTGGACAAAAAGATTCATGTGTTCGCAGTGCAGGAAATCAAGAACCCACAATTATCAAAGGAAGAGTTGTTAGATTGCTACTTGTATACGAATATCCACAAAATTTTCTTTTCATCCTTCCCTACTGAGTTGTACGAGTGGATCGCGAAGCTAGCAGATAGCCAAGGAAGGTGTAAACTTGACAAACCTATTATGTGGACTCCAGAATTGGTGCGTAGATTGGAAGAATCGGAAGATCAGATCGCGCACATTGTCGATTACTGGCTCGATCGAATCATAGGAGGATTCATCACCAAATTTGTGGTAGATACTTCAGTGAACTATAGCGAGGCAGAATGACACTTCCTCAAGGGACCACGAGGTAAGTACGTTAAATATTTGAACACTTGGATTAAAATACTACTGTGTGAAAATCAGGTTATGTGAATAAATTGATGTTTGGGGCGATGCGAAGTGGGAGAATCTACAGAAACTAAGGTAGCACAGAACTAGAAACTAGCCCCTTGATTTCACCTCCATGAGGAGGTGAAGAAGAGCTCGCGAAGGTCTCGCCAAGAAGTGCGATCAATGTGATAAGGTAGAGAATTCCACGCATACCACCCCCACCCACACCACCACTAGTTTCACCATCTTCACCCCTGACTTCACCCACACCACCTCCGCCACCACCACAAAGCAGTATCGACAGTGCGATAAAACTACCAGTGTTCAAGGTAGTAGGGAATGAAGATCCAAACCAATTTTGGTTCGTGATAAAAGTTGTATGGGAAGCACAGGGTGTCACAGACGACAATATAAAGAAGGAAATGTTGGTCAGTTCTCTGCAAGATCGCACACTGACTTGGTACATTAAGCATTCCAATGACAATCCGAATGCAGGGATAGCAGATATCCAAGTTACGCTAAAAAAGGAATTTAGCATGCCAAAATCAAAGGCACAGTTGATCATTGGATTTAAGGAAATCATAATGCTACCAAGCGAAACCCCATGGGAGTTGGATCAAAGACTGAAGTGCACAATTCGCGAAGCGAACATGACCTTAAAAGATGGGCAACACCGCAAATGGTTTGTAGCCTTGTTAACGATGCATCTACGGAATGCACTGGCGCAAAAAAGACTAACCACTCATGCTGAAGCTTTGGAGGTTGTGATGAGATTGCACGAGACTCCGATACAAGATCCTAACCTGGGAGTCTAGCAAATTCACACGCAGTTGAAAAACTTGTGCCTTAAGATGCAGAGTTTGATATAAGACAGGACGACTCATCCAAAAGTACGTGACGAGGTATGGTGTGTAAAGTGCAAGGGTCAGGGTCATGATAAGGACCACTGCATGGTGTTTGCGAATTACCTCGTGGGAGGAGGACCAATGCCATTGAAACTGGAGGCACAAGTAGGACCAAGCGCGGCACCTACATTATGGTGCACGATTTTTCAAATAGCAGGAAAGCATGCTACAGATAACTGCCATCTATTACATAAGTACACGTAGAATTCCCAGCAGTTGTTTTGTAATTTCTATAGATCAGTAGGCCATGATGATCGCACCTATAGAAGTTATGAGCTGATGATGGATCGGACTCCTACTTATAGAGTTCAGTCCGAAACATGGCCCCTTGATCAGAATGCCAGGATGGCGCAAACCGGATTTCAGGGGTGTGGACAAGGCCAAGGTGGAATGGGACCAGGAAGAGGTCACAAATAGCTGATATGTTACAATTGCAGAGGGTCAGGGCATTATGCCCGTGATTGTACAAATCCAACGAGACCATCATGCTTATATTGTACGCAGTTTGATCATGAGATGGAGGACTGTCCCACACTAATAGCGAGGTTGCGTGATAAAGGAGCACTCCAGCCTCCCCCGACTCAGAACCTACAAATGATGAGGTTTGAGCCACGCGACGAAGATCCTAATGTAAACATCGTGCTCTGGAGTGGTATTATGATAGGTGATGACAAAAGCAAGCAGGCTGAAGAAAGTACATGGGTTCGCAAGGGTCCAACGAAGGAACCAGAATTTGATTTGGAGCACACTAAGGAGACCTTCATGGAAGCTAAGAGGAGCTTCACTGATGCCTCCACTTCAGGAAGTAAAGATAGACTGGAGCCAGAAATGGACCCATCGATGCTCACTACGTTCTTGGAGACATGAATGAAGCTACTACCTAACAGCAAGGCTATGAAGGGGCTGCAAGAACTCATAACTAGATGTGCTAGGACCGCACCAGGAGAACTGCGCGTATTTTGGAAGCTCAGGAAGCACACGAAGCGAACAGGAAGGGAGATGAGATTGACTGCGCAAATCAGGGAATATGAGATGGATCAAGTGATTCTAGATCTAGGATTGGACATGAACGTCCTACCAAAACATACATGGGAACGCATGGGCAGGCCTGCGCTGCAATGGTCTCCTATCTAACTGAGAATGGTGAACCAGCAAAAGATCCTACCTATGGGGAGATTGCAGGGAATCACAGTAAACATCGAAGGAGCAAGCACACTAGCAGATTTTAAAGTGATAAAGATTTTTGATGATAGCAATCCCTACCCCGCACTATTAGGAATAGATTGGGCCAATGACATGAATGGAGTGATAAATCTAAATAAGTGCAAGATGATCTTTGAGAAAAAGTCACTACACGTGGTGGTACCTTTAGACCCTGTGGAAGGATCATGCTACACAAAGCATGTGCGTGACTATGATAGCAACGACGATCTAGACTACATCTACAAGATAATTGCTTGAGAGAAAGACTAGGCAAATCGAACCGCGAATGGCTGAATCTCATGGGAGCGCAAAAGCTCCTGTACATCATATTTCGATGAAGATATAGAACGATGGTAGAAGCGGTTACACGAGGTAACCACGCTCAACTGTAACATGATGACGAGATCGTTGCGCTACGTAGCAACAGAGGTATGAGATCTGCCTACGTATGATGGGTTGAGTGAGGTGGATGACTTCCTGAACAAATTTGAAAAAGAAGTACCAAAACAGCAGCGTTTCGAAGCTCTAAAATGGATACTACGCGCTACGCCCAGAAGGTGGTGGGGTACACACCAGAAGAGTTTTGGGGACTGGCGCGAATGCAGAAGGATGATGCACATGCTGTTTGGGAAGCCTCAGATGTGGTTAAAAGACAAGTATAACAGATGAAATGGCCAGCGCACCCACCTTTCCAGGTGGATACAAGCATATGGTGTGAAACTTGCTGGAATGCACACAGTAGTCGTGGTAGGAAACACGATCGGTAAGCAAGTACGGGCAGGACAATGGTGCGAGCGACCCCTCCGGCTCGGACCATGAACAAGGTCCACAATACGAAGTGGACTGACTGGGACCTGCGCATACCAACAGTTCTATGGGCTTATAGGACTGCGTGCAAGCACTTGACCCTACAGGCACCTCCAAGGCTCGAGTATCCAGGACCCACTATAAAGCCTATAATACAGGGAAATGGTTGACCACGAATACTAGCACCTATAGATATGTTGGTTCGCAGAACCGTGTAAGAAGAAATCCAACTGGGAAACTCTAGGCTCCAGGAACTTGAAAAAGAAAGGGTACGATTAAGAAAGAAAAGTGCTCTGGTGGACGCGGATGTTAAGAAGCTTGAGGACGAGATAAAGGAAGATTTTCTCAGTAAAAAGACCAAGGTGGTAAGGCAGGATGTGTATGATCACGATGACAGGGTTAAAACCTATCGCTGCGAATTGATCAGTCTGATACCTTGGCTTGGACCACACATTACTAAGTGAATTAACCAGAGTAGCACGTTGCAGATGGTAAAGTGTGTGATGCCGACCATAACAAGAAAAGTTGGGTATTTTCCAAGAAACCTGATGGATGACAGGATGAAACTTTACACGAGTGGTGCAACCACCTGACTAGCCGAAGGAAGTATAGTCTTAGTACTCCAAGCAGTTGAAAGGAAGCGTGAGACTATAAACTACTCTACCCAGGAGCCGCGCGATGTTGAAGTTGCTCAGAGAAACAAAAAGTCACAAGGTCCGCGACTGTGCACGAGGGGCAGCGCTGCCGCACGGGTTGGCCAAAAAATGACCGTTGATGTCACTATTCATGATGGGATGCTTGACTTGAGGCCAAATGGAGCGGGCGGTAAGCATTTAAGATGTCATTTATGGGCAGGATTTGGAAAAATCTGCCACCAAGGGAGCATTTATGGACCGGATTTGGGGGCAATGGTCGAATTCAAATTTAAAAAGCACTATAAAATACAAAGGGTTGCCTAGCAAACAACACTTGGTCATTTGTGAATTGAGCCATTGAATAGAGCCTTGATTGTTGTGAGCCGAGCGTTGATTGAGCCCCTGAGTTCGAGAGTGCTAGATTCCTGGACAAACACGATGGAAACAGCTGTAAACATTATGGACATAACCGAAATGGCCACCAAAGAGGTCGCTCAAGCCCTGACTGTGGGGGATACTCTGGAAGGTGTCGAGATTATGGCAGAAATCCTGAAATCACCACGCACACCTGGACCCAAGAAATACAAACAAGCAATGATCCTCGTACATGTGTCCCCGTGGAACCCGCTGCGCACTAAGATGTCAATGGAGGAGAAGGGGAAAATTGTCACCATAGAGATCGATGAAGAAGAGGAAGACCTGGAGGACCTAATCATCGCAGAAGACGAGGATGAAGGCATGGAGGAGGAAACTCAGCCGGCGCACCCCCCAACAAAGTTTCCTGCCTATGGCACCCCAAGAAAAGGAAAGGCTAAAGTGCCCAAGGACCTGGAAGAGACCAAGAGCTCACTCTAGACCCCTCTCCTCCCAGACAAAATTATGTTTGAGGGCACACACTTGGAACGAGTGTTGAGCCTAGAATTCGAATACTAGGACCTCGCTGACCACGAGAAGTTCCCTCACCTAGAGACCCTACACCTCATGAAGCCCAAGCAAAAAACCGCGGCGAGGGTGACAGAATTAGAGTTGCGGAAGTGCTTGCGTGGAGTGGAAAAGGCTCGACTACTAAATCTGCTCTGGGTTCCGCATTTCCACCGCACCCCAATAACCATTTTTGTCATCAGCTAGCTGCTTTGCCTAGTGCATGATGGGTGTTTGTGGCTGGAAGAGCCTATCCCCATCACAGTAGACTTGATTCACCATATCTCCCAGCTCCCATGCAAAGGAGAGGACCCCGTAGACATCTCAGAGGGGAAGAGCAGTGACTTCGCCATCGTGGAGGCCATGAAGAAAAAGTACAAGAGGGAAAAGAAGAAGAGGGGCTATGCCATCTCCAGCATCAAGGACAAAGCAATACGTGTGGCAACCCAAATCCTGGTAGGAAAGGTTATGCGCAAGTGCCACACGGATAAAGTACCTACGCCGGTGGTAGCACTCGCTAAGCAGTGTGTGGAGGTGGTCCAGTTTAACTGGTCCGAGTTCCTCTGCAAGGAGTTTTTAGAGAATGCCATGAAGCTCAAGAACACGGAAAAACGTTCCACTATGCATGGCTTCTGTTGTCCATAGTGCTCGTGGCAGGGGAATTACTTGAGGATAGTCAATTCCCCATAATTGACAGGGACCTGCTAGAGGCCGTGAAGTATGCTTCGCTTTGGGCCACAAAGGATGCCAAGAGGATCTGCGACAGTAAAATATTTTGGGTGTTCATGGAGATGAACCTCAGAATGGAGATCAATCGTAAGCCGGGGTTGTCGCCCACTGTCTACAACAACCTTTAGAGTTTTGCAGAATTAAAAGTGGACATCCACAACATTTATATCAGAGCGCACAAGGATCCAACCAAACAGTGGATAAATCTCCCCTTCATAGCTACAGATGATGTCATTTTTAACGTACTAGAGGCATGGCCACCAGAGTGGCATGGCCTAGATTTTGCAAAGATCGAGAAGTCGGTGGCACAAAGGAAGAAAGAAGAGGCCAAGCTGTGCATCGCATAATTGGCCAAAAAGTGAAGGAAGGAAGTAGCGATAGCAAAAGTGCGAGCGGCGCAGGACGCTGCACAAAAATCCACTAAGCAAGAAAAGGCCGCAGCAACAACAACAACATAGGAGGCAGCCGCGAAGGCGAGTGAGGGCCAAACAACGCCTTCATAGGGGTAGGAAGCAGAGGAAGCAGAGACAGAAAATGGAGGCGCGGACCCACAAACCACGTCAATGCAGTTGAAGCACCAACACCCAATAGAGCGGGCAGGGTCACGTAAGAAGGTCAAGGCATCGAAGTTTTCTATTGACCCGATCACCCTAATCGAGGGTGATCTACACGACATCGGCGAGATAGTGCACAATGTCACCTCTAAGGCTCTCCAAGATTTCATGCAGGAGAACCAGATTGTGTTGGGGGCCCTCTGAGTGTAGTTGCAGGAATTACAGGCACGCCCTCCTCAGGTTGGTACCCTTTCGACCAACCTTGCAGTCGGAACAATGCCAACATAACATATGTTGCGCACGCGCATGAAAAATACCATAGTGCTGCTGGAAGGGGCACTCGTGACAACAAATGAGGCTGACAAGCCTACATTGAGTGTGCTAAAGGATCTCAGTATTAATATGGTTGCACTCCCACAAGAGACCTTATATGTTTTGCAAGATGGGATAACTGCAGAGCTGTGAGCTAGGGAGAGTTGCGCATTGCAAGTTCTCAGTGAGCAGAAAATCAATATGGAACAATTGAGGTTGCAGCACAAAAAAATGGTGTCACAGAATCAACAGTTGGTATAGGTAATATATGAAGCCTACCAAAGCATCCTGGAGCTGGCCATCCTAGCGGACATTACAGCAGAGGCACGCATCCATAGGCTAGTAGCAGGGTGCATGAGGCGCGGGAGAAAATGGCAAAGGTTCAGCTAGAGCTGAACCTTCAGATCATCAAGTTATGGTTAAAGGTGCAGTCATCCACCCCCGTAGAATTCATAGAATAGTGCGCTAGCGCTCTCACAGTGGGACTAGAAGAGATTGACGGTGCAATGCGAGACTACACCAGTATGTTGGAATAATCACTTAAGGTCCTCACAAATCTGCAGGAGGACCCCAACATCCAGCATTTAGAGACAGAGGCATGAGAACTCCAACAATAGTATGACAGCATCCAAGGAACTACGTGGATGGTGGTCCTCACTTAGAGGATCGCGTGGATGCAAAGGCTAAAGTGCTAAAAGAGCAGGTGGACGCGACACGACACAAGGAAGTAGTCCTGAAAGCGCGCTTCTAGCCTTGGATCGACGAGGCCTTCACCATCACAGCAGAAATTGAAGGTAAGCTCGCACACATGCAGGGGATGCACGCACTGATGCAAAGAATCACTCTCGACACAAAGGTCTGGAACAACGTATGCAGCAGTTCCAGCAAGCAGCAACTCAGTGTGCTGTTGACCTTGCCACAGTTCGAGAACAGTTGGAGGGACTCCGCGCAAAGATCTCTGTGCCGACAGAGTGACTCGAGGGTGAGTCATGATGTTTGTGTTGGGGGCCTGTTGGGCATGGAATCCCCCCAAGGCATGTTTTGGGGCTTAAAGCCCAAATTTTGACCAAATATTGTTGTAAAATCTCCACGAATTGCGGGCGCGGGGTGCAAAAATATGATAGAGTCACAGGGTTGTCCACCCTAGTTTTGTAATGTAATGTCGGCTGTATAGATCTACCCATGGTTCGCGGACCATGGGATTGTACAAATAGAGCAAGGCTCTAAGTGTAAAAAATAACTAACTAATAATGAAGAGAATAGAAGAATGAGAGGTCTAAGTGATTGAGTCGAGGTAAAGAGTGTGTTTGTGGGTCATAGAGTAGGAGAAGGTTCTGCAGCTCAGTGCGCAGAGACCTAGTAGTCTGAAGCTGAGTGCGCGGACCCCTACAACTGAGTGCGCAGGGCAGGTCGAGTCTGTAACCATTGGAGAATTTATAAAGAGAAGTTTATCTTTTCCTGGTTTATTGCATGATTGGATATAATTTGCAAAGATGTTGTTTATTTACTGCGCGAACCTGTATGAATGTTTTGTATTGTTAAGTATAACTTAAGACATTTAAGTAGGTGAAGGTACTTAAATAATACTGGAAGATAAATAAGATCTCAGGTAATAGCACAGAGTACAGCACAGCCCCTGGTTAGGGTTGTGCGAACGCAGGGTACTAGGCCGCGAGGAATGGAAGGTGCGTGAAGCCACCTGCGCGAAGGAACAACCAAAAGACCAGACGAACCTATCATACATCTCAAGGGTGTGGAAACCTAGTTCTAGCACCCTCCCATACTACTTCGAGTGAGACCTCTATCCGCACTCCACAGAATGTTGCTGAAAGGGCCAGTAGTACAAGGATTTGTTTGTCTAATTAACTCCAAACCTGGGTCAGGCCCCAACAAGCCAACATGTTACATAATCTATTACTACATTACTGAAAGCTTTCCTTGGCATTTTAGATTAATTTTATTGTGCTCATTTATGTGTGCGCAAAAATTACAGAAATATAAATCTGATACTAGCTATTGTTTAGAGAAGTATTTCATTTAGTTTTTCGTATTTTGATATCATATTATCAATCTGAATGACTATATGACCAATATTCAATTGCCATTTATTTTGGAAGCTTGTCACTTGATTTATGACAATTATTGTTTTATATTTATGATTTTTACTATGCTACATTTTGTAATTCGTCTATATATCATGTTATCGGCATTTCAAAATTTATAAATTCCCATTTCATCTTTGTAAGTTATGTTTTAAATATTTACTATTGAACATGGTTGTATTCAGATAGTTGGGATGGAAGGTTGGAGGAAATTTGCACATGTTGCAATGATGTCTTATCATATTGGAATGACTCTAGATTTTGTACCTTTGATGTTTGTTCCTTTTTCATTTTTTCCTTAACTTATTATAATAAAATTTTGAAGTTTGTTTGTTAAGGTTCATCTATCATATCTGGTTTAAAGCTTTCAGAAAGTTCTTTTGATAGGACTTTCTCTTTTGTTAATACCATAAAATTACTACAACAAATAAATTATCAACAACTAACCTTATTATCTTTTCCTATTGAAAATTATATAACTACTATCAAGGTTACCCCCTGTGGTGCACTAGAGGTTAACCTATAGCACCTAGAGCAAGAGGAATTCTCGGTCCTGAGTGAATGAGTATTCAATTCGTTCATATGTGGGGATTATTTGAGAACCAACACCATCAAATTGGATTTAACATATGATACCATCCCAGTGTTTAGTGGAGAAGCAAGATGACTATACAGAGAATTGAGGTTTGTTAAGACAGTTACTAGAGCTGTCCATTCAAATAATTCCCTTTATATGGTAAAGAGAAATATTTATCTTTCTTGCTGTTAGAGGAAAGTGAACTAATCCTAGAGGAAACACGAGTGGAGTCTGCAGTCTAGCTAAACCAACAATTACTTGAGTGTGATAAAGTGTGGAAGTTACACTTTCATGGTGCTTATTCCAAGGAGGGTGTCATGCGGAAAGAGTCAATTTTGCGGACAAAACCGACCTCCCTAGAAACTAAGGCGTTTCTAGTGACAAACAAAACAATCAAGCACTATCTTTCCCTAAATATGCATTTAAAATAAAAGCAACCAGGTGTTTAAGGCTTACCTTTAGTCCAACGCTGTTTGTAGTAGCCAAGCCTCTTCGATCCAGATGAGCTCCTTATCCTTGAAGCCTGCATACACTAACAAGCAAACGATTACATAGCACCTGAATAACTCATATAATAAAACATATTCATCATAAAGACCAAGGAGTTTATGAAACAAATTATATATAACAACTTGTTGAGAAAAATGAACTTAATTTTATTAATTGGAAACAAAGAAACCTTACAACCAATGCCTTGGTGTTGTGCAGGTCCCTCCCAGGGTCCAGCAAGAGTTCTCCTCTACTTTGATCAGCTCACCCACTTCCAAATGAAGCTAAGAAAGGAATGTGATCTCTCCTCTCAAGCTCTATAAGGGAGTCCTAATTTCAGCAGCATCTACCCTTAGGAATGTTCAGCTTTCAACCTCTCTTGCCTCTGGCCCAATGCCTGTATTTATAATGCTTTGGAGGAAGTTAAATAGGTCCACCATCAATGGGATAAGCCCCTCTTTCAAAGGGATAGCTCCCCTCTTCATGGGATAAGTTACTCTTTCATTGGGATGCATGAACCATCTGGAGGCGCTCAATCCACGCCAAACCATCTTCTAGAATGCTCTAGAATCGACCGCAAGTAAGTTTTTTGAAGTAAAACTTACGCCTTTTGACTTTTACAGGGGTACGCACCCACCCCTTTACAGACAGAACGTACAAGTACGCAGGTATTATGTACTTGAGGTGCGGGCACGCAGGTAAACGTAAGAGAAAGTGTGGAACCAGAGTTATATTGATTTTTTAAAGGCTTTCTCTCTTTTTTGGAGTTTGACATGAGGAGGAGAGGTATAAGACTTGCCAAGGAGGATAGTATGGTTATTGATGGAGCCATACTGACTGCAAATAGTCATGGTGACAAATTTTAGTGTAACAGAGGGAAATGGGGCAGGTGCGTTGTTGGTGTCCCCATAAGGCATCTTAATCCCTCTCTCCTTCAAGATGGAGTTTAAATCCACTAATAGTGTTGTTGAATATGAATCCTTGCTACTAGTTCCACAAGCTACTAGAAATCTTAATATTGGGTGCTTGGCTATGTTTGGAGAATCAGATCTAGTAGTGAAACAAATCAGCAATCAATGCCAAACCAAACATCCAAGATTAAAGGCTTACTAGAATGAGGTCTTGAATTTGATTGATAATTTTTTCTTAGCCTTCAACATCCAATACCTACCCAGGGAAATAAATCGGATGGCTAATTCCTTGGCTATAGCTACCAACAAATTTAAATCTCCTCAAAATCCACTGCTCAGATACGAAGTTGAGGTCAGATACAGACCATCAGTACTAGATAATGTCAAACATCGGCTGGTGTTTGAAGACAAGGATCATATTAAACGTTTCATGGAAGTTATCGGAGAATTATTTAATTCAGTAATTGACTAGGAGGAAGAGAGAGTGATAGATGAATAGTAGGTCAGTTGGGAAGAAACCATTGCAGGACACAATATTTTACAGCTGAAGGGTAACACTATTCCTAGGGTTTTGGTTCCCTTGGAAAGATTTTTTAACTCAAATGATGTGGCTACCAAGCAAACTGAGAAAGAAATTGAAGAGAAGGTGGAAGATTGCAACATTGGTTCAGAAAAGGATCCTCACATAATTAAGTTGGCAAAAGAAGTTCCTCATAAGTACAAGCAAAGGTACTTGGATCTTTTCAAAAATTATATGGATGTGTTTGCTTGGTCTTATGATGATTTAAAAACATCTGATACTACTATTATTCAACATAAGATCCCTTTGAAGGGTAGAGTGAAGCCATATAAATAGAAGCTTAGGAAATTTAACCCTCTGTTGCTCCCATCTATTGGAAAGGAAGTACGGAAGTTTCTCCAGGCCAAAATCATTATACCATTCAGATATTCAGACTGGGTAGCAAACATAGTTCCTATCAGAAAAAGAATGGATGAATAAGGGTATGTGTGGACTTCGGGAATCTGAAAAAGGCCTCATTAAAGGATAATTACCCCATGCCTAAAATGGAATACATTCTGCAGAAGGTGGTAGGGTCTGCCTGGATGTCCATGATGGATGGCTTTTATGGAAACAATCAAGTAGTTGTGCATCTTGAATATCAAAAGAGACATGCCTTCACCACACCTTGGGGAACGTTCATCTATGCAATAATGCCTTTTGGCCTCATAAATGTAGGGGCCACTTTGTAGAGAGCCATGGATATAACTTTTGTGGGAGAACAAGACAAGTTTGTAGTGATTTACTTGGATGACATCATTGTTTTTTCAAAAACATATTAGGAACACATCAAACATTTGTGTCTCACTTTGAGAAATGTAAAAAATATGGCTTGTCCTTAAATCCTAAAAAATATCAATCGCTCTAAGTGAAGGAACGTTTTTAGGGAACATAGTGGAAAAACAGGGGGTGAAGATTGATGAAGAAATAACAGAGATGTTGAAGAAGGATAAGGGAGTGAAATGGATTGTGAAGTCTCATGAATCATTCTCCAGAATTAAAAGGGATTTTGTAGAAGCCTCTGTATTGGTTAGCCCAGACTATTTAAAACCATTTTTAATTGTTTTACTTATTGCAGAAAAATAGTGAGGGGCATGAGAAACCAATAACCTTCTTCAGTCATGTGCTACAAGATTATGAGATAAAGTATAACATTTTGGAGAAGCAGGCTTATGCCTTGGTTAAAGCCCTAAAGGCCTTCATACTTTATGTCCTGCAACTAAACATAACTACTTATGTTCCTACATCTCTTGTGAAAGACATTCTAGTGCAGGGTGATAGTGAGGGGAAAAGATGCAAATGGATCGCTAAAATTTAGAAGTACAACATGGATATCAAGCCTACCAAGTTGAGCAAGGGGCAAGGGCTAGCTAGAATCCTATCTGAAGCAAATTTCCAAGCATTGGGCATAAACTTACTGGCTGGAGGAGATGGAGAGAGTGGAAATTTGGAGTAGAAGCAAGAGATTGAAACATTAGCCCAAAAAATCCAAATGAAGTATGTTGTGTCTCACTAGTATAAAAATATTGTTCATTATCTGCTTTTTTTGAGGTGCCCAGTGAATTTTGATAAAATTAATTATAGGGCTCTGAGGCTGCAAGCCCATAAATTTGTTATCTCAAATGGCCAATTAGACTGGAAGGATCCTATGGGGATTTTGCTTTTATGTTTGGTTGAGGAAGAAATCTATAAAGTGATGGATGAATTTCACAATTGTGTTTGTGGAGGACATTATAGTTGGAGGGATACATCACACAAGATCCTCAACGAAGATTTTTACTTGCCCAAAATATTTGGTGAGGTGCACACTTATGTTCGGGCCTGTGATAAGTGCCAAACGTTTGCTGAAAAACAGAAATTAGCACATTTTACTCTAATCCCTGTTTTTGTTGAAGAACATTTCAGACAATGAGGGTTAGACTTCATTCAGGAAATACACCCACCCTCCAGTCGCCAACACAAGTGGATACATACAGCCACTGATTACTTTACTAAGTGGGTAGAAGAAGCCCTGGCTAGGAATGAAATAGATGTGATAGTTATTAAGTTCATGGAGGAAAACATCCTCGCCAGATTTGGCTACCCAAAGAAGGTTGTCACTGACAATGCTTAGGTGTTTAAGTCAGCCAAATTTATAGATTTCTTCCAAAAACAGAACAATATGGTAGGCCACTCCACCACCTATTACCTACAAGGAAATGGATTGTGTGAATCCTCAAATAAAACCCTGATAAGGATTCTAAAGAAAACAATATCAAAAAAATAGAGGAACTAGGACTCACAGCTAAAATTTTCCTTATGGGCCAATAGGGTTACCCCCAAGAGAGAAATTAGAAAATCCCCTTTTGAATTGGTTTATGGAAAGGCAACAATTTTTCTTATACAACTAGTTATGCCAATGGCTAGAATCTTGCAAGACATTGAGAAAGAGCCAAATGCTTTAACTAGAAGGATAAATCATTTGGTGTAACTGCAAGAGAGCAGAGAACAGGTGAATCAGAATTTGATCAGTTATCAAGAAAAAATGAATTCCTTGTTTGACATAGAGGCAAAAGACATTAATATGTAGCTAGGATATTTAGTATTGAGTTGGGATGCCAAGAGGGAAGATAAAGGAAAGCATGGAAAATTTGATCCCCTTTGGTTCAGACCTTTCAGCATTCCTGAGGCCAAAGGGAACAACACCTTCTTACTAGAAAATCTAGAAGGAGAAGTGCTTGGGCTGCCTGTGAATGGGAAGTTTCTAAAGCTTTACTTCAAACACTGAAAGATTCCACTTCTATTAACTATCAACATCGGTGAGCCATTTGTAAATAACTATCATTGTTTTCAACTTCTATTTATGTTTTTGTTTTATGAAAATATGAATAAAATGACTCCATGCCCAAGGAGTAAGGAATGAATCTGTAGTTTCTTAGTGCATTGTATCCAATACATTGTCCCCAGTTGGATCTAATGTTGTTACACTTCACATTCAGTTCCAAGAAGCTGAGAGATTAGATTCAGGGCTCATATCTAAAAATTCTTTTTAAATCAGCTGAGGAATCATTGGTAAAGCCCTTAAGTCAAAAGATAGTTAAATCACCCATGGGGGCCCACTATCAGGGCCTAGAGCTATAGTGGAATGTCTAAAAGCACAAATGCTACTCACAGGACCCCTATCCATAAAGCACAGCAAGGCAAAGGGGTGTTTTTTCACGAGCACACATCGCTAGTTAAAGGTAGAGAGATTTTCTGTGCAGATCATTGTCCATCTCCACCCAACCACCCCCCAGAAGCACTTCGGGGGAGGGGGGGGGTAACCTGCGCGAGTGTTAAACAAGCGCCCCCCCCCCCCGGGAGTTGAAAAGTCAGATATAGATTCGACGATCCAGATTCATTTTGAGGGAAGAGCGTGGGATTCGGTATCTGGCTGTCCGACCCACCAAAGGATGGTGGGAGTGAGGAACATGCGCCAAGTGGGCCAATCCACATGTGCCTTTTCAAGCAAGCGTGAATTCAAAGGGTAAAATGGTAACTCCACTGGCCCCCACTCCTATCCACCTATCCCCACCATCGCCCAATCTCACTCAGCCATGTGTCCCTCCCATGATGTCATCCTAAGTCAATTACCGTTTCCCCTACTCACTTATAAAATCCTGCCCACCTTGCATTTCCAAACATTTTCGTTATCTTCTGGTGCAAGCTCTCCTGACAGTCGCCTGTCTAGAACATCATTCGAGCTTTCAGCTGGACAAGTACCTTCTCTCAACGTCATTTTCGACCCGCTCCATGACAACCAAGTAACCAATCACTCCTATCCTCCTGTGAATTGTTCAGATACTCATAAAATATCAAGAAGGCGGCTCCCGAGACCCCAAAAGTCCGTGAGGCCAAACCCTACTCCAACGTTGACCCCATCACGGACACAGAGACACAAATTGTTGAACCTACCTATGCCTACCACCTTGCTAACCTCCATTTTGACCTGTATGGCAATCATGTTAGGGGGGAAGACCCATTCGGGGTAGTTGACTCCAACTTATATTATCATATTACACCCTCTATGAACCATTCTCCTGAATTCATCTCCTGGTTGAATTCGGCCTACATTGAAAAGAAGAATTTGTTTGTTTCTTCCTCTGGGGAATAAATCCTCAAAGTAACCCTAGATCTGATTCAGAAGGTCCTGGTTTACCCCAGCTCTCCTGAAACCCAACAGTTTATTGATATCACACTAGTTTATCTTTACTTTACCCTCCCAACCAATGAGAAACAATCTTTCTTGCAAATGGTCCTAGCCCCTGGCCTACAATCTCTGCCTATGGCTAAGAGCTTCCCTATCACCCTCTTTATTGAACCCATCAAACCCATCCTATCCCTAATTTCTCCTATGTTGGGGAATGATGATGCTAACATAAAAAAACAAATCCACCTTGGGCTTTTTAAGGAAAATGATGCCGCCTAGCCATTTATTTGATATTCCAGCTTATCTATCTGAGGCAATAATATTTCTGCTGCACCATTTTCCAACCACATCTTATTTCAGATACTACTCATTGTTTTTCTATTTGTTTATGTACACTCGTGTGGATGATTTTGAGTGACTGGGCCTCAACTTGGTGGATGGAAACAAGCAGAGGAGATTTTTGTTCAACTGGGACATTATTATTACGAATAGGTCATATTTTGATAGTTACTCTCAATTTTTATCAACTTATATGGCCATTGCATTTAAGGTTATCCATGGTTTTTCTACCCCCAGGGTTCTCCCCCAACAAAAAGAGATTCTCCAGCTTAATAAGGACACCAGGGTAGGGGATTAGTACATTTCTTAGGATCACACAAAAATAAGGGTTTATGGGTGTGAACATCCCCCTTACCACCCACATGTGTTCATGCCCATGAGGATATTTTCTCTAGAATTCATCAGGCAGAGGCTCAATGTGGACCAACTCCACTTTGTGCCTGCAAATAAGGGACATATGTGGTGGGCCCCAGTATTGTAGCAATAATGCTACAACTCCTGGAACTCCCTTCTTTAACTTTATCAACCCGGTAGTTCGTAAAAAACTTGGAAGCGACGGTGCTGTATGCACAAGTACTAGCTCTTGCCGCAGCTGTCACTTGGTCAGCTGGCACAAGTCCGCTAGGGGCTCAAGCCAACTTCTATGAGCTCTTACAAGAAGCTTTTTAACTGATGGACGAAAGCTAACTCAAAGGAAGCTAATCTACTTGCGGAAAGAAACTGAAAGCCAAGAAGAAATACAAACCCTAGCAAACCCTAATTCTACCAACTAGTCCTACTGATGCAAAAATGAGAATGAAAACTACGAGAAGAGATGCCATTACTTCTAAGGAGGTAAAACGCATGTATCTAAGTTATCACTATCTGAAGAAAACATCTTTTTGTATTTTTGTTTAAGTTATTAGAATTATCATGCATGTGCTTTTAACTATTTTTTACTGTGCAGAGGTGGATCAGGGAGGAGAAATGCTTGGGAAAGGTTGGGAAGGTTCAGAGAGGGTCTAAGGGGTCCCTAACACCCTTCCAGAGAGTCTCACCAAGTTTGGCTGCCAAGGAACCGTGTTTATGAGCTTCTACAGGAAGTCTGCAGGGGTTCTACAGGATGTTCAGAGATTTCTACAGGATGTTCTGAAAAGAGGATTTTGGAGCATGGATGGAGGGAAAAAGATGGAGGAATGAGTATGGAGGTGAAATAGGGGTGTGAAGAGGTCTAGGGCTTGGTGGATGAGGCTAAGGAGTGATTGGATTTTTTCAAGGGAGAGTGAAGCAATGTTGCACAAAAATTAGGGTTTTGGGAGCGAATGGCAAACGTGAAGCAAGGGTTCTAAGTAGAGGGTGGAGTGGATGGTGCTGATGGAGAATAAGCAGATGAAGGAGTGGTACAGGTGCTCTGCAAGTCGTTTTTCCAATCTGAACCAACAAAACTTGTAAATTCAAAGACCTAGTTACGTTGACCTAATTTGCTAGCTATTAGTAAAGAGAATGAACAGAAGTGTGACCTGCAATGAAACCATGTATTTTAACTCATGCAAATAAGCAAATGAAAGTTTGAACTGGTAACCAACTTCTACACATGAAAATCAAACACTAGTGATTGCATGGCAAAGCAAAATCAGCGTTTTTGTGGGCAGCAAAGTCATCCTAGTCACAACTCCTGATCCCACTAAGGGAGAGGTGAAACCACAGATGTTTGTTGGCCCTTTTCTTAAAGCTTTTTCTGTTAACAACCTATCAACTAAATCTGAGCATGAAAATCTATTTTACACATAAAAAACAAACTAAATAACAAAACAAGAGTTAGATCTAAATAGCAGATTTTATCATAAGAATGCAGCAAAAACACATAAAGATAATCAAAGGAGGTATTGGGCGCTTGAGATGGGCCCAACCCCAAGAGATACAGCCTCCTAAGAGAGATTTAGAGCTGGTGCAAAGCTGGATTCATCTTTATTAATCAAGAAATGAAGAGTTACATCAAAACTGTCCACAAGGAGAACTTGAAAATGAGCTGACAGCAAAACTAATCTATTGCATACAAATCGAATTACAAAATGACTACAACAAGGCTATGAAATGACTAACTACTAGCTACAAAATGACTACCCACTAGCTAACCCCAAATGAGGCCCTAAGCCTTCTTATTTATACAATTTGAGGACCCAACAGTCCTCCTAAAATTTAGGGACTTGGCTGCCCAAGACTTGTAGTTAACAGCAGTCCTACTTGACTTGCTTGGCTGCCCTTGTGCTCATTGATTTGGTGGCCTTTGAACTCCAAGCTGATGGTGGAGAATTCGAGGTAAGGGCCCATAAATGAGGGGGACACCTTCCTACAAATCCTCTAGCTTGTTCTCCCACGAATTTGGCTGCCAAGTGCTCATTAAGACCTTCAATTTTGTCTCCAAGTTGACCAAAAAGGCTACACAAAGCACCCATTAGACTTGTTGGCATAATGACTAACCAAATTCACTCTATTAACATAAAAATAATCAAAAACATGCAATAAACCAATGAGAATGGTGGATTAAGTCAACTTAGGAGGTTGAATGAGCCCAAATAATTGTCCATTTTTGGGGCTCATCATCACCCCCCTACTGAAAGTGTTGCTCATCCTCTGAGCAACCAATCTCTCTCCATCTTTGATGGCCCTGGTGGCTTCTTTGGCTAACATCTCGGCTGATTTCTCCTTTGGCTTCCCTCTTTTCAAACTTCCTGTGGAAACAGTTCTCTGTCTTCCTGTAGAAACAGTCTGCTAACAGTTCTTTGTCTTCCTATAGAAACAGTCGGCACTGTCTTAGCCTGCTTGGCTGAGGGTGCTTTCTCCTTGAACTGTGCTGCTGGTTTGATCCTCATAGTTATTATTCTCGATGGAGATTGGTGGACTTTGGGATCCAAAAAAAAACCATCTCAATGAGGTCAATCTCCCTTTTGATCTCAGCCTGGTTAGAATTAATAGAATTATCACTCATATCATCATCTATGTTACAACCCAATAGCATATCAAGGTCAATATTTTGATCAGATGAATCACCATCTAACAGAAATGGGAAGTTGATGTCAGCATCAGACTCCATTTGAAAAGCTCCACCTCCTGCTACTACTACCTCAGAGTAGTCAGTCTTGTCTGGAGATGTGACTGCATTGGCAGATCCAGAACCCTTTCCATTACCAGTACCATTCATTACAAATTCACATAGAGGAATGCTATGGCTGCTGTCCATGGGAAAAGGGTTAGGATAGTTTTCTGGGTTGAATGTAGATGGCCCATCATCTCTTTGTGGAGATCCATCATCCTGAATCAAATGCAGGGTACTTGAGACAGTTGATCTAGGATCTCCATGATGGTGATGCTTTTGTTCTTCAGTTTGCATGTTCATGATGGGTTCACCTCTTTCCATTTTCTGCATATTGAAAAACAAAGAATTGCAGGAATAGGCGGAAGTTGTATGAACATTTTCTACGTCCCAGGGTTTCCATACAGGGATACTTACCTTATTGCAGTTGTTAGGAGAAGAGGCCAGGCAATGAAACGCATTGTAGTTTTCTTGCTGCAGTTGAACCTGAACCTGTAGCAGCTGCTCATGTCGATGCCGATCCCCTTGATCTGAATTAGATGACATTGCATCTGATATTGGTACCTCTTTCCTATCCTCATTGCAGGGCACTAATTCCTTCTTCTCTGCTTCTTTCAAATTCCTTATGTAGTCTGTTAAAATCGAACTTCTGTGTTTCCTGTCATCTATAGAGCCATCCAGAGTTCTCCTTGATCTTCTGCGAGCAGTTTGCCTGCATTTACTTGCATTCCAGTGGTTTTTTATGGCATTCTCCGTTCTGCCCGGAAGACGTTTGGAAATTTCTGCCCACTTATTCCCCACTTCTGCGTGAGCCTTCACCAATAATTTTTCTTCTTCTTCAGTCCACAGATCTCTCTTTCTTCAAGCTCCAAACTTGATGAAGAACCTTAGGCTTCTCTGCTCTGGAAGTCTCTGCTGCACTTTCCTGTAGAAGACCCCACCCGTTTCCTGTAGAGTGTGATTCTGCCTTTGAGTGAGCCCGATGCATGAGTGAAATTCGAGAACAGGTAGGAAACTCAGCGGAGGACGATAGGTTAAGCCGATTGTGGACGCAGAGGATGTATACTTCAGTTTAACATGATGCAAGTGCAAGTTGACTAACAGTTCATGACTTTCAGCTGAGCGCTCATTAATTCTGCGTGATTTTTGGTGGAGTGAGGTGGAAAAATGTGTACGCTGGCTTTTTAGAACTGCAATGATGTTATGAACTGCATGTCTTCATCTATCTGTCAATCAGATGATGTACTGTGCACTGGAGTTCAACAGATCTACCACTAACTGCGTTTTTCAAATTTTTCATGAATGACCATACACGTATGCTGCGTGATTTTTCCTTGAGCGCTAGAGAACTGGGTGTCTTGCTACATTCATGGATTAATTTCACCATTCCATTCGTTCATGCAATGCTTAGACTAGATTCATGCAATAGATGAACAAGGTTTAGTCACGTACCTGAAATCAAACGGCTGCTTGTGAAGCTTTTTGCTGCTGCATGCTCATGTTCTGCTGCTACATGCTTGGATCCTTTGATTGCATGAGGGCTTGGCTGATGGTCTTTGATTGCTTTTCCTTGTGCAGGTGTCCTCTGGCCGGATCTGAGCTGCATGCAATTATTTTCACGTTCAGATCTACACCTTCAAGCTGCTGCTGCTGCATGGTCACAAAATCAGAACTTGTTTTCACCATTGCTCTCAAATGGTAAACCGGATTGATCTGAAGCTCGGTGAGCATGTTCCTATCATCATTATGCATCTCTCATAGCAAAATCGTGATCAATGGATGCACGGATTTCGAGAAAAATGGAAAATGGCTGAAGACTTCAGATATCGATTTCTCGGAAACCGTGCATCAGAATTGGCTGAAACTGCTTGGGTAGGCTACTATCACCCATGTGCATCTCCCCATGAAACAGGTTTTGAAACGGATGCACGGATATGGAGAAAATGCAAAAATGGCTGATGGTGATGGAGGCTGATTTCTTGGAGACCGTGCACCGAAATTGCATGAAACTGCTCAGGCATGTTTTCATCAACCTTGTACAATTCCCCATAAAACGGTTTGTCAAATGGATGCATGGTTTTCAAGTTATGGCAAAAACAAATTTTGTTCTATGGATTTTTGCTTCAAGGCACTTTGCATTTGGTTGCATGGAAGGGAAAACTGAGCTGGGGCTGTGATGCAGGTATGGAGACGATGGAGGAGGAGTTGGAAGATTGCATGAGGACTTCTGAACCCTTGAGGAAGCTACCATGTTCACCAAACCACTTGTTGAGATCCATGTCTAGTTTCCCACAATTTCTACAGGAAGTTCCTGTAGAAGCACAATGAGAAGCACAAGGAGGTGGAAAAAAATGATGGATGAAGGCAAGAGATGGACACACAAGTGCTTGTAGGCCTAATCAACAGATTCCCACCATTAGATTCACTTTTGAAATTGGATTTGGCTCGTCCAAAGGTTCTACAGGATGTTTCCTGTAGAAATACAGAGCTTCCTATAGAAGGCACAAGAAAAATTCCTTTGACCTTGATTTGAGTGCTCCTCCTGTCATGAAACGTCCTTCTTGCAACCTGCAATTAGCCAATGGAATTAGTTTTATTTTTCTTTTTCTTTTTCTCTTTTTTTTTTGAAAAACAACTAGGGCGCCTCATGGAGGTTTTCACCCTAATTGCCTGCCTTGGGCGCCTCCAAGGGAGGTTTTCACCCAAAGATCTTATTCCATTTTTATTTTCTCTTTTTTTCCAACCCATTGACCGCCTCATGGAGGTTTTCAATCAATGAGCCAATCTGAGGCGCCTCCAAGGAGGTTTTCACCTTAGATTTCTATTTTCCTCTTTTTTCATTTTTTTTCTTTTTCTTTTTTCTCTTTTTTCTTTTTTCTTTTTTTTTCTACCCTACCCTACTTGAAAAACAAAATCGTTCTCAAGTATAAGAAAACTTCCAATGGAGCCATGTGCACATCGAGATTAGAGACAAAATGATGTGAAGGCTCAAAATGCATGCTTTGACAGGTATCCGGATCTCAGAGACCAAATGATCTGGCTTTGAAGGGATCAAACATAACTGAGGAAGAAAGTACTGCTGCAACTTAGTGACCTTCTGAAACCATATCTCAATATAGCTTTGATATCCTTGGTTCTTTTGCTGATCTGGATCATGTTTCATGTCACTTTCTATCATGACTTTCTCATCTTCCTCCTTTTGCTGATCTTTCTCTCGAATACATGGAATATTTGATGCTAACCATGAGGAAGCTTTCTCGATCTCTGATTCTGATCTCTTCTCTTCATCAAGTGCAGCCCATGGTTCTTTAATCTCCTCTTTTGAATCTTGTTTTGCTGGATGTGATCCTTCAATGCTTTCAAGATGATCTCTTTTTTGCAATGCTTTTCCTGAGCCATGGTGAAGATCATTGAGCTCAAAAGGAGTCATTTGCACATGTTGTGCCTCAGCTTTGCAATTGGGTTGAGCTGCTCCATGGTATGGTTTTGGAAATGGTGGTACGGGTAGCTGAGTGGAGGTGTGTATTTGAGATGGATGCAGATGGGGTTGTGGTTGGGTAGGCATTTGGGGTTGCCTTGGTGGAGGAGGAGGCGATGGTTTTGGATGAGCAGGTGGTGGAGGAAAATGAGCGGGATGAGAGTTGTACTGGGGCCTCCACTCCTGATAAGGTGCATTCCACTGAGGCTGTGGCGGAGCATAAGAGTGAAATGAATGAGCAACTGGTTGGGCACAATATGGATCTGTGAAGGAACAAGGAGGAGGTGTGAACCAAGAAGGATGAGCTGGGGGACCCCAAGAAGGCATGAAAGTGGCTTGGTAGGGGTCATAATAGGTCTTAGGTGTCCCTTGCAGTTCCTGCTGGTAAGATCTAGGTCCATGCGGCCAACTTTGGTTCATGTAATAGAGTGATTCAGTGGCTCCTTTGGCTCTCTAATATGCAGCTTTGAATCTGGGTAAGGAAGGGCACTGATCTGTAGGATGGTATTCTTCACAGATGAAACACACTTCTATGGAGTACAATGGACATTCATTCCTAGGATGCTTTCTAGTGCACCTAGGACAAAAAATGACCAAAGCCCTCTTGGCCTCCTCTTGCTTCTGTTGGATCCGCAAGGTATCCAGTTGCATGGCAAGAAACTGCCGCATATCACTCTTGAAATCTTTGATCTGATTTTCAAATTCATCTTTGGACGAGATGTTGCTCCCAACATTTCTGCTTGTAGCCATTCACTTAGAGGAATGTTTTCTTCTTCTTCTCCCCTAGAGGTTATTTAGATATGTCTTGTTGTCCACCTAAGGGTTCTTTAATCACAGCCATCGAAGAAGAGAGAGAAGGTTGGTTGTGTGAAGCAGTGCGGGTGTTGTGCAATCATTTTTCTAACTTATCTCTACTCCTACAAGGCATGAAATGAAATCTTTTTGGTTGATTTTTTCTTTTTTCTACTTCTACCTGCAAAACTGAAATAGATTGAACTGCAACTAACTATCTTTCTAAAATGAAAATGCGGAATTGAAATGAAAGGAGGAAAGGACTAATCTATTTTGCTCAAATGAAATTGCAAGAATGAAATGCTAGTCTACACTTGCAGAATTGAAATGCTAATCTACGCTTGCAGAAATGAAATTGCGGAATTGAAATGCTAATCTACGAAAGCGGGAAAGGCTAATCTACTTTTTCATAAATGAAATTGCATAATGGAAATGAAATAAACTACTTAGCAGAAGATTGTAGTGGAAAATAGAAGAAAAGCGACAATCACCAATACTCTGACGCTTCCTCGGTAACGGCGCCAAAAAGATGGTGGGCCCCAGTATTGTAGCAATAATGCTACAACTCCTGGAACTCCCTTCTTTAACTTTATCAACCCGGTAGTTCGTAACAAACTTGGAAGCGACGGTGCTGTATGCACAAGTACTAGCTCTTGCCGTAGCTGTCACTTGGTCAGCTGGCACAAGTCCGCTAGGGGCTCAAGCCAACTTCTATGAGCTCTTAGAAGAAGCTTTTTAACTGATGGATGAAAGCTAACTCAAAGGAAGCTAATCTACTTGCGGAAAGAAACTGAAAGCCAAGAAGAAATACAAACCCTAGCAAACCCTAATTCTACCAACTAGTCCTACTGATGCAAAAATGAGAATGCAAACTACGAGAAGAGATGCCATTACTTCTAGGAAGGTAAAATGCATGTATCTAAGTTATCACTATCTGAAGAAAACATCTTTTTGTATTTTTGTTTAAGTTATTAGAATTATCATGCATGTGCTTTTAACTATTTTTGACTGTGCAGAGGTGGATCAGGGAGGAGAAATGCTTGGGAAAGGTTGGGAAGGTTCAGAGAGGGTCTAAGGGGTCCCTAACACCCTTCCAGAGAGTCTCACAAAGTTTGGCTGCCAAGGAACCGTGTTTATGAGCTTCTACAGGAAGTCTGCAGGGGTTCTACAGGATGTTCAGAGATTTCTACAGGATGTTCTGAAAAGAGGATTTTGGAGCATGGATGGAGGGAAAAAGATGGAGGAATGAGTATGGAGGTGAAATAGGGGTGTGAAGAGGTCTAGGGCTTGGTGGATGAGGCTAAGGAGTGATTGGATTTGTTCAAGGGAGAGTGAAGCAATGTTGCACAAAAATTAGGGTTTTGGGAGCGAATGGCAAACGTGAAGCAAGGGTTCTAAGTAGAGGGTGGAGTGGATGGTGCTGATGGAGAATAAGCAGATGAAGGAGTGGTACAGGTGCTCTGCAAGTCGTTTTTCCAATCTGAACCAACAAAACTTGTAAATTCAAAGACCTAGTTACGTTGACCTAATTTGCTAGCTGTTAGTAAAGAGAATGAACAGAAGTGTGACCTGCAATGAAACCATGTATTTTAACTCATGCAAATAAGCAAATGAAAGTTTGAACTGGTAACCAACTTCTACACATGAAAATCAAACACTAGTGATTGCATGGCAAAGCAAAATCAGCGTTTTTGTGGGCAGCAAAGTCATCCTAGTCACAACTCCTGATCCCACTAAGGGAGAGGTGAAACCACAGATGTTTGTTGGCCCTTTTCTTGAAGCTTTTTCTGTTAGCAACCTATCAACTAAATCTGAGCATGAAAAGCTATTTTACACATAAAAAACAAACTAAATAACAAAACAAGAGTTAGATCTAAATAGCAGATTTTATCCTAAGAATGCAGCAAAAACACATAAAGATAATCAAAGGAGATATTGGGCGCTTGAGATGGGCCCAACCCCAAGAGCTACAGCCTCCTAAGAGAGATTTAGAGCTGGTGCAAAGCTGGATTCATCTTTAATAATCAAGAAATGAAGAGTTACATCAAAACTGTCCACAAGGAGAACTTGAAAATGCGCTGACAGCAAAACTAATCGATTGCATACAAATCGAATTACAAAATGACTACAACAAGGCTATGAAATGACTAACTACTAGCTACAAAATGACTACCCACTAGCTAACCCCAAATGAGGCCCTAAGCCTTCTTATTTATACAATTTGAGGACCCAACAGTCCTCCTAAAATTTAGGGACTTGGCTGCCCAAGACTTGTAGTTAACAGCAGTCCTACTTGACTTGCTTGGCTGCCCTTGTGCTCATTGATTTGGTGGCCTTTGAACTCTGAGATGATGGTGGAGAATTCGAGGTAAGGGCCCATAAATGAGGGGGACACCTTCCTACAAATCCTCTAGCTTGTTCTCCCACGAATTTGGCTGCCAAGTGCTCATTAAGACCTTCAATTTTGTCTCCAAGTTGACCAAAAAGGCTACACAAAGCACCCATTAGACTTGTTGGCATAATGACTAACCAAATTCACTCTATTAACATAAAAATAATCAAAAACATGCAATAAACCAATGAGAATGGTGGATTAAGTCAACTTAGGAGGTTGAATGAGCCCAAATAATTGTCCATTTTTGGGGCTCATCATCACCCCCCTACTGAAAGTGTTGCTCATCCTCTGAGCAACCAATCTCTCTCCATCTTTGATGGCCCTGGTGGCTTCTTTGGCTAACATCTCGGCTGATTTCTCCTTTGGCTTCCCTCTTTTCAAACTTCCTGTGGAAACAGTTCTCTGTCTTCCTGTAGAAACAGTCTGCTAACAGTTCTTTGTCTTCCTGTAGAAACAGTCGGCACTGTCTTAGCCTGCTTGGCTGAGGGTGCTTTCTCCTTGAACTGTGCTGCTGGTTTGATCCTCATAGTTATTATTCTCGATGGAGCTTGGTGGACTTTGGGATCCAAAAAAAAACCATCTCAATGAGGTCAATCTCCCTTTTGATCTCAGCCTGGTTAGAATTAATAGAATTATCACTCATATCATCATCTATGTTACAACCCAATAGCATATCAAGGTCAATATTTTGATCAGATGAATCACCATCTAACAGAAATGGGAAGTTGATGTCAGCATCAGACTCCATTTGAAAAGCTCCACCTCCTGCTACTACTACCTCAGAGTAGTCAGTCTTGTCTGGAGATGTGACTGCATTGGCAGATCCAGAACCCTTTCCATTACCAGTACCATTCATTACAAATTCACATAGAGGAATGCTATGGCTGTTGTCCATGGGAAAAGGGTTAGGATAGTTTTCTGGGTTGAATGTAGATGGCCCATCATCTCTTTGTGGAGATCCATCATCCTGAATCAAATGCAGGGTACTTGAGACAGTTGATCTAGGATCTCCATGATGGTGATGCTTTTGTTCTTCAGTTTGCATGTTCATGATGGGTTCACCTCTTTCCATTTTCTGCATATTGAAAAACAAAGAATTGCAGGAATAGGAGGAAGCTGTATGAACATTTTCTACGTCCCAGGGTTTCCATACAGGGATACTTACCTTATTGCAGTTGTTGGGAGAAGAGGCCAGGCAATGAAACGCATTGTAGTTTTCTTGCTGCAGTTGAACCTGAACCTGTAGCAGCTGCTCATGTCGCTGCCGATCCCCTTGATCTGAATTAGATGACATTGCATCTGATATTGGTACCTCTTTCCTATCCTCATTGCAGGGCACTAATTCCTTCTTCTCGACTTCTTTCAAATTCCTTATGTAGTCTGTTAAAATTGAACTTCTGTGTTTCCTGTCATCTATAGAGCCATCCAGAGTTCTCCTTGATCTTCCGCGAGCAGTTTGCCTGCGTTTACTTGCATTCCAGTGGTTTTTTTTATGGCATTCTCTGTTCTGCCCGGAAGACGTTTGGCAATTTCTGCCCACTTATTCCCCACTTCTGCGTGAGCCTTCACCAATAATTTTTCTTCTTCTTCAGTCCACAGATCTCTCTTTCTTCAAGCTCCAAACTTGATGAAGAACCTTAGGCTTCTCTGCTCTGGAAGCCTCTGCTGCACTTTCCTGTAGAGTGTGATTCTGCCTTTTAGTGAGCCCGATGCACGAGTGAAATTCGAGGACAGGTAGGAAACTCAGCGGAGGACGATAGGTTAAGCCGATTGTGGACGCAGAAGATGTATACTTCAGTTTAACATGATGCAAGTGCAAGTTGACTAACAGTTCATGACTTTCAGCTGAGCGCTCATTAATTCTGCGTGATTTTTGGTGGAGTGAGGTGGAAAAACGTGTGCGCTGGCTTTTTAGAACTGCAGTGATGTTATGAACTGCATGTCTTCATCTATCTGTCAATCAGCTGATGTCCTGTGCACTGGAGTTCAACAGATCTACCACTAACTGCGTTTTTCAAATTTTTCATGAATGACCATACACGTATGCTGCGTGATTTTTCCTTGAGCGCTAGAGAACTGGGTGTCTTGCTACATTCATGGCTTAATTTCACCATTCCATTCATTCATGCAATGCTTAGACTAGATTCATGCAATAGATGAACAAGGTTTAGTCACGTACCTGAAATCAAACGGCTGCTTGTGAAGCTTTTTGCTGCTGCATGCTCATGTTCTGCTGCTGCATGCTTGGATCCTTTGATTGCATGAGCGCTTGGCTGATGGTTTTTGATTGCTTTTCCTTGTGCAGGTGTCCTCTAGCCGGATCTGAGCTGCATGCAATTGTTTTCACGTTCAGATCTGCACCTTCAAGCTGCTGCTGCTGCATGGTCACAAAATCAGAACTTGTTTTCGCCATTGCTCTCAAATGGTAAACCGGATTGATCTGAAACTCAGTGAGCATGTTCCTATCATCATTATGCATCTCTCATAGCAAAATCGTGATCAATGGATGCACGGATTTCGAGAAAAATGGAAAATGGCTGAAGACTTCAGAGCTCGATTTCTCAGAAACCGTGCATCAGAATTGGCTGAAACTGCTTGGGTAGGCTACTATCACCCATGTGCATCTCCCCATGAAACATGTTTTGAAACAGATGCACGGATATGGAGAAAATGCAAAAATGGCTGATGGTGATGGAGGCTGATTTCTTGGAAACCGTGCACCGGAATTGCATGAAACTGCTCAGGCATGTTTTCATCAACCTTGTACAATTCCCCATAAAACGGTTTGTCAAATGGATGCATGGTTTTCAAGTTATGGCAAAAACAAATTTTGTTCTATGGATTTTTGCTTCAAGGCACTTTGCATTTGGTTGCATGGAAGGGAAAACTGAGATTGGGCTGTGATGCAGGTATGGAGACGATGGAGGAGGAGTTGGAAGATTGCATGAGGACTTCTGAACCCTTGAGGAAGCTACCATGTTCACCAAACCACTTGTTGAGATCCATGTCTAGTTTCCCACAATTTCTACAGGAAGTTCATGTAGAAGCACAATGAGAAGCACAAGGAGGTGGAAAAAAATGATGGATGAAGGCAAGGGATGGACACACAAGTGCTTGTAGGCCTAATCAACAGATTCCCACCATT
Source organism: Pinus tabuliformis (assembly GCA_031772625.1). Lineage (NCBI taxonomy): Eukaryota > Viridiplantae > Streptophyta > Pinopsida > Pinales > Pinaceae > Pinus > Pinus tabuliformis. Next base: position 297,890,301 of record CM062817.1, on the reverse strand, counting down.
AGATTCACTTTTGAAATTGGATTTGGCTTGTCCAAAGGTTCTACAAGATGTTTCCTGTAGAAATACAGAGCTTCCTGTAGAAGGCACAAGAAAAATTCCTTTGACCTTGATTTGAGTGCTCCTCCTGTCATGAAACGTCCTTCTTGCAACCTGCAATTAGCCAATGGAATTAGTTTTATTTTTCTTTTTCTTTTTCTCTTTTTTTTTTTGAAAAACAACTAGGGCGCCTCATGGAGGTTTTCACCCTAATTGCCTGCCTTGGGCGCCTCCAAGGGAGGTTTTCACCCAAAGATCTTATTCCATTTTTATTTTCTCAATTTTTCCAACCCATTGACCGCCTCATGGAGGTTTTCAATCAATGAGCCAATCTGAGGCGCCTCCGAGGAGGTTTTCACCTTAGATTTCTATTTTCCTCTTTTTTCATTTTTTTTCTTTTTCTTTTTTCTCTTTTTTCTTTTTTCTTTTTTTTTCTACCCTACCCTACTTGAAAAACAAAATCGTTCTCAAGTATAAGAAAACTTCCAATGGAGCCATGTGCACATCGAGATTAGAGACAAAATGATGTGAAGGCTCAAAATGCATGCTTTGATAGGTATCTGGATCTCAGAGACCAAATGATCTGGCTTTGAAGGGATCAAACATAACTGAGGAAGAAAGTACCGCTGCAACTTAGTGACCTTCTGAAACCATATCTCAATATAGCTTTGATATCCTTGGTTCTTTTGCTGATCTGGATCATGTTTTATGTCACTTCTATCATGACTTTCTCATCTTCCTCCTTTTGCTGATCTTTCTCTAGAATACATGGAATATTTGATGGTAACCATGAGGAAGCTTTCTCGATCTCTGATTTTGATCTCTTCTCTTCATCAAGTGCAGCCCATGGTTCTTTGATCTCCTCTTTTGAATCTTGTTTTGCTGGATGTGATCCTTCAATGCTTTCAAGATGATCTCTTTTTTGCAATGCTTTTCCTGAGCCATGGTGAAGATCATTGAGCTCAAAAGGAGTCATTTGCACATTTTGTGCCTCAGCTTTGCAATTGGGTTGAGCTGCTCCATGGTATGGTTTTGGAAATGGTGGTACGGGTAGCTGAGTGGAGGTGTGTATTTGAGATGGATGCGGATGGGGTTGTGGTTGGGTAGGCATTTGGGGTTGCCTTGGTGGAGGAGGAGGCGATGGTTGTGGATGAGCAGGTGGTGGAGGAAAATGAGCGGGATGAGAGTTGTACTGGGGCCTCCACTCCTGATAAGGTGCATTCCACTGAGGCTGTGGCGGAGCATAAGAGTGAAATGAATGAGCAACTGGTTGGGCATAATATGGATCTGTGAAGGAACAAGGAGGAGTTGTGAACCAAGAAGGATGAGCAGGGGGACCCCAAGAAGGCATGAAAGTGGCTTGGTAGGGGTCATAATAGGTCTCAAGTGTCCCTTGCAGTTCCTGCTGGTAAGATCTAGGTCCATGCGGCCAACTTTGGTTCATGTAATAGAGTGATTCAGTGGCTCCTTTGGCTCTCTGATATGCAACTTTGAATCTGGGTAAGGAAGGGCACTGATCTGTAGGATGGTATTCTTCACAGATGAAACACGGTTCTATGGAGTACAATGGACATTCGTTCCTAGGATGCTTTCTAGTGCACCTAGGACAAAAAATGACCAAAGCCCTCTTGGCCTCCTCTTGCTTCTGTTGGATCCGCAAGGTATCCAGTTGCATGGCAAGAAACTGCCTCATATCACTCTTGAAATCTTTGATTTGATTTTCAAATTCATCTTTGGACAAGATGTTGCTCCCAACATTTCTGCTTGTAGCCATTCACTTAGAGGAATGTTTTCTTCTTCTTCTCCCCTAGAGGTTCTTTAGATATGTCTTGATGTCCACCTAAGGGTTCTTTAATCACAGCCATCGAAGAAGAGAGAGAAGGTTGGCTGTGTGAAGCAGTGGGGGTGTTGTGCAATCATTTTTCTAACTTATCTCTACTCCTACAAGGCATGAAATGAAATCTTTTTGGTTGATTTTTTCTTTTTTCTACTTCTACCTGCAAAACTGAAATAGATTGAACTGCAACTAACTATCTTGCTAAAATGAAAATGCGGAATTGAAATGAAAGCAGGAAAGGACTAATCTATTTTGCTCAAATGAAATTGCAAGAATGAAATGCTAGTCTACGCTTGCGGAATTGAAATGCTAATCTACGCTTGCAGAAATGAAATTGCGGAATTGAAATGCTAATCTACGAAAGCGGGAAAGGCTAATCTACTTTTGCATAAACGAAATTGCATAATGGAAATGAAATAAACTACTTAGGAGAAGATTGTAGTGGAAAATAGAAGAAAAGCGACAATCACCAATACTCTGACGCTTCCCCGGCAACGGCGCCAAAAAGATGGTGGGCCCCAGTATTGTAGCAATAATGCTACAACTCCTGGAACTCCCTTCTTTAACTTTATCAACCCGGTAGTTCGTAACAAACTTGGAAGCGACGGTGTTGTATGCACAAGTACTAGCTCTTGCCGCAGCTGTCACTTGGTCAGCTGGCACAAGTCCGCTAGGGGCTCAAGCCAACTTCTATGAGCTCTTAGAAGAAGCTTTTTAACTGATGGACGAAAGCTAACTCAAAGGAAGCTAATCTACTTGCGGAAAGAAACTGAAAGCCAAGAAGAAATACAAACCCTAGCAAACCCTAATTCTACCAACTAGTCCTACTGATGCAAAAATGAGAATGCAAACTACGAGAAGAGATGCCATTACTTCTAGGGAGGTAAAATGCATGTATCTAAGTTATCACTATCTGAAGAAAACATCTTTTTGTATTTTTGTTTAAGTTATTAGAATTATCATGCATGTGCTTTTTACTATTTTTGACTGTGCAGAGGTGGATCAGGGAGGAGAAATGCTTGGGAAAGGTTGGGAAGGTTCAGAGAGGGTCTAAGGGGTCCCTAACACCCTTCCAGAGAGTCTCACAAAGTTTGGCTGCCAAGGAACCGTGTTTATGAGCTTCTACAGGAAGTCTGCAGGGGTTCTACAGGATGTTCAGAGATTTCTACAGGATGTTCTGAAAAGAGGATTTTGGAGCATGGATGGAGGGAAAAAGATGGAGGAATGAGTATGGAGGTGAAATAGGGGTGTGAAGAAGTCTAGGGGTTGGTGGATGAGGCTAAGGAGTGATTGGATTTTTTCAAGGGAGAGTGAAGCAATGTTGCACAAAAATTAGGGTTTTGGGAGCGAATGGCAAACGTGAAGCAAGGGTTCTAAGTAGAGGGTGGAGTGGATGGTGCTGATGGAGAATAAGCAGATGAAGGAGTGGTACAGGTGCTCTGCAAGTCGTTTTTCCAATCTGAACCAACAAAACTTGTAAATTCAAAGACCTAGTTACGTTGACCTAATTTGCTAGCTGTTAGTAAAGAGAATGAACAGAAGTGTGACCTGCAATGAAACCATGTATTTTAACTCATGCAAATAAGCAAATGAAAGTTTGAACTGGTAACCAACTTCTACACATGAAAATCAAACACTAGTGATTGCATGGCAAAGCAAAATCAGCGTTTTTGTGGGCAGCAAAGTCATCCTAGTCACAACTCCTGACCCCACTAAGGGAGAGGTGATACCACAGATGTTTGTTGGCCCTTTTCTTGAAGCTTTTTCTGTTAACAACCTATCAACTAAATCTGAGCATGAAAAGCTATTTTACACATAAAAAACAAACTAAATAACAAAACAAGAGTTAGATCTAAATAGCAGATTTTATCCTAAGAATGCAGCAAAAACACATAAAGATAATCAAAGGAGGTATTGGGCGCTTGAGATGGGCCCAACCCCAAGAGCTACAGCCTCCTAAGAGAGATTTAGAGCTGGTGCAAAGCTGGATTCATCTTTATTAATCAAGAAATGAAGAGTTACATCAAAACTGTCCACAAGGAGAACTTGAAAATGAGCTGACAGCAAAACTAATCTATTGCATACAAATCGAATAACAAAATGACTACAACAAGGCTATGAAATGACTAACTACTAGCTATAAAATGACTACCCACTAGCTAACCCAAAATGAGGCCCTAAGCCTTCTTATTTATACAATTTGAGGACCCAACAGTCCTCCTAAAATTTAGGGACTTGGCTGCCCAAGACTTGTAGTTAACAGCAGTCCTACTTGACTTGCTTGGCTGCCCTTGTGCTCATTGATTTGGTGGCCTTTGAACTCCAAGCTGATGGTGGAGAATTCGAGGTAAGGGCCCATAAATGAGGGGGACACCTTCCTACAAATCCTCTAGCTTGTTCTCCCACGAATTTGGCTACCAAGTGCTCATTAAGACCTTCAATTTTGTCTCCAAGTTGACCAAAAAGGCTACACAAAGCACCCATTAGACTTGTTGGCATAATGACTAACCAAATTCACTTTATTAACATAAAAATAATCAAAAACATGCAATAAACCAATGAGAATGGTGGATTAAGTCAACTTAGGAGGTTGAATGAGCCCAAATAATTGTCCATTTTTGGGGCTCATCAATATGTTTAAATTGGGAAAGCTCGTGGGGCCTTCTTTTTCAGTGCCAGGTAGGCTTGCAAGGCAGTTGAAGAATTCTCAACAATATGAATTTTGACCTGGGGGATGTCTGGCATTATGACCCTCATGATGTCGTTTCCCAAAGGAGGGAGAAGATAAAAGCTTCAACTTAAGAACATGAGTATAGGCCTAAGATGGAATGGAAAGCTAACCTTGTTTCATGGCCTATGAATACAGATATGGAGATCAAGACTCTAGTAACGAAGAAGAAAGCACAAGACAGGACTATGGACCAAACTAGAGATACAAAGATGGAGGATGTACATTTAGGTAAAAAGGAAAAAACCTAAGAGACAGAATAAGAGGAACTTGAAACCAGGCTAGGGGAAACAAGACTAGATCAACTTGGTTTCCAAGTGATCTTGGAGGATCCATCACTTATTTTTGCCTCATCCTCTTCAGAGGTAGCTATTTTAAGTGCAAAAGGAAGTGCAACTATTACTGGGTCAGGTTGGCTACTGGAAAAGCCATTGAAGAAAGAAATAAGAAGGTGAGGGAGGAGATGCAGCAGCAAATGACATCTGATTTAGTACCATACTAGACCAAACTATTGGATGTTGTGGATTTATAAATTAATCAAATGAATTTTTCACTACAGCATCCACTGGCATAGTCTTTGCCTTCAGGTTCATAGTTCAAATCCTTGGATATTTCACTGGATTCAGCAAGTGTTCCCCTACCAGACAAGATAAATTTCCACAGGTAGGTTGGAGATATGCTATATAGTAAGCTCAACAGGAACCCAATGACTATCAACAAGGCCGAGAAGCTTCTGGAAATGGATGCAACCAGGTTGAAGCAAGAGAGAGCCAACTCCAGGGCTTTCCACATGCAAAATGAGAGCTTCAAGGAGCTAGTCATGATGATAGGTGTGAATCCAAAGGAACAAACTACTTTTTAAGCCCTCCTTCAAAGTTTCCAAATATAAATCGAGTAGCTAAGGCACAAACTAAAGATCTCGAGTAGTGAGCATGTTCAATATAAAGAGATTTCACAGGTACAAGAGGAGAAGGAGATCCTAGCCAAAGAGCTCATTGAAAGGAATAATGAAATAGTGGCCCTTAAGCGGTAGGTAATAGAGATACAAGTGAGAATAGACCCACATATATGTGCAGTGATCACACCTGAAGATCCTCAAAACCAAACTAAAGAGCTCACTAAGACCCTTACTAAACTCCATCTTTCAGAAGGGGAGCTTAAAGGGTGCAAAATGATATAGATGTTTCCCAGAGAAGCCTAACGCAAAAAGAGAAGTAAATAGAGATTTCTAAGACAAATGCAAACATCATCAGTAAGAATTTACAGGTAGAAAACCAGTATATCTTTGATTTAAAGGGAAAGATGAAAAGAAACATGTCTCTGCTGCAAGCGAAGCAACTAGTCTGGGATGAGGTCATTGAAGAGATAAGGAACCATTGTGAGTACATAACCTTGATGGATGAAAAGAGAGTTGTAATCAAATATTATGAAGGCTTCATACAATTAGCCAAAGAGGATAGAGAAAAGACCTCCTAGATTTCCAAAAGGTTCATTCAGTTTTTGAATGAGAGGACACTCAATGAGCTAAGGCCCATAGATGTGGTGGATAGAGTAACTATTGTCATGGAGATTTTTAGGGTTTTCCAGAAGGAGGAAACTAGAGTCAAATCTGAGGAGTACCTAGAGGTGGTATCAAAGAATGTGGTTGTCTTCAACACTGAGTTTGACAGGATTGTCAGAGTAGGGTTTCCCAGCTATTGGGACTTTGGGGGAGTGTTGATCCAGTGGGAACAATACAATCAAAGACTAGTGGAGGCCAAAAGAAAAGTAGACTCTTCCCATGAGAATACTGCCACTCTGAATGGTAAGGTCGTGGTAAACTATCTGAAGAGGGATTTTCAACTATTAGGGATGGTAAAGACCCTATTTCATCCTATACTAAATTACACAGGTCTAACCAACCTCAAAATTACATATCAATGGCTCTTTCAAGCTCCTCTACCAGCGCCAGCACTGTGGAAAATATGCGAGTAGTTCTTCAACCCTTCTATGCTCCAAATCATCAAACCATCAATGCTTCCTCCATAAACTGTAGATCGTGTCAACTATGACACTTTAATTTCCTGTTTTATGTAAATATTTTATTTTCAATTAGTCAATTAGAGTTCGGTTAGTACAATTGTGCCATGGAGTACGCTAAATTTTTTTTATGATTATCCACTGTAATGAAATCAAGAAGGAATATTTTGTAACAGGTTCTCCCTCTTAGTCCCTATAAAAACAATTTTATGATACATAACCAAGGGTTAAAAATTTTGGTTTTCCAAGAGAGAAGTAATGTCTATTGTCGATGAAATGTATGCTCTATGGAAGATTAATACCAATTTTGGTGATTCAAGCTCATCTGAATCTGTAGTATGTGCTCTTTCTGTGTTTGTTCCATATGTTCTTATTATTCTTCTCAGATTACATGTAATAGTAGTTGTTGGAAGTGTTTTCATGAATTTATGGATTCATCTAAGTCTAATGTTGATGAAAGATGCCTATATTGATATGAAAGCTAATCCTTAAAATGCACTCCATGTATCTTTGCATTCCATTCAATTCTTTGTTTCATCTATTTCACTCTGAATTTTGATGCATCAGATTCTTAGATTTAAGCCTTGTGTATCGATTTTCCCTCTTGCTCAAGTCTTCTACCAAATATAATATAACGACTAATAAACTACAAGTTCATGTGATGTTGGCTGCTATGAATCTAATGTTAATGCTTCTATGAGTAATATTTTACATTTGCCTTTGCATTTCCTCTCTTAAGGAAGGTTCTAAATCAATTTTCTCTCATACATATCAAATACTGAGTATGATATGAATTTCTAGCAAATCTTCAAGACACTCATCAAGATGTCCTAGGCACTAGTCTCTCCTCAACCCAGGGGCTATCTCTAGGAGCTACAACAAAATGTCTGCAAAATGACATGAAAACACACATAAGTTCAGCCATTTAAAAAAATTAGGGAGAAAAATTACTCAAACACCAATTTATTGAAAACCATTTGCACCCATTGCATCGTCTCTTTCCTGGACAAAGAAACCCATCATACTCACCCCCACTGGCAAGTGCATTAGGTCACCTTTCCCAGTGTTATTCTTATTTACCCATTGCACCTCATAATATGGGGAGGGTGCGATGGGCCAAGGGCGATTTTATAAACTTAAAAATTCAAAAAATTCTCTGAAATATGCATGAAATGAGAAATGGAAACCATAGAAATGAAGAGAAAAGATAGATCTCTTACCTAGAACTAACAGTACTTGAAATGGTCCACCAGATTGGACACAATCCACTACTAAAGATTAAAAGTAAAAACCCACTTAGAGCTCACTAAAATTGGTAAAAATGAAAATGGTAAGAAATGAACTACATTTTCATTTTTAATGATCAAATTAGCCATTATTTTAGTATATTTTAATATTTTAACTTATTTTTTACCATATATCACATATTTTTAATCTTTTTGTGGTGTTATGAGCAGGTTAAAAGCTAATTGAAGGGTTGAATGCAGATTATAAGTCAAATACAAGTCATTTTGATAAATGAGTACACTTTTATCATTTTTTCGGGCTCATTAAACCCACGAAAAAGGAACCCCCTGGATTCCTCTTTCATCTCTTTTTCAGACTCCCAAAACATGAAAATATTGTTGAGCACTTGTATTTTCAAACTCATCAAAGTAAATGAGAAGATGTCTTCCCAGAATAAGTTTAACCCTTTTCCGCACTAGGATAGACTATTTATGAAAAAGGAATACTTTAGTCGAACATGACTAAAAGGTTCTCTTGAGTATAGTTTTATTCCTTTTCAGACTCAAGATACTAAATTTATGAAAAGGAACCTCTTGGAGTTTTCTTTTTCACCTCTTTTTCAAACTATCTAAACATGAAAAATGAGTTGAGTTACACCTTTGTTGGACTCATAAAACTATTAAACAGCATTGTACTCGTCAAGCATGACGAGACCGAACGAATCCTTCACAGGGTTCATTAAAAATACTCTTAAGAATTCATCCAAAAGATGAAATTATATATCAAGCATATGTTATCCTCCTCAATATTGCAAAAATAAAGAGGTGCTAGCGAGAAATGGTTGGGAATTAATGGCAACAAGTCGCTCTTGAACATAACATTCTTTCACTTCATATCTATGATTTTTTTTCATTGGGGAATCTGCTTGCCTCACTATTAATTACACCTTCATTATGGGTCCTTGAGTCAATGCTTCCAACTCCATTCAATGTCGTCAATATGTTCAAGAGAACTTCCACCCTCAGTTGACATCTGCTACAATACCTTAAGCCTTACTTCATCTCTGCCTCTCCTGAACCAGATTTACATCATTACATTCAGTGTCAAATCATGATACCTGTTTCATGTCATTGAAGGGGGATACATCAAGGCCCTCCTGCGACAGGTCACTTCCTATGGACATTAGAATATTATCTAGGAAATTGACATAGAAACTCCCTTCAGTGCCTTGGAGCTCGCATGTCTCAATGGAAATTCTCCTCGCTTTTGGCAGTAGGTTCTTATCATTGGCCTTTGACCGGAAGATTCTATTTGGTGTTCGACTTCAGCTCATTTACTTGCACTGCACAGATTATAGTGTAGTACCTTGAGTGTCATTATCATTATCGGTGGTTTCTCTCATGCATGTTATTGGATTACATCATTGGTTGGTAATAATATGGTGTCTACCATGTTCGACTCTGGCTCATTCTTTCACATGGTTAGACTCATACTATCGAGTGAAGAGGTAGAAGACCGCAGATCTAGTTTCATCCATATAACTTGTGTTTTCAGGATTGATACCATATCATATATTATGATGGCTATGATCATTCAAAATGTCATCCAAGCATGGACCCACCATTCGTCATTAGTGGACAATACTTTTGATCATTGTACATGTAATATTGGCTTATAGGCTGACTATGGGTATGCATACCTCAAAAATGAAATCATGATGATTATGTTTTATAACAGATGATGATGTCAACCAAACTTTACTTGATCTGGACTTGTGAAAAAGTAAAGCACTTAAGTCCTTAGCCACTACTTCTGACTTTGTACTTTACGAGGCAATCTGTTATATGTCATTTTTTCGCATTCACTCAAATGGTCTGGAAACTCCATTAATCAATATCCTTGACACCTTGTCATCATCTCCTTTCAAAGCCTCAAGCATCACTTCTCCAAAAAGTCCAAGAATTATGGGTTTAATAGTTTTGAGGCTTCTGTGATCTGCATTTTGTGTGGTGATGTCATCCGGAGTCATCACATTCATGATTTTATGTATCGACATTTCGAACCAACCTCTGTGGTTCATCATCAGGATCTAATCCTGATGATGAACCATAGAGGTTGGTTCGAAACTTCGATACATAAAATCATGAATGCGATGACTCTAGAAGATAGATCCTGATGATGAACCATAGAGGTTGGTTCGAAACGTCGATACATAAAATCATGAATGCGATGACTCTGGAAGACATCACCGCACAATTATGGGTTTATCAACCGTCGGCCCATCACATCTTGTCTTCTATGCCACCTGTAATGGTTGCATGTTGCATAACTAAGAAACTACATTGTACGCAAGTTGCCTTTGCTTCAAGTGCAATGGTTCTATAATTTCAGGAAAAATAAAAAATAATTACGAAACTTCCCTTTCCATAAGCTTCTAAGTTGGTTTTAACCATTTACTATTGATTGAGATATTGAAATCCTATCATATAGGTCTTTTCTATAGGGATTAATGCACGGGTGGTTGTGGATGAAATACCATCTCAGATCTTCCCGGGACCCAAGGTAAACTGTTTAAGATTAGCTGCAACTGTCACAAAGAAACACACATATTTTCATATTAATCCATCATTTACAAAGTAAAAGGAGAAGGATTACCTCAGTCCTTGGTGTAGCCCTGTTGGATAAATTAGTGTGGAAAAGTGGAATACCTCTTTGCCATCTCCTAGATCAGAGCCTGCACATAAACAAGAAGAAGTGTGATCCTACAACATATAAACCTTGATAATCAAAGCATCAATTTATGATAATATAAGTTAGCATGCATCTAAGCTACTTATTAATCATGGAATCGAATAAACATGTAAAGGAATATAGTATCAACACCATCAATTAGACAACATAGAAACAGATCTATATTATTAGATAGAAGAAGAATGATTAACACCATCTTGGTTGGATCAAGCCTCCTCTAGTCCTTCAACTCCACTCTCTCTCTCTCAACTTCTTGGTAGCATAACAATATTAAAGCTCTTGCAAACTTTTGGCAATCATTCGACGTCTATTACAAAGGCTGAGCCTCCAATATAAAGATGGAGAGAGGCTCATCCTTTCCAATTATTTCATGAGTTCCATTTAGGAAAAATATTGTATGTTTTGTCACTTTATTTCTCTTTTCCTTCCCATGAGACTCCGTTAGGAATAGAAATATCCTTAGTTAGGCTTGACATAGATGTTTCCTACTTTTCGAGATGACATTTTAGTGAAAAGAAGAGTGTCTGTCATTCAACTTGTGCTTTGACCTTCAGAATCTCATAAATATCTAGTAACGTTGCCCTTTAGAAAAAACAGAGCATTAACCTAGGGACTAATGCTTTTGGCTGAGAGATGCAAAGTGTTATAACTCTCCTTGTCTATTTCTGGGGTGCGTTGCCTTAGAAAATAGGCCTATAACTTAGGTCTCATCTTCATCCAATGTGTCTTTCTCCTCTGATCTGATTAGGAGGTCATTTTCCTATATAACATATTCCCCTAAAGTGTGAGGTCAAATATGAAGACGATGGTTGAAATGCATTATAGATATTGTATTAAAAGAGAGAGATGACTAGAGATTCAAGACTGTCGGAGACCTTAAACAATCCACATATGTAAAAGAATATAAGATCATGTCCTTAGTCAAGAATTCCCATGCTCAATAGTTATGTCGAAGTGATTTCTCAAAAACGACGTATGACCATCATGTCCACTGATAAGCACAATATGGAACTGTGTCATAATATGATCAACCTGACAAGTTTTCTCCTAAAACAATAAATGCAACTTGGGAGAGGAAACAAGGCTGAGTGATGTAAGCCTCTTCCCAAGGTCTTAGTCGTCTTTTATCTGAACAACACATTTCTGCACATTTTAATAAAGGAGTTGAAGTCAAACATGTGAGAAATTATCTTATTACTAGTCAATGATGAAAATTGTTAACAGATGCGAGGATGGCCACCAATAAGGATGATGGTCTCCAAGATGTGCACTATAATCTAGCAAGTGTGAGAAGGATGCTTTCGTCGAACACTCGTAGAATCATTCAACTAGGAGCCAATGATGAAAACCCCCAATCAAATGCAAGTTAACCTCCCACTGAGGACTGCAAGTTCCAAGGTACTGATATGTTTCTGGATCTGCTTCCTAGATAAAGTGTTGGAGTCGATAGGAAGAGATTTGTCAAAATACAGGCAATGAGGTGTCCTACATTAGTTGACATGAAACAGGACAAGAATGATTGTTTTGGAGATAAATTTTGAGCAATGGGTCAAACAGACGGAGGGAACTTTTGAATTATATGAATCCCTTGAATAATAAAAGGCATGACACAAAGGTTTGCTAGGAAGCTTAGACTCATGAATACCAAAGAGTGTTAGGATACAGGGATGCAGGAACATCAGAGTATGAAGGCTAAACTCATAGGATGGTAAGGTTCTGTGAGAGGCTAACAAAGAGATTTTCTCAGGGAGTGTCGTGTTCAAGGGATACACTGCTGCCAAAAAATCCATCTGAATATAGATATTGAATCACTATGTTCTCCAATATTTCCCCATCTAATTAAGTTTAACGAGTCAAGACGGGTAAACTCAGTGGTCTTTTCATATTTAGAGAGTCTAAAAAGATCTTAAAGAGAAACTCTAGGGGGTCCCTTTGTCATGGTTGATAACAGTGTGTGACAAAGGTTTAATAGTATACCCAACACAGTTCTTTTTCCATAAGTTAGTCTACTGAGTCTAGATAAATTGATAAACCTATGCTCAATAGATGTCTACATCATTTTGTTACGAGTACGAGGAGACAAAGTGAACTTGATATTCTTCGTGAAATCTTAATGATTCAGACGAAGAAAAACTCAATAGATCTTCATAAAATTTTAACGAGCCAGATGAAGAAAACTCGATATGTCTTTTTTCAGTTTATGGAGTGAGAAAAAAGAGATAAAAGAACTACTCACGTCTTCTTCGTGGGAGTTTTATGAGTTCGGAGAAGGCATCTTGGAGATTTTTTAGTTCAAGAGCGAGAAAAGGTCCCAGAAAGAAAGTGCTCATAACTTCTTCGTAGCATTTTTATGAGCTCGAATAAGGTAACTCAAGGATTTTTCAGTTCAAGAGCAAGAAAAAGTCCCAAAAAAGAACATGATCATCCATAATCAAACTTGGTCAACTCTGCGTAAAGACTCTAAAATATCATCAAAGCATAAGCAAAATTTGATAGCTTATCAATATGGCACATGTTTAAACAATATAGGAATGAAAAACTTTGATTTCGATGACTAGCTAGAGTGAGCCATACCTCCAAAGTGACTATAAGAAGGGTGATAGGCCGTCATTTTCACTATTTGAGTTCTATGAGAGTGCTCTAGCAAGAAAAAGGAGTAGAACTTTCCTAAGAGATTACGAGCAATCCATGCTACCATTCAACGTTTCATCTGTTCCAAGTAGATTGCCTCATCCCTATATTTCATTTAAATACTTATTTCAATGTTTTGGTTGGTTTATTTTATAGTTTTGAGCAAGCCCTCGGTGGTTGGGCTAGCTAACACAGTCTCCTAGGATATGGGCTGCGTTAAACACCTTTCCCATCAAATGGAATGGTGTTAGCATTCGCTGTGGGCTCTGGAGGGCCGCGTTAGCCAGCCAAGTGCAAGGAAAACTTAGTTTTCTTGACTTTCTATTATTTTGGCCAGCTAATGATTGATTCAAGGGTTTTGTTATGGAGGAATTAAGCTTGAAAAATGAGTCTATGGAGAGAAAGAGCTCATGATTCCAAGGAAATACAAATGCAAAACAATCTAGCTTGTTTGGCAACTTTACGAAGGTGTGGGTTGCTGAAATATGTCAGACTTGACCCGATGAAGAGTCAGAAGGATCTCCTTAGCTGGATCATCCAATGCTAGGATGAACGATAGGGTGTGTTCAAGATTGGGGACCATGAGCTCTCGATCGAAAGAGACGATATATATTTCCTCACGGGCTTATCATGTGGAGGTGCACGAATAAATGTGATAGGAGGGAGATTAGATCTGAGGACCACCGTGGAGTTGGTCCAAACATACTGTAGACCATGCAATGGGCTGGTGAGTAACAGGGTTCCCATTGAGTGGATCAGAACAAGACCAATGAGGGCTATTTTATGGATGATTGTATGCCTAGCAGGATCTAAGAGCCAACATGTGGCTACAAAGGCCTAGTTTCTACTAACATTGGACTGCTTACAACCACATATATTAGACTAGTGTCAGAGAGTCCTCTGTCAGGTGAAAGCAGAGTTGATAGCTTGTAAGACCCGGGCCCAAAGAGAGTTTGGGTACAGTACTTTGATCGTGTCCTTTATACTTGAGAGAGTTCCTGTGATGAGGCCACGTATGAGTATGGGTATAGCAGGTCCCAGGGAGCCAAGGCAGTTGTGATGGGCTTCCCTAGCACCTCGTACTAGAGGGGGACCGATTAGACACTTTTTTAATGATGACTTCTTTGAGTGGATCAATGGCTATATCTTGATGATTGAGGATTATCCTTATGTAGGAATGAACTACACAGGGGATCCGAAACTTATATTTCCACTTAGAACTCAGTGGGGGCCGCAAGGTAAGAGTATCAATCAAAGTACCAAAGAGTATTTTTTGTCTTTTTAAGTTTATGCAATTTTTTTGTTATGGGTGTGTTGTCGCACAGAATGTCTAGGCACCGCGACAATGGCTCAGATCGGTGGTTGTCACCCTGATCCTCAATCTCTTCATTTAAGTTGTCTCCCTATAGCAAACTAAGGGGGCCAGACCCTACATAAATGAAATGAAGAAGGACCATTTGGGAACCAACCAATCTGGGTGACACAGTGGAGAGACTAAATACTTGTTTAGAACTAGAAATAATTAAATGATTTGATTTAGACAATTGATACCAGTGCCTTGTGGAGTAAAATAGCTTGCTAAGAAATTTAGGACCAAGTACAGGATGTACAATTACTGCTAAGGAAAATTTTATTATGATGAAAAGAGATGCAATATGTGATTAGCAAAGGGATGAGTGAGTATTCTTGAGGTAAGATCATTTAAGGCTCAAATACTTAGTATTGATTAACTTTAAGACAAGACTAGTTAATGAAATAAAAAGACAATATTATACCAGACAAAGTGCCAAATATCTCAAGTGCCAATAAGATACACAAGATAACCAAGATGACCACAAGATATATGCTCTTAAAGAAAGAACACTAATATGCTTCAACGAAAATTCTTCAATATGATTATCAACACTCCCTTTAGACAATTAGGATTCTCCAAGATAATCCAATGACAATTAGATTTAAACCATTCAATTATCTTCAGATTACTCAATATTATGAAAATGGAATAAATCACCTTCAATGCTACTTAGCTCAAAGAGAATTATATTTCAATACAACTACCATTCACAAGTCAAGGCACAAGAAACACTTTAGAAAGATAAATATCGACTATTCCCCACTTAAATTCTCTTTAGGGAAGCAAGCTTATATATGTGATTTTGAGCTAGGAAATCAAAAGACAACAGACACTTATACTCGAAATCCAAAATCCAAAAAACTACTAAAATTTGCTGATGTAATCTATGCAAATAACTGCCCTTACAAATGAAACAAAAAACTTATTTTCAAAGATGATATCTATGACAATAGTTATGTTTCCAGAGACAATAAGAGCACCAAAAAAGAAAAATATTTATGACAATAAAGAAATGCTTGCTGCAAACAAATATATCAGTCCCCTGAAAAATTGTGACAGACACCTTCACAATGATGTTAGAGCACTTAATTTTCAGAAATTGTTTTTTAGGACAACAGTAAGAAAAACTTTAGGAAAACAACAAACAAATGTTATGTCAACAACAATATGACAATGAAAATAGTAAGCTATCAATGCTATATTTATGCCAAAAACTTACCGAAATTTTTCCAAACTTTCCCACATGAATTATCAAAACTTTCGAGCCTGTTATGATGTGATTTCCATAATTATATCAAATATGACATACTTATTGCAGTCATCAATTAAAATATGAAATAGGCTTAATGATGGATGCACAAATCAAGAAATTAGTTCTTTAATGTATTAGACAACTTAGGAACATATTTTAGGCTAACCCACATGAAATTTTTCCACTGTTATATTTCAGACTTCAAAAACATAATTATTCGGAAATAACGGCCCCCAAAAATGTAAATCTAGGCCAATTTTTTTATATCAATCAAACATAAGTGACTTATTAATGTATTTAGCAATTTTTTTCAGTTAATTTCAAACCACTTCGATGTGTTTTTCACCACTATTAGAAAGATATATGACTGTTGTAGCAAACAGTGAGGAAAAAGAAGGTTTAGAGATCAAACCCTTAGGCCGCAGGCCTTGAAGATCACTTGCCCAAGTTGCCAAAAAAATTTCAATACCTAAAACACAATTTTTTACCAAGTTTTCTGCAAAAGACCACCAATGATCAGCTTCAGAAAATTTAAATATTCAGATAAAAAATGGAGCAAGGGGAATATAGGGCCAATGAGGGCTAGCGTTGAGCTAGGAGAAGGAAGATCTAGGCTTAGGAGCCCCAAAACTTGAAACCCTTGTTCTGAAGAAAAAAATATTCTACTTTAGATGCAAAATCTTCAATGGTTGGTCCTGCAAAAAAATTGGAAAGTAGATCTTGCCCATCAGGGCCTAGATCTATCTTAAAAGCCGAAACTTTCCTCAAATAATCTCATATCTGAAGCCTTTAATGAAATATCTTATCGTTTCTTCACTACGAACAAAATTCTGAGGCTAGATCTTTCCCTTTAAGGTCTAGATCTAGCTCAGGTCTGAAGATCTCCTTGGTTGATTTCTCAGATCTATTCCTACAAATAATCTTTGAGCCCATATCTTTCCTTCCAGATTCTAGATCTAGCTCAGATCTAAAGATTTCCTTGGGTTATTTCTTAGATATATTCTTGCAAATAATCTTTGAGCCTAGATCTTGCCCTCCGGGGTCTAGATCTAGCTTAGATTTGAATATTTCCTTATCTAATTTCTCAAATCTATTCTTGAACAAGTGAAAAGAGAAAAACCCAATACCCAATATGTACAAAAATAGAGAAAATACCAATTATGTTACAAAATTTCAGATCTACAAAAGTAAATAACAAATCTATACAAATAATTTACAGGTATATACAAATACTTTACAAATCTATCAGATCGAAGGAGTATGAGTGATTTGGATTTAAAAAGGAACACAACAACTTACAGATATAACCATAAATACAGAGATGCGGTAGAAATAACACTTCCTTTCATTAATAGAAAAATATTGAAGTATGCTTACAAACAGAATGGAAATAAGACTAGCGTGGGTGGATGGTAGCTTATCTCTGAGAACAAATGTGGTGTCTACATGCCTCTGAACTAAGTTACATTGAGGCTCAAAGGCCTATTTATTATTGAGAATCAATGGAAAGCCCTAAACATCTAAAAACCTAACCCTAGGATATGAATCGCCAAAACTGTGGGCCCCGTTCGAGTAAATTGGTACATCAACTTCCCGGGGTCATAACTATTGCATACAATCTCCATTTGGCTATCACAATACCTCGTTTCAAAGATCTCGAAGAGAAGGCCAAAAATAAATTGGCAAGCCAATTTTTGATATTTTCAGTCTCTCCGTTTTCCCTAAAAATGTCATTTAGGGCCTTAAAATGACTCTGGTAGTTCAAGACCCAAAAAACTACAAAAAATAGTAAATTGTGCTACAATTAAGGAAACTGAAAGAGACACTGTTGGGGGTCCGAGTGGAATAGGCAGGTGGTCACCAATATCCATATGGATCAATGAGTCCAAATCCGCTCCCAGATTTGTAGATCTAAGGCTCTTTTTAGCTAGATCTAGCTATTTAGCACATTTTTTTGAAGATAAATCATTTTTTAAATTTTAGAAACTAGCACAAAAAATCCCTGCAAAATATATTTCATTAGATAATCTTGGAGTTTTAATCCAGAAGGCTCTCCAGATCTTAAGTTTCGGGAGTCGGTTGGTCCAACTGAGGACTTCTCCAAATGCCCAAAATCTCTGAATAAAGATGACTTCTGCACACTTAAAATATAAGTCATCAAATTAATAGATGTATAAAATAATGATTAAATCTTCAAAGATTGGAGATACCTGTCAATCAAATAAAATCTTAATGCTATCTTAAAACCCAAGCATTTAATCAAGATATTTGTGCAATAAATTAATCTACAAGAGTTATTAACCAACAGCTTATAAATAATATTAGCAAAAAATTAAACACACGTTACCATAAGATACCAGAGAAGAACGTTGCCATAAATTAAAATCCCAAATAATTTGTGTTGTATTATTCCATAAAAGTTTATAAGAGCTTCAAGAGCTAGTACACCATCAAAAGATCGGATGATTTCAAATGAAAAATGACCTCTAATTTATAGATTAAATCTCCAACAGCGAGTGGGCTTGATCCCCGTCAAAATAATCTTGACCGTTAAAAAAGATTTAATTATCTTTTAATCTCCTCCATCGAAAATATTTTATTTTTTTAGGAAATTTGAATTTTTTATTTAATTGAATTTTAATCAACTCAAAATTAATTATTTTGAGTTTATTTCCTCAAAAAATTGACTGACTTAACTACCAAGGCCTAAGGGTCCAAAATCTCTTGAAATTTTCAATATTCCCTTGACCAAGGACCTCCAAAAATTAATTTCTCTAGGACCCACGAATTTTTTAAATTGGAGAATTAATTTTTCCTATGACACAAAATTAATTAAATTTCTAGTTTAGGATTTTAATTTATTTTTACGAGAAAATTTAATTAATTAACTTAAATTTGAGTCTAATTAATTAAATTTATGGCTTAGGATTGTTTTAATTTATTTTTGGGAGAAAATTTAATTAATTGAAACATGAAGGGATTAATAAATTTTCCAACCCTCAAATAATTTAGCCATGGTGTCTAAATATGAGGGACCATGCACTAAAATATTTTTTTACATGAAGATTTTACATTTTAATACATGAAGGGGGAAAACCCATTCGTTATAGACCCTCAACACTGACCCATTTCTGCGACACAAAAAATATAATCTAGTAGACCAAGTGACTTGTAATAAAATAATTTAGCTAATTAGATAAAATTATTCCCAAGTCACTTTTACAAAGACTCAATCTAAAACACTAGAACTCACCTAAGATCTTGATGAAAAATCCGCCCTAGCTTTGGGGTGAGGGTGAGGGTGAAGGGAAAAAATATGTTGATTATTTATGTCTAGAGGCTGAAATGAATTAGTGAGACAAAAAACCTCATAGAATGGAAATCGTCACCAAAACAAAAGTTTTACCCAAGATATTACATACGGATGTGGTAATACTAGGATTATTTACATTATACATATGCAAAATGGGTTAATATGTTTACAAAATTGTCGACGGATGATGAAATCTAAAAGGTGCGAACACTCGAACACGATAGATCCCCATTGCAAAAAAAAGGGGTGTACTGTTATGGGGTCGTTGACATAGAGTGGTCAACAGAGTGAAAAGGTTTTGACATGAAGTGCTTGCTTGACACAGATGTGTTACCAGTGCGAACAGTAGGTATGCCTCGCCATGCTAGGTGAGGTGATCAACTACCTGGGGCTGGAGCAGCAGCAGAGGGTATGACACTCACCAAAGAGGGATATGACACATAGAGTCTCTGTGAGGTTTCTACAAACCTCGAAGTATTGAGCATGGGTGTGTTGCCTCTTCCCATGAGAGAGATACATGTTCATATGAGGCGGCACACAGTGGGTGTGCCGAAACAGTTTTTGGTGCCTCTTAGGAGGTTAGCTAGAGAAGTCATTTCTTATCATGAGCAACAGGCTCAACAAAAGTAGGGTATGGCCAGCGGGTGTCATAGCGAGGCTTAGCAGAGCCATTTTGTATTTAAAACACCCAATTTTTGGGAATTTTTTTATGTAAAAAGACTGGACTCGATATATATATATATATATATTGGCAATTAATGGTGTATGTGTTTGCTTTGATTTTTTGCAAATTTTTAACTATGAAAATTTTACATTCATACATGTAACTATAAAGAATGGGACAGATGCCAATCCAATACATAATTTGCTAATGAATCAGCTAATGCATTAGATTCTCTAGGAATGTGTTCATAAGTAATAAACTCAAATTGACATCCAAAACTCACACCCTTAAAAAGTAACATAACAATATTGGATTGCGAGTGTGATAGTGATTAGTTAATTGCATAATGACTAGCTGAGAATCTAACCTGACCAACAGATTGGAGATGTCCCGAGATGAGTCTTTAGTAAGAATTTCGATCACATACATGTACTTGGAAATATTGTTGATGGCAAAACCAATAAAAACTCCCCCAGAACTAAGTAGTTCTAACTCAGGCGTGTAAAGGACCCACGTAACTAATGCAATGTGTCATGTATGACGACTAGCACCATTCATATATATAACATGTGGTAAGAGTGACGAATACATATGTGCAACGATAGACATGTATGAGACAAATACCCATTAAAGGAAAAAAAATCTAGACACACCAAAAGAAGCATAACTTATATACTTAATATTACAAATCAGATGCTCAGTAGAACCCTAGGCATAATACTTTTTCAGAAAGAGCCAGTTGCAGGGCTCAGTGAGTGGAATTCCATCGCAGTCCTAAAGTTCATAGGCACCTTTTGAAAGGACCTTAGTAACGACATATGGACCGACCCATAATGGTTGAAGGGTTCCTACCCCCAAGAGGTAATGCTTTTCATCATAAATTAAAATGAGGTTTCCCCCTTGGTAAGATCGTGGCTTGACATTTTTTTCATATTGGGCTTTGACTCGATGCTTATGGGCTTCGAGAGCTAGTGCAGCATCTCGATGAGTCTCATCTAGCTGATTGAGTGATAGCAAGCGCTCTTCTTCAGCAATAGTGTTAGGAAAGAGTTCAACAACTAATTTTAGGGAGGGAATCTAGCACTCGATAGGAAGAACTGCTTCCAGGATGTAGTCAATAATTCAACAACTAATTTTAGGTAGGGAATCTAGCACTCGATAGGAAGAACTGCTTCCAGGATGTAGGCAAGTTGAAATGGTGTAAATCTTGTACCATTTTTAACTGATGTTTGGTATGCCCAAAGAGCAAGATATAACATGTGATGCCACTAAGTTTTATGATTTCCTACTAACCAATGGATCATGGTTTTCAAGATGTGTTGACAGATTCCACTTGGCCATTGGCCTCTGGGTAGTAGGAGGAAGAATGCTCTTGCCTAAAACAAGCAATGATGTTAATTCAGAAATCATATGGTTCTAAAAATGGGAACCATGATCTGTAATGATCGTGTGGGGCATGCCGAAATGACAGATTACCTGATTGAACAGGAATAAAGAAGTGGTTTCTCCATTAGCCGTAAAAGTGGGAATGGCTTCTACCCATTTCGTGAAGTAGTCCACATCAACAATAATGAAGTTATGTCTGTCATAGGAAGTGGGGTTATAGGTGACAAAGTCAAAGCCCCATTTACTAAAGGGGCCGACATAGATAACCAGGTGAAGAGGGGCAGGGGGTGCCTGCATTTTCTTGGTAAATATTTGACAAGGATGATTTAACCTATGTGATTTCTACCGAAAATACTCTTCTTAAGGATGACACTATTGGACTATAGTAATACAGTCTTTAAAAAAGGTTGGCCAGTAGTATCCTACGTGCAAAAGTTCATGGACGGTATCCATGCTAGAAAGATGACCACCACATGCCACTGAATGGCAGTAATCTAGAACGTGTTATGCCTCGGCATGAGTGAGACAACGTTGAAGAACTGAGTCAGCGCCACGACGATATAGAGTATCATTCAACACTAAGTAGTGCTTGGCTTGGTGGCGGATGTGACGACGGTCATTTGAAGATAGATCTGGATGGAAACATTGTGTTTGGAGGTAGAAAATAATGTCTCCATACCAAGGATCAGTAGATTCGACTATATAGACAAATTCATTTGGCAGAGGATCATGGGCTACCTCATCTAGTTCGACTATGGGAAGGTCCGACAATAATTTGGCGAAGACTATGGATTTTTTAGCCTTGGTAGTGGCGAAGATGTTTCAGAATAAAAACAAAAAAAACCATTTGAGACGAAATCTTGTTGAACCTTGGGTCTGAATTTCAGATCTTATATCGCTACATTTTCAGAGATCTGATCTGAGGAAATTAGGGTTTTGGAAAGCTCCAGAATTCCATCTAAAACAGTTCATCGTGGAATTTTTGCTATAATTTTTTTCTACTAATGTTCATACTCTGAAATTAAAACCCATTTGATTTGAACATGTGATGAAGCCCGGGCCCGAATTTTAGATCTTGTTTCGCTATATGTTTGGATATACAATCCAAGACATTTAGGGTTTCTCCAGGCTCCCGAATTACATCCCAAATAGGTGACTTTGGGAACATCGTCTTAACATTCTCTCTAAGCATCAGATTGAAATTTCGTAAGAAGTCACAGAAATAAGACGGACTGTAGTTTTCTGTATATTGGTTTCAGGTCCTAAGCTTGAAACTATGACATGTGGCACTTTGTACAAGTTCGCTCTACTGAACTAGTCTATAATCAAGTCAATGTGGGAAATTTGACATAACTCTTCCTTGGAGAATACAACATTGATCTGACTTGTGGGGTTAGAAAGAGGGCTCATAGGGCTATCGCAGAAAAAAATTTTAGACCTTAGAGATTTGACATTACAAAGATATAGTATATTCAAGATCGAGCTCCTTAAATCAAGAAAAGGCGATATGAGGAATTTTGATGGCAAGAATCCAGTAAATTGGATACTACATATGGAGTAATATTTTGATCAATATGAGGTGCAACTGTTACAAAAGGTACATATTGCATATTTATATTTAGAACCAAATCAATTTTTATCGTATGAAGGGCTTTGTTCTCGTAAACCACTTGTCACGTGGTTAATTTTCACAGAGGAAATGACAGCACATTATGAGGATACAAACAGAAACACCTTCTTTAGCCAATTGATAAATATCAAACAAAAGGGTTCAATGGAAGAGCACATTGAGGACTTTCAAAAATTGAATATAAGGATAAATGACATTCTAGAGAAGCAAAGGATTGATGTCTTCATGGGGACTTTAAAGGATAACATTCAACATGAGGTTCTTCTTTGGGAACCTGATTCATTGGAGAAGGCATTCAGGTTGGCAAGAAAAATTGAAATTGGAATTATGGAAACAAGGAATCCCACCACTCACAACTATAAATATGGAAGTGTTTTTGCTCCTAGCCTTCCACAACCTACAAGGTTTACACCACAACAATTGGAAGAAAAAAGAGAAAAATGGTTTTGTTACATTTGTGATAGTAAATACAGTAAAGGTCATAAGTGTGTTGAGAAGAAATTATTTTACATAGATTGTGAAGAGGAGGAAGAAAAGGATAAAGAAACATCAAAAGAAGAGGATATACACCAGCAACCAACCCCAGAGAAAGAAGAAATGAATGCGACCACATCTTGTAAATCATTGGCAAGAATTACCGCTCCTCAAACTCTCAAGATAGAAGAACATATCAAGAAGAAAAAGGTTCAAGAAGTGAAAGATCACATCGAGAAAGAAGAAATGAATCTGACCATATCCTATAATGCATTGGCTGGAATTACCACTCCTCAAACTATCAAGATAAAAGGACATATCAAGAAGAAAAGGTTAATAGTGTTGATTGATTTGGGCAGTACCCATAATTTTATTCATTGTAAGATAGCCAAGGAATTGAATTTCTTCGTATATCCAGCACCTGAGTGAAAGTGATGGTTGCAAGTAGAGGAACCATAAATTGCTCTGGAAAGTACCATAATATCAAGCTATCCATGGGAGAATATGTATTAAACAGCCCAATTCTTTCCATTCTAATGGGTGGTGCTGATGTTGTACTAGGAGTCCAATGGCTACAATCCTTGGGTACAATAGCTTTTAATTTTCAAGAACGTTTATTGAAATTTTCTTCAAAAGGAAAGGAAGTTTAATTAAGGGGTATCATAGGGAAACCGAGAAATATAATCACCTCTAACGGACTGACAAAGCTTCTAATTAAAGAAAAATGAGGCGTAATTGCACAATTATGTTCACTAGAGGTTCCCACATCGAAATCATCTATTTCTCCAGATCTCCAGAAAGTCTCGGACAATCATTCCAAGGTATTTGAGACTCCCAAAGGCCTCCCACATATTCATGATCATGATCATTCTATTCATTTGATTATATGAAGTGTTCCTCCAAACATCAGGCCTTACGGTGGCAGAAATGCTAGAGGCTGGTATAATTCAACCTAATCAAAGTTATTTCTATGCTCCAGTAGTATTGATTCACAAGAAGGATGGGTTATGGCACATGTTTCCGGATTATAGAGACCTCAACAAACTCACTATTAAAGATAAATTTCCCATTCCTATCATTGATGAATTATTGGATGAATTGCATGGATTAATTTACTTCACCAAGTTGGATCTTCGTTCAGAATATCATAAAATAAGAATGAAGATTGGAGACATTCTAAAAATAACATTATTGAAGAAATATGCATTTTCATGGACTCCAGAAGCAACAAAGGCCTTTGAACATAATAAAGAGGCAATGTGACAAGCACTAGTCTTAGCTACGCCAGACTTCACAAAAACCTTTATTGTGGAATATGATGCATCAGGAAATGGAATTGGTGATGTTTTAACGCAAGAAGTGTTATAGAAATTTTTGCGCCTTACAGCTATAAGCATGAAATGTCCATAATTCAAGGGATCCAAAGTCCCTAAAGATGTTATTACAGCTCCTAAAGGAACAAGGTCAACCAATGACAACTTCTTCCAGAAGTTCTCCACCAAAAACCACTCAGAAACAGTCAATTCAGGATCAATTCAGAGGCTCCACTAGCTGCCTACGTTGAAATGCAGAGGCTACACTAGCTAGGTGTACTGCAACGCAGGTGGAAGCACTACCAGGGTGCGCTGAGCGGGAAATGACAAATGGCAAACTCATTCAACGAGGTGGAAAGACCCTGGAAGCTTCCAGAATCTTCTCCAATGACACTTGCCTCAATGAATTCGACTAGTGATGAGTAAGAGGCTCTCAACCTCCAAGTGGAAACAAGAACTGACAGAGAGAAGCCACAAGTCAAAACATAAGCTGACTCATCCTCTCTTCTTACATCTATATATGGATCTCTCACCCAGAGGTTCAGGAGGCTGGAATTTTGTACTTTGCAGAGAATTGATGTTGGTTTGAGATTGAGATTAGTACATTGGGTGATTTATGCTTTGTTGGAGGAGAGGAAGGGATTCCTTTGCTGGGAGGTAGATGCTAGATCGGAACTCACTTGGTTGTATCTCCTCTTGGACTTTCGTATTCTATCAATAAACTATTTGATTTTCTCCTACATGTTGTGTACCAATGATGTTTTGTTATGCTTACATGTTTAGCTTAATCTGATCTTGAGCTTTTTATGAATGTATATCTGTATCTTTGTGTAGTTTCTCTCTCTTGTGATCTTGCAGGAATTCGGTGAAGCTGTGCCGGTGAAGGAGCAAGAAGCTGGGAGCTACTGAAGAGAAGAGTGATTTGGATCGACAAACTAGCGGAAGACACAGGTTAGTTACATCCTTCTTCCTCATTTACATTTCATAAAGAAGAATACTCAATTTAGTTTACCTTGTTTGTTGCTAACGCACTATCACACCTTAGAGTGGGATAGGGGCATTCCGAATGGATACTTTTCCCAACAAAAAATCGGCGACTCCGCTAGGAATCGTATCTTGTTAGTTTATTTGTGTTTCTATTGTTGTTCTTCTCATAAACTCAGGAGTGCCGAATCGAAATGCATTTGCCATTTTCAAATGCAAAGTAGAGATCTGTTACTCTAGTCCACTCACTGGGCCTGTTTTTATGATCTGAACAAACTGATCCACAAGTGCTCTAACAGCCCTTTGTGATAGATCTTAGTCCTCCTTTAAATCATCCTCCTAATTGTACCTAATTGATAGCTTTTATCCGGCCAAAAACTATAGATTAAACTGCAAACCATGACCCAGAACCCAGAAACAACTCTCGTTTCTGCTTCAGCGCAGACTCTGTGAAGAGGTTCTGCATTTCAACGCAGGTCCCGTGAAGGATACCTACGCTGAAGTTCAGTTTCTCTGTGCTGAGGGTGCGCTGATCAGCCCTTGCCTTGTGCAGCTGTGGTTCCCTGCTTCCTTTTGCTCAGTTTTATCTCTGTTTCTTGCAGCCTGTTATCAGTCAGTGTACCTATCTGAAACCCCTTTTCTTTGCCTCAATTCTGCCTCAGTTGTATAAAGAAACTGTATTTGTTCTTTTTGTATTTGTTACATCATTTGCAGTTTCCCATTACAAAAGTAAACTAGTCATACTGTCGCCCTTAGATCTAGACCTGTCGTAAGTGTCGTTTTGATCTTAGGAGTGAGCTTGTTTGCTGTTCACAGTTGATTAAGCTTTTACTTTTGTCGTTTGGTTTGAATTTATGCATTTCTAGTGTCTAAACAAGTAAATCATAAAGTGTCGTAATCGTCTTTTTTGATTTCGAAAAAGGAGCTTGTTTATGTTTTCACTTGAAATCGAATTCAAATTTGTACAACAGCTTTCTTTTTAGGCATCAATATTAAGAAAGAGAAAACAAATACATGCATATGTGCATTTGCATTTTGATAGTTTGCATGCTTTGATTTAGGAAAAGTGAATTTACAGTGTGCTCTATGCTCTTTGAGAAAAGATTATGTCTTTCTTTTCCCCTTGTAGCTAGGATTTTCATTGTTGAAAAGATATAAAAGCTTGCTTATCATCTTTAGACTGCATT
This sequence comes from Pinus tabuliformis, assembly GCA_031772625.1. Classification (NCBI taxonomy): domain Eukaryota; kingdom Viridiplantae; phylum Streptophyta; class Pinopsida; order Pinales; family Pinaceae; genus Pinus; species Pinus tabuliformis. The sequence goes on along the minus strand of CM062817.1, from coordinate 297,863,515 downwards.
TAGGAATTGTATCATACATCTCGTGGTGATCCAAAAAGGCAAACTTCTAAGAAAGATCAACCTAAAATAAATTGAATGAACTTAAAAACGCATTGGAACTTAACGCACAATATAGAGGTCTAGGCTAGAGACGTGTTCCGGCGTCGTAAAACCTGGTGACTGTCGATCTCACTGATGGTTGGGTGATTCCTCCTGAGAGACGATAAGCGCCAGTACGGATTGTGCTCCCACGTACCGTCGAGTATATATTGGGAGACCCCTATAGGCATAAAACCTTTATCCTTAGGAAGCCGTGTCGGCTTCCCTACTGATCGCAATGCACTGAACACAGCATTCGGGAAGATTGACCGCCCGTACCTTAAAAAGTATTCTGTGGTTTTGCGAAAAGTTTGGCACACCCTCTACCTAGAACTCCAGAGCAGTTCCTTTTGGCCTTTTTCAGACTCTATAACGGAAAAAGTCCATCCGAGCATTTGTCACTTCGGGCTCGTTAAAACATCGAAGGAGACTAGAGTCATCTTTTGCTTTTTCTCGACTCTTTAAAATTGAAAAAGCAAGTTGTGTCTAAGCGTCGTTAAAATTTATTTTAAACGGAATATTCATACCCTTTTTCCTGCGTTGATCTTTAGGTTGAGAAAATGGAGCCCACCAACCAAGGAATTCCCCTTGGTGGAAATCCTAGTCCTTTCTCCTCTTGGGGAGATGTTGGTGTGCCCCATATGGCCACATTGTCGCTTCCAGGACTGACAATTGGCTTGCTAGTCTGGCTCTTCTCAACCAATGTCGTTCAGAACACCACTATTCCTGAACAGTCGAATCAACAGTTAGACCAGTCCAGAGTTACCCACCAGCCTTCTACTTCCTCTAATTCTTCCTCTCCTCCTTCCTCTTCGCTTGATGGAACTGGTAAAACAAAAAACCAAGTTCCTAAGGAGAAGAAGGAAAAGAAGAAGAAAGAGAAGAAGAAGAAGGAGCCAAAAGCGACTGGGGGCAAACAAATGTCGTCTAACAAAAATCCACACACAGCACTGACTAGGCCTAAATCGCCATGTGTCATATGCAAGGGAGACCATTTCCACAGAGATTTTCCCTGCATCCCTCGGATACTAAGGGACTGGTCTCCCCGTTTGCACAATCTGGTGGCATCAACCTCTGATAGCCATGTTGAATGCATACCGTCAACTAGCGAAAGTGAAGTCCTTGGACAAAAAGGGAGAGCTAGATCCCCCTGTAGACTGTGCGAAGGCAATCATGCCATCCACCGTTGTCCCTTCTTAGATGAAGCGAAAAGAGTTTTGGATGATCGTCCGGTTTCACCATTACGACTTCCTCCTGGATATAAAAAAACTCTTGCCGAGTCCTTCGTTAGTTGAAAATCCAGCTGGCCCGCTCAAGTGGTCAGCTGAAGCACCGGTCATTGAAGATGAACGAGCTGAATCCATACCCGACGAAAGTCAAAAGGTCGAGGCGGCAGTTGACCCGGTCTTGCCTTCAGAGGATTTATCTTCGAATGATACAGTCACTGAAGAGGATAAAGATGACACCACCCAAATTCTCTTCATCAACACAGACTCCGACGAGCACGGGGGCAATTCCCCCATTCCTTTATCGCAGGAAGGAAGTTCGCCAAAGCGATACCCGGCCGTCTACTCGGTCCCACCACCAAGCAACCTAGTTGTCTCCTTCGACTGGAACCAACTAGGCAGACCCCATTTGCCAGCAAGCATACCATTCAGAATTATCGTCCAAATATACAGAATGGTCATGGCTGGCACCATCATTGATGAGGGGGCATCTGTGAGTATCCTTTCCTCTATTGCTTGGAAAGCGCTTGGTTCGCCAGCGCTTTTGCCTGAAATGAGAAATCTGACAGGCTTTGATAAAGGAACCAGTCGACCTTTAGGGATCCTCCCCAATGTGCCCATAACATTGAAAGGGAAGACCGTTCAAATGAACGTGATGGTCGTTCAAGGACCCTTGGATTATAACCTACTCCTTGGACGAGACTATATATATTGCATGGGAGCCATCGTCTCCTCACTCTTTAGAGTAATGTGTTTTCCGCACGAAGGAAGAATGGTCAAGCTCGTGGACCAGCTTTCATTTCCCGGATCACGCATCGCAAATAGTCATATACCTTCCCTAAATGGTCTCTTCACGCAAGAAATGTCTCAACCCACGATCCGTCCTCCCGATGAGCGCGAGTAATTCGGAAGGATATGACTGGAACCGAGGGGGCATGCGTCCTGGTCTGCTTCGGCAGGAAAACTTTGGGTATAGGGTAGGTTTCCACGGGAGAATATGACTAGTCTATACCCCGTCCGTCTTGGAAGAGGGGTTATTCTAGAATAAGATTCTTTTGTCAAAGTTATGTGTTTGGCACTCGTTGTCACTCACCTTTGTCTATCTCGGTGGACATCGCCGAAGAAGTGTTTTGTTTGAAAGATTAATAGAACAATATTTGGGTAACCTGAAAGAGGTAGGCCTTTCCTGGTAGAACAAATGTTTTATTTGCAAATTGAGGGGTAACCTTGAAACTCTGTTTTATACCTGGGGGCATGCAAACCTTTTGGAGTGCAAGCAAGGGGCGACTATTTATTTTTTAAATTTTTAGGTCCTCCCTTTAAACCCGTAGGTCTAACCCTTTAAACTCGTAGGATTAGTCGTTTCCGAACTTGCATAAAGAAAGGATTCCAGGAGCATAGCTTTGTGAGGCGCAAGCTCCATAAAAAATGGGATCTTACATGAGACATTCTTATCATATGACTGGAAAATCGAGCAGTTTTAGCACATAGTTCATGCTCGTTAAAAAATAAACATAAGATTGAGCAAGTGTTTCAACCCACATTTAAGCTCATCCGGTAAATAACCACCGTGAATGTAACATTATCAGCCATTAAAGCCTTGGTCGTGTTTGCACTGTCACCTCCACTTTTCCATTGGCCGATCATTCACCTCCATTTGATTGTTTACCCATTTTGAGGAACAGCTGCGAAGAGTGATTTCACTAGCCATCCTTGTGACACTGCAGTGATTGGAAAATTCCAACCCTTACCTGGAATCAGCTGCTAACCCGTTTTATCACTCGTTCCTCAAAAGACGAGTCTTCTTTAAGCTCTTTTCATCTGACTCGTAAAATATGAAAAGATTGCCGAGTTTTGGCCTTCCAGCTCGTTAAAGCGACCGGAAGTGTTATCCCTCCTCTAGATTTTAATCTTTTTGGACCTGAGGGATTATTGCACAAAAATATCGAGCACTTGTTTTGTTCGGCTCGTTAAAACTATCGAAAATTCATCCCTTCTATATTGTTTTATACTTTTTCGGACTTAAGGGATTAGATGACGAAAAAGGACCTTTGGAGTTATCTTTACGTACCTTTTTAGACTCTCTAAAAATGAAAAGGGACCAAGTTATCTTTGTCGTTAAACTCGTTAAAAAACATTAATAGCGACAAACTTGTCTTTAGACGAGAACGAGTTTCACTATCGCTAGGCTCGTTAAAACATAGCGATGGGTTTGCCCGAAGGGAAAATTATAGAACAAGCATATGTTATCCTCCTCAAGCTTGACAAAAATAAAGAGGTACTGGTCAGCAATGACTGGGGAAAAATTGGGAAGAAACTCAAAGAACTTTATTGGTAGCAAGTCGTTCTTGAACATGACACTTCCACTCCGTGCCTGAGTCGGGTTGGGTTGTTTCATTCACCGGTCACATCACCATGGTCTCGCCATACCATCCATATTTGGGGTAAATGCTACCAATCCATCACATAAGTGTCGCCGATATGTTCAAGAGAAGTCATCCAGAGAAGTCAACCGTGTCCCATCCACTACCATACATTATCCTTCATTCTTTCATGACCGCCACCCTGAACCATATATCATCAGATCGTTTTCACCTCCATCAAAATCATTTGCTCCGTTCTGTGTCATTGATGTGGGATACATTAAGGCCCTCCTTTGACGGATCGCTTCTTGTCGACATCAGCTCATTATCCAAGAAGTTGATCTAGGGACACCCCCTTCAGTACTTTGAAGCTTGCATGCCTCAATGGCAAGTTTCTCACTTCCGGCGACAAGTATACATCAATGACCTTCGACCGAAAGATTTTGCGTGGTGTTCGACGCCAAGTCCTTTATTCACACCACGTGAATTGTACTGCAGTACCTTGAGGGTCATTATCATTATCGGTGATTCCTCTCGCGCTTGTTAACGGTTTACATCATTGACTGGTAATCAAGCGATGTCTTTCCATGTTCAACTTCAAAACATTTCTCACATGGATCGACTTGTACTTAGAGTGAAGATCGAACGAGTTTGAAGACCCTAGATCTAGTTTCATCCATCCGGGCTGCGATATATATTCAGGAAAAATAAAGACATTGACATGTACAGCATTGCAGCACAGACAATCATCCTACCAAAGGATGATGATTTCAGCAGGATCATCAGTCTATCATCAGACAATTGTCTGTCCTATGTACATAAAAATGAATTTATAAAGCTGAGCATGGGAATGCCCGCCTCAGCTAGATCATGAAAACAGTATGAAAAATAATGTATTGTATTGTATCTTATTACAGGTCTCCTCCCAACATTGAATGAACTTCGGATCCTCCTAATAAAGCATTTCACCCGATAAACGGCCTCATACATTAGGGGGCAACTGCTATAGACATTTTTGTGCCTTACAGCTATAAGCATGAAATGTCCATAATTCAAGGGATCCAAAGTCCCTAAACATGTTGTTACAGCTCCTAAAGGAACAAGGTCAACCAATGACAGCTTCTCCCAGAAGTTCTCCACCAAAAACCACTCAGAAACAGTCAATTCAGGATCAATTCAGAGGCTCCACTAGCTGCCTGCGTTGAAATGCAGAAGCTACACTGGCTAGGTGCACTGCAACGCAGGTGGAAGCACTACCAGGGTGCACTGAGCAGGAAATGACAAATGGCAAACTCATTCAACGAGGTGGAAAGACGCTGGAAGCTTCCAGAATCTTCTCCAATGACACTTGCCTCAATGAATTCGACTAGTGATGAGTAAGAGGCTCTCAACCTCCAAGTGGAAACAAGAACTGACAGAGAGAAGCCACAAGTCAAAACATAAGCTGACTCATCCTCTCTTCTTACATCTATATATGGATCTCTCACCCAGAGGTTCAGGAGGCTGGAATTTTGTACTTTGCAGAGAATTGATGTTGGTTTGAGATTGATATTAGTACATTGGGTGATTTATGCTTTGTTGGAGGAGAGGAAGGGATTCCTTTGCTGGGAGGTAGATGCTGGATCGGAACTCACTTGGTTGTATCTCCTCTTGGACTTTCTTATTCTATCAATAAACTATTTGAGTTTCTCCTACATGTTGTGTACCAATTATGTTTTGTTATGCTTACATGTTTAGCTTAATCTGATCTTGAGCTTTTTATGAATGTATATCTGTATCTTTGTGTAGTTTCTCTCTCTTGTGATCTTGCAGGAATTCGGTGAAGCTGGGCCGGTGAAGGAGCAAGAAGCTGGGAGCTACTGAAGAGAGGAGTGATTTGGATCGACAAACTAGCGGAAGACACAGGTTAGTTACATCCTTCTTCCTCATTTACATTTCATAAAGAAGAATACTCAATTTAGTTTACCTTGTTTGTTGCTAAGGCACTATCACACCTTAGAGTGGGATAGGGGCATTCCGAATGGATACTTTTCCCAACAACAAGAAGAAAGACCCATTTGTTTCAAAATTCATCCAATCAGAGGAAAGTGTTTACACAAATCTATGTATGAGAAGGAAATGTTGGCAAGAATACATGCACCTAAGAAATGTGTACCTTACATAATTCGAAGATCCCAATTCAAACAATATTTCCAGAACTTGACGAGGAAGGAAAAATCATATTAGAACCTGGAGCAGTCACAAAAACAAGAACCCGATAGCTACGAGATCGATCAATTTCAAAGCATCTCATCAAGTGGAAGAACTTACCCGCTGAATATTCCACATGGGAGGATAAGAATTTTATACAGAAGCATCGAGAACTACTCAAGTGTTTAGGACAACACTATTTGAAGGAGAGGGGCATGTTAGGTCCCTATACTACTAGTGTAACCCCTTATTGTTATTATTGAAACCCCCTTAATATATTGTTGTGCCCATGTAATCCCCATATTGTTATTATAGTGCCCCATAGAAGCCCACTATTGTTAGTGTTGTGCCCTTACATTATTATTGTTAAGTCAGCTCTGATTATATTATGACCCTTAGACTCCTATATAAAGAAAGGAGGTCTTGTCCTTTGTATCATCCAAGAATTGTTCATTTGTGTAATGTAAAGGTGGTTTCCCCCTCGAAGAGGCTGATTTCTAAGGCGTTGATCTTTCTTTTCTATGTTTTTTTGAGTTGGTTTCATAACAGTAAGATCGAGGCTTGACATTTTTTTCATATTTGGCTTTGACTCGATGATTATGGGCTTTGAGAGCCAGTGTGGCATCTCGACAAGTCTCATCTAGTTGATTGAGTGATAGCAAGTTCTCTTCTTCAGCAATAGTGTTAGGCAGGAGTGCAACAACTAATTTTAGGAAGGGAATATAACACTCGATAGGAAAAACTACTTCTAGGATGTAGGAAAGTTGAAATGGTGTAAATCTTGTAGCATTTTTTACTGATGTTCGATATGCCCAAAGAGCAGGATATAACATGTGATACCAGTGGGTTTTATGATTTCCTACTAACCGACGGATCATGGTTTTTAGGACGTCGTTGATAGCTTCCACTTGGCCATTGGCATATGGGTAGTAGAAGGAAGAATGCTCTTTCCTAAAAACAAGCAATGATGTTATGTCAGAAGTCATATGGTTCTGAAAGTGGGAACCATGGTCTGTAATGATCGTGCGGGGCATGCGGAAATGACAGATTACTTGATTGAACAGGAATATAGCAGTGGTTTCTCCATCAGCCGTAAAAGTGGGAATGGCTTCTGCCCATTTCATGAAGTAGTCCACATCTACAACAATGAAGTTATGTCTGTCAAAGGAAGTGGGGTTACAAGTGACGAAGTTGATGCCCCATTTAATAAAGGATCCGACGAAGATAACTAGTTGAAGAGGGGTAGGGGATGCATGCATTTTCTTGGTAAATATTTGGCAAGGATGATTTAACCTATGTGATTTCTACCGAAAATACTCTTCTTAAGGATGACACTATTGGACTACAATAATACAGTCTTTAAAAAGGATTGGCCAGTAGTATCTTGCGTGCAAAATTTCCTAGGTGGTAGCCATGCTAGAAAGATGACTCCCACATGTCACTGAATGGAAGTAATTTAGAACGTTCTCTACCTCGGCATGATTCAGACAACATCAAAGAACTGAGTCAGCGCCACGATGGTATAGAGTATCATTCAACACTAAATAGTGCCTGGCTTGGTGGCGGATTTGACAAAGGTCATTTGAAGATAGATATGGGTGGAAAAGTTGTGTTTGGAGGTAGAAAATAATGTCTCCATACCAAGGATCAGTAGATTTGACCAGATAGACAAATTCATCCGGCAGAGGATCATGGGCTACCTCATCTAGTTCGACTATGGCAAGGTCCGACAATAATTCAACGAAGACTATGGATTTTGTAGCCTTGGCAATGGCGAAGATGTTTCAGAAGAAAAAACAAAAAACCCATTTGAGATGAAATCTCGTTGAACCTCTGGTCCAAATTTCAGGTCTTGTCTCGCTATATTTTCGAAGATCTGATTTGAGGAAATTAGGGTTTTTGAAAGCTCCAGAATTCCATATCAAACAGGTCATCGTGGAATTTTCCCTATAATTTGTTTTCTACTAATGCTCAGACTTTGAAAATAAAACCCATTTGAGCTGACAACCAGGTGAAGCTCGGGCCCAAAGTTCAAACCTTGTTTCATTATATTTTCGGATATACAGTCCAAGGCATTTAGGGTTTTTGCAGGCTCCCGAATTACACCCCAAACAAGTGACCTTGGGAACATCGTCATAACTTTATCTCTGGGAATCAGATTGAAATTTCGTAAGAAGTTATATAAATATGACGGACTGTAGTTTTTTGTATGTCAATTTCAGGTCCTAAGGTTGAAAATATGACACGTGGTACTTCGTACAAGTTCACTCTACTAAACTGGTCTATAATCAGGTCAGCCTGGGAGATTTGACATAACTCTTCCTTGGAGAATCCAATCTTGATCCAACTTGCGGGGTTAGGAAGAGGACTCATAGGGCTACCGCAAGATGCAATTTGAGACCTTGGAGATCTGAAATTATAGAGATACAATAGATTCAAGATCGAGCTCCTAAAATCAAGAAAAGGCGATATGAGGAAGTTTGATGGCAAAGATCCGGTAAATTGGATACTACAAATGGAGCAACATTTTGATCTACATGAGGTACAACTGTTACAAAAGGTACGTATTGCATATTTATATTTAGAACCGAATCAATTTTTACGGTATGAAGGGCTTTGTTCTCGTAAACCACTTGTCAGGTGGAAAATTTTCACAGAGGAAATTATGATAGCACATTATGAGGATACAAAGAGAAACACCTTTTTTAGGCAATTGATCAATATCAAACAAAAGGGTTCAATGGAAGAACACATTAAGGACTTTCAAAAAATTGAATATAAGGGTAAATAATATTCTAGAGAAGCAAAGGATTGATGTCTTCATAAGTACTTTAAAGGATAACATTCAACATGAGGTTGGAACCTGATTCATTGGAGAAGGCATTCAGGTTGGCAAGAAAAATTGAAATCGGAATTATGGAAACAAGGAATCCCACCACTCACAACTATAAATATGGAAGTGTTTTTTCTCCTAGCCTTCCACAACTTACAAGGTTTACACCACAACAATTGGAAGAAAAAAGAGAAAAAGGGTTTTTTTACATTTGTGATAGCAAATACACTAAAGGTCATAAGTGTGTTGAGAAGAAATTATTTTACATAGATTGTGAAGAGGAGGAAGAAAAGGATCAAGAAACATCAAAAGAAGAGGATATACACCAGCAACCAACCCCAGAGAAAGAAGAAATGAATCCAACCACATCTTGTAAAGCATTGGCAAAAATTACCACTCCTCAAACTCTCAAGATAGAAGGACATATCAAGAAGAAAAAGGTTCAAGAAGTGAAAGATCACATCGAGAAAGAAGAAATGAATCCGACCATATCTTGTAATGCATTGGCCGGAATTACCACTCCTCAAAACTATCAAGATAGAAGGACATATCAAGAAGAAAAAGGTAATAGTGTTGACTGATTCGAGAAGTACCCATAATTTTATTCATTGTAAGATAGCCAAGTGTTATGAAACCAGCTCAAGAAAAAGATAGAAAAGATAGATCAACGCCTTAGAATTTAGCCTCTTCGAGGGGGAAACCTCCTTTACATTACATAAATGAACAATTCTTGGATGATTCAAATGACAAAACCTCCTTTCTATATATAGGAGTCTAAGGAGTCACAATATAGCCCATCCGACCTAACAATAATAATATAAAGCCACAAAAATAACAATAGAGGGATTCTATGGGGCACAGTAATAACAATATGGGGATAATAGGGGCACAACAATATTAATAAGGGGTACAACTACAATAGTAATGAGGTAATCACTAGTATTATAGGGACCCAACATGCCCCTCTCCTTCAAAAAAGTGTTGTCCTCAACGCTTGAGAAGTTCTGGATGCTTCTGTATAAAATTTTCATCCTCCCATGTGGAATCTTCAGTGGATACGTTCTTCCACTTGATAAGATACTCCGAAATTGATCGATTCTGTAGCTGTCGAGTTCTTGTTTCTGTGACTGCTTCCGGTTCCAATATAATTCTTCCTTCCTCGTCAAGTTCTAGCAATATTGTTTGAACTGGGATCTTGTCACCTATAACCTTCTTTAAACATGAAACATGGAAAACTGGGTGCAATCGAGAAGCTGCAGGAAGCTCCAATTTGTATGCCATAGTACTAATCTTTTGCAACACCTTGTATGGACCATAATACTTTGGTGATAATTTATTATCCTTCTTAGCTTGCTTGAGGGACATTTGCTTATATGGTTGTAGTTGTAGGAATACCCAATCACCTACATCAAAACTTCTTTCGCTACGATGTTGATCTGCCAGTTGTTTCATTTCTATTCTGTGCCAACATGAGGTTATCCTTTAAGAGTTGGAGGACTTGTTGTTGATGTTCAATGTGATGTTCAACTGCTTGAACCTTAGAATTTTCTCTTAAATATGATGTGATGGATGGTGGCTGATACCCATAAAGTGCCATAAATGGGGTCATTTTTGTTGCTGTATGGAAGGAAGTGTTATACCACCATTCAGCCAGAGGCAACCATTTGACCCATTTTGTCTGTTTCTCAGATACAAAGCAACAAAGATATCCTTCAAAAAATTTGTTTACTATCTTAGTTTGCCCATCAGATTGAGGATGATAAGATGAGCTATGAGCTAACTGACTACCAAGACAAGAAAATAATTCTGTCCAAAAATTTCCAGTGAAAATGGGATCTCTGTCACTTACAATAATCTTTGGGTTTCCATGTAGCTTTTGAATTGTTTCCATAAATGCGGTAGAAACTGTACTGGATTTAAATGGATGTGATAATGCACAAAAGTGTGCATACTTGGTAAGTCTGTCAACTACCACCATGATGACACTCTTTCCCTCAGACTTGGATAAACCTGTGATAAAATCCATTGAAACCTCCTCCCAATGTTGGCTTGGAATGGATAAAGGTTGTAATAGACCCGGTGTCTTAATTGTTTCAACTTTATTTTGTTGGCAAACCAAACATTCTGCCACAAACTTTTGAATATCTGCTTTAAGGCCATCCCAAAAAAATTCCTTCTTAACCCTATGGTAAGTTTTTAAAAATCCTGAGTGCCCTCCTAAGGGAGAAGTGTGCAATTCCATAAGAATATTTTGTTTTAGTTGGGAATTCTTACATAGGTATAAGCGATCTTTGTACCATAACGAATCATTTTGCCAGCTAAATGTATCAGACATACTAGAATCTTGTTGTAACTTTTGAATAAGTGCCCACACTTCTTCGTCATTCTTCCATTCCTCCCTTGCTTCGTTTATCCAATCTGGTTGGATAATAGAAATGGCGCACAACAATGCTTCCACATCCTCATCCTTTCTTGAGAGTGCATCTGCCACCACATTTTGCTTCCCTTTTTTATAGATGATTTCAAAGTCATAACCCAACATCTTTGTGACCCACTTTTGTTGCTCTTCAGAGGATAATCTTTGTTCTAAAAGGTATTTAAGGCTATCATGATCCGTTTTTACCTTGTAGTGTCTTCCCATTAGGTAGGGTCACCATTTCTTAAGTGCATGGAGTATTGCCAACGTTTCCTTCTCATAAATAGCTTTGTGTAAAAACTTTCCCTTGATTGGACGACTTTCAAAAGCAATGGGTCTTTCATCTTGCATTAAATCAACACCAATTCCATTTCCTGAAGCATCGCATTCCACAATAAAGGTTTTTGTGAAGTCCGGTGTAGCTAAGACCGGTGCTTGGCACATTGCCTCTTTAAGATGCTCGAAGGCCTTTGTTGCTTCTGGAGTCCATGAAAATGCATCTTTCTTCAATAATGTTGTTAGAGGTGCTGCTATTCTCCCATAATTCTTAACAAACTTGCGATAATACCCTGTCAACCCGAGAAATCCTTGCATATGCTTTATGGATGTGGGGATTTTCCATTCCTTAACGGCTTTAATTTTGCTAGGGTCTACCTTAACTCCTTCATGAGATACAATATGACCCAGATATTCCACCTCTTGTACTCCCAAGAAACATTTGGATCTTTTTGCATATGATTATTTCTCCTCCAATAGTTGTAGCACCCTGTCAACATGTTCAACATGATCCTTCCAAGACTTGTTGTAGATTAGTATATCATCAAAAAATACTAACACAACTTTTCTAAGGAATGGTTTGAAAATTGAATTCATCAAACCTTGAAATGTTGAAGGTGCATTGGTAAGGCCAAAAGGCATGACCAAAAATTCATAATGACCCTCATGAGTTCTAAGTGTTGTTTTCGGAATGTCTTCAATCTTCATTCTGATTTGATGATATCCCGAACGAAGATCCAACTTGGTGAAGTAAATTGATCCATGCAATTCATCCAGTAATTCATCAATGACAGGAATGGGAAACTTATCTTTAATAGTGAGCTTGTTGAGCTCCCTATAATCCGGACACATGCGCCATGATCCATCCTTCTTGTGCACCAATGCGACTGGAGCAGAGAAAGACCTTTGACTTGGTTGAATTATACCAGCCTCTAGCATTTCCACAACCATACGTTCAATTTCACTCTTTTGAGCATAGGGATATCTGTACGGCCTAATGTTTGGAGGAACACTTCCTGGAATCAGATGAATAGCATGATCATGATCACGAATAGGTGGGAGACCTTTGGGAGTCTCAAATACCTTGGAATGATTGTCCAAGACTTTTTGGAGATCAGGAGAAATAGATGATTCCACTGTGGACACATCTAGCGAACATAATTGTGCAATTACACCTCTTTGTTCGTTTTTTTGAAGCTTTGTCATACCGTTAGAGCTTATTATCTTTCCCGGTTTCCCTGCAATACCCCTTAATTCAACTTCCTTTCCTTCCACAGAAAATTTCATGAAGAGCTCTTGAAAATTAAAAGCTATTGTACCCAAGGATTGTAGCCATTGGACTCCTAGTACAACATCAGTACCTCCCATTGGAATGGAAAGCATTGGGCTAGTCAATACATATTCTCCCATGGATAGCTTGATATTATGGCACTTTCCCGAGCAATTTATTGTTCCTCCATTTGCAACCATCACTTGACACTCTGGTGCTAGATATAGGAAGCAATTCAATTCTCTTGCTACCTTACAATGAATAAAATTGTGGGTACTTCCTGAATCAATCAACACTATTACCTTTTTCTTCTTGATTTGTCCTTCTATCTTGATGGTTTGAGGAGTGGTAATTCCCGCCAATGCATTACACGATATGGTTGGATTCATTTCTTCTTTATCTAGGCTTTGTTCCTGGAGTATATCCTCTTCTTTTGACCTTTCTTGCTCCTTTTCTTCTTCCTCTTCACAATCTATGTAGAATAATTTCTTCTCAGCACACTTATGACCTTTAGTGTATTTGCTATCACAACTGTAACAAAGCCCTTTTGCTCTTTTTTCTTCCAATTGTTGTGGTGTCAACCTAATAGGTTGTGGAAGACTAGCGGCAACAACACTTCCGTCTTTATAGTTGTGAGTGGTATGCTTCCTGGTTGCCATAATTTTGCTTTCCCTTTTTCTTGCTAACCTGAATGCCTTCTCTAATGAATCCGGTTCCCAAAGGTGAACATCATGTTGGATATTATCCTTTAAAGACCCTATGAACACATCAATCCTATGCTCCTCTAGAATATCTTTTACCCTTATGTTCAATTTTTGGAACTCCTCAATGTGCTCCATTATTGAACCCTTTTGTTTAAGACTTATCAATTGGCTAAAAAAAGTGTTGCTTTTTGTATCCTCATAATGTGCTATCAATTCTTCCATAAAAATGGCCCAAGTGATAAATTGTTTACGAGAGCAAAGCCATTGATACCATACAAACTGATTTGGTTCCAAATATAAAGTTGCAATACGTACCTTTTGTGTGTTTTGCACATTATTGAGATCGAAAAATTGCTCCATCTGTAATATCCATGTTGCGGGATCCTTGCCATCAAACTTCCTCATATCATTTTTTGGAATATGGTGAGTATTTGATCCAACATTAGAGTCTATGGAATCATGATTAACATTTCTTTTGTTCTCATCATGAGTTTCCTTTACTACCCTTTCACCATTAGTGACCCTTTCTTGTAGCAACTTATTCATATTTATCTTCAATTCTTCCATGTTTGTCTTCAAATCATCCATCTTAGCTTCCACGTCCTTCATCGTAGCTTCTACACCTTTTTTTAAACAATCCATCTTAGCTTCTATGCCTTTCTTTAAACCATCCATCTTAGATTCTGTTCCTTTTTGTGCAAGGGACAGTTGTTGCACTTGGTATTGTAATTTTGATATATCATGTTGCATTTCTTCCTCTTCTTCATGAGTCATGCTAGAGCTTTCAGGTTCCTTACTAGGTGTTTGACTTTTCTTTCCTCGGGGCATCAGTTACCAATAATAATGCTCTACTATGCCCTTTGAATTCCTTCAAAATAAATTTTCAAACCAAGCTTAAGCAAAAATTTAAGAAAATCTACACACCTTTTTTCACTTTGTAGGAGCTCGATATTGCCTCTGATGTATCTCTGTACTTTCCAATCATCTAGATCTAAATTTTTGACCTGTCGTGGCCTCTTTGTCCTCTTTCTAATGCCACAAGTCTGACCCAAATTGGATTCTCCAAGGAAAAGTTATGCGAAATCTCCCACAGTGGCTTGATTATAGACTAGTTCAGTAGAGCGGACTTGTACGACTTGCCACGAGTCACTGTTTCGACCTTTGGATCTGAAAAATGCATGAAAGAAACTAAAGTCTGTCCTCTTTCTATATCTTCTTACGAAATTTCAATCCAATCCCTAGAGAGAAAGTTATGATTCTTTTCCCCAGGTCACCTGTTTGGAATGTAATTCAGGAGTCTGCAAAAAGACCAACTTCCTCAGATCATATCTCCGCAAATATAGCGCAAACAGCTCTGAAATTTGGACCCAAGGTTCAGCGTGATTTCTTATCAAATGGGTTTTTTTTTCAACTTCTAAAATGTCGTAGAAAACAAGTTATAGCGAAAATGCCACGATGGCCTGTTTGGAGCAACGAAACCCTAGAATCCAAAGCTCTGATACCAAATGTTATGAAACCAGCTCAAGAAAAAGATAGAAAAGATAGATCAACGCCTTATAATTCAGCCTCTTCGAGGGGGAAACCTCCTTTACATTACATAAATGAACAATTCTTGGATGATTCAAATGACAAAACCTCCTTTCTATATATAGGAGTCTAAGGAGTCACAATATAACCCAGCCGACCTAACAATAATAATATAAAGCCACAAAAATAACAATAGAGGGATTCTATTGGGCACAGTAATAGCAATATGGGGATAATAGGGGCACAACAATATTAATAAGGGGTACAACTACAATAGTAATGGGGTAATCACTAGTATTATAGGGACCCAACACCAAGGAATTGAAATGCTTCCTATATCCAGCGCCGGAGTGCAAATGATGGTTGCAAGTGGAGGAACCATAAATTGCTCTGGAAAGTGTCATAATATCAAGCTATCCATGGGAGAATATGTATTGAATATCCCAATTCTTTCCATTCCAATGGGTGGTGCTGATGTTGTACTATGAGTCTAATGGCTACAATCCTTGGGTACAATTGCTTTTAATTTTCAAGAACATTTCATGAAATTTTCATCATAAGGAAACGAAGTTGAATTAAGGGGTATCATAGGGAAAATGTGAAAGATAATCAGCTCTAACAGTATGAAAAAGCTTCTAAAGAAAGAAAAATGAGGCGTAATTCCACAATTATGTTCGCTAGAGGTTCCTACATCGAAGTCATCTATTTCTCCAGATCTCCAAAAAGTCTTGGACAATCATTCCAAGGTATTTGAGACTCCCAAAGGCCTCCCACCTATTCTTGATCATGATCATTCTATTCATTTGATTCCATGAAGTGTTCCTCCAAACATCAGGCCTTACACATATCCTATGCCCAAAAGAGTGAAATTGAAAATATGGTGGAAAAAATGCTAGAGTTTGGTATAATTCAACCTAGTCAAAGTTCTTTCTCTGCTCTAGTAATGTTGATACACAAGAAGGATGGGTCATGGCACATGTGTCTGGATTATAGAGAGCTCCACAAACTCACTATTAAGGATAAATTTCCCATTCCTGTCATTGATGAATTATTGGATGAATTGCATGGATTAATTTACTTCGCCAAGTTGGATCTTCGTTCAGGATATCATCAAATAAGAATGAAGACTGAAGACATTCTAAAAACAACATTATTAAAGAAAGACGTATTTTCATGGACTCCGGAGGCAACGAAGGCCTTTGAATATCTTAAAGAGGCAATGTGCCAAGCACCGGTCTTAGCTATGCCAGACTTCACAAAAAAATTTATTGTGGAGTATGATGCATCAGGAAATGGAATTGGTGATGTTTTAACACAAGAAGAAAGACCCATTTCTTTCGAAAGTCATCCAATCAAAGGAAAGTATTTACAAATCTATGTATGAGAATAAAATTTTGGCAAGAATACATGCACTTAAGAAATGGAGACCTTACATAATGAGAAGATCCTAGTTCAAACAATATTTCCAGAACTTGACGAGGAAGGAAAAATCATATTGGAACCTGGAGCAGTCACAGAAACAAGAACCCAACAGCTACAAAATCGATCAATTTCAGAGTATCTCATCAAGTGGAAGAACTTAGCCGCTGAAGATTCCACATGGGAGGATAAGAATTTTATACAGAAGCGTCCATAACTACTCAAGCATTGAGGACACCACTATTTGAAGGAGAGGGGCATGTTAGGTCCCTATACTACTAGTGTAACCCCTTATTTTTATTAGTGCAACACCCTTAATATATTGTTGTGCACATGTAGTCACCATATTGTTATTTCATATTGGGCTTTGACTCGATGCTTATGGGGTTTGAGAGCTAGTGCAGCATCTTGACGAGTCTCATCTAGCTGATTGAGTGATAGCAAGTGCTCTTCTTGAGAAGTAGTGTTAGGTAGGAGTTCAACAACTAATTTTAGGGAGGGAATCTAGCACTCGATAGGAAGAACTACTTCTAGGATTTAGGTAAGTTGAAATGGTGTAAAGCTTGTAGCATTTTTTTACTGATGTTCTGTATGCCCTAAGAGCAGGATATACCATGCGATGCCAGTGGGTTTTATGATTTCCTACTAACTGACAAATCATGGTTTTTAGGACGTCGTTGACAGATTCCACTTGGCCATTGGCCTGTGGGTAGTAGGAGGAAGAATTTTCTTGCCTAAAAACAACAAACTATGTTAAGTCAAACATCATATGGTTCTAAAAGTGGGAACCAGGGTCTGTAACAATCGTGCGAGGCACACTGAAATGACAGATTACCTAATTGAACAAGAATAAAGAAGTGGTTTCTCCATCAACCGTAAAAGTGGGAATGGTTTTTTCCCATTTTGTGAAGTAGTCCACATCAACAATAATGAATTTATGTCTGGTGGGCTCTAGTATTACAGCAATGATTTTGCAACTCCTGGGACTCCCTTCTTTACTTTTATCAACCCGGTAGTTCGTAACAAACTTGGAAGCGACAGCGTTGTATGCACAAGTACTAGCTCTTGCCGCAGGTTGTCACTTGATCAGTTGGCACAAGTCCACTAGGAGCTTAAGCCAACTTCTATGAGCTCTTAGAAGAAGCTTTTAACTATTATGGATGAAAGCTAACTCAAAGGAGGCTAACCTACTTGCAGAAAGAAGCTGAAAGCTGAAAGGAAATGCAAACCCTAGCAAACCCTAGTTTTACCGACTAACCCTACTGGTGCAAGAAAAGAGATGAACGTTGCAGAAATGGATTCCATTGACTCTTGGAAAGTTGAAATGCATGTGACTAAGCTACTTCTGAAGGAAAATATGGAAAACACATCTTTTTGTATTTTTGAGTAATGTTGCAGAATTATTATGCATGTGCTTTAACTATTTTTAACTGTGCAGGGGTTTATTGGCGAAAGGAAATGGAGTGGGTGTTTGCAGGAGGTTGGGAAGGTGAGAAGAGGAGCTAAGGGGTCCCTAGAACCCTTCCAAAGAGTTTCACAGCGATCATATCTCGAGAAACTGCTCACATGATCTTCTACAAGAAGTCTGCAGGGGTTCTACAGGATGTTCTACAGGAAGAGCCGAGAGAGGATTTTGAGGGTTGATGGAGGAAAAATGGTGGGAAAGTGGAAATGGAGGATGGATGAGGATGTGAAGAGGTCTAAGACCTGGTAAATGAAGCTAAGAAGTGATGAAGGTGGTTGGATTTGGTTCAAGGATGGAGGGAGCAAGGTTGCACAAAGATATGGGAATTAGGTCAAGTTGGAAAAGGTTGGCGAATGAAGGGAAGGAATCTAGAATTAGGGGTTGGAGCAGGTGGTATGATGGAGGAAGGATAGAATGGGAGGTATTACAGATGTTTTGCACACTATTTTCCAAAACTGATCAACAAAGACTAGGAAAACCAAAGATCTAGCCATTTTGACCTAATTTGACCTAAAAACTAGAAACATGATGAACTGAAGTTTATTGGCAGAAAATCATGCAAGATAACTATGGAAACTAAGAAAGAACAAATTCTAAACGTGCAAGTACAACTGGTATCAACTTTCCTAACTAAAAATCTAACACTAGCAATTGCATGAAGAGGCAAAAACAGTGTTTTTGTGGCAGCAAGTACACCTTGGTCTCAGCTCATGGTCCCAAGGAGGGAGAGATGAGATCAAGGATTGCTTGATGGCCTTTTTTCAGATATTTTCTGTTACCAAACTGTCAAATCAACCTGAAGCATGAAAAGCTATCTTAACCATCAAAAACAACCTAAGTAACAAAGCAAGATCTTAACCTAAATAACAGAAATTATTCTATGAATGCAGCAAAGACACATAAAAGTAAACAAACGAGGAATTGGCCCTTGGGTTGGGCCCAAACCCAAGAGCTACATCCTCCTAAGAAATATCAGAGCTGGTGCAAAGCTGGATTCATCTTTATTGATCAAAAAAATAATAGTTACATCCCAAAAACCGTCTACAAGAAAAAGCTCGAAAAATGTGCTGAAATGCAGAGCTAACCTACTGAATAAAATCTAACTAACATCTGACTAAAATCTGACTAACTCAAATGATGCCCTAAGCCTTCTTATTTATACAAATGGGGACCTCCAACAGTCCTTCTAAAATTAAGAAACTCAGCTTCCTGGAACTGAAGATAATCAGCAGTCCTACTTGACTTGCTTGGCTGCCCCTTGTGCTCCAAGTTTTTGATGGAGAATTTGAGGTAAGGGCTCATAAATGAATGGGACACCTTCCTACAAATCCTTTCCCTTGTTCTTCCACGAATTTGGCTGCCAAGTGCTCATTAAACCTTTGATTTTGTCTTAAAATTGACCAAAAATCTGCATAAAGCACACATTAGACTTTTTGGCATAATGACTAACCCAATTCACTCTATTAACATAAATATAATCAAAAACATGTAATAAACTAATGAGAATGGTCGATTAAGTCAAATTTGGAGGCTAAATGAGCCCATATAATTACCCATTTCTAGGTCTCATCAATGTCCATCAGAGGAAGTGGGGTTACAGGTGATGAAGTCGATGCCCCATTTAATAAAGGAGCCGACGGAGATAACCAGGTGAAGAGGGGCAGGGGGTGCATGCATTTTCTTTGTGAAGATTTGACAAGGATGATTTAACCTATGTGATTTCTACTAAAAATACTCTTCTTAAGGATGACATTGTTGGACTACAATAATACAGTCTTTAAAAAAGGTTGGTCAGTGGTATCCTGCATGCAAGATTTCTTGGGCGATAGCCATGTGAGAAATATGACTGCCACATGCCACTGAATGGTAGTAATTTAGAATGTGTTATGCCTCAGAATGAGTGAGACAATGTCGAAGAACTGAGTCAGCACCACGACGATATAGAGTATCATTCAACACTAAGTAGTGCCTGGCTTGGTGGCAGATGTGACGAAGGTCGTTTGAAGAAAGATCTAGGTGGAAATGTTATGTTTGGAGGTAGACAATAATGTCTCCATACCAAGGATAAGTAGATTCGACCAGATAGACAAATTCATCTTGCAGAGGATCATGGGATACCTCATCTAGTTCGACTATGGGAAGGTCCAACAATAATTCAGTGAAGACTATGGATTTTTTAGCCTTGGCAGTGGCGAAAACCAAATCAAATTGTTGGAGGATC
Organism: Pinus tabuliformis; assembly: GCA_031772625.1. Classification (NCBI taxonomy): domain Eukaryota; kingdom Viridiplantae; phylum Streptophyta; class Pinopsida; order Pinales; family Pinaceae; genus Pinus; species Pinus tabuliformis. The sequence continues at coordinate 297,843,527 of CM062817.1, read as the reverse complement.
ACAATCCATTTGGAATATTTTCCTCCAATGACTTGACGAGAAAGAATGTGTCTCATGGGATTCTCCAGGGAAATGAAAATAGTCTGTCATAGCAGGATGTAGTGTTAGAAGTGATTGACAACAAAGGCAACTAACAAGGATAGTTTCTTGACATGTGAATATCGAAGTCTGGGCCCAACCAGGCCTTTTGAGAGATAATAGATCACATGCTCATTGTGATCATCATGAGTTTGGACCAACACCATACCAATGGAGGATGGTGAGGATTCTAGGTATAAGAGAAAGTCATGCAAATAGTCAGGAGGACTGAGTAGTGGGGCTGATATGAGTTCCTATTTCAAGGCATCAAATGATCATTGGGCTTGATCATCCCACAAGTATGGTACTCCTTTCTTTATCAAACTCATAAATCCTTTCGTTACTTTGGCGTAATTCACGCTGAAACGGAGTAAGAAGTTTTCCTTCTCTTGCATACTTTGGAGTTGTAAGATGGATCGTGGTGAGGGAAATTGAGTAATCACCTTTACCTTATCGGGATCAACCCTTATCCTATGTTTTGAGACAATGAAACAAGGCAGGCATCCAGACTCAAAAAATAATACGCACTTATGCAGATTCAAATGCATGTTATAGAACCTACAACTAAGAAATATTGCTCGAAGATGAGCTAGGTGTTGGGCTTGCTTCCTAGAGTGAGTCAGAAGATCATCCAAGTAATCTTGAACAATATGTCTATTATCGTCAAATGCATAATCTATGGCCCTCTGAAGGGTTGCACCTACATTCTTCAAACCGAATGGGAGCTTCTGATATGCAAATATGACCCTAGGACAAATGAAGGCAGTTTTGTGCTAGTCTGCGGGTTTTAAAGCAATATAGTTATAGCCTAAGAAGCCATCCATAAAGGAGAATGACTCAAAACAGGCGCAATAATCGATTATTTGCTCAATGAATGGAGTCAAATAATTGTCTTTTGGACATGCGGCATTCAAATCACAGTAGTCAACATAGACACAGATGGAATCTTGTTTTTTGTCTAGAGGAACGAGGTTGGAAACCCATTCCATCAAGGGAACATGGTAGATAAAACCAACACAAAATACTTTTTCCACCTCAGTATTGATAGTCATTGTTTTGTAAGGGTGGAATGGTGAAGCCTTTGTCAGACAAGCCTGGCATTATCATAGACCTTGATATCATGCTCAACAATAGAAGGATCTATTCCGGGAATTTATTTATAAGACAAAGCGAATACATCAAGGAATTCTTTGAAAAGACAGGTGAAGCTCGTGATTTCCTCATGATTGCAGTCGGCTCAAATCTGAATGTTTTCCACAATACCTGTTTTGACTAAGATATCGATGAGTATAGTCTTTGAAAGATTTCCCAAGTTCCCTTTTGATTCCATAGTTTGGATAATCGTATAAAGTGAGGGAACAATCTCATGTGGTTCAAAAGGCAGGATTTTTATAGATGTCACATCTGAATCAGATATCGAATTGTGATGGTGAGAGGTTTCCCAAGGTCACTCTTCTACAGACATGATCTCTCAAATATGTTTATCTGTAGCTAGGACTTCATCAAGGATATCATTAGAAGGAGTTTTGATGTGAGAGGAGTTGGTATCATTGGTCGTAACCAAATCATCGGAAGAATCAGATGCAGATTGAATGGCTTGATAAGCTAATTTGGTTGGTGAAAGCATCATTCTTTCTTCATAAGAGTCAATGTCTGAAGGGGCTGGGAGGATCCAGGGATCATTTGGGTCACGAGGAATGGTGGAGACCATAGAAACCATCTATGCAACCTCAGGCAGTGGAAGAGGAAAGCAACCCAACAAGGAGGAACCCTTCAAAATACCAGTACCAACACTGACGTAAGAGCTAGGTATGACACCCACTAAGGGCACGATGCCACTACGCAACGGGGAGTAATCTAGGGTACATAATGACATCTAGTCCACTGTGACTATTTTCCCATCCAGTGGAAAGAGGACGAGTCGGAAGACTGAAGAAAAAAATTTAGTCATGGCATAAGTCCAACTGTGGCCCAAAGGTAGATTATGGTTGAGATGATGATCTATGACTTCAATGTCCATTGTTACCCTTTTCCCACTCAGAGAGATGGGGTAGCTCGAAACGTATCCTTTTGATATGAACCTATGGCCATCGAATTCTTTAAGGGAATTCGACATTAGTACTATAGGATTAATGCGCAGGTGATTGTACTGGAAATACCCTCAAGGATCTTCCTAGGATCCTTGGCAAACAGTCAAATTAGCTACAACTGGCATAGAGATATACGCACATATCCATATTAGTGAAATTATAATCAAAGTAAGAAGGAAGATTGTTACCTCAGATCTTGGTGTGGTGCTACTGGAGAACTCAAAGTAGCGAAGTGGAAGACCTCTCAGCTAGCTCTTAGATCAATACCGACACATAGACAAGACTAGGTGTAATATCACAACATATAACCTTGACAATCAATATAATAATACATAAGGATATCTAAGTGCACATACCTAAGCTACTCATAATCAATAACATTGCACAAAAATGTAAATAAATCACAATACCAATGCCATGGAGTGGACAACACAACTGTAGGTCTATATTAATGATAGGAAAGAGTGATTACAACCATCAGTTGCATCAAGCTTCCCTTACTCCTCCAACTCCTCTCTCTCTCTCTCTTCTTAACCTCTTGATGAGCCAATGTCTAATACAAAGCTTCGACAGTCAATAGGCAATCCTTTCAATACTTTCTACCTCTTTAACAATGCCCCAAGCCTCAAATATATAGCATGAGGGGATACGCCTTCCCAATTCTTTCATGAGTTCTTTTGGGAAAAAGTTGAGATGTTTCCATGCTTTATCGCTCTTTCCCTATTTGTTAGACTTCGTTAGGAATAGTAATTCCTCAAACAGGTCGAATATGGATGTTTCCCTACTTTATGGGCTAACATATGAGTGAATATAGGGATATTATTCAGTCAACCCACTCCTTTGACCTCCAGAAACTCACTAAAGTTGACCAAAGTTGCCCCCCAGTCAACACAGAGAGTTACCCTAGGGACTAACACACCTATTTCATGGCTAGGAAGCTTTATAAAGAACCTTGCTAGTTCCTGGGGAGTGTTAGCTTGGCAAATAGGCTTGTGAACTTGGTCAATCTTTCAGTCATCTTTCCTTTCTCCTGTGAGCTGATGAGGAGGTCATTTTTCTATATAACAGATGCCCCCTACAATGTGAGATCAGAGGTGAAGACGATGGCCGAAATACTTTATAATTGTCATGTTCTGGAAAAAAAAAAAAGAGGATCAGAGCTTCGGGACTATGAGAAACCTGATACAACACATATATATATAATCTAAAATCATGTCCTGAGTCAAGCATTCCCACGCTCAGTAGCTATGTCAGAGTGATTTCTCAACAAAGAGATATGATGATCGTGTCCACCAATAAGAAAAATGTGGAACTTGTGTCATAATAGGATCATCCTCATGAGCTATCTCCAAAAAATATATACCTAGCTTGGGAGAGGAAACAAGGTTGAGTGATGTAAGCCTCTACCCAAGGTCTTCATTGTCTCTTCATCTTAACAACATATTTTGATACATGTGAATAAAGGCGTTGAGGTCAAACATGTACGAAATCGTCTGATTACCAGTCAATAATGAATATTTATTAACGGACGCGAGGATGGCCACCGATAATGATGATGGTATCCAAGATGCACAGCATAATCTAGTGAGTGTGAATAAGTTGTTTTCGTTGAACACTCATAGAATCGTTTAACCATGAGCCAATAATGAAAACCCCTTATCAAACACAAGGTAACCTGCCACTACTGTCTACAAGTTCTAAGACACTGATGTGTTTCTGGATTTACTTCCTAGATAGAGTACTGAATTTGATAGGAAGGGACTTGTCAAAAGGTAGGAAATAATGTGTCCTACATCAGTCGACACGAAACAGGACAAGAATGGTTGTTTTTTGAAGAATAGTTTGAGCATTGGGTCAAATCGACAGAGGGCATGATGGAACTATATGTTTGATGGTTTGATGGAGGAAACAAAGGATAAAGGGACCCCTTGAACAATAGAAGGCATGAAACAAAGCTTTTAACCAAGAATCACTAGACTCATGAACACCAAAGAGTGTTAGGATACAGACATGCAAGAACATCGGGGTATATAGGCTAAACTCATAGGATGGTAAGGTTCATTTTGAGAGGCCATCACAAAGAAGGTTTTGCTGAGGGAGTGCCATGTTCAAGGGAACAACTGCTACCAAAAAAATATTTCCAAAATACTGACATAAAGCAATTGTGTTGTCCAATTTTCCCCATCTGATTAATTTAATGAGTCCAGATGGGTAAACTCGGTGGTCTTTTCATATTTCGAGAGTCTAAAAAGATCGTAAAGTGCGACTCCAGGGGGGTCACTTTGTCATAGTTGTTAACCGGGTGTGACAAAGGTTTAATAGTATACCCGACATGGTTCCTTTTCCATAAGTTAGTATGCTAAGTCTAGATAAAGTGATAAACCTATGCTGAATAGATGTTTGCCTCATTTTGTTACGAGTACGAGGGGACGAAGTAAACTTGATATTCGTTGTGAAATTTTAAAAGTCACGTGACCACAAACTCAATAGATATTCATCAAATTTTAATGAGTCAAATGAAGAAAACTCAAGGTATATTTTTCAATTTAATGAGCAAGGAAAAAGAGGTAAAAGAACTACTCATGCCTTCTTCGTAAATTTAATGAGCACGAAGAAGGGAAAAACTCAGGGATTTTTCAATTGAAGAGCAAGAAATAGTCCCAAAAAAGAAAGCACTCATATCATCGTCGTAGGAGTTTCAAGAGCCCGATAACAAAAACTCGGGGATTTTTCAATTCAAGAGTGAGAAAAGATCCCATAAAAGAAAGTGTTCATAGTGAATCAAACATGGTCATTTCTGTAATTTAGCCCTGAAACCCCTTCATTAAAGCATGAGTAATATTGACAATATATCGAAATGGTGCATGATAAATAGCATAGGAAATGAACAACTTCTATTTCAATGACTAATTAAGGTGAGTCATACCTCTAGAGTGACTATAAGGAGGTTTTTTGAGCCTCCATTTTCACCATTTGCATCATTTTAGTGCTGTGAGAGTATTCTGGAGTCAAAGAGGAGTAGATCTTCCCCGAGCAATTGCGAGCAATCCAGCCAACCATTTGACATGTCGTTTGTTCCAGATAGATGACCAAACCTTTATCTTGCATAATTTAACCTTTTTCAGTTGCATTAGGGGTGTATGTTTTGAATTTTGGGAAGCCCTAGCTCATACAATGCGACTAACACTCCCCTCTAGGTCTAGAGGGGCGTTAAATGCTCTTCATGACCTAGACAAGGGCATGGGCCTTAAGGGGGGGCGTTAAATTCCCTTCATGACCTAGAGGAGGGTGTGGGACCTAAGGGGGGGCGTTAAATGCCCTTCATGACCTAGAGGAGGGCGTGGGTCCTAAGGGGGGGCGTTAGGACGTATAGGAACACTTCCAAACCTTAGCATATGATTTGTTTGGCATTTCTCCATCATTTTGACTAATTTTTTGTTCTTTTGTGCAGGTTTGGGCCCATCATCATGAGTTTGTGGAGAGAAAGAGCTCATGATAGCCAACAACTAAAGATATTGAATGATCCATCATGCATACTTGTGCTACGAAGATGTGGTTTAATGAAGTATGCAAGTCTTGACCTAATGAAGGGTCAGGAAGAACTTTTAAGTTGGATAATCCAATGATGGGATGAACACCAAGGGATGTTCCAGATCGGGGGTCACGAGCTATCGATCGATATAGATGATATCTATTTTTAGATGGGTTTGTTGTGTATAGGTGCACAAGCAAACATGACCGAGGGCAGGATAGATCCACGGTCCACCCTCGACTTGGTCCAAACTTACTATAGACCTGACAATGGTTTAGTGAGAAATAGGGTCCCCATTAAGTAGATCAGGTCAAGGTCCATGAGGGCCACTTTGTGGATGATCGTACACATGGCGAGGTCCAAGAGTCCTCATGTGGCAACGAAGGATCAATTTTACGATAGATTTTTCGGCGTAAATCACATGGTATTTCGTTTGTCGACGCGTTTCGAACCAACCAGTGTGGTTCATCGTTAGGACAAGTTGAATGGACAGATCTCGCTTTGCATATTAAATAGATAGAGCAGAACATCCAATTTCATGACTAGGTAACGGCTAAAATGACAACGGCTAGATTTGACTGGTAAACGATTAGTTTGGACAGGATTAGGGGTAAAACCTTTATTTAATTAAATAAGTTAATTCTGTTAGTTATATTCTTATTAAAATCAAAGTAAATGGACCAATTTTATAAACTTATAATTATAAATATATATTAAAATAAATTAATTTAAATTAATAGTTAGTTATCAAAGTTATTATATATAAATATTAGAGTAATTAATAGTTAGTTATAAAATTTATTAAATATATAAATATTAGAGTAATATATAAATAGTTAGTTATATTTTTATTAAAATATAGGTTAAAGCGACGGTTTCATACACTTATATTTATAGATTAAAATAAATAAATTATAAAATAAATTAATTTCAAATTAATAGTTATTTATAAAAGTTATTGAATATATAGATATTAGAGTAATTTAAGGGTTAGAAAGAATATTTTAATATTTAAAATTAATTAATAGTTTATTTAAGGGTTAAAATTAGTATATTATCATAGATTATTTTCAAGATTATTTTCCTTCTATTATTAGAATAAAACTAATAGCATAAATTAAGTGCTATTACAATACCTCCAACTATATCAACCACACCTTAAAGAACAAAGGTCACAAGAAACGAGAAACAAGGGGAATTACTTAAAAGACAACAAGAAAAAGCTATACCTAGGGAGGGGAAGAAAGGAAGAAAACAACTAGGAGGAGAGGGTTGGGACCCAGCAACTACTGATCTTCCAGCCATCCTCTCTATTGAGATAGTTCGGCCTTTTTTCAATCTCAAGGGCTTCCCTAAATTTCCGGTGATGGAATTGAGACACTCTAGCAATAACACCAGCGTCCTCAATATAGACATGATGATTGGTTTTTCCCCATGTTTTGCTAAAGTAGAAGACTTGGTTCTCCTATGCTTAAGGTCATCTGCGTGCTCATTAATCCTTTGATTAATGGAGCAACCAGTTTCACCAATATAGGGGGTCCCATGAACAAGGAATAATGTATACCCCTTTCATGTCCTTAGAGTCGATAGGATCCTTCACTGATCCGAGGGACCTACGAATGGTGTTAAGAGGTTTGAAGGTCGAGGGGACATTATGCTTCTTAAGGATTCTCACAATCCTATCCGTGGTCCCCAGAACAAACAAAAGATGGACACCAGGAATTCATTCCTTCGCTTCTCTTTTAGTTAACGAATTCCTAGCTGCTTTGAGGAAAGCCTTCTATCCCATGTGTCTACTATAACCGTTGTCAACAAAGACATTAAGGAGATGGGATTTCTCCTCCTCAAAGCTCTTATCATCAGAGATCCTTAAGGCACAAGTAGCAAGGGTGTTGAGAACCCCCAACTTTTGAGCCGCGAAATGGTGGGAACTATGTTGTAGGGAAAAGTATCCGACTCGGATGACCCTATCCCACTCTAAGGGTGATAGTACCTCAGCAACAACTGTAAAGAAAACTACTTAAGGTTTACTTCTTTATGAAAGCAAAAGAGAGTGGATAAATGCACTAACCGTTGCCTTGCGCTTAATGTCGAATCCAAACTCTTCTCTATGGCCGCTTGCTCCCAGCTCTTTGCTCTTTTGCCGGCCCAGCTACAATGAGATCCTGCAAAATGACAACGAAGGAGACTACAAGAGGCATGCAATCATAACTGATTCACGGATTAGCATAAACCAAATATACAATTATCACAAAACATCATTGGAACAAATGCATATAGAAGAACCTCAATAGCTTTTATTAATGAAGAAGTAAAGGTTCTGAGAGTATTACAACCATTGAAGGCTCCAATCCAGCAACACCTCCCAGCAGAAAGAATTTCTCCTCTTCACCTCTCTCAAACAATCACCCAATAGCTCTATAGTGAAACCAACAGCATATCATTACTTTGCACCAAATTCCAGCCTCCAGAGCTCATAGGAGAGAGCTCAATATATAGATGAATTGAGAAAGGATGAGTCAGCTTGCAACTGATGTGTAGCTGCCTTGTGTCCTCTCTCTCTTCAGTTAATCTTTAGTTGATCTTCAGTTCTTGAGTCCACTTGGAGAACCTTGCTTCCACTTGGAGAAACAGAGCCTCTGACTCATCACAAGGCGAAATACCTGATCCAAGTGTCATTTTTGGAAGATTCCAGAGCAATGACTCAGTGTGCCACTTGTCCCATCTCGCTCAGCGCAGGTGGCCTTTGTCCCACTTGCTTTGCAACGCAGGTACACCATGGAGCAACTGAGTTTCAGCGCAGAAACCTAGTGGAACACCTGCTTTGATTTCAGGATTGCTTGTTTTTGAGTATTTTCAGGTGGAGAACTGATCTGAGAGCTGTTGGTTTGCTGACCTTGTTCCTCTAGGGGTAGGAACATCATGTTTAGGGAACTTTGGATCCCTTGGATTATTGACAATTCATGTCTGTTGCTGTAAGGCACAAAATTGTCTATAACAGATGCCCCCTAAAGTATGAGGTCGTTTATCGGGTGAAATGCTTTATTGAGAGGATCCGAAGTTCATTCAATCTGCTGAGAAGTGTCCTGTAATAAGATACAATACAATACATTATTTTTCATACATTTTCATGATCTAGCTGAGGCGGGCATTCCCATGCTCAGCTTTATAAATACATTTTGGTACATAGAACAGACGATCGTCTGATTGTAGACTGATAATTCTCTGCTGAAATTATCATCCTTTGAGAAGGATGATCATCTGCTGTAATGATGTACATATCAAATGTCTTTATGTCCTGAATATATATCGCAGCCCGGATGGATGAAACTAGATCCGGGGTCTTCAATCTCTTCCGATCTTCACTCGATGTACAAGTCGATCCATGTGAGAATTTTTTGAAGTCGAACATGGAAAGACATCGCTTGATTACCGGTCAATGATGTAAACCGTTAACAAACGCGAGAGGAATCACCGATAAGGATGATGACCCTCAAGGTACGGCAGTACAATTCACATGGCGGGAATAAAGGACTTGGCGTCGACCACCATGCAAAATCTTCTGGTCGAAGGTCATTGATGTATACCTGTCGCCGGAAGTGAGAAACTTGCCATTGAGGCATGCAAGCTTCAAAGTACTGAAGGGGGTGTTCCTAGATCAACTCCTTGGATAATGAGCTGATGTCGACAAGGAGCGATCCGTCAAAGGAGGGCCTTAATGAATCCCACATCAGTGACACGGAACGGAGCTAGTGATTGTGATGAGGTGAAAACAAACTGTGATGTATGATTCAGGGTGGCGGTCATGAAGTGGATGAAGGATAATGTATGGCAGTGGATGGGACACGGTTGACTCTTTGCAGAACCACATCTCTTGAACATATAATGACACTGATGTGATGGATTGGTAGCATTACCCCAATTGTGGATGGTGTGGCGAGGACCATGGTTATGAGACCGGTGAATGAAACAACCCAATCCGATGTGATACGGAGGACAAAGTGTCATGTTCAAGAGCGACTTGCTACCATTAATGCTGTGAGGTTCTCCCAATTTTTCCCCAGTCATTGCTGACCAGTACCTCTTTATTTTTGTCAAGCTTGAGGAGGATAACATATGCTTGTTCTATAACCTGCCCTTCGGGCAAGCCCATCGCTATGTTTTAACGAGCCTAGCGATAGGGAAACTCGTTCTCGTCTAAAGACAAGTTTGTTGCTATTTAATCATTTTAACGAGTCTAACGACAAGGAAAACTCGGTCCTTTTCATTTTTAGAGAGTCTGAAAAGGTACGGAAAGTTAACTCCAAAATTCCTTTTTCGTCTTCTAATCCCTTAAGTCCGAAAAAGTATAAAACCATACAGAAGGGATGAATTTTCGATTTCTTTAACGAGCCGAACAAAACAAGCGCTCGATCTTTTTGTGCAATAATCCCTCAGGTCCAAAAAGATTAAAATCTAGAGGAGGGATAGCTCTTCCGGTCCTTTTAATGAGCTGGAAGGCCAAAACTCGGCAAACTTTTCATATTTTACGAGTCAGTGAAAAGAGCTCAAAGAAGACTCGTCTTTTGAGGAACGAGTGATAAACAGGGATAGCAGCAGATTCCAGGTACAGGTTGGAATTTTCCAATCACGGCAGTGTCACAAGGATGGCTAAGTGAAATCACCCTTCGCAGTTGTTCCTCAAAATGGGTAAACACACATATGGAGATGAACGATTGGCCAAAATGAACGGATGGAGGTGATGGCATATAAACACGACCAAGGGCTTTTAATATGGCTTTCAAAGGTTACTTTTCTCAATGGTTATTTACCGGTTCATTTTTTCTGAGTGAGCTTGAACTGCTAGGGAAAGATTGCTCACAATTTATGTTTATTTTTTAACGAGCATGAACTCTGCTAAAACTGCTCAATTCTTGCGTTTATTTTTTAACGAGCATGAACATTGCTAAAACTGCTCAATTCTTGCGTTTATTTTTTAACGAGCATGAACATTGCTAAAACTACTCAATTTATACGAGTCTTAATACAAGGAATGCCTTAGGTGAGGTAATCTTATTTAAGGAGCGATACCTCACTAATTACTCCAATTTGGTAGGTTTTAACTTTTGCCTTTCATCCCTTTTTTATGCAAGCTGGAAACGGCTAATCTTACGAGTTTAACGGGTTAGACCTACAGGTTTAAAGGGAGGACCTAAAAATTTAAAAAAATAAATAGTCGTCCCGTGCTTGCACTCCAAAAGGTTTGCATGCCCCCAGGTATAAAGTATAATTTCGAGATTCTGTCCTCTTACTTATTATCCAAAAAATGGTTTCTTTTGCTGCCGCAGACTAAACTCTCTTTTCGGCGGTGTCTATCATTAGGTTGCTAAGGATGGTGACTACTTGTTTCAGCAATTTCATCTCTTTCTTTGGAGACTGCCCCTACTTATCCTTCAAAACATATTGTTTTAATGGGTGAGGCTTGACATTCAAAGATGGTGGCTACTTGCTGCCACAAATGGATCTCCTCCTTAGGAGAGCCTACTTTTTTAGACAAAGGGAGACGATCCTTTTCGCTCACATAACTTTGACAAAAGAATTTTATCCTAGAACAACCCTCTCTTCCTTTTTCGGACGGGGTACGGACTAGTCCATTCTTCTGCGGAAATTAACTTTATACCCAAGGTTTTCTCTGCCCAAGGCAGGCCAGGGTGCATGCCCCCTGGGTCCCAGTTCTTTCTTTCCGAATTACTCGCATTCATCGGGAAGTAGAACCGGGGGTGGTGGCATTCCTTGAGTGAATAAACCGTTAAGGGATGGTATTTGACTATTTGCGATGCGTGATCCTGGAAATGAAAGTTGGTCTACGAGCTTGACCATTCTTCCTTCGTGCGGAAAACACATGACTCTAAAGAGCGAGGACACTATTGCCTCCATGCAATATATATAGTCTCGTCCAAGGAGTAAGTTATAAACCAAGGGTCCCTGGACGACCATGATGTTCATATGAACTGTCTTCCCTTTCAATGTAACTGGAACATTGGGGAGAATCCCTAACGGGTGACTGGTTCCTTTATCAAAACCTGATAGATTTCTTATCTCAGGTAAAAGCGCCGGGCAACCCAGTGCTTTCCAAGCAATAGAGGAAAGGATACTCACAGATTCCCCTTCATCAATGATAGTTCCAGCCATCACCATTCTGTAGATTTGGACTATGATTCTGAATGGGATACTGGCTGGTAACCGGGGTTTGCCTAGTTGATTCCAATCAAAGGATACAACTAGGTTGCTTGGTGGTGGGACCGAATACACGGCCGGATACGACCCTGACGATGTTCCTTCCTGCGATAAAGGAATGGGCGCATTGCCCTGATGCTCATCAGAGTCTGTGTTGATGAAAAGAATATGGACGGTGTCATCCTTATCCTCTTCAGTGAGGGTGTCATTTGAAGATGGGTCTTCAATGACGGAGTCATTTCAGGATGAAACCTCTGAAGGAAGAACCAGGTCAACTGCCGTTTCGACCTTTAGACTTTCGTCTGGTCTGGATTCAGCAGGTTCATTCTCAATGACCGACACTTCAGCTGACCACTTGAGCGGGCCAGCTGGATTTTCAACTATCGAGGGATTAGGCACGAGTTTTTGGTATCCAGGAGGAAGTCGTAACGGTGATACTGGACGATCTTCCAAAACTCTCTTCGCTTCATCTAAGAATGGACATCGGTGGATGGCGTGATAGCCTTCACACAGCATACAGGGTGATCTTGGTTTCCCTCTTCGTCCTTCACTCTCGCTAGTTGACGGACTGCAATCAACATGACTACCAGAGGTTGATGCTACCGGATTGTGCAACCTTGGGGACCAGTCCCTTAGTATCCGAGGAATACAAGGACAATCACGATGGAAGTGGGTCCCTTTGCAAATGACACATGGCGATTTAGGCCCGGTCGGTGCAGTGTGTGGATTTTTGTCGGATGTCTTTTGCTTGCCCCAGTCGCCTTCGCCATAGGCCCCTTCTGCTTCTTTTCTCTCTTCTTCTTTTCTTTCTTCTCCATGGGAGGCTGACTTTTGCCGGCTCTACCTTGCGAAGATGAAGGATCAGAGGAAGTATTGTAAGAAGTGGAAGGCTGGTGGGTAGTTCTAGACTGGTCTGACTGTTGATTTGACTGCTCAGGATTAGTGGCGATCTGCACTACATTAGTTGAAAAGAGCCATACGGGTAGGCCAATTGTCAATCCTGGAAGTGACAATGTGGCCATATGAGGCGCACCAACATCTCCCCAAGAGGAGAAGGGATTGGGACTTCCACCAAGGTTACTTCCTTGGTTGGTGGGCTCCATACTTTTCAACTGAAAGATCAACGTGGGAATAACAGGTGATTATGTTCCGATTTAAAATAAATTTTATTAACGACGCTTTAGACGCAACTTTGCTTTTTCATGTTTTAAGAGTCGAGAAAAAGCTAAAGATGCCTCTAGTCTCCTTCGATGTTTTAACGAGCCCGAAGTGACAAATGCTCGGATGGACTTTTTCAGTTATAGAGTTTGAAAAAGGCCAAAAGAAACTTCTCTGGAGTTCTAGGCAGAGGGTGTGCCAAACTTTTCGCGAAACCACAGAATACGTTTTACGGTACGAGTGGTCGATCTTCGTGAATGCTGTGTTCACTGCATCGCGATCAGTAGGGCGGCCGACACGGCTTCCTATGGATAAAGGATAATTGCCTATAGGGGTCTCCCAATATATACGCGACGGTACGTGGGAGCACAAGTCTGTATTAGTGCCACCGACTCTCAGGAGGAATCACCCACCTTCGTAGAGATCGACAGTCACTATGTTTAACGACGCCGGAACACGTCTCTACCTAGACCTCTATGTGTTTGCGTTATGTTACAAAGCGTTGTTATGTAAATTGGATTTATTTTAATGTTGATCTTGCTTAGCAGTTTGCCTTTAAGGATCACCACGAGATGTATGTGACAAATTCCTAAATGCAGCCTAAGATGAGAAGCAAGCGTTTTCAAATCTTTTTGACTGATGAAAATCTTAACTACTGAGGGAGAAGAAAGGCAAATTCTTTTCACACAGTTCATACAGCACAAACTAATGCACTTTCTCCTAAATCATCATGCAAACTTTTTCAAATGCAAAATGCACAATGCATGTATTTTCTTTTCCTTTTCTTAATGTTGATGGATTACAAAAAGAAAGTGGTTATATAACTTTGATTTCGATTTAGAGCGAAAACAAACAAGTTTGTCCAAAATCAAAAGACACCTTAAGATTCACTTGCTTAATCACTGGAAATACATGAAATCAAACCATACTGACGAAAGTAAAAATGACTAATCAGCTATGGACAGCAAACAAGCTAACTCTTTAGACCAGCAAAATGCCTAACACAGGTTCAGATCTAAGAGGCCAAAAGCAAGACTAGTTTACTCTTCGTTATGGGAAATTGTAAATGAGTAAGAAATACAAAGAACAAGTACAATTTCGTTATATAACAGAGGCAGAATGATGGCAAGTAATATTGGTTTCAGAACAGGTGCAAGACTGGTAACTGGCAGCCAAATCAATAGTGAAAACAGGCAAGAGAAAAGGAGGAAACCCCAACAGCACTAGGCAAAATTGGGCCAACGCAGGTGCTGCACAGCCAGTCTGGCTCTCAGCGCAGGTAGCCCCTTCGGGACCTGCGTTGCAAAGCAGGTAGCCTGTGTACTACCTGCTTCGGAAAACGAAACTTGCGTTTTCACAGTTTCCGGGTCATAATTTTCTCAAAAATGCACAGTTTTTGCTCAAATCAGAAACAATCAGTCAAGCACACTCAAAGGGATGATTAGGAAGGTGAAAAGCTATCACTAAGAGCTTACAAGGATCCTTGTAGATCAGCTCTTCAAATCATGAACTTGCTCAGAAATGAGCTAGAGTAGCTGCCCTCTACTTCGCTTTTGATATAGTCAAAAGCTTTTCGATTTGGTACTCTTTTGTTCAGGAAATGAATAGCAAAATACTACAAACAATCAAACAGATACGATCCCCAGTGGAGTCGCCAGTTTGTTGTAGGGAAAAGTATCCGACTCGGATGACCCTATCCCACTCTAAGGGTGATAGTACCTCAGCAACAACTGTAAAGAAAACTACTTAAGGTCTACTTCTTTATGAAAGCAAAAGAGAGTGGATAAATGCACTAACCGTTGCCTTGCGCTTAATGTCGAATCCAAACTCTTCTCTATGGCCGCTTGCTCCCAGCTCTTTGCTCTTTTGCCGGCCCAGCTACAATGAGATCCTGCAAAATGACAACGAAGGAGACTACAAGAGGCATGCAATCATAACTGATTCACGGATTAGCATAAACCAAATATACAATTATCACAAAACATCATTGGAACAAATGCATATAGAAGAACCTCAATAGCTTTTATTAATGAAGAAGTAAAGGTTCTGAGAGTATTACAACCATTGAAGGCTCCAATCCAGCAACACCTCCCAGCAGAAAGAATTTCTCCTCTTCACCTCTCTCAAACAATCACCCAATAGCTCTATAGTGAAACCAACAGCATATCATTACTTTGCACCAAATTCCAGCCTCCAGAGCTCATAGGAGAGAGCTCAATATATAGATGAATTGAGAAAGGATGAGTCAGCTTGCAACTAATGTGTAGCTGCCTTGTGTCCTCTCTCTCTTTAGTTAATCTTTAGTTGATCTTCAGTTCTTGAGTCCACTTGGAGAACCTTGCTTCCACTTGGAGAAACAGAGCCTCTGACTCATCACAAGGCGAAATACCTGATCCAAGTGTCATTTTTGGAAGATTCCAGAGCAATGACTCAGTGTGCCACTTGTCCCATCTCGCTCAGCGCAGGTGGCCTTTGTCCCACTTGCTTTGCAACGCAGGTACACCATGGAGCAACTGAGTTTCAGCGCAGAAACCTAGTGGAGCACCTGCTTTGATTTCAGGATTGCTTGTTTTTGAGTATTTTCAGGTGGAGAACTGATCTGAGAGCTGTTGGTTTGCTGACCTTGTTCCTCTAGGGGTAGGAACATCATGTTTAGGGAACTTTGGATCCCTTGGATTATTGACAATTCATGTCTGTTGCTGTAAGGCACAAAATTGTCTATAACAAACTAGCATGAATATATTGCTCCGTATGAGTTTTCTTACGAAACACTTGGTGGGAGAGGGAACCATCACTATTCTTAGAGATAATAATATCAAGGAAAGGGAGGCAACCATCGTCTTCTTGTTCCTTAGTGAACTTAATGGCCAAGGATTGACTATTGAGATGATTGAAAAAGAGATCTAACTCCTCTTGGCCGTGAGACCAGATGACATTAGTGTCATCTACATATCTTTTCCAAAGATTAGGTAGGAGGCGGGCTGTGTTTAGAGCCTTGGATTCAAAATCTTCCATAGAAATATTTGCAACCACAGGGGATAGGGGTGACCCCATGGCAACCCCACAGGTTTGCTCAAAGAACTCACCCTTGAAACTGAAAAAGGTGGAAGTGAGGCAGATCTCAACTAGCCGAGCGGTGTTAGGATCAGTTAGGCGGTTGATTACCTCCATAGCCTCATTTATAGGGATGCAAGTGTACAAGGAAACAACATCAAAACTAATAAGAATGTCCCTAGAGTCAAGCTTAATGTCCTTGAGTTCGTCAATAAAGGAAGCAGAGTCTTTAACGAAGAACTCCGTATGGCCAACCAATGAAATGCGTCGACAAATGAAATACCATGTGATTTACGCCGAAAAATCTATTGTAAACTTGATATGGATCAAAAAAGCCTCAATTCAACGAAGGCTCAACTGTTTCTCACTATTGATTGTGTGCAGCCTCGAATATTTAACTGGCGTGAGGCAGTTCTGCGTCAGCTGAAGGCAGAGTTGGTAGCCTCCAAGACTCGTACCGAAATGACTTTTGGGTATGGTACTCTCTCTGTGTCCTTCATACTTGAGAGAGTGCCCATGATGAAACTGTAGATGAGTGTGGTTCAAGATGATCCCAGAGAGTCTAGGCAAGGGTGATGGGCCTTTATTGATCCTCGTACTAAAGGGGGACCAATCTGACATTTCTTTGAAGAGGACTTTTTCGAGTGGCTTAGTGGCCAAATATTGATGATTGATGACTATGGCTATGGAGACAAGGACTTTACAGGAGATCCAAACTTGATACTTCCACTTGGTACACATTGGGCGCCTCAAGGTAAGAATGTTTTTTTAGATTACTTTAAATTATTTTTTAGCTTTTGAATATTTATGTAATTTTTGTGTTTTTATGCGTGAACAAATACTGACATGAAGCGTTTTCTTGAAACAGATGTGGCACCAATGCGACCTGCAGACATGCCTCGCCAACCGAGGCGGGGGGGGCGACTACCTAGAGCTAGCATGGGAGTAGCAGTTGCCGAAGATGGAGATGATGCACAAAGTCTCCACGAGGTTCTGAGGAACCTCAAATCCCTGAGTATGGGCGTTCCTCCACTTCCCATGAGGGAGATTCCCGCTCGTATGTGGTGACACACTGTCGTTGTGCCTGAGTGTTTTTTGGTTCCTCTTTAGAGAATAGCTAGAGTTGTTCTGAGTTTTCATGAGCAATAGAATATTTAACAGTAGCCTGGTGTAGCCAATGGGTGTTATAGCGAGGCTTAATAGATTCATTTTGTACTTAAAACACCCAAGTTTTGAGAATTTTCTTATGTAAAAGACTAGATTCGATAGATATATATATATATATATATATATATATATATATATATATATATATTGGCATTTTTATGATGTAAATGTTTTTTAATGTTTTTGTAAATTTTTAACTGTGTAAATCTTTACTTTCATGCATGTATCTATAATAAATGAGACAGATGCCAATCTAATACACAGTTTGCTAATGAGTCTGCAACTACATTAAATTCTCGAGGAATGTGTTCATATGTAATAAACTCAAATTGACGTTCCAAGAGTCGTACCCTTAAATAATGAAGTAACAAGATTGGATTGTGGATGTGATAATGATTTGTCAATTGCATAATGACAAGATGAGAGTGTAACCTGACCACTAGATTGGAGATGTCCCTAGATGACACTTCAGTGAGAAGTGAAATTATAAACGTATGCTCAACAATATTTTTGGTGGCAGTACCAAGAAAGACTCCCTCGGAACAAAGTAGTTCTAACTCAGGTGTGTAAATGATCCAAGCAGCTGATGCAATTTGTCATGTGTGTCGACTGGAACCATCCGCATATCCTACCTATGGTAAGGGTAATGAATACATATGTGAAAAGAGAAGCATGTATGTGAAAAATACTCAAAAAATGCCAAAAATCCAGTCACGGCAAAAAGAAGCAAAACTTATAAATACATAGAATTGCAAAGCACATGCCTAGTGCCATACTAGGCATAATATGTTTTTAGATAGAGCCCATTTCGGGGCTCTGCGAGTCGGACTCCTTCACAGTCCTGAATTTCATAGGCCCCTTTTGAGAGGGCCTTGGTGATGACATATGGACCGATCCATAATGGTTGAAGTGTTCCTGCCCCCAAGAGGTCATGTTTTTTATCATAGAGTAAAACAAGATCACCTTCTTGGTATGAATGAGGTTTGACCTTTTTGTCATATTGGGATTTGACCTGACACTTATGGGCTTTGAGAGCCAGTGCAACATCTCGACGAATCTCATCCAGCTGAGTGAGATATAGCAAATTCCCTTCTTCGGCAATGGTTCTGGCCAAGAGTTCGACAACAAGTTTTAGGGAAGGAATATGGCCATAAGTGAGTTGGAATGGTTTAAATCAAGTAGCGGTTTTCATTGAAGTTAGATATGCCCACAATGTAGGATATAACATGCGGTTCCAGTGGGTTTTGTGATTACCTACTAACCTACAAATCATGGTTTTTAAGATGCCATTAACAAATTCCACTTGGCCATTAGCCTGGCAGTAGTAGGAGAAGGATTGCTCCTGATTAAAACCGAGAAATGATGTTAAGTCAAACATCATGTGATTCTGAAAGTGAGAACCATGCTCTGTAATGATCGTACGAGGCACACCAAAATGACAGATTGTCTGCTTGAATAGGAAGAACATCGCAATTTCTCCATCGGCCTGAAAAGTGGGAATGGCTTCGGCCCATTTCGTAAAGTAGTCCATGATGAAAACAATGTAGTTGTGTCCATCAAAAGAAGTGGGATTGCATGTGATGAAGTCAATACCCCATTTGGAAAAGGGGCCAACAGAGATAACCGGGTGTGGGGGGGTGGTGGTGCGCTCATTTTCTTTATAAATACTTGACAAGGGTGACACTGCTAGATTGCCTTGATAAAATCTCTGAACAAGGTTGGCTAGCAGTATCCTACGCGTAGAAGTTTTTGGGTAGTAGATATGCCAGAAATATGACTGCCACATGCCCCAACATGGTAGTCATTTAAAATGTGTTACGCCTCTTTATGAGTGAGGCAACATCGAAGAACTGTATCAACACCATGACGATATAAAGTATTGTTCACCATTAAATAGTGTCGAGCTTGGTAGCGGATGCGACGATGATCACCTAATGATAGTTTAGGGTGGAATATTTGTGCCTGGAGGTAGACAAGAATTTCACCATACCAAGGGTCAATTGAGTCGGTCAGATAGATAGATTCATCAAGGAGGGGATCATGGGTTATCTCATTTGGATCGACAATGGGAAGATCCGACAATAATTCTACGAAGACTAAGGATTTTTTCGCCTTGGTAGCGGCGAAAACCAAATCAAATTGTTGGAGGATGACAATCCATTTGGAATATTTTCCTCCAATAACTTGACGAGACAAAATGTGTCTCATGGGATTCTCCAAAGCAATTATGGTAGTCTGTTGCAGTAGTATATAGTGTCAGAAATGATTGATAGCAAAGACAATTGCCAAGGATAGCTTTTCCACATGTGAATATCTTATTTTGGGCCTAGCCAAGCCTTTTGAGAGATAATAGATCACATGCTCACTAAGATCATCATGATTTTGGACCAACACCATTCCAATAGAGGATGGCGAGGTTGTCAAATAGAGCAGAAACTCATGCAGATAGTTGGGAGCACTAAGCAGTGGGGCAGATATAACTGTATGTTTCAAGGCATCAAATGATCGTTGGGCTTGATCATCCCACAAGTATGGTACTCCTTTATTTAATAGTCACATAAAGCCTTTCATCAGCTTGGCATAGTTTACAATGAATCGTCATAAGAAGTTTGCTTTCTGTTGCAAACATTGGAGCTGTAGAATGGATTATGGTTCGGGAAATTGAGTAGTTGCCTTTACCTTATCGGGATCAACCCTAATCCCATGTTTGGAGACAATGAAACCAAGTAGGCATCCAGACTTGACAAAGGAAATGCATTTGTGCAGATTCATACATATGTTATATAACTTGCACCTAAGAAAAATTGCTCGTAAATGAAATAGGTGTTGAGTTCTCTTCTTGGAATGGGCAGGAAGGTCATCCAAGTAAGCTTGAATAATATGTCTGATATCATAGAATGCGTAGTCCATGGCCCGTTGAAATGTTTCTCCAGCATTATTTAAACCAAATGGGAGTTTTCTATATGAAAATATTCCCCAAGGGCAAATGAAGGCAGTTTTGTGCTGGTCTGCGGGTTTTATGGCGATCTGGTTATAGCCTAAGAAACCATCCCTAAATGAGAAGGATTCATAACAAGTGCAATTGTCTATTATTTGGTCGATGAACATTGTCGGATAATTATCCTTTGGACATGTAGTGTTCAAATTCTAGTAGTCGACACAAATGTGGATGGTGCTACATTTTTTTATCTACAAGAACTAGATTGGAAACCCATTCCGTTAAGGGAACGGGGTAAATGAAACCAGCACATAACAATTTTTCCACCTTAGTCTTGATGGCTACTATTTTGCGGGCGTGGACTGGTTGAAGTCTTTGGTGGACAGGTTTGGCATTGTCATAAACCTTGATCTCATGCTCGACAATAGATGGATCTATGTAAGGAATTTCCTCGTAATACAAATAAAATACATCACAGAATTCCTTGAAAAGGCAGGTGAAGCTTACAATTTCCTCAGGAGTGCAATCGGCTCCAATCTGTATGTTTTCCACAATGCCTTTCTTGACTGAAATATCGATGAGCAGTGTCTTGGAAAGATTTCCCATGTTCCCTTCTGAATCCAAAGTTTGGACGGTTGTATAACTTGAGGGAACGATCTCAGGTGTTTCAAAGGACAGGATTTGTATAGGTATCATGTCTGAATCAGATATCAAAACGTGATGGTGAGAGTTTTCCTAAGGTCTCTCCTCTAAACACATGATCTCTCGAATAGCTTCGTCTGAAGGTAGGACTTGATTGAGGAGATCATTAGAGGGAGCAGTTATGGGAGAGCAGACGGTACCATTGGTCGTGACCAAATTGACTGGAGAATTGGATGCAGATCGAATGCTTGATAGGCCAATTCAGTTGGTGACAGCGGCATTTGTTCTCCATAAGATTCAATGTCTGAAGGGGTCGAGAGGATCCAGGGATCAGTTAGTTCATGAGGAACAGATGAGACCATAGAAACTGTCTGTGGAGCCGCGGGTGGTGGGAGAAGAAAATAACCCATCAGAAAAGAACCCTTTAAAAGGTCAGTATTGATACTGACATAAGAGTCAGGTATGCCACCCACTAAAGGTATGGAGCCGCTAGGTGGCAGGGAGTAATCTGGGGTGCAAAAGGACAGTTGGTCCACTGTGACTATCCTTCCATCCAATGTAAATAGGATGATACAAAAGACAGTAGACATAATGGTAGTCATGTTATAAGTCCAACTGCGACCCAACAACAGATTATAGTTAAGTTTTCGATCCACGACTTCGATGTCCATCATTACCATTTTCCCACTCAAAGTGATGGGGTAGATGGAGAGGTAACCTTTTGGGATGAAAGTGTGGTTGTCAAAAGCTTTAAGGGAGTTCGAAGATGGTGAGAGGGTTGGAGAACCCAAGGTGAGCCAACATGAAGCTGACATGATGCAAGTCAAAGCGCCTTCGTCAATGACATTTCTATGTACCCCTTGTCCTTTCGAAAACATTTGCACCTGAAATTCAAACCGGTGTGAAAGGGGAGGTTTACATTTTTCCATGTCGAATATTGCTAGCATGGAATCGTGAGGGTCAACCGCACCAATAGCCGAAAGCAAAGCTTTCCTTTATGCTAGAAAAGTTTGTAATACCTCGAGCGCCGACATAGCCGACAGTGCTTGCACTAAATCTTCTACAATATTGTAGTTTTGGGCAGCACATGCAGAATTATTATGTGTTGTGTAACAAAGTGCCCCTTTTGGGGGCGAAATCACAACATCAGCAACCGATCGTTCGATATGAAGATCGTTGGGCAGTGGTGGGTTTGGACTCGAGGAAGCTTCCTCAGCATTAGCAACTGGAGCTCCATAAGTTTTGGCTCTTTTTTGAAGATCGACCAAATCAAAAGTGTAAATGGTGGATGGTCCTTCAACAGCGAAAGGATGATGCGAACTGCCATTGCCCCCTTGCGGGGGTTGAGGCTGGTTTGCAATAAGATGTTGTTGTTGCTCAGTAGGGAAAGGGTTGTTTAGGACCGCAGGGGTCCAGATCATGTCCTTTTGAGTAAGGAGACCTCTGCATTCTTGGAGGCATAGACAATGATGTGTCATATGGTCTTCCACACAGATCTTGCAAGGGAACTTGACAGATTTGTCCTTTCTACTGTCAGGTGGCACAACAACTTTTTGCTTTGGGTTGGAATTCTTAGCTAACTGCTCTTCAGAAGGAGTGGTCTTTTTCTTATTATTATTATTCTTACCATCAGGTTTTTGTGTAGACTGCATAGAGTTTATCACGGTAGTAGGAAGAGCAGTTGATTGGGTAGTGGGATCAACAGACAACTGGGCAATGTGTAGAAATTCTGCAAATTCTCTACAAATCTCGCTCTGAGACCATATAGAAAATATGATTGTAGATTAACCTGATAATGAAATATACCAAATCAAAATACTATAATATACTTCTACAATCAATTTTCTTTGTAGAAGCTTAAAGATTGAGTTGAATCAGAGCTGAACACATATAACCAGAAGAAGAAGAATCAATGCACATGAAACACAAAAAGTACTCAGGGGAAAGCCTCAACTAAAAACCCCACTATCTGTATTATCATACAAGGTGGAAATAAATAAGAATTATACAAAGTCTTAGCTCTCCCAGCTAGCCAGCTCTCAGTACAATCCTCCTGGACGCTCATAGGCAATCAAAGCTTCTCACAAGCCTTCTCTTATGCCCTCCAAGCTCCTATTTCCTTGCATTGTTTCTCCTGGGTGATCCTTCTATTACCAAGTGGAAGACTCTCAACCAAGTGGAACACTGATCTCTCACACTGATCTCACACCCTGTCAGAACTGCGCAATCCTCAAGGAACCTTCCCTTGACTTCATGCATGAGTTTCCTTTATAGGTAAACACATGCAACTGATATTACACTCTCCTTGACATTTAGATCAACTGGGTCTTTCTCAGAACAGACATGCATGAGTTTTTGATGAGGGAATCTTCAATTATCTAGAGTACACTGGTAGAGTGCATGCATGCATCAACTGACCGATAACTCACAATTAGTTCCTAAAACAGTTTGGAACTAATTTAACTGGACTTAACTCAATAAACTGAGTTAAATAATTACAACTCAAATATAACTCAATCTATCTCCTTAATTTAAGGGATAACTCTTGCATGACTTCAGAAAGACTTCTAACTTGATTTTCTCCAACTAATTGATCCATAATGAATTAATTAATTATTTCTAAGTAGCTGGTGAGACTAACTTCGAATTTTAATTCACAATTTTAATTCAAAGACAAATTAAAATTGGAATATTCTGGATTCTATTTTTATCATTTCTTGTTGTCATTTTCAACACTCCCTCTCAACAAGAAAGGAATTCAATTCGATCCCGATCGTGAACCTTTGGAATGTTATGCATGCAACACTTCTCTCTAGTTTTGTTGCTCCAACAACTCCAGAAACAAAAAATCATCCAGCCTGAATCAGTATGATGCATCTGTCATCAAAGTCTCTGACTGTTATTGCCTCTGTCAACTAAAAACTTTGCGCTTCTGCTGACTCTGCCTTTCTGCACTATTGCCAATCCTTCTCTGCACTCTTTAGTATCTGACTGCTCTAGCCTCTATCACTTTGATCTCTAACTACATCAATCCCACTAATTCCTCCCGCTACTATGTACTTTGGGCTCCCGTAGCAAGGTATGATCCATGAGATAAAACCTCTCAATGGACCCTGCCCAATTTCAGCCTTCATGGGACTATCACTTCACATCACCCAACCTCACACCTAGAGGTATAGCTGCATGTGATCCCTCTACCCACTTCTCCAATTGTGGCTCCTCCACAATTGTCTGATACTTCTTATGGGACTGCATGTTGAGAGGTAATTTACTCTCCCTCTCAACCACCAAGTCTCTAACATTTTCCTTGCTCCTCAAGGCTTTGCATGCATCTTGAACCTCAAGAGCATACAAGTTTTGAACTCTTGAACCGATCTGTTTCACCTATCTTGTGGTGATGTGTCTAAGGAACGCCTTTCCTTTATTGAAAACAACATCGTAGCCTTTGTCCTCCAACATCGCAACCGATACCAAGTTCTTCTTTAGTCCAGGTACATACTTCACATCTATCAAGGTGATAGGAGTTTCATTCTCCCTCTGAAAAGTAACCGTGCCCACTCCTGAGACATTATACCTTCCATCGTCACCCATCTCTATGTGCATCTTGAGGTATTTCTCCTCCAAGGCACTGAATAAACTTTTATCACTGGTCATGTGGAATGAGGCTCCACTGTCAAGATACCAGACACAACCCATCATCGATGACACCATGCATGCGATGAGGGTAAAGTCCATTTCCAACTGAGAGGCTTATGCCTCACCTTCCGATCCTTCTGAGGATCCCGTCTTGGACTTCTTTGATGGGTAGTTAGTCGCATAATTTCCCATCTCATGACAATTAAAGCATCTCACTTTAGACTTGTCACCCTTCTTTTCTTGTGAATGGCCACCGATTGAAAATTTATCATAAGCCACTCTCAAAAGAAGAATTTGTCAAGATGTTCCAAGAGAATTCTGCAATAAGGCTGGTGGAGAAGAATCCTTCTTCCCCACCAGCCTAGCCTTTGATTTATTTTTATTTTTTTCTGAAAAAAAAAAATAAATAAATAAAATAATAATAATAATGTATAAGCCTGAAAACCAATCATAGATTGGCAGTCTTATATAGAAAATATAGAGTAAAAATCAAGGACACTTGACACTATATTTTCCAAAAAAAATCTCCACTCCTTATCTTTCCATCTTCACTCCACCTCATTCGCCATTCCACTCCATCTCCATCTCATTCACATTTTCTCTTCACTTCACTCCGCTTCATTTTCATTCCATTCCACTCATTTCATCAATAAAAGTTCCTTTCAGGACTATTTTCACTCAGTTAGTTCTTTTCTAACCATATTTGTTTAGCTAAGTGGGTGCTGTCCTAGTTTCCGCAGCTGGAAGCAGTTTCCGCAGCCAGAAACAGTTTCCGTAGCCAGAAATGATTTCCGCAGCCACCACCACTCTGTTTTTCAAATTCACAGACAAAATGTTAGTACAAAAATCATGAAAATGCAGGTGTAAGTGAGAAAATGCCATGAAGACATGGAGCATCTCCAAGACATCAAGAAAGAACAGTTGGTTAAAAACTATGGGCAAGAAATGACAAAGTTTCCAAAGGTATGAGCAAAATTTTTTATCAAATAGCAATGAAAGTCATGATTATGCATAGTTATCAAACCATGAAAAGTTCTACTATGTGCAATGACTCGATATGATAGCTCCATTACTCACTCCTATCCCACGATCTTACTCCATACACCATGCATTCATTTCTTAACGGTCTCATGATGGGTTTTCGGGTTTAAACTCAAGTTGACTGCACTGTCATTTGCCACCTGCGCTCATAAGATGTGACCAATCTCTTTACAGCTCTTCCTCATCGTATTTTCCACAGCTATCTATTAAAACGTGTGATCTCCCGTACATAGCCGTTAATTCAAAAAAAAGGTCTCACCTCCACTACCGGTCACTTACCATTTCATTTAAGACCTTCCTTTCATACACACGCACTTCAGTTTGTAAACCCATTCACTACTGTTTATCCTCTGTTCCGCCTGAAATCCGAAGCACTCCCGTTACCTGTTATCGATTGCAACCATTACCTTTTACCATAAACCCTGCAACCGAGCAATTATCCTCTGCTAAAATCCTCATACGCAATTGCATCCTCAGTTGAAATTTAAAACAGGGAAAGGAATGGGAAAACTACTCATGGCAGAGCCAGAAGGACCGAAATATTTAGAAGGTTACCCTCAAGCCAAGGATTTATTGAAGAAAGATAAATTGTTACGGTTCATTCAAAGGTTTAAAGGCTATAACAAAGAAGTAACCAAGGCGTTTGCATGGTCATTTGATGGTCAGAAAGTGGAGATTGGAGATTTGAAGCTCAAGGTGACCGAAACAACAGTAGCAGCTACTACAGGCTTACCTCAGGAGGGTGAGAGATGGTTCAAAAATAAAAGCGTGAATGAACAGGCATGGAGAATCATGCTAAGAAACCCAGGTATGGACACCACCGTGTTTACTAAAGGAATTCATGTTCATGCATTGAAGGAAGAATGGGCTAGTCTGCTATTAGTTATCCAAAAATTTGTCACCTGTGAAGGACGCTTCGGTTCGATGTATACGTACCATGCTAGACTGTTGATGAATTTCTTAGAAAATCAGACTCTTAATTTGCCTTAATTCTTACTCTTGAGTTTGAAGAAGATGAGCATTACAGTTCAAAAACACATAGGCAATATAGACCCTCATCTATACCATCATGGACTTATAAAAATTCTTATTGAAGACCACTTAAAGAAAAACAAAGATACATGGGAGTAATTCTTGATAAGAAACCACTTCCAAGAGCCATCTGAGGCCTCTAAAAGTAGCACACCGAAGACACCAAGAAAAAGTAGGAGAAGAGAAAAGAGCACTACAGTCCAAGACTCACCTACTATAGAAACTCAAGAAACCGATCAAAAAGAAGAAGAAGATAGAGCTAAAGACAAGAAACAGAAGAAAGAAAAAGGCAAAAGAACCATCCAAGAAGTCTATCAATCCCCTGAGCAATCCATAGAGGAGGATTATCAACCACTGTCAGAAATATTAGTACATCTTCAGGTTGCTGCTATAGTAAAGAAAAAGGAAAAAGGAAAACAGAGTATACAAGAAAAGAGTACTAGTCCACCATACTTAAGGAGAAGCACAAGGTTAAGAGGAAAAGTGAGTAAAACGCAAATAAAACGGCCCCACTTCATTTACTTGGGTGGAGAGACACCTGAGAAAACTCCAGCTGGTCGTAGTCCACCTCATCCTCAACCAAGCATTGAAATCAGTCCTCCACATGATGAAAGCCCTTCTCGGCCATAGTTAGAGAGCAGTCCTCCTCCTCCACCAGATTTTGAACTCAGTCCAAGAAAGACACCTGAGATAGACCCCAATCAACAGGAAGTATATGACTACTTGGAATCATTAGAAAAATCAGCTGCAGGTCCAAGTACCACTCTGCCACTAGATGCACAAGTTCAGTGCTTAAAACAGGAGGTATTTGAATTAGAAGTCCTAAACAGGCATATCAAGCAGGAAAATGAAGCACTCAAAGAGCAGAGCAAGGTAGATAAAATTATTCATGATAACACTATGCTCCATTTAGGACTATGGCAAAAGAAAAATAAGAAGCTGAAGAAAAAGTGCAAAAAGTTGAGCAGAGCATTGATTAATCTCAAGTTCAGATATCTAATAAGGAAACCAAGAATGGTGGTAGCACCAAAGAAGAAGAAAAGAGGGCTAGATGTCCTAGCAGAAGCATCAGAACATATGGATTAGAAAGGGGTGACTAAATTTTGGTTGCATGAGGACATGCAACACCTTCACAGTGGGGGTATGTTGAGTCCCAAACCTGCACTTCCCTATATACCCTTTCAGCCTTCTTTTTCCATTTACTTCATCCACCAAGCTGTCAAATCATTGCATAATAGTCTAAAAAGAGCTTATGAAATGGTTTCCTAACTATGTTTATGACTGTTGTTTGATTTAGATTTTTGTTCAAGCAGCTGCGGAAACTTGTCACTTTCCGCAGCCAGCCCAAGTTTCCGCAGCCATTTTGTTAAAGGCTATGCTACAGGTGTCCAATGGAGAAACCAACCACATGGGTAAGCTGCAAGTGACGTGTACATGGAGTGTGTCCTCTCAGATCAGCCAAATCACTCATAAACAGTCGCGGTCAACGATAGTCAAAGGAAAGGCCAAATGAGGAATTTTGCGGTGGCACGGCTCTGTTTTGCTCACGTGAAGGTTTGGGTGGTGTTATCTCAAAATCAGGCCCTGGAAGGCTGCAGACCAGGAAGACTTCAAGTAACTATTTCAAACCAACTTTAGGCTGAAGCTTAGCCTCCTCAACCTGAGAGGGCTCTCTCTTGATGGATTAATGATTTTGATTAAAGATAAGATGGCTAACTCTTATAGAACAACTGTAAAAAATATGAATGGTGGAAACACATTAAATAACTATCCATTGGGCTTATGGAGTCAACAACACCTCAATATAACAATGAACTCAACCTTACATGGAAGTCAGGGCATTCAGCATTTAAACATTCAGAACATAAACTCATATGGGACCACACAGTTTATAAATGTATACAGGAAGTCAGAGCACATTCAGTGAATTCTTAGTGATTATACATCCATACCACTGTAAGAATTAAGAAAAGGACAATATCACATATTCTGAACATAAAAAATCCTTCATGAATCCTGAGAAGTAAAGTCCAGCATGTATATTATTGAAAATGAGTCTTACATAGGCCAAATACCAGCTTTTTCATAAAATTTCCAACTTTGATTACATTGATGTTTCAGCTATATATAGAGCTCTTATTCTAACTGATCGAGATTCCTCCTCCAGCATGAGGGGAATTCGAAAACTACTTCTATTACTGACAACTCTTAAACTCTAACTACTTAATAAATACAACAAAGTCTTGACTGGAGTTTTTAGAGATCTAAATCAAGTAGGATTCTAACACCATGTTATGCTAATAATAGCCTTGATTACAATGGTTCTCGTTCTTTGACATCTGCTCCCCTTTAGTTTTGGCTGTAATGGATGTTCAATGCTCCATGTTTGATCTTCAATGACACATCTTTTCCATTGCCCTGAAACGTAGGAAACTGCCTCTGTGTACCGATCTTTAGTTTGCCTTAACATGTCCGGATCCAACGAAGTATATCCTTTATCTTTTAATTACCCCAAAATGGAGCAGACTGCCACATCCTTGATGTGCTGTCCACCGTTTTCATGCGTGAAAGCCAAAATTCTTGCAAACTGTTTCACATATCCTGAAGTGTGGTAAATATGAAATATGCTCACTTTATGACAGAAATCTAAAGTTGGATTCGAATGCATATTATCTCCACGTGTCTTGACCTGGTTGAATCTTAATAGCTTCAGCTGATGCCTTGCATACCATGTAGACATCCCCTTTCAAAATTCCCGCTTATAGTTCAAAACTGTTTAATTTATGTTGAAATCATCACTTTCAGCAGTTTCGTAGCGCAACTGCTGAGTTATTTAAAACAGCTTGTTTTTAACCTGAGACCTTTATTAACCGAGTGCTTGATTGCCAAAAACTTCTTTAGACTTTCCAAAGGCCGAATAGGGATTTCGATTTCTTCAGAAAGATAAGATCAAGCAAACTTATCAAAATTTTGAAATGGAATCTTACTTGAAATGAAAACTCATTTAGCAGTTCCTTTAAGCTGGCTTAGCTGTGCCTTCAGATCTTCAATTTGTTTCTTCATAACCTTATTCCCAGCTCTCAGTTGCATATTGATCCTTCTGATGTACTTGGCTTCTTTGATTGCTGGTACTGTCCAGGTGTGAAATTGTGAATGGCCATCAACCACTGAATTCAACTGGGCTTCTACAGTTTCATTCCCTTTCCATAGATCTTTATAATAGTTTGCGTGTATGACTGCATGTCTTCTAGCAGCTTTCTTCAATTTGGCGATCTCATGCTTAGCTGATTCTAATTGGCTCTTTATGGCTGCTATATTATCTTCTTTAGATATGATGACTGTTTTGCCTGTGTTTTTCTTTTGCCAACGTTGTGTCCCTTCCCCTGTTTCCTCTGTTCTTGACAGTGATTCCTGTACTTGCTGGAATCTCCTTGTCATAGGTCTTCTAGGTTTAAAAACAAACTCTTCAGCTGGCTCATCAAATTTAAGCCTTTTTGAGGCCTTGGCTTTCTTGGTGCTTTCTTGTTCTGACTGTATCAACTCAATTTGAACTGGTAGAGACTGCTCAAAGTCAATAGCCTGTAATAGGGTATTTAAACTTCCCTTGGACACTGGACTTTCTTCGACTGCTACAGCTTTACCTTTTTCCTTATTCATCTGGCTTCTTGTTCTTATCCTTGAGGCTACTTCAGATGTGCTTGTTTCAGGTACAGTCTTTTTACCATGAACTTTTTCCTTAGTTGATTGCTAAGGTCGATCTTGGATGATGAGTGGCTTCACTTGTTTTCTCACTTGTGAATTTGGAACCCTTTTAGCTCTTGCTTCTGTTTGGAGCTCAGCTATTGTAGAATCTCTAACAGGTAGAGGAGTGAGGCCAGTCTGGCTTTTGAAGCCAGCCATAAAAATGAATGAATTCCAATCTCTGTCTACCTTTTGGAGCCCATCTAAAACCAGTAGTTTGATCAAACCATGATGAAACAAAGAGGTTTCACAATCCTCTTTCCTCAGCTGTACCTTATCACACATCTTACTCAAACTACGGAAAAGATAAAAAGGTAAGTCTATGGAGACCTTACCGGTGAAATGCAAAAGGAGTTTAAAATGGTAAGAGTAAACCTTGTTATATCTTCCTTCACAAGTCAGATATTTCTGTATGCAGGTGAGTAAATGTGCATAATATTCTTTGACATAACTCCTGGGCACTGCCTTACTTAAATCTTCATTTACAAATTCATCCTTCAAAAACTCCTTGCAAGGATTCATGTCAAACTTGAAATTTTTAAACCATTGCTCTTGTCCTCGTGGGATCTCTGTCACAGTAGATATCACTTCTGGCGAAACCTGCAATTCTATCATGGCTACCTTTGAATTCAAGCCTGTGAAGTTAAGTGCAAATTCTTTGGTTACCTGTGCGTGCCCTCCTTGTAACTTTTTGCAAAAATTCCAGCACCCGGCCTTTTTAAATGCTTTCTCCACCTCTTTATTTCTCAGCGTTATATCTAAGCCTTCAGGCTCAGTCCTTAGACATTTGCCGGATCTGTGCTCCTTTTTCTCCATTGATTCTTCCAAATCTTCGCAAACAATGACTACCAGCTCCGGTTGGAATTGTGATTCAGCTTCTATTTGAATTCAGCCTCGCTTGATTATCTTTGCAGTTGAATTTTTAAATTTGCCGTTTAAAATCTTTCAAGTTGTAATCTTGCAGATTTGTCATTTCATGCAAGACTTACGACCATCATTAAGTTTTATGCACGGTGGTTTTTCTTGGAAATGATGATTCATGCGTATCAACAGATCTAGTGGTGGTGATAGTGGCAATGAGTGGTGAAATGTGATAAGAGGGGTACATGAGCTGACATGAGAAGACACGGCCTATGACTCACCTAACGGATTTGACATTTCGGGAAAGATTCGCTGTGAAAGGTACGAATCCATGATTTCGCAGCGCGGTCAGTTTTAAATTTGAATGATGCGCTGCGAAACTGCCTAATCATGATTGCGCTGCAAAACTGCCTAATCATGATTGCGCTGCGAAATTACAAAAAGACACGGTGGCTGACATAAGATAACAGGTGGCTATAAAACAATGGTAGATGGAGGGGAACCAATGGGAGCTGAGAACAACTTGACTCAAAAACTCTTCAAAACTTCAGATTCTAAGGGAAGAAAATTAAAACAAAAATAAACTAGCACTGACCTTTATCATCGGGCTAGGATGAAAAGTTACATATATCAATTTTAGTTCTAAGTGATAACAGTGGCTCCACTTGGGATAGTGTGCTCCTGTAGTACTCTAAGAACTCGTATGTCCAGTGCTTTGTCCAATTTATGAAAACATAGATGGAGTTGACAAGCATCCTTTTCTAGCTTTGTGAGCCTTCACCTCGGGCTTGAGCTTCCTGTTCAACTTGTCATTTATTTGCAACAAAGAAAGACTAATAAAACGGTTATGTACAATGTTGTGAGAAACTTGGCAGAGATTTAATCAATTGTAATGCTTTAGGAACCTGCCATTAACAGGTCCTCCAGCATACGGTGTTCCATCAATCTCTTGTAGAATGTAGGTGTTATTCCCATGGAAAGCAGAAATTTGATATGGCCCTTTCCACAAATTTTCAAATTTACCATGTTTACCTTTCTCTTCAATTCTAGCTTCCCATTTCAAGACTTTATCATGGATCTGGAATGTAACTTCTTTGATCTTTTTGTCAAATGCTCTCTTGATCCAGTTATGGTTTTGCTGATGACTGTCAAACACCTCATTTCTTTTCTCTTGCAAAGCTATTAGCTGATTGATCCTTCGTTGTATAGCATTTGGTTCCTCTTCTAGTCCTTGAATCAACTTCATTACTGGTACTCCAAGGGATGTTGGAAATATAGCCTCTGCCCCATATACTAGCTCATATGGTGATGTTCCAATGGACCTCTTTGTGCAAATCCGGTCAGCCCACAAAGCATATCTCAGTTTCAAATGCCAAGCTTTTTTATTTTCTTGCAACAGCTTCTTAATGATTCTCACAAGGCTCTTGTTTGATGATTCAGCCAAACCATTTCCCTGTGGATAATAAGCAGTGGAATGTCCAAGGGAGATGTGATACTGATGACAAAAATTAATCATCCTTTTGGACTTGAAAGCTTGAGCATTGTCTGTAATGATCTTCATTGGGCAACCAAATCTTGATAATATATTATTTTCTAAGAAAGAAATAATCACTGAATCATTTTCTTGCCTTGTGGGTATTGCTTCTATCCATTTTGTAAAGTAATCGGTGGCTGTGAGAATCCAGCGATGCTGTCCTGATGAAGGAGGATGGATTTCCCCTATAAAGTCTAATCCCCACTGCTGGAAAGGTGCTTCAACATAAATAGGAACCAAGGGCAGTGGCATAAGCTTTCTCTTTCCTTCAAACACTTGACATTCATGGCATGTGGCTATCTTTTTATAGATATCTCTAAACATAGTTGGCCAAAAATAGCCAGCTCTCAAGACCTTGTTTGCAGTGGCTTTCCAATAGTGATGTCCTCCACAATCCCCTTTATGAAACTCATCAATTACTTTATCAGCTTCTTCTTCAATGAGGCAGTTTAATAATATTCCTCCTGCATCTTTCCAAAACAATTTTTGGTCATACACAAAATATCTGAGAGATTTCAATTTGGTAAACCGAGCTTTGGATTTTGAAAGATTATCAGGAGCTCTATTATGCTGCAAAACAAATGCTATATCCTTGTACCATTCTGAGATCAAGAATTTCTCATTTATTTGGACCAATTCCTCTTCATTTTCAGAAATTTCTGAGATTTCTGTGCTTAAATTAATATCAATACAGTCCAAATTTGACTGAGTCAACAATTGGGCTAGGCCTTGACCCTTTACCAACTTTGTGGGTTTGATCTCAATGTCATACTCCAACAGTTTTGCTATCCACTTCCCCCTTTTTCCATCTGGATCAGCTTGTGTAAGAATATCTTTTATAACAGCATTTGGGACGTAGGCAACAATGTGAGAGTGCAAAACATAGATTCTGAAATCCTTAATTGCTTTCACCAATGCATAGGCTTGTTTCTCTAAGATATTATATTTCAATTCAGCATTGGCTAATGTCTTTCTAAAGAAAGAAATGGGTTGTTCAATACCTTGACTTCCTTTTTGTAGTAAAACTCCAGCAATTGTGTCTTCAGAAGCGAATGTGAAGATAAGGAACTCCTTGGTAAAATCTGGGCTGATAAGTACTGGTGCTTGAGTAAGTGCCTTCTTGATCTCTTCAAATGATTTCTTTGCTTCAACTGTCCATTTAAAATCTGCTCCTTTCTTTAACATCTTTGTTATATTCTTGACAACTTCAGCAAAATTAGGAATGAATCTTCTAACAAAGTTAACTTTCCCAAGAAAGGATTGAATCTCCTTCTTACTCCTTGGTAGATCTAATTTTTGAATTGCACTAACTCTATTAGGATCAATCCTAATTCCTTCTTTAGAAATAATATGACCAAGCAGTTTGCCAGAAGTTAAAGCAAAAATACTTTTGGTTGGGTTTAGAGAAATACCAAACCTCCTACACTTCAGTAGGATCCTTTCAAGGTGCTTTAAGTGGTCTTCTTCCCTTTTTGAAAAAACTGTGATGTCATCAAGATAAACCACCACTGATTTGTCCTTTTCTTCAGCAAAAGAAATATCCATTGCTCTCTGGAAAGTGGCTCCCGCGTTCATGAGGCCAAATGGCATTTTTGCATACATGAATGTTCCCCATGGTGTAGTGAAGGCCGTTTTCTCCTGATCATCTGGGTGAACAAGAATCTGATTGTACCTTGAGAAACCATCAAGCATAGACATCCTTTGTGAACCAACAATGTTCTGCAGAATGAAATCCATTTTGGGGAGGGGGTAATTATCTTTCAATGAAGCTTTGTTTAAGTTTCTGAAGTCTATACAAATTCTGATCTCTCCATTCTTTTTTCTGACTAGTACCAAATTAGCAAGCCATTTTGAGAATCTGATTGGAACAATAATTTTAGCATCAAAGAGCTTTTTCACTTCTTTTTCAATCAGTGGCATTAGAAGAGGATTAATTCTTCTTAACTTCTGCTTAAAAGGCTTTTCATTCTGCTTGATAGGAATGGTATGTTGTATGATTGAAGAGTCATATTGTTTCAAGTCAGCATAACTCCATGCAAAAACATCAATGAATTTTTTCATCATCTCAACATATTTAGTCTTCATATCAGCTGAAAGGAATTTTGAAATCTTGACTATCTTAGGCACAACCGAGTCTCCTAAATTGCAGCTTTCTACTTCTTCTTCATTAGCTTGTAGTCTTGGTGCTTTGAACACATCATTTAGATCAAATAATTTCTCAAGGGGAATGAGGCCTTTAGGAATTAAGTTGTTTTGTAATTGTAAGACTTCAGAACTTTCCTTTGACTCTATTAACATATTCTGCTGATCTATCTGATTGTGTTCAAACTCTTCTTTTAATTCAATGAAGTTCCTTATATGCTGATCATCCTCAAAAACTTGCCAATTTGTGATATTATCTGGTATGACTGGTCTATAGCGAACCTCCACTTCATAATTTTCAGAAGAGTGTTTAGGAATGATAAAGAGACTGGCAGAAACAACAAGAGAATCTGCAATAGAGTTTTGATCTCTAGTTTTGATGCTAAAAGAATAGGATTGAAATTTTTCCAACATCTCCAACACTAAGTTTCTGTATGCTCTCATCCTTGCATCCTTAGTTTGATATGCACCTTCTACTTGTTTAATTACCAATTCAGAATCTCCACAAACAGCAATGTTTTTAGCTTTCAATTTTATCAAGGCTTCCAAACCTAAAATCAGAGATTCGTACTCAGCCATATTGTTGGTACAATCAAAGTTTAATTTGTATGAGAGAAACTTACTTTCTTCAGTTGGACTAGTGATCCAAATCCCAGCTCCTACCCCTTCTTTTCCTGCTGATCCATCAAAGTGTAATGACCAGCAGCCCATGATGTCTCTTTCATCTCCTTGCTAACCTTCTTGACACTGATTTTCCGCAGGTTCATCTTGTGATTTTCTTCTAACTGATTCATTGAAAAGGATAGCTGATCCAAGACCAGTATCACATGAATAAATAGGAAAATTCTGAGGCTTGTCTTTGCTGCTTACCATGTAGGCCATCCTTGTCTCGCGATACAACCTCCTTTGTTCACCAAACACTGGGATGGTAGCATATGTAAGATCCATCCGCATTGTGCCCTTGATTTTTG
The DNA here is from genome assembly GCA_031772625.1 of Pinus tabuliformis. NCBI lineage: Eukaryota > Viridiplantae > Streptophyta > Pinopsida > Pinales > Pinaceae > Pinus > Pinus tabuliformis. The sequence continues at coordinate 297,807,694 of CM062817.1, read as the reverse complement.
CTGCCCATGACCTTAAAAGAAGCATTCCAAACTTCGGTGGAATGTCTGCAACAATAATGTCCATAACAATTGTTTTTGCTGGAATTTGTGTGAGCCCCACAACAACATCTTTTATCAAACCAATGCATTGGACTCTTTTTGAATCAAAGGAAAATAAATCCTTATATGGCCTAGTTACCTCTAACCCCAGTCTTTCCATGATTACCTTAGGCATGAGATTATGTGATGCCCCCGAATCTAACATAGCATTATGTAGAGTCATATCATGAATGCTAATGCTTATTTAGAAAGGGGGAAACTCTTCATTTTGTTCATCCTCAAGTCTTGGACCCAAACAGATAACAGGATTATCTTCTTGTACATTTAGGATATCAGCCACTCCTGGTTGTGAATTAAGCATTTCAACAATTTTGCTTCTGTATTTGTCTACCTTGAGAATTTCATTAAAAGGGACTGATATCTTAATTTTTGCAATCTCATTCTCAATATTAAAAACAGAAGTAGTCTTGTCAATTTCTTTAGGAGGAGAAAGAATTTGAATATCCTTTTTGACAAGAGGAGAATCATCTTTACCTTCAACCACCTTTGAGTTTTCCTTTTTATCTTCAACTGTCCTTGAGGTATTCTTCTTGGGCTGTGCTTTGTTTGTTGTAATAGGAACATCTCTATTCCTAAGATTGTACTGCTTTTGCATCTCAAAGATAGCGTGTTGATAGCCCTTTAAAAAATCTGAAGGCTCTTCTCCTGATTTTATCATACTGGACTCATCATGTTCCTCCTTAGTCAAGAAAATCCCTGACACTTCTTCATCAAAACAATGGATTGATTCCTCAGGGACTTCAAGCTCATCTTCTTCATCTACCAAATTTTGTTGGAAGGGAGGTCTCACTGGAGGATCTGACTGCTGATTTCTGTTGTCTCTTGGCCTTTGCTGATTCTGAGGTCTTCTGTACTGAGGGTTCCTGAATTGAGGTTCCTGCTGTGCTGGAGGAGCAGAAGCATTCCCAAGAGCTAGTCGGTCCATCAATTTTCCCATGGTTTTCATCATTGTTTCAAACTTGTCTTCTGAAGCAGAGGTAGAAGGTTTCTCTTCTTCCTTCAGCTTAGTCTTTGCCATATTTGATTTCTTAGCAGCCATCATATTCACCTCCACCTTAATTGCATCATTTTGCATGTCAGCAAGAGAGGCAGACTCCCTTTCTCTGAGTAAAAGAGAGAAATCTGAATCAAATGATTCAGCATATCTCAACTGTGCCAAAGCTCCAGGAGGTTTCAAATGATCTGGAATAGAATTGTATATTTTATTAAACCTCTTAGAGAAGTTTTGGACAGTTTCCTCTGGAGCTCTTCTAAGATTGTTATATTCAGTAAGGGCTTGGACAAGGTTGGTTCTGTTTCCCCATTTCCTTAGAAAGCTATCTTCAAATTCTACCCAACTATGAATGCTTCCAGCTCCAAGGGCTTTAAACCATTTTCTGACTTCCCCAATGAAAGTTTGAGCAAACAATCTTAGTTTTACATCTTCATCATCCACTTCTTCCCTGTCAAAAAAATCATTGAACCTATCCACATGTTCCTCTGCTGTAATATCTTCATCTCCTCCCCATGTTGGAATTCTGGCAGCATATTTCCTAGGAAGATCATGTAAAACAGCAGGGAGAGCTAGTGGAGCATACCTAGCAGGTAGAGCCATAATGAATGGAGGAGCAGTGATAACAGGTATTGTATGACCGGTGGGACCAGAACTAGTGTGAGATAGTGTCTGAGGACTATTTGGGCTAGCAGAGGCAGAGGATAAAGTATTAGTACGAAAAGGACTATTTGGACTTTGCAAACCACTGACAAAGGAACTCCAATTTGGGAGGGGTAAACCAGTTTTGGATTTGAGCAGAACTTCAAAAGGATCAAGCTCTTTGAGTTGATTCAAATCTTCTTCTTCTAACAGTAATTTTGAAGTAACAACCTCCCAAAACTCTTCCTTATCTTTTTGTGACACTAAGGATGAAGTATCAATGCCTCTTTTTTGTAAATCTAAAATAATTCCAATAAGTTCTTCTTCGTTCTCAGACCTCAACAATACCTCATGAATTTTATCATCTACAATTTTATCTTTAGGACTTCTAGAAAATTCAGGGAACAAAGATTTCGAAAAAGATGAAGTACCTGGTATATCAGGAAATCTTTGCCTGCTCCTTGAGATGGTGTTTGGATTATCCACAGGAGTAGGTGGATCTGGGTCAGGATTACTCCTTGTATATCTTCCTCTCGAAGCCACCTTTTTAACTTTAAGATTGTATGGAGTCACCAAGGTAGAATGCAGCCTCGAAAACCTTCTGAGCTCCTGCTACCTTCAGAAGTTCAGCTTCATGATTTCGGGAATGAATAATCTTCAGACTCCCGGCAAACGCACCAAAATGTTATCTCAAAATCAGGCCCTGGAAGGCTGCAGACCAGGAAGACTTCAAGTAACTATTTCAAACCGACTTTAGGCTGAAGCTTAGCCTCCTCAACCTGAGAGGGCTCTCTCTTGATGGATTAATGATTTTGATTAAAGATAAGATGGCTAACTCTTATAGAACAACTGTGAAAAATATGAATGGTGGAAACACATTAAACAACTATCCATTGGGCTTATGGAGTCAACAACACCTCAATATAACAATGAACTCAACCTTACATGGAAGTCAGGGCATTCAGCATTTAAACATTCAGAACATAAACTCATATGGGACCACACAGTTTATAAATGTATACAGGAAGTCAGAGCACATTCAGTGAATTCTGAGTGATTATACATCCATACCACTGTAAGAATTAAGAAAAGGACAATATCACATATTCTGAACATAAAAAATCCTTCATGAATCCTGAGAAGTAAAGTCCAGCATGTATATTATTGAAAATGAGTCTTACATAGGCCAAATACCAGCTTTTTCATAAAATTTCCAACCTTGATTACATTGTTGTTTCAGCTATATATAGAGCTCTTATTCTAACTGATCGAGATTCCTCCTCCAGCATGAGGGGAATTCGAAAACTACTTCTATTACTGACAACTCTTAAACTCTAACTACTTAATAAATACAACAAAGTGTTGACTGGAGTTTTTAGAGATCTAAATCAAGTAGGATTCTAACACCGTGTTATGCTAATAATAGCCTTGATTACAATGGTTCTCGTTCTTTGACATCTGCTCCCCTTTAGTTTTGGCTGTAATGGATGTTCAATGCTCCATGTTTGATATTCAATGACACATCTTTTCCATTGCCCTGAAACGTAGGAAACTGCCCCTGTGTACCGGTCTTTAGTTTGCCTTAACATGTCTGGATCCAACGAAGTATATCCTTTATCTTTTAATTACCCCAAAATGGAGCAGACTGCCACGTCCTTGATGTGCTGTCCACCATTTTCATGCGTGAAAGCCAAAATTCTTGCAAATTGTTTCACATATCCTGAAGTGTGGTAAATATGAAATATGCTCACTTTATGACAGAAATCTAAAGTTGGATTCGAATGCATATTATCTCCACGTGTCTTGACCTGGTTGAATCTTAATAGCTTCAGTTGATGCCTTGCATACCTTGTAGACATTCCCCTTTCAAAATTCCCGCTTATAGTTCAAAACTATTTAATTTATGTTGAAAACATCACTTTCAGCAGTTTCGTAGCGCGCTACGAAACTGCTGAGTTATTTAAAACAGCTTGTTTTTAACCTGAGACCTTTATTAACCGAGTGCTTGATTTCCAAAAACTTCTTTAGACTTTCCAAAGGCCGAATAGGGATTTAGATTTCTTCAGAAAGATAAGATCAAGCAAACTTATCAAAATTTTGAAATGGAATCTTACTTGAAATGAAAACTCATTTAGCAGTTCCTTTAAGCTGGCTTAGTTGTGCCTTCAGATCTTCAATTTGTTTCTTCATAACCTCATTCCCAGCTCTCAGTTGCATATTGATCCTTCTGATGTACTTGGCTTCTTTGATTGCTGGTACTGTCCAGGTGTGAAATTGTGAATGGCCATCAACCACTGAATTCAACTGGGCTTCTACAGTTTCATTCCCTTTCCATAGAGCTTTATAATAGTTTGCGTGTATGACTGCATGTCTTCTAGCAGCTTTCTTCAATTTGGCGATCTCATGCTTAGCTGATTCTAATTGGCTCTTTATGGCTACTATATTATCTTCTTTAGATATGATGACTGTTTTGCCTGTGTTTTTCTTTTGCCAACGTTGTGTCCCTTCCCCTGTTTCCTCTGTTCTTGACAGTGCTTCCTGTACTTGCTGGAATCTCCTTGTCATAGGTCTTCTAGGTTTAAAAACAAACTCTTCAGCTGGCTCATCAAATTTAAGCCTTTTTGAGGCCTTGGCTTTCTTGGTGCTTTCTTGTTCTGACTGTATCAACTCAATTTGAACTGGTAGAGACTGCTCAAAGTCAATAGCCTGTAATAGGGTATTTAAACTTCCCTTGGACACTGGACTTTCTTCGACTGCTACAGCTTTACCTTTTTCCTTATTCATCTGGCTTCTTGTTCTTATCCTTGAGGCTACTTCAGATGTTCTTGTTTCAGGTACAGTCTTTTTACCATGAGCTTTTTCCTTAGTTGATTGTTGAGGTTGATCTTGGATGATGAGTGGCTTCACTTGTTTTCTCACTTGTGAATTTGGAACCCTTTTAGCTCTTGCTTCTGTTTGGAGCTCAGCTATTATAGAATCTCTAACAGGTAGAGGAGTGAGGCCAGTCTGGCTTTTGAAGCCAGCCATAAAAATGAATGAATTCCAATCTCTGTCTATCTTTTGGAGCCCATCTAAAACCAGTAGTTTGATCAAACCATGATGAAACAAAGAGGTTTCACAATCCTCTTTCCTCAGCTGTACCTTATCACACATCTTACTCAAACTACGGAAAAGATAAAAAGGTAAGTTTATGGAGACCTTACCGGTGAAATGCAAAAGGAGTTTAAAATGGTAAGAGTAAACCTTGTTATATCTTCCTTCACAAGTCAGATATTTCTGTATGCAGGTGAGTAAATGTGCATAATATTCTTTGACATAACTCTTGGGCACTGCCTTACTTAAATCTTCATTTACAAATTCATCCTTCAAAAACTCCTTGCAAGGATTCATGTCAAACTTGAAATTTTTAAACCATTGCTCTTGTCCTCGTGGGATCTCTGTCACAGTAGATATCACTTCTGGCGAAACCTGCAATTCTATCATGGCTACCTTTGAATTCAAGCCTGTGAAGTTAAGTGCAAATTCTTTGGTTACCTGTGCATGCCCTCCTTGTAACTTTTTGCAAAAATTCCAGCACCCGGCCTTTTTAAATGCTTTCTCCACCTCTTTATTTCTCAGCGTTATATCTAAGCCTTCAGGCTCAGTGCTTAGACATTTGTTGGATCTGTGCTCCTTTTTCTCCATTGATTCTTCCAAATCTTCGCAAACAATGACTACCAGCTCCGGTTGGAATTGTGATTCAGCTTCTATTTGAATTCAGCCTCGCTTGATTATCAGCCTCGCTTGATTATCTTTGCAGTTGAATTTTAAAATTTGTCGTTTAAAATCTTTCAAGTTGTAATCTTGCAGATTTGTCATTTCATGCAAGACTTACAACCATCATTAAGTTTTATGCACGGTGGTTTTTCTTGGAAATGATGATTCATGCGTATCAACAGATCTAGTGGTGGTGATAGTGGCAATGAGTGGTGAAATGTGATAAGAGGGGTACATGAGCTGACATGAGAAGACACGGCCTATGACTCACCTAACGGATTTGACATTTCAGGAAAGATTCGCTGCGAAAGGTACGAATCCATGATTTCGCAGCGCGGTCAGTTTTAAATTTGAATGATGCGCTGCGAAACTGCCTAATCATGATTGCGCTACGAAACTGCCTAATCATGATTGCGCTGCGAAATTACAAAAAGACACGGTGGCTGACATAAGATAACAGGTGGCTATAAAACAATGGTAGATGGAGGGGAACCAATGGGAGATGAGAACAACTTGACTCAAAAACTCTTCAAAACTTCAGATTCTAAGGGAAGAAAATTAAAACAAAAATAAACTAGCACTGACCTTTATCATCGAGCTAGGATGAAAAGTTACATATATCAATTTTAGTTCTAAGTGATAACAGGTGGCACGATCCTTAGTTTCCGGAGGTACTGGCACACCTGGAGAGCAGCCCGTGAACTGAACCAAGCAGCCACCACTCCATGAATTCATGACCATCACGCTAGATCTCGGGTCAAGGAGATTTACGTGTCTCTTGGCATCATAAATCTAGGAATTAGTTGCAGCACCTTTTTCTTATAAATAACGCGTTGATATACGCTGAATAGATTAGCTTTTGTATTGTAATCTTGACTGTTGTCGCCCACTGTACTGCATTTCACTTTGCTTTAAATACATGAGAAGACAGTTTTTTTGAATCTGATTTGTGACTAAGTGATTGACTGGCCGAGGTTGCAGAGGGCCCCTGTACACCAGAGCTTTGTATAGTTTCTTACTTGCTTTCATTTACTGTTTTTTTAAATCATTGCTTGTATATATATATTGTGCTATTCTGATGTTCATTTGCTGTCTATATTTCCTTTATGCTTCTTTTCTAACTGTTAGCTGCTTAGTGCTTCTTTTACAGGTTTTGTTGTAGGTAACCCGAGCAGATTTACATATTTTTTTTTATAACTATCGACATGAGATCATCTTGTCCTTGCTGCTAATTTTCATTTCCTGAAGTTTAATTCCAGCACTGTCATTTTTCAAATTGCATTTTGCTTATTTATTTTTCTGCTACTTAGACATCATATTACTCATCTATTTATGCTTTCCTTTCTATAGTCAAGTGACTCTATTAGTAAGGAATCAGAATATTACTTATTGTAGTATGATTTAGTTTGCTTTCCTGCAATTTAGATATCATATTACTCAGCTTGTTTATGATTACTCCCCATAGGCAGATTGAGTTGAAGGGTAAAGGATCAGAACAGGGGTTGAAGTAGTGTGATTAGTTAAATCTTAGTTTCCTTTTATGCAATTTAATTTCCTGCAATTTAGATATCATATTACTCAGCTTGTTTATGATTACTCCCCATAGGCAGATTGAGTTGAAGGGTAAAGGATCAGAACATGGGTTGAAGTAGTGTGATTTAGTTGCTTTGCTTTCAGTCTTTGAGTTGCTTTAAGTTCAGTTTTTACTTTCTTTTTCATGCAGCAATAAGGATACTGGGCCATTGTCACTAGTTCACTGTTTGGTTCATTTACTTCCTCTTGAGAATTGATTTCATTACAGTTAGTTTAGAGCTTTCTTTTTTAACACTTTTAAGTTTGGAAAATCACTGTAGAAATCACCATTACCATCCATACTTAACTTTCAATTTCGCCATCACACACTAGGGAATCCATAAAAGAAAAATCCAAAAACAAACTAAAAAACTCAAAAACGACAAAAGACCAAGAAAATGGTTATCTTGTACATATAGTACACCTCACTTCGTCAGTTTACGAATCCCGGATTGACATTTTAATTAGCAATTTAGAACACACTAAATTGACCAAACATTTTGGCGTCGTTGCCGGGGAAGTGAAACTAGGTAGCCAATTTCTTAAAAAAAATAATAATAAATAAATAAATAAAAAATTTCAAGGAAGGAAAATTGATAACCTCTCAAAGTATGCTCTCCTCTTGCACCTAGAGTGATCTGGAGGATCAGAAAAGAGAAATTTATTGGTTTAATAGTTTCTTGAGTATGCTCTCTTCTTGCACCTAGAGTGACCTGGAAGATCAGAAAGAGAATTATTAGCCTGACTTGAAGAAAAATAAAAAATGACATGCATAGAGCAAGAGATTCTAGGGGAAGGTTTTTAGCTAGAGCCAAGAGTTCGATTTTCACAACTCCATCTACTTCAAGGAATAGACAAGAGACACCTCCATCATCACCAACCCACACTCATAGCCCTAGGATTCCTGGAATTCAAGAGGCAGTAGTTGAGTTAGGAGACTCTTCCACACCATCCATCGAATCTGAATTAGGAAAAGATCCTTTCTTTCCTTCTACAAGGAGACACATTGTAATTGAAGAAATAGAATCACCTGAGCAAGAAGAGGGAGAAATTCCTCCTCGTTCACCATTAGTAGAGGAACCAGAGGACTCTGAAATCTCTGAGGAAGCTACCATGACAGAGGAGGGAGTTAACGGATTTGGTAGAGGTAGAGGAGGGGGAGGAGGAAAAAATGGAGGAGGTAGAGGTAACAATGGGGGAAATAGGGATGGAGATAACTCATTTGGATTTCCTATAGTCAATGAGGATTCTCGAGCAACAATGAAAAATATTTCACCATCTATCCTCCCAAACTTTCATGGGTTAAGAAATGAGGATCCTGAAACATTTCTATTTGAGTTTGAGGTCGTGTGTCGAACCTATGATTATCTAGAAGACTCTCAAAAACTCAAACTGTTTCCTTCAACATTGAAAGGAGCTGCTTTGAAATGGTTCATGGGATTACTCACTCAATCCATTAGGACTTGGAATGATATGAAACAAACATTTTTGGATAGATACCTGGACTATTGTATGCCCACCAACCACAAGGATGAAGTATTTAAAATGGTACAAAGAGAAGATGAAAACTTGGAGGATTTACTTGAAAGATTCCAATACAATCTGAAAAGAGAAAAAATGAGTAACTTAGATGAGGAAACCTTGAAATCCCTTCTATTAAAAGCCATTAGAGATGAATGGATAGATATTTTGAACATGATGGGAAAAGGAGACATATCTCAACTTCCACTTCATGATATAGCAGAGCTGTGTGTCCATCTCTCAAGAGGAAAATCTAAAAGTGGAAAAGGGCCTAGAGATCCTTCTCTCATCAGAGCAAACAAATCTGCAACTGGATCAGTAAGTAGGGCTGAGATTGGCAATATGCTTGATGAATTCAAAATTGATATCTTAGGGAGTCTTAGTGAGAAACTAGACACTCTTAAGATCCACAATAAGCAGAAAGCAGAAGTTGAAGCTTTAGCCATCTTTTGCCCAAAATGTAGAAAGAAACATGCTCTCAGGGAATGTCCCTTGGATGCAAAAGTTGTAGAAACATGTGCGATTTGTTCAGAGAATCATGAGACCAAGGATTGTCCTTCAATTCCTGGGCTCAAAGCTGTCTTCCAAGAAGATCCAAATACAATTGAGTCTCTCTGTTTTTTTGCAAGGAGACCTTGGCAGGGGCAACAAAACCAAGGGTTTAACAACTCTATGAACTTTCAAACCCCACCAAATTGGAATCCTTGGCAACAACCTTGGTCCCAACCTCAAAATCCTTTTCAATCATGGGTACAAGGCATGCAAAATCCTTATGGGAGATTTGCTCAATTTTATCAATATCCTCCATCTTTTCAAAACCAACAAGCTCCACAACTTCCAAATCAAAACCCACAACTATCATTGCCATTTCAACAACAACAACAACCTTCTCAACAGAACCCAAATTCTCAACTCTTGCTTCCATTCCAACAGAAGTAAAATCAACTTCCTTCCCAGCCATTGCCAAACCCCAATAATAAAAACCCTCAAAATGCTTACATGGTAGAAGGTCAACAATTTCCTACCTATATGATTGTTCCTCTCAATGATGTACAACTCAGATCTGGTAGAGTTTTAGATAAACCTTCTATAGATGCCCAAAAGCAAAGAATTTCTGAGGAAGATTCTCTTGAAGCCAATAAGGGTTCTGAAGCATCTCTTCAAAACCCAAGCACTCAGAAAGAAAAAGAAAAAGAGTTAACCCCCACAACTCCTATGGTTGAGCAACTTGCATCTTCATCCACACCTCCTTTTCCTGAAATATTACAAATTGACAAAGGGGTGGAAAAACAAATCTTGTTGCCTGACTATGATTTTCTAGATGAATTGAAGAATGTCTGTATCAAGATTCCCTTTTTACAAGCCATTAGAGAGATTCCTATTCTAGCAAAAACAATAGAGTTGAGTCTTAAAATACCAGGAAGGAAACCTAGAGATACAAGAAGAATCCACCTGGTAGGAAAAATTGCAGATATCATGATGGGAAAAATTACTATGCAGAAGTATGTAGATCCCGGTAGTCCAATTGTCAAAACACACATCAATGGGGTAGAAATTCCAAATACTTTGATTGATTTAGGGGCTGCTATCAACATTATGAGCAGACAAACTATGGAACAACTGAAACTTCCTAATCTTCTTTCTACACCTACTTTACTGCAACTTGCGGATCGATCAATTATCAAACCAGATGGTGTATTAGAAGACATTTCGGTCTCCTTAGACTCTTGGGAATATCCAGTAGATTTCATGATTTTAACCCCCAAGAGTAATTTAGGAGGACACCCTCTCATCTTAGGAAGACCTTGGCTAGCCACAACCGATGCTTTCATCAGTTGTAGGTCTGGGGATATGTATATTTCTGATGGTAATTCGACAAAGAAATTCAATCTATATCCTCCAGCAAAAGCAATTACAGAAATAGGAGACAATGAGTGGATTGATGATGAGGATACTATACAACCTGTCTTTACCATTTCTGAAGTTAGTGAAGATAGTCAAATTCTGAACACATTAGAAAACTTTGAAACATCTTCAAAATATGACCACACACAATTTCAGTTAGATTCTGACATTGAGTATCTATCATCTAGACAAATGTCTCTTTTCTCTATGGAAGAGTTTGGTAGTTTCGCCATTGAGATCTTTCCAGGTAAAACATTGAATATCAACAAAAATTTGGAAAGATCACAACAGGAAGAACTAACCAAAATCTTGCAAAAACATTCTACTGCATTTGCATGGGAATATACTGATATGAAAGGTATTGACCCTAAGAGTTGCATTCATAACATCTGCATTGAGGAAAACAGTAGACCAATCAAACAACCTCAGAGAAGGATGAATCCAAACCTTAGGGAGATAGTGAAAGAAGAGCTCCAAAAACTACTTAATGTAAACTTCATTTATCCAATTTCAGATAGCCGATGGGTTTCTCCTTTGGTTATAGTACCTAAAAAGAATGGTAAATGGAGGGTATGCATTGATTACAGGGAATTGAACAAAGCAACTTTGAAGGATCACTTTCCTTTACCCTTTATCGATCAGGTATTAGATACTTTAGCAGGCAAAAAGTATTTTTCATTTTTGGATGGTTTTAGTGGCTATAATCAGATTCAGGTAGCACCTGAAGATCAGGACAAGACCACATTTACCTGTCCATGGGGAACTTTTGCTTACCAAGTACTTCCTTTTGGATTATGTAATGCACCCGCAACATTTCAAAGGGCAGTACTAGGAATCTTTTCTGATCTAATCCATGATTGTGTAGAGGTTTATATAGATGATTTTACAGTCTATGGTAATTCATTTGAAGAGGCATTAAAGAATTTGGAAAAAGTCCTTATAAGATGTAAAGAAACAAACCTATCATTAAGTCATGAAAAATTCTTTATGATGTTTACTGAAGGGATTGTTTTAGGACATCATATTTCAGGGGATGGGATTAAAGTTGATAGATCAAAAGTTGAAGTCATCTCCAAGTTGCCTATTCCAAATTGTCAAAAAGATGTTAGAAATTTTCTTGGATTTACTGGATACTATAGAAGATTTATTGAAAACTTCACCAAAATAGCATCTCCACTCTTCAAATTACTTACAAAAGACTGTGAATTCAAATGGGATCCTGATTGTCAATCTGCATTTGAAACTTTGAAAACAAGAATATCTAAAGCACCCATTTTGAGAGGGCCAAATTGGAAACTTCCTTTCCATATTTCCACAGATGCTTCAGACACAGCTCTAGGAGCTGTGTTGGGACAAAAGGATTTAGTTCCTTATGCCATTTACTACACCAGTAAAAATTTGACTCCCACCGAGTTAAACTATACTGTGACTGAAAAAGAGTTCTTAGCTGTTGTTCATGCAATCAATAAGTTTAGACACTATATAACTGGCTATGAAACTTTTTTCCATCCTGATCATTCTGCAATTAGATATCTCATGAATAAACCTGTTACTAATGGCAGAGTTACAAGATGGCTCTTACTTTTACAAGAATTCAATATTACTGTGTTGGATAGACCAGGGAAACAAAATACAGTAGCTGATTTCTTGTCTAAAATCCAAAATACTAATGAAGATTCTCCTGTAGAGGATAAGTTTCCAGATGAGTATTTATTTGCAATAACTACTAAGACTCCTTGGTATGCAGATATTGCTAACTATTTGGTTACAGGAAAGCTACCTCCACATTTATTTCCTAGTGAAAAAAGAAGAATTATTCAGGAGAGTTCAAGTTATTCATGGATTTCTAATGAATTGTTTAAAACAGGGCTAGATTGTGTGATCAGAAGATGTGTTCGGGAAGATGAAATGCCTGATATCCTCAAGGCATGTCATGATGAACCATGCGGTGGACACTTTGCTGACAAAAGGACGGCCTATAAAATCCTTTCTTTAGGATATTATTGGCCTTCCCTTTTCAAAGATGCAAAACAATATGTCAGAAGGTGTGACAGCTGCCAAAGAGTTGGGAGACCGACTCTTTCAAATGAAATGACATTACAACCACAGGTACTAATCGAACCCTTTGAAAAATGGGCTTTAGATTTTATTGGACCTATTAATCCACCATATAAACAGAAAAAGTATATATTGGTATGCACTGATTATGTCACTAAATGGGTATAAGCCAAAGCATTGCCTTTTGCCACTGAAAATTCAGTTGTTCAATTTCTTTTTGAGGATATTTTTACTCGTTTTGGTGTCCCAAGAGAAATTGTGACAGATCAGGGAAGTTAATTTACATCTAACTTGATGGAGAAGTTGATGGAAGAATACAAAATCAAGCACAGAAAATCTACTCCTTACCATCCACAAGCAAATGGCCAAGTGGAGTCTACAAACAAAGTTCTTGAGAGCATCATCACCAAAATTGTTCATCTACACAGAAAAGATTGGGCAGAAAGGCTTCCTGAAGCCTTATGGGCCTACAGAACTACATGGAGGAATACAACAGGACATTCTCCCTATGAACTTGTTTATGGGAAAGAAATCTTTCTCCCCATTGAGTTTCAAGTCAAGACTTTCAAGATGGCAGTCCAGTTGGGAATGAATCTATCAGAAGCCCAAAAACACACAATGGAGCAGCTGAACGAGCTAGATGAGATCAGACAAGAAGCAATTTTAAAGACTGATCTAGTTAAACATCAAAGAGCTAAATGGCATGACAGATACATCAAAGAAAGAAAGTTTCAAGAGGGAGATTGGGCATTACTGTTTGATTCCAAGTTCAAAGACTTTAAAGGTAAATTTCAAACCCATTGGCTTGGGCCATATGAAATTGACAAAGTCTTTAATAATGGAGCAGTAAGAATCAAGACCATTGATGAATTTCAGATTTCTTTTCTTGTGAATGGCCACCGATTGAAAATTTATCATAAGCCACTCTCAAAAGAAGAATTCGTCAAGATGTTCCAAAAGAATTCTGCAATAAGGCTGGTGGAAAAGAATCCTTCTTCCCCACCAGCCTAGCCTTTGATTTTATTTTTTCTGAAAAAAAAAAATAAAAAATAATAATAATAAAAAATAAAAATAAAAAATAAAAAAAATGTATAAGCCTGAAAACCAATCATAGATTGTCAGTCTTATACAGAAAATATAGAGTGAAAATCAAGGACACTTGACACTATATTTTCCAAAAAAAATCTCCTCTCCTTCTCTTTCCATCTTCACTCCACCTCATTCGCCATTCCACTCCATCTCCATCTCATTCACATTTTCTCTTCACTTCACTCCACTTCATTTTCATTCCATTCCACTCATTTCATCAATAAAAGTTCCTTTCAGGACTATTTTCACTCAGTTAGTTCTTTTCTAACCATATTTGTTCAGCTAAGTGGGTGCTGTCCTAGTTTCCGCAGCTGGAAGCAGTTTCCGCAACCAGAAACAGTTTCCGCAGCCAGAAACGATTTCCGCAGCCACCACCACTCTGTTTTTCAAATTCACAAACAAAATGTTAGTACAAAAATCATGAAAATGCAGGTGTAAGTGAGAAAATGCCATGAAGACATGGAGCATCTCCAAGACATCAAGAAAGAACAGTTGGTTAAAAACTATGGGCAAGAAATGACAAAGTTTCCAAAGGTATGAGCAAAATTTTTTATCAAATAGCAATTAAAGTCATGATTATGCATAGTTATCAAACCATGAAAAGTTCTACTATGTGCAATGATTCGATATGATAGCTCCATTACTCACTCCTATCCCACGATCTTACTCCATACACCATGCATTCATTTCTTAACGGTCTCATGATGGGTTTTCGGGTTTAAACTCAAGTTGACTGCACTGTCATTTGCCACCTGCGCTCATAAGATGTGACCAATCTCTTTACGGCTCTTCCTCACCGTATTTTCCGCAGCTATCTATTAAAACGTGTGATCTCCCGTACGCAGCCGTTAATTCAAAAAAAAGATCTCGCCTCCACTACCGGTCACTTACCATTTCATTTAAGACCTTCCTTTCATACACACGCACTTCAGTTTGTAAACCCATTCACTACTGTTTATCCTCTGTTCCGCCTGAAATCCGAAGCACTCCCGTTACCTGCTATCGATTGCAGCCATTACCTTTTACCATAAACCCTGCAACCGAGCTACTGTCCTCTGCTAAAATCCTCATACGCAATTGCATCCTCAGTTGAAATTTAAAACAGGGAAAGGAATGGGAAAACTACTCAGGGCAGAGCCAGAAGGACCGAAATATCTAGAAGGTTACCCTCAAGCCAAGGATTTACTGAAGAAAGCTAAATGGTTACGGTTCATTCAAAGGTTTAAAGGCTATAACAAAGAAGTAACCAAGGCTTTTGCACGGTCATTTGATGGTCAGAAAGTGGAGATTGGAGATTTGAAGCTCACGGTGACCGAAACAACAGTAGCAGCTACTACAGGCTTACCTCAGGAGGGTGAGAGATGGTTCAAAAATAAAAGCGTGGATGAACAAGCATGGAGAATCATGCTAAGAAACCCAGGTATGGACACCACCGTGTTTACTAAAGGAATTCCTGTTCATGCATTGAAGGAAGAATGGGCTAGTCTGCTATTAGTTATCCAAAAATTTGTCACCTGTGAAGGACGCTTCGGTTTGATGTATATGTACCATGCTAGACTGTTGATGAATTTCTTAGAAAATCAGACTCTTAATTTGCCTTATTTCTTACTCTTGAGTTTGAAGAAGATGAGCATTACAGTCCAAAAACACATAGGCAATATAGACCCTCATCTATACCATCATGGACTTATAAAAATTCTTATTGAAGACCACTTAAAGAAAAACAAAGATACATGGGAGCAATTCTTGATAAGAAACTACTTCCAAGAGCCATCTGAGGCCTCTGAAAGTAGCACACCGAAGACACCAAGAAAAAGTAGGAGAAGAGAAAAGAGCACTACAGTCCAAGACTCACCTATTATAGAAACTCAAGAAACCGATCAAAAAGAAGAAGAAGATAGAGCTAAAGACAAGAAACAGAAGAAAGAAAAAGGTAAAAGAACCATCCAAGAAGTCTATCAATCCCTTGAGCAATCCATAGAGGAGGATTATCAACCACTGTCAGAAAGATTAGTACATCTTCAGGCTGCTGCTATAGCAAAGAAAAAGGCAAAAGGAAAACAGAGTATACAAGAAAAGAGTACTAGTCCACCATACTTAAGGAGAAGCACAAGGTTAAGAGGAAAAGTGAGTAAAACGCAAATAAAATGGCCCCACTTCATTGACTTGGGTGGAGAGACACCTGAGAAAACTCCAGCTGGTCGTAGTCCACCTCATCCTCAACCAAGCATTGAAATCAGTCCTCCACATGATGAAATCCCTTCTCGGCCAGAGTTAGAGAGCAGTCCTCCTCCTCCACCAGATTTTGAACTCAGTCCAAGAAAGACACCTGAAGTAGACCCCAATCAACAGGAAGTATATGACTACTTGGAATCATTAGAAAAATTAGTTGCAGGTTCAAGTACCACTCTGCCACTAGATGCACAAGTTCAGTCCTTAAAACATATTTGAATTAGAAGTCCTAAACAGGCATATCAAGCAGGAAAATGAAGCACTCAAAGAGCAGAGCAAGGTAGATAAAATTATTCATGATAACACTATGCTCCATTTAGGACTATGGCAAAAGAAAAACAAGAAGCTGAAGAAAAAGTGCAAAAAGTTGAGCAGAGCATTGATTAATCTCAAGTTCAGATGTCTAATAAGGAAACCAATAATGGTGGTAGCACCAAAGAAGAAGAAAAGAGGGCTAGATGTCCTAGCAGAAGCATCAGAACATATGGATTAGAAAGGGGTGACTAAATTTTGGTTGCATGAGGACATGCAACACCTTCACAGTGGGGGTATGTTGAGTCCCAAACCTGCACTTCCCTATATACCCTTTCAGCCTTCTTTTTCCATTTACTTCATCCACCAAGCTGTCAAATCGTTGCATAATAGTCTAAAAAGAGCTTATGAAATGGTTTCCTAACTATGTTTATGACTGTTGTTAGATTTAGATTTTTGTTCCCGCAGCCAACCCAAGTTTCCGCAGCCATTTTGTTAAAGGCTATGCTACAGGTGTCCAATGGAGAAACCAGCCACATGGGTAAGCTGCAAGTGATGTGTACATGGAGTGTGTCCTCTCAGATCAGCCAAATCACTCATAAACAGTCGCGGTCAACGATAGTCAAAGGAAAGGCCAAATGAGGAATTTTGCGGTGGCACGGCTCTGTTTTGCCCACGTGAAGGTTTGCGTGGCACGATCCTTAGTTTCCGGAGGTACTGGCACACCTGGAGAGCAGCCCGTGAACTGAACCAAGCAGCCACCACTCCATGAATTCATGACCATCACGCTAGATCTCGGGTCAAGGAGATTTACGTGTCTCTTGGCAGCATAAATCTAGGAATTAGTTGCAGCACCTTTTTCTTATAAATAACGCGTTGATATACGCTGAATAGATTAGCTTTTGTATTGTAATCTTGACTGTTGTCGCCCACTATACTGCATTTCACTTTGCTTTAAATACATGAGAAGATAGTTTTTCTGAATCTGATTTGTGACTAAGTGATTGACTGGTCGAGGTTGCAGAGGGCCCCTGTACACCAGAGCTTTGTATAGTTTCTTACTTGCTTTCATTTACTGTTTTTTTAAATCATTGCTTGTATATATATTGTGATGTTCTGATGTTCATTTGTTGTCTATATTTCCTTTATGCTTCTTTTCTAACTGTTAGTTGATCAGTGCTTCTTTTACAGGTTTTGTTGTAGGTAACCCGGGCAGATTTACATATTTTTTTTGATAACTACTGACATGAGATCATCTTGTCCTTGCTGTTGATTTTCATTTCCTGAAGTTTAATTCCAGCACTGTCATTTTTCAAATTGCATTTTTCTTATTTATTTTTCTGCTACTTAGACATCATATTACTCATCTGTTTATGCTTTCCTTTCTATAGTCAAGTGACTCTATTAGTAAGGAATCAGAATATTACTTATTGTAGTATGATTTAGTTTGCTTTCCTGCAATTTAGATATCATATTACTCAGTTTGTTTATGATTACTCCCTATAGGCAGATTGAGTTGAAGGGTAAAGGATCAGAACAGGGGTTGAAGTAGTGTGATTAGTTAAATCTTAGTTTCCTTTTATGCAATTTAATTTCCTGTAATTTAGATATCATATTACTTAGCTTGTTTATGATTACTCCCCATAGGCAGATTGAGTTGAAGGGTAAAGGATCAGAACAGGGGTTGAAGTAGTGTGATTTAGTTGCTTTGCTTTCAGTCTTTGAGTTGCTTTAAGTTCAGTTTTTACTTTCTTTTTCATGCAGCAGTAAGGATACTGGGCCATTGTCACTAGTTCACTGTTTGGTTCATTTACTTCCTCTTGAGAATTGATTTCATTACAGTTAGTTTAGAGCTTTCTTTTTGAACACTTTTAAGTTTGGAAAATCACTGTAGAAATCACCATTACCATCCATACTTAACTTTAAATTTCGCCATCACACACTAGGGAATCCATAAAAGAAAAATCTAAAAACAAATTAAAAAACTCAAAAACGACAAAAGACTAAGAAAATGGTTATCTTGTACATATAGTACACCTCACTTCGTCAGTTTACGAATCCCGGATTGACATTTTAATTAGCAATTTAGAACACACTAAATTGACCAAACATTTCCTTTATAGGTAAACACATGCAACTGATAGTACACTGTCCTTGACATTTAGCTCAATTGGGTCTTTCTCAGAATAGTCATGCATGTGTTTCTGATGAGGGAGTCTTCAGTTATCTGGAGTATAGTGGTTGAGTGCATGCATGCATCAACTAATTGATAACTCACAATTAGTTCCTCAAACAGTTTGGAATTAATTTAACTGGACTTAACTCAGTAAACTGAGTTAACTAAATACAACTCAATTATAACTCAATCTTATCTCCTTAATTTAAGGCTTATCTCCTTAATTTAAGGGATAACTCTTGCATGACTTCAGAAAGACTTCTAACTCGAATTTCTCCAACTAATTAATCCATAATGGATTAATTAATTATTTCCAAGCAGCTGGTGAGACTAAATTCGAATTTTAATCCATAATTTTAATTCAAGGACAAATTAAAATTGGAATATTCTGGATTCTATTTTTATCATTTCTTCTTTCTATTTTCAACACAATGTGTCTGCTAAGTTGTTTTATAACAGCCATGGAGGTAGTGTTGATAATACCATCAACATGTGCATCGGGTTGCTAAGTAGCAAGAGCATTGGAAGTTCTTGGGGCATTTGGAGTGACGTTGTATAATGTGCTAGACTATGAATAAATCAAATCTAAGTGTTGGGCATGACGAATGGATTGGTCTTCAGTGACCGCACCACCTAAGGCAACATCCGTAGTGATTTGGGGGAGAAGAGATTTTCATAACCAATCCACTAATGGATAATCTGGGAGGGGCGCTTTAACTAACCTCCGCCTACGTCTCCATTCATGGATTCGATCAGAGATGTGGGTGGCAGTGTCTTGGTGTAAAGTAGTAAGGAGTTTTGTCCTAGTTTCATAGCGGATGGGTAGTTGAAAGTGCTTTAAAAATTCCATCACTAAAGCGCCAAAGGTATTGACTGACGTGCATGGTAAATCAATCTACCACTTGACTATATTACCAGTAAGGGTGTGGGGGAAGAACCGGAGCCAGATACTATCGTCCACCATGATGTTAGAGGCACACCATATATGATAGGTGGTGATGTGTGTACCCAGATCCTCCCCTTGTTTCCCTTCAAACTTTTGGATGTCGGTAGGAATTTTGTGCGGGATTGGAGGCCAAAGTAAGTTATGAAAGATGGGGTCATTGGTGAGTTTGTTCAAATCGGGGATGTCAAGTGTTGCCAAGAAAGGAAAAGTATTTGATGCCCCTGATTCAGACCAAGGTGATGAAAAATGACTTGAGGGTCCTTGCAGTCCTCCCATCATATTGTTCCCAATATTATACACAGGATTTGTGGAATAATAATTTCCTTGGGGAACAATCGTATATTGTGGCTGACCATAGGAGTTGTTATGCTGGGGGATATAAACTTGATTGCCCCCAAGATAATAAGTTCCCCCCTTACTCATTTTAGGTTTAGAATGGGGTGCCCATATGGATTGAGCGAGACAAGGTTGACGGATCCCGCCAGCCACGTAGTTAGCCATTGGCATTTGACTAACATATGGAGGATTCATTTCAATTAATGATTATCTAGTTTGTCCTGTAAATGGAGTGGGAACTGTAATGTTCCTGACTGGTATGTGAATGTTGGGAACAATGCCACTAGGAATTTGAACCTAGGGGTTGGAACTAAACAAAGGATTCCAACCAAAAGGGTTGCTGAAGGTACCTGTGCTAACTGCGCTATATGTAGCACTATATGGAGCACTTGTCAAAGGTCCAGGAGTTGACACAAAAGGGGCGGAAACTGGTATGTACTGGGTTTCGCTCGTGTTGGGTGTAACTATGGTGCTCGAACCTGGCACAGTTGGGATAGCGGGGCCAAAAGTGAGGGTGGGCCAAAAGTGTCCACAAAAGCCCATGAATCATTAGTCATCGATGGGATGGTGGGTATAGGTATAATGGAAGACATAGGAGGTACAGGTGCAACTTGAATCAATAGCGGTCCCAATGGATTCGTGATCGGAGGATTATAATGAGGGATAAAACCTTCAAGTAAAGAAATATTCCAGTAGAAATGAATCGTGGGATGTATAGATTGATTCAACGTTAGATCTTGGAGTCTGATTACCTAAAGATGGGTAATCCGGCTCACTGGGATTTGGAGGATCCTCCATAGTTAGTGGAGGAAGACCTTGTAGCCGTCTAGATTGACGACGAGGGACGTATGTAGCCATGATGATAGATAGATTTTAATAAAATATTTTATAGTGATATTTATTATAGTATCAGTGATAAAAAACTGGCACCTAAAAAATAAAAAATACTCTAAACAAGTCAATCAGCAAGCAAGGGTATGACCCTCTCTAATAACCACCATTTGCTGGAGATGAAACCCAATATAACAATGGATAAAAGAGATAGTTGGCCAAATGTACAGTTATGATTACTCTTGAGCTTTGCCCGAACCTCAAATTAAGGGGCCAAATACTCTTGTGAAGATGAGCACCCTCCCAAAAACTGAAGACAGAGTAGGTTCATCTGTTTAGATACCAGGGCAGCATGCCCCAGTCACCTTGTGTTCGTCCCTAAAACGTATGGCCAATATGGTTACCTCAAATCACAGACACTACTAGGGGGGACATGGTCATAGACAGTATGCTATGTGGGTAAGATACCTGAGTCACCAACTCAGCTCCGATATCCCTGAAGGGATTCCCGACACACATAATACCCAAAGGAGATGTAATTGAAGTCGGTCTACCTTCTTTTACACTCCAATGTTATCTCGCATTTAGCTCCGCTTTGACTAGAGTGGTCTGTTAACGGGAAAATTGTCTACTCAGAACGACCCTATCCCACTAAGGTGTGACAGTGACCTTAGAAACAAACAGAGAAAACTACTTTCGTATTCTTCTTTATGAACTATAAACAAAGAGGAACAGGATGAACCAACCTGTGTCTTGCGCTAGTCCTTTGATCCAATCTCTCTCCTCTTTGACAGCTTCCAGCTACCTGCTCCCTTACTTGCCCAGCTTCACCAAGTTCCTGTAAGATCACAGAAAAGAAAACTACACAAAGACATGGATTTATATTCATAAATAGCTTAGGATCAGATTTAAGCTAAACATACAAATGTAACAAACATCACTGATACACAAGCATGTAGGAGAAACTCAAATAGTTTTATTGATATAACAAGAAGATCCAGGAGGAGTTACAACTGATGATTCCTGATCCAGCATCAACCTCCCAGCAAAGGAGTCCCCTCTTCACCTCCAACAAAGCATAAATCACCCAATACTCTGATATCTATCTCAAAACCAACAGCAATTCTCTGCAATGTACAAAATTCCCGCCTCTGGATCTCTGCGATGAGGGATCCATATATAGATGTATGCGAAGAGGATGAGTCAGCTTATGTTTTGACTCATGGCCTCTCTCTGTCAGTTCTTGTTTCCACTTGGAGACTAAGAGCCTCTTACTCATCCTTGGTCGAACTCAGTGAGGCAAGTGTCATTGGGGAAGATTCTGGAAGCTTCCATTGTCTGTCCACCTCGTGGAATGACACTGCCATTTGTCATTTCCCGCTCAACGCACCCTGGTAGTGCATTTAGGTGCGTTGCAACGCACCTATCTAGTGTATTTGGGTGCTATGCAACGCAGCTAGTCAGTGGAGCAGCTGAAATGATCCTGATTTGACTGATTCTGAGCAGTTTCTAGTGGAGAACTTCTGGGAGAAGC
Organism: Pinus tabuliformis; assembly: GCA_031772625.1. Lineage (NCBI taxonomy): Eukaryota > Viridiplantae > Streptophyta > Pinopsida > Pinales > Pinaceae > Pinus > Pinus tabuliformis. The sequence goes on along the minus strand of CM062817.1, from coordinate 297,785,754 downwards.
TGTAATTTGTTGACCTTGTCCTTTAGGGGCAGGAACAACACTTTTAGGGACTTAGGATCCCTTGGTTTATGGACATTTCATGCTTAGAGTTGTAAGGCACAAAAATGTCTATAACAGTTGCCCCCTAAAGTATGAGGCCGTTTATCGGGTGAAATGCTTTATTAGGAGGATCCGAAGTTCTTTCAATGCTGGGAGGAGACCTGTAATAAGATACAATACAATACATTATCTTCATACTATTTTCATGATCTAGCTGAGGCGGGCATTCCCATGCTCAGCTTTATAAATTCATTTTCATGTACATAGGACAGACAATCGTCTGATGGTAGACTGATGATTCTGATAGAGCCATCATCCTTTTGGTAGGATGATTATCTGTGCTGCAATGTTGTACATTTCAATGTCTTTATTTTCCTGAATATGTATCGCAGCCTGGATGGATGAAACTAGATCCGGGGTCTTCAATCTCGTCCGATCTTCACTCGAATTACAAGTCGATCCATGTGAGAAATGTTTTGAAGTCGAACATGGAAAGACATCGCTTGATTACCAGTCAATGATGTAAACTGTTAACAAGCGCGAGAGGAATCACCGATAATGATGATGACCCTCAAGGTACTTCAGTACAATTCACGTGGTGTGAATAAAGGACTTGGCGTCGAACACCACGCAAAATCTTTCGGTCGAAGGTCATTGATGTATACCTGTCGCCGGAAGTGAGAAACTTGCCATTGAGGCATGCAAGCTTCAAAGTACTGAAGGGGGTGTTCCTAGATAAACTTCTTGGATGATGAGCTGATGTTGAGAAGAAGCGATCCATCAAAGGAGGGCCTTAATGAATCCCACATCAATGACACGGAATGGAGCAAATGATTTTGATGGAGGTGAAAACGATCTGATGATATATGGTTCAGGATGGCGGTCATGAAAGAATGAAGTATAATGTATGGTAGTGGATGGGACACGGGTGACTTCTCTGGATGACTTCTCTTGAACATGTCGGCGACACTTATGTGATGGATTGGTAGCATTTACCCCAAATGTGGATGGTATGGCGTGACCATGGTGATGTGACCGGTGAATGAAACAACCCAACCCGACTCAGGCACGGAGTGGAAGTGTCATGTTCAAGAGCGACTTGCTACCAATAAAGATTCTTTGAGTTTTCTTCCCAATTTTTCCCCAGTCATTGCTGACCAGTACCTCTTTATTTTTGTCAAGCTTGAGGAGGATAACATATGCTTGTTCTATAATTTTCCCTTCGGGCAAACCCATCGCTACGTTTTAACGAGCCTAGCGATAGTGAAACTCGTTCTCGTCTAAAGAAAAGTTTGTCGCTATTAATCTTTTTAACGAGTTTAACGACAAAGATAACTCTGTCCTTTTCATTTTTAGAGAGTCTGAAAAGGTACATAAAGATAACTCCAAAATTCCTTTTTCGTCATCTAATCCCTTAAGTCCGAAAAAGTATAAAACAATATAGAAGGGATGAATTTTCGATAGTTTTAACGAGCCGAACAAAACAAGCGCTCGATCTTTTTGTGCAATAATCCCTTAGGTCCAAAAAGATTAAAATCTAGAGGAGGGATAGCACTTCCGGTCGCTTTAATGAGTTGGAAGGCCAAAACTTGGCAATCTTTTCATATTTTACGAGTCAGTTGAAAAGAGCTTAAAGAAGACTCGTCTTTTGAGGAACGAGTGATAAAATGGGTAGCAGCTGATTCCAGGTAAGGTTTGGAATTTTCCAATCACGGCAGTGTCACAAGAATGGCTAGTGAAATCACTCTTCGCAGCTGTTCCTCAAAATGGGTAAACAATCAAATGGAGGTGAATGATCGGCCAATGAAAAGTGGAGGTGACGGTGCAAACACGACCAAGGCTTTAATGGCTGAAATGCTTCATTCACGGTGGTTATTTACCGGGGAATAGTTCATTTTTTAATGAGCTTAAACGCGGGTGGAAACATTTGCTCATGTCTTATGTTTATTTTTTAACGAGCTTGAACTATGCGCTAAAACTGCTCGATTAATCCAGTCATATGATAAGAATGTCTCATATAAAATTGGCGATTTTTAGAGTTTTGCCCCACATCCTTTCTTTATGCAAGTTAGGTGACGACTAATCCTACGAGTTTAAAGGGTTAGAGGTCCTAAAAATTTAAAAAAATAAATAGCCCCCTCGCTTTCACTCCAAAAGGTTTGCATGCCCCCAGGTATAAAATATGGTTTCAAGGTTACCCCTCAATTTGCAGACAAAACATTTGTTCTATCGGGAAAGGCCTACCTCTTACAGGTTACCCAAAGATTGTTCTATTTGCGTGCAAACCAAACACTTCTTCGGTGATGTTTACCAAGATAAACAAAGGTGAGTGACGACGTCCGCCAACTCACATAACTTTGACAAGAGAATCTTATTCTAGAATAACCCCTCTTCCACCGACGGACGGGGTACAGACTAGTCATATTCTCCCGCGGAAACCTACCCTATACCCGAAGTTTTCCTGCCGAAGCAGACCAGGACGCATGCCCCCTGGGTTTCAGTCATATCCCTCCGAATTACTTGCGCTCATCGGGAGGATGGACTAGGGATTGAGACATTTCTTGCGTGAAGAGACCATTTAGGGATGGTATATGACTATTTGCTATGCGTGATCTGGGAAATGAAAGTTTGTCCATGAGTTTGACCACTCTTCCTTCGTGCGGAAAACACATTACTCTAAAGAGTGAGGAGACGATGGCTCCCATGCAATAAATATAGTCTCGTCCAAGGAGTAGGTTATAATCCAAGGGTCCTTAAACAACCATTACGTTCATTTGAACTGTCTTCCTTCTCAATGTTATGGGCACATCGGGAAGGATCCCTAAAGGTCGACTGTTTCCTTTATCAAAGCCTGTCAGATTTCTCATCTCAGGCAAAAGCGATGGCGAACCAAGCGCTTTCCAAGTAGTAGAGGAAAGGATACTCACAGAAGCCCCCTCATCTATGATGGTACCAGCCATGACCATTCTATATATTTGAACGATAATTCGGAATGGTATGCTTGCTGGTAAACGGGGTCTGCCTAGTTGATTCCAATCGAAGGAGACAACTAGGTTGCTTGGAGGTGGGACCGAGTAGATGGCCGGGTATGGCTCTGACGAACTTCCCTCCTGCGGTAAGGGAATGGGTAGATTGCCCCCATGTTCATCGAGTCTGTGTTGATGAAGAGAATTTGGACGGTGTCATCCTTGTTCTCTTCAGTGACTGTATCATCCGAAGATAGAACCTCTGAAGGCAAGACCGGGTCAACTGCCGCCTCGACCTTTTGACTTTCGTCTAGTATGGATTCAGATGGTTTATCTTCGATGATAGGCGCTTCAGCTGACCACTTGAGCGGGCCAGCTGGATTCTCAACTAGCGACGGACTCGGCAAGAGTTTTTTATTTCCAGGAGGAAGTCGTAACGATGAAACCGGACGATCATCCAAAACTCTTTTCGCTTCATCTAAGAAGGGACAACGGTGGACGGCATGATTGCCTTCGCACAGTTTACAAGGAAATCTAGCTTTCCCTTTTTGTCCTGGGGCTTCACTTTCGCTAGTTGACGGTGTGCTTTCAACATGATCATCAGAGGTTGATGACACCGGATTGTGCAAACGAGGAGACCAGTCCCTTAGTATCCGAGGGATGCAAGGACAATCTCTGTGAAAGTGGTCTCCTTTGCAAATGACACATGGCGATTTAGGCCTGGTCGGTGCAGTGTGTGGATTTTCGTTAGACGACACTCGTTTTCCCCCATTCGCCTTTGGCTCCTTCTTCTTCTTCTCTTTCTTCTTCTTCTCCTTCTTCTCCTTAGGAACTTGACTTTTGGCTTTGCCAGCCCCATCAAGCGAAGAGGAAGGAGGAGAGGAAGAATTAGAGGAAGTAGAAGGTTGGTGGGCAACTCTGGACTCGTCTAATTGCTGATTCGATTGTTCAGGAATGGTGGTGTTCTGAACGACATTGGTTGAGAAGAGCCATACTGGCAAGCCAATTGTCAGTCCTGGAAGCGACAATGTGGCCATATGGGGTGCACCAACATCTCCCCAAGAGGAGAAGGGACTAGGATTTCCACCAAGGGGAATTCCTTGGTTGGTAGACTCCATTTTCTCAACCTAAGATCAACGTAGGAAAAGGGTATGAATATTCCGTTTAAAATATATTTTTAGACGCTTTGACACAACTTGTTTTTTCAATTTTTAAGAGTCGAGAAAAAACAAAAGATGACTCTAGTCTCCTTCGATTTTTAATGAACCTGAAGTGACAAGTGCTCAGATGGACCTTTTCCGTTAAGGAGTCTGAAAAGGAACGAAAGGGACTGCTCTGGAGATCTAGGTAGAGGGAGTACCAAACCAATCGCAAAACTGCAGAATACTTTTTACGGTACAGCAGTCAATCTTCCCGAATGTTGTGTTCAGTGCATTGCGATCGATAGGGTGGCAGACACGGCTTCCTATGGATAAAGGATTTAAGCCTATAGGGGTCTCCCAATATATACTCGACGGTACGTGGGAGCACAAGTCCGTACTGGCACTTATCGTCTCAAAGTGGAGGAATCACCCAACAATCAGTGAGGACAACAGTTACCAGGCTTTACGACGCCGGAATACGTCTCTAGCCTAGACCTCTAAATGTCGTGCGTTAAGTTCCAATGCGTTGTTAGATTCATTCAATTTATTTTAAGTTGATCTTTCTTATGAAGTTTGCCTTTTGGGATCACCACGAGATGTAGATGTAATTCCTAAAATGCAATCTAAAGATGATAAGCAAACTTTTATCTCTTTTCAGCAATGAAAATCCTAGCTACAAGGGGAAAAGAAAGATGCAATCTTTTCTCAAAGAGCAAAGAGCACACTGTAAATGCACTTTTCCTAAATCAAGCCAAACAGACTATCAATATGCAAATGCACATGTGCATGTATTTGTTTTTCACTTTCTTAATATTGATGCCTAAAAAGAAAGTTGATGTACAAATCTGAATTTGCTTTCAAGTGACAAACACAAACAAGCTTCTTTTCGAAATCAAAAGGTAGAGATGATTACGACACTTTATGATCTTGAAATAAATACTCGTTTCGACACTAGAAAGTCACAAATTCAAACCAAAGGCAAAAGTAAAAGCATAATCTACTATCAACAGCAAATAAACTTTCTCCTAAGATCAAAATCGACACTTACGACAGATCTAAATCAAAGGACGACAGTATGACTATTCTACTTTTTCAATGGAAAACTGTAAATGATGTAACAAACACACAAAAACATCTACAGTCTTTTTGTACAAAGGAGGCGGAATTAAGGCAAAGAAAAGGGGTTTTTAAACAGACACATACACTGATCACAGGCTGCAAAAATCAGAGACAAAACTGAAAAAATGAAGCAAAGAACCTCAGCTGCACAAGGCTAGGCTGATCAGCGCACCTGTTACACAGAGAAACTGGATTGCAGCGCAGGTAGCCCTCTCGGGAACTGCGTTGAAATGCAGAATCTCTTCACAGAGCCTGCGCTGGGGTAGAAACGAGAATTCTATTCGGGTTTTGGGTCACGGTTTGCAGTTTAATCTATGGTTTTTGGCCGAGTAAAAGCAATCAGTAATGCACAATCAGAGGGTAGATTTAAAGGAGGCCTAAGAGCTATCACAAAGGGCAATCAGATCATTTGTGAATCAGCTGTTCAGATCATAAACAGATCCAGTGGATGGATTGAAGTAGCAGATGTCTACTTTGCATTTGTTAATGGCAAATGTAGTTCGATTGCTACTCCTAAGTTTATGAAACAAACAACAAGAGAAACACAAACAAACTAACTAGACACGATCCCCAACGGAGTCGCCATTTTGTTAACGGGAAAAGTGTCTACTCAGAACGACCCTATCCCACTAAGGTGTGACAGTGACCTTAGAAACAAATAGAGAAAACTACTTTCGTATTCTTCTTTATGAACTATAAACGAAGAGGAACAGGATGAACCAACCTGTGTCTTGCGCTAGTCCTTTGATCCAATCTCTCTCCTCTTTGACAACTTCCAGCTACCTGCTCCCTTACTTGCCCAGCTTCACCAAGTTCCTGTAAGATCACAGAAGAAGAAAACTACACAAAGACATGGATTTATATTCATAAATAGCTTAGGATCAGATTTAAGCTAAACATACAAATGTAACAAACATCACTGATACACAAGCATGTAGGAGAAACTCAAATAGTTTTATTGATATAACAAGAAGAACCAGGAGGAGTTACAACCGATGATTCCTGATCCAGCATCAACCTCCCAGCAAAGGAGTCCCCTCTTCACCTCCAACAAAGCATAAATCACCCAATACTCTGATATCTATCTCAAAACCAACAGCAATTCTCTGCAATGTACAAAATTCCCGCCTCTGGATCTCTGGGATGAGGGATCCATATATACATGTATGCGAAGAGGATGAGTCAGCTTATGTTTTGACTAGTGGCCTCTCTCTGTCAGTTCTTGTTTCCACTTGGAGACTGAGAGCCTCTTACTCATCCTTGGTCGAACTCAGTGAGGCAAGTGTCATTGGGGAAGATTCTGGAAGCTTCCATTGTCTGTCCACCTCGCGGAATGACACTGCCATTTGTCATTTCCCGCTCAACGCACCCTGATAGTGCATTTAGGTGCGTTGCAACGCACCTAGCTAGTGTATTTGGGTGCTATGCAACGCAGCTAGTCAGTGGAGCAGCTGAAATGATCCTGATTTGACTGATTCTGAGCAGTTTCTGGTGGAGAACTTCTGGGAGAAGCTGTAATTTGTTGACCTTGTTCCTTTAGGGGCCGGAACAACACTTTTAGGGACTTAGGATCCCTTGGTTTATGGACATTTCATGCTTAGAGCTGTAAGGCACAAAAATGTCTATAACATGGTCCGAAATAGTATGAGTGCAGAAGGATTTCCCTCATTAATGACAATAGTCTCAATTTACGATCTTGGGCAGTTAACTCACAACTGCCTAAACCAAGATCCTAGCCTAGACTAATATGTGTGTTTAATCATAAAAGAGTTGCTGATTGATTTTATTACGATGTAAATCTTAAATGTACTTTGTTAATCTCTTCGGTGGGGGTGTTGGCGTATGGAGTTATGTGGGACTCTGACACAAACCATGCAGAAAAATGATTTAAATTTCACTTCGATGAATGAGTTGCTTCTACAAGGAAAGGGTCATTTATACATCAATATATACCATGCATCCAGTATAGTAAAACAAAAGCACAACTGACATAAATACAATGCTCTTTAACAACTTTCAAAACCAACTAAGCAGAAGAAAATAAAATAATAAAATAATAAATAATAATAAAATAATAATAAAAAATAAAAATAAAATAAATAAAATAAATAAAATAAAATAATAAATAAATAAAAATAAAAATAAATAAATAATAATAATAATAATTAATTAAATATAATTAAAATTAAAAATTAAAAAAATTAATAATAATAATAAAAAAAATAAATAAAAATAAAAATAAAAATAATTGTATTTTCATTTTTATGAAAAACTTAAGCAGTACAATTATTTTCCTTAAAAGAAAAAATTGTTCAGAAGATAGGCATCCAAACAAACATGCACAACTGTAGATCCTTGATCAACCTACAAGCAACTTTCCCAACCTAGGAGTTCATAGAACTGGATGTTTATCAAGATTTGGTTGGCTAACGCACTTCAACAGAGGACACAGAGAGTTAGTGGTTGCACTAATGCTTTGTTTTCAAGGAAAGTGCTTTATAAAGCACTAGTTTCACTGCTGGGGTGCGTTAGTGTGGCAGAGGCTCTAAAACAAGGTTGTTGGGATTAGATCAAAAGTTGAGCACTGTGAGAAGGGTGTTGTATAGTCCTGAGTGGTCAGAAAGGGAATCAAGAAGTATAGGAGGGTCTCGAAGAAAGAGAGATCTGGGAACTTTCAGGGAGAAAATGAGGAACTAAGTGTAGTCCCCATTGGAATCGCCAATTCTACTATAGGGATTAATGCATAGGTGATTATAGTGGAAATACCCTCAAGGCTCTTCCTGGGATCCTTGGGAGACAGTAAGATTAGTTGCAGTTGGCACAGAGATATATGCACATATTCGTATTAGTGAAATGATAATCAAAGTAAGAAGGAAGATTGTTACCTCAAATCTTGGTGTGGTGTTGCTGGAGAACTCAAAGTAGCAGAGTGGAAGACCTCTCAGCTAGCTCCTAGATCAATACCTGCACATAGACAAGACGAGGCATAATATCACAACATATAACCTTGACAATCAATACAAGAATACATAAGGATATCTAACTACACATACCTAAGCTACTCATAATCAATAGCATTGCATAAACATGTAAATAAATCACAATACCAATGCCATGGAGTGGAAAACACAACTGCAGGTCTATATTAATTATAGGAAAGAGTGATTACAACCATCAGTTGCATCAAGCTTCCCTTACTCCTCCAGCTCCTCTCTCTCTCTCTCTTCTTAACCTCTTGATGAGCCAATGTCTAATACAAAGCTTCGACAGTCAATAGACAATCCTTTCAATACTTTCGACCTCTTTCACAATGCCCCAAGCCTCAAATATATAGCATGAGAGCATAAGCCTTGCCAATTCTTTCATGAGTTATTTTGGGAAAAAGCTGAGATGTTTCCACATTTTATCGCTCTTTCCCTTTTTGTTAGACTCCGTTAGGAATAGTAATTACTCAAACAGGTTGAATCTGGATGTTTCCCTTCTTTATGGGCCGACATATGAGTGAATATAAGGATATTATTCAGTCAACCCACTCCTTTGACCTCCAAAAACTCACTAAAGTTTACTAAATCTACCCCCAAGGAAACACAGAGAGTTACCCTAGGGACTAATGCACCTGTGTCATGGCTAGAAAGCTTTATAAAGCACCTCGCTAGTTCCTAGGGAGTGTTAGCTTGGAAAATAGGCCTGTGAACTTGGTCAATATTTCAGACATCTTTCCTTTCTCCTATGAGCTGATGAGGAGGTCATTTTCCTGTATAACAGGTGGCGTGATGATTAGAGAACCCAGGGTGAGCCAACATGAATTAGACATGGTGTAGGTCAAAGTGCCTTCATCAATGACCATTCTATGGATAGCTCTACCTTACGAAATAATATGCACCTAAAATTTAAGTTGGTGGGAAAGACGAGGCTTACTTTTCTCCATGTCAAAAATTTCTAGCATGGAATACAGAGGATCAACTCAACCAATGGCCAAAAGCAAATATTTTTGTTGTGCTGGAAAGGTTTATAATACTTCGAGTGCAGACATGGCTGACGGTGCCTGCCCCAAATCTTCTACAATATTGTGGTTCTGGGAAGCACGTGCAAAGGTATTGTGTGTCATGCGATGAAGTGTCCCTTTAGGAGGGCAGATCACAAGATCAACAACAGGCTTTTTGATATGAAGATCATTAGGAAACGATGGATTTGAACTCGAGGCAACATCTAGAGCATTAACGATTGGAGTTCCATAAGTTTTGGCTCATGTTTGAATATCAACAGTTTCAAAGGTGTAAATGGTTAATGATCCTTCACTAGAGGAAGGATAGTTTGAACTGTCGTTACCCCCTTACAGGGGTTATGGTGGGTTCGAAATAAGATATTGTTGCTGCTCAGTGGGGAAAGGATTGTTTAGGACCACTGGGGTCCAGTTAATGTCCTATTGAGGAAGAAGATATGTGAATTCTTGAAGATGAGGACATTTTTGTGTCATGTAGTCCTCCGCACAGAATTTGCAAGGTAACTTGATAGTTTTTTCCTTTCCACTGTCAGATTTTGTAGTAGATTTCTATCTGGGGTTGTGTTGTGTAGCAGGCTTCTCTTCAAAAGGAGATGTATTTTTCTTGTTATTGTTGTTATTTCCGCTGCGTTTTTGTGTATACTACACAAATTTTATCCCAGCGATTGGAAGAACAGACGATTTGGTAGAAGGAGCGACATCGACAGACAACTTGGCAATGTGCCCACTAAGTTGTTTTACAATATATCCAGAGATAGCGTCGATGATACTGTCAACGTGAGCACTGGGTTGTTGAGTAGTGGGAGCATTGGAAGTTTGAGGGGCAGGGGGAATTACATCATATATCATGCTAAACTGAGATTAAATCAGATCTAAATGGTGGGCACGATGAATGGATAGGTCTTCAATGACCGTACCACCTAAGGCAATGTCCTTAGCAATTTGAGGAAGAAGTGATTTGCAGAACCAATCTGCTAACAAGTAATCTGAAATGGGAGCTTTGACAAGCCTCCACCTACATCTCCACTCATGTATGTGATCAAAGATGTGGGTGGAGGTGTCTTGGCGTAAGGTAGTAAGGAGTTTCGTTCCAGTTTCATAGCAGATAGCATTAGGGGAGTTTTTAGGTCTAAATGGGACTCCTAAGTAAACTATAAAATAATAGTGGAAATAATAAAATAAGATTAGATTACATCATCAAATTTTAGAGGGAAAAAAAAAAAAGAAAAAACAAAATTTTCAAATCGTATTTTCAACTTATCTCCCTATGGGTTTACTAAAATTTCAAGTGGAAACACTCATTGGATGCATAATTTGATTCCTCATCCAAGAATTACCGATGTTTCATACTTTCGATAGACCCTACTACATGAAAAATGTGAAATACATGAGAAACGTGATTGAAATAATGTTTTTTCATCTATTTCTCATTTTTCATGTAGTAGGGTCCATCGAAAATATGCAACATGGGTACTCCTTGCATGACGAACTAAATTTTGCATCCACCAAGTACTCCCACTTGAAATTTGAGTAAAACATTAGGGATATAAGTTAAAATACGAGATGAAAAAGTTGTTTTATTATTTTATTATTTTTTAAACTTTTTATTTTTTTAATAAAAAAATGGTGAATCATCCTCCATGGTTGACATCATCATCTTGAATCCTATTGGTTCTTATAAGTTTATTTTGGTTGTACATTTTTCTGAGGGTCATTTTAGACCTCAAAAGTCCCCTAATGGAGGTTGAAAGTGCTTTAAAAATTCCATTGCCAGGGCACCAAAGGTATTGACTGATGCGTGTGGTAACTCAATGTACCACTTTGCAGCATTGCCAGTAAGGGTGCAGGGGGAGACTCTGAGCCAAACACTATCATCTACCATGGAGTTCGCTACACACCATAGATGGTAGGTGGTGACATGTGTACCTGCATCATCCCCTTGTGTCCCTTCAAACTTTGGGATGTCGGAAGGTATCTTGTTGGAATAGTGGGTCTTGACCCAGGTTCAGAGTTAGTTGCGCCAAACAAATCCCTACACTACTGTCCCTTTCGGAATCAATCTATGGAGTGTGGACTGAAGTCTCACCCGAAGCAGTATGAGGGGATGCTGGAACCAAGTTTCCGCACCCAGACATCAGCGTGATGTCGTTTTATGCCCTAAATTTGCCTTCATGCAGATCGATAAACCTTTAAGTCTTATCGATATAACTTCCTTGAATCGGCCTCTAGACCTCCGCGAAGGTCTATGACTAGCCTTTGCAGACCTTGAATAGGCTAATCAGCCACTTACACGCATCTAAGACTATTCTTAACCCAACAATTATTCAAGACTGCTTAAGTGTTGGATAGCTTTAACATGCAATAGTATAATCTTCGTGTAAACACTTAATGTCAATCGCATTCATATAATATTATAAATCATGTAAAGTTGTGCATCAATACATCATTCTTTCATACAAGCATTATTTATCACATCATAAAGTGCATTCATACGTAACAGGATTAAATGGGTAGACACATGAATTTCAATAATAATCTCCTTTATTGATAATCAAATCAGGTTACAAACTCAAGACTTCCTTGAGCACTCAGCTGCGGACTCTACTCTAGACCTCTGCGCACACAACTGCAGAGCCTTTCCTTTTACTCTCTTTCACTAACCCTTTAGACTCTTTCCATAGACTACTTCCTTACTTTTTTCTTTTAGACATCCCTAAGGCACTTTTATTTATACAATCCCATGGTCCGCAAACCTTGGGTAGATCTTCAAAAGCCGACTCAACTTACATAAAAGAAGGGTAAAACCCTTTTTGACTCCTTTACTATCTATGCACTCCGCGACCATAATTTTCGGAGACTTTACATTGTATATAACAAAACCTGGGCTTTTGCCCCAAAATTGACCCAGGGGACCCCACCCTAATAGGCCCCCAACACAAAGATCGTGACTCACCCTTGAGTCACTCAGCTGGCACGAATATCTTGCTACGAAGATCCCCCAGCTCCACTTGTGCAACCTCTACTTCAGTCGCGCTCTATGTGGCTGCTTGCTTGATCTGTTCCACGAGCTGCTCTATGGATGGTCCTGCACTGTCCTGCTTGATCTTCTGCTACGTACTCTGCAAGTTCGCCAATTTTTCCTGAATATTGGCAGAGATGATGTAGGCCTCATCCAAATAAGGCCCCAATCTAGTCTTAAGGATGACCTATTTCTTCTACATTGCTTCCACCTGTGTAAGCAGCTGCTTAGCCTCCTGTACCTTGGCGAGGCGTTGAGCTGTAACAACGGTGCGTGCTGTCACCCTTACTTCATCATATTGTTGTTGTAACTCATGGATTTCTGTATTCAATATCTATATGTTGGGATCTTCCTGCAGAGTCGTTACTACCTCCATAGCCTACTCAAATAGCGTGATGCAATCCCCGACTGTGGCATCCACCATCGCGACTCCATCCTTAACAGTGGCTTCGCGTTGTTCCCTAACCTCTGGCAGGGTGGAGGGTTGTGACTTCAACTCCAGTTCTATTCTCTTCATGTTTAACTCAAACTGGACTTGGGCCACCTCGGTCTTGGCGTTGCGCATGCCCGCAACAAGCTTTATGATCTTTGCCTCCAACGGTGCTTCCTCTGGTATGTGCAACTCTGGCACTATTCTACAAGCTTTTGCTACTACGGCCGCTATCTGAGTGCTCTGCACTTGTATTGTCTCAGTTGCCTTTAGTGCCTCTATCTTTTCAGTGAACATCTTCTCATTGTTCGCCCTATATTCACTAATTAGTCTTAGCGTGCGCTGCTCTCGTACTCTGAACTCTGCTGTCACACCTACCTGTAGCGTGTGAAGATATTCATTGGGCAACGCAGTGAGGTTTAGTCGGATTTTTTTGAAAGAAATTATGATGACCTTATTATTGGTCGCCTCTGCACTAAAGGATCCATTTGGTAGCGCGACTACCCAGAGATCAAGTGACCTAACCACCTTTGTTTCTTGACTAGTTCCCAGTGCCAATCTTTCATGTGGAGTGCTTACCTGCCCTGCGCTCACCTAGATCCTACTGGTTTGGATCTGCAGCTTGCGCAAATCTTTATGAATGGTACTTAGCGCCTGTTGTTGTTGTTGTTTGAACTTCTGCAGCAGTTCCACTGTGGTATCACGTGCCTTACCTCCAATTTCATCAAGGTCACCTTATATCAAAGTGATTGGATCCAGCGATGGCTTTGTTGCTTTTGACTTCTTCTGCGGTCCTTCCTTCTGTTGATCCCTGTATCTCGTTATTAAGAAGGGAGTGTTATGTTCTTCATAATCGCCACCGCCCTGCTCTGACTGCTCCTCCTCCTCTATTTGGGGCGAAGGAGACTTACCACTGTGCTCGGAGTCACACTCTTCTTGTTCAGCCTGCTACTTTGTGGCGCGCTCCTTTTCCACCCGGTCCTTCTCCTCGACCTCTTTTCTGTGCTTCTCAGCCAAATGTTGGACCTTCTGCTTTGCTGCCTCCTTATTTTTCTTCTCTACGGATTTGTTGGTGCAAGCAGCCAGATCATATGGAGTATGCCAATTTGTCAGCCAGTGCTTGATGACCTCCTGAATAGCATCATCTGTAGCAAGGTAAGGCAGGTCAAACCATCTTTGTTGTGGATCCTTCTATGCCCTAATGTATACGCGGTGGAAGTCAACTTTAAACTCCACATACTCTGAAATTTTTTCAAATACCGATGGGGAAAACCACGGCTTTTGGTTGATGGCCATGTGAATGCTCACCTCCATCAATACCCAGAAGACTTTGGTCTCTATGACGTGCATGGCGTCCTTTCTTGCCAAGAGGGATGCAAATTGTGCAGCCTCCAGCAAATCTTTCTCCATGGGAGGAAATTGATTGTCCTCTGGCAGATCCCAAGCCACTAATATGATGGAAAGTAAAAATCACACGTAGTGGAATATTTTACTCTCATCCTATGCCTCTCGATAGTTCACAAGGAACTCACTACAAAGGTAGCATGACCAATTCAATTGCACACCCTCCGCGCACTATGCAGCTAGTGAAATAATTGGCATCGGAACCTCGTCCGTGCGGCATTTTCCCATGACTTTGCAAGCAAGGATCTGCATAGTAATTTTTACAACGAGGTTGGTGATTGAGGTAATAGAGTACCCACATGACTTCTTCACGAGCTTCAATTCTCCTTCATTTTCTCTGTGAGGTCATGCTCGCTCGTCTTTCTGCCAAACTCCTTCACTGGATTCAACCCTGAGTGCGGAAACAGCGTGATCCGTTGGATCAACATATCAGTAATAGGGATCGGTGCTCTCAGCCACAACCATTCGTCATGTACCAAGGTCAACAACTGCTTGATAACAATAAGGTTGATGTTGGAGCGGTGGTAGCGGGGCACCCACAACAAGTTCAACAATCCTGACTGATTCACTCCGCGAATCCACTCCACAGGCTCCAATGCAGTGACACCTGATTCCTTGTAAAATACTATTTTCATGTAGTTCTTTGTTGCAAGGTGGGGGAACCTCTCATGGTCTTCCAAATCCCAGTCCTTCGGGTTTAAATGGGGAATCAGCGCCAAGCGCAGACCTTCAAAAGTGATGGCCTCCAGTAGTAGTGGTGTGTTTAAGAGGAATTTTCCTGCATCTGGGTCCTTGGGGACCTTCACTTTTCCCTTATGCGGAGGGATATAATCTAGCAGTTTGGAGATAGGCTCCACCCCCTCGGCATCTATATCCTTCGTGCCTTCTTCAGCCTCCAAATCGACCACTTTCCCCTTATCCTTCGTTGGTTGTTTTTCCTTCTTCTGAGCTTGGGTAGCAGCATGCTTCCTCAGTGACTCGTGCACCGGCATTAGCTTCTTCTATTTGTCTTTCTTGGGCTTGGGGGCTTCCCTCACTGATGTAGGCTTCGGCCAAGGAAACCTTGGTGCCGTAGGCACAACAGCCGGAGCCTCCATGCTCACAACCTCTAGAGCAGCTCCTTCAGAGGTGACATCCCCAAGAGTACTCATAGTTTTCGTGGGGCTTGATCCTAAGATATTTTCCAGGATGAATTTCTGATTTACCTCTGATAACTTGGAAAATGCAGGGCTCACGACTAAATCCTCCCAATACGTGCAATTCATACGCAATTGATAGCACAGCTCGATAAAAATTCTAAGGATGCAAATTGTTTTTCGTTCGATGACCACGCGTAATTTATAGGTGAATTCGAATTCAAATTCAACCGTTCCCATCAAAATTCATCCATAAATGTTGATTTGGCAGCAAATCTCCAAAGATTTCAGCCTTCATTACCTTAAATTCCGCCCCCCCACTCCTCTTAATCATCTTCTGGTAGTCGAATCATGAACAGTAACTGTAACGATCATCTTCTAGTTGTGTTGCGCAGTACCTCCCTCTATATCACAGCTCCCTTCACGCCTCTTCTGGTCCTATGACATCACCCTTTTTCGTGTAACCCCCCTGTCACGTAGCTTTACAAACTGAGCAGTGTAGTTTATAGTCCCGCGCCTCCTTGTAGCTACCTGGAGCGCTAAGAGTGTGCTACCATCATGTATTCATTAGGCCAAATCCCCGTGTATGGCTTCAATTGGCTTCCATTTACCCTTCCCAGAAATGGATCTCCATTCAACTTCGTGAGCTGAACTGCTCCACCATCTGTAATGTATTTGATAACATATGGTCCCAGCCAGTGCATCTGAAATTTTCTTGGAAACTTAGCAAACTTACTGTCATATAATTACACCAAATCATCTACCTTGAAGGTGTGCAGTTTGATGTGTCGATCGTGCTAAGATTTTTCACGTTCCTTCTAAACCTGCTGATGGATTCCAACCATAAATCTATCTTCCTCAAGCTCCATTAGCTGCCCGAGATGTTCTTCTAAGGCTCTACGGTCCACCATTCCTGTGAAAGGCACTATGCATAGACTAGGCACAATGTATTCCATAGGCATCACAACTTCTACATCATAGACCAACCTAAAAGGTGTCTGACATGTAAGATTTTTACAAGTAGTTCCGTAAGCCCATAATACTATCGGTATGTACACGTCCCAATCACTCCACTGCGCATTGCGAACCTTTGTCAGTGCATTCTCCAATATCTTATTAAAAGCCTCAATAGCTCCATTAGCCTAAGGATGATATGGCATACTCTTATAATGGTAAACCTAGAACTCTTCTGTCAGCGCGCAGATCATTTCATTAATAAAATGTGTACCGTGATCACTCATCAAAACCTTTGGGCAACCAAACCTGGTCAACACATATTCAAACAAGAACTTTGTTTTTGTTGCCCCTGTACAGTCTTTCACAGGTTGTGCCTCCGCCCATCTAGTCAAATACTCTGTCATGGTGATGATATAACATGCACCCGTCTTCTTGCCTAGGGGTTGAATTGGTCCTACAAAGTCAATTGCCCATTTCTCAAATGGCTGCAATGACACCTGCAGATTCAGAGGCAGCTCATCCCTCCGTGATGGCCTGCCTATTCTCTGACATGCATCACATGCCCTACAATATGCTTTAGAGTCTTTATGCAACGTCAGCCACCATAATCCAGCGCGTAAAATATTTTGTGTTGTTGCTTTTCCTGCATAATTCCCTCTCGCAGCTCCTCCATGAGCTTCAACGAGGATACTATTTCGCTCAAAATCAGGCACATAACATCGAAGTATTTCATCCAATCCCATCTTATACAAATGGCCCGCAATGACCGAAAAGTTTGTCGCGTGCACCACCAATTCTTTCTTCTGTTGACTGGTATATCCCTCTGTAGTCGTTCCTATAGTCAAGAAGTGGATAATATCCGCAAAGTGATTATTCGCTACACGCACCGTCAAGAACTGCACGTCAGGCAGCCCTTCATTCAAATTGGTAAGATCCTCTCCTGTTTCAATGCGCGACAAATGGTCAGGTATCGCATTCAATATTTTTGGCTTCACAATTACTTCAAAATAATATTCTTGAAACAACAACAACCATCTTCATATTCCCCCCCCCCCCCCCAACATAGGCTTGTTGACTAGATACTTTAATGCAGAATGGTCAGTGTACATTTTGAAATGTTCTCCTAGCAGGTAATGTTGGAATTTCTGGAGTATGTACACCATAGCCAACCCTTCGCGCTCTGTCGTCGAATAATTCTTTTTAGCTTTTGACAGCTTCCTACTTGCAAATGCTATAGGACGATCCAATTCTCCTTTGCCAACCTGTTTCAGAACTGCTCCTAGCGCAATACACAAGGCATCTACATGCAAGTGGAATTCCCTCTTCCAATTCAAGAATACCAGGATCAACGCAGTGACCATTTTTTCCTTCAATACATCCATACTGTAATGACATTCTTCATTCCAATAGAATGTAGCATCCTTCTTTAGCAACTTTTAGATATGCGCAGTAATCTAAGCATAACTCTTCATGCACTTTCGATAGTATCCAGTATGACCTAACATTGCGTGCAGTTGTTTGACACTTCTTGGCACCTCCAAATTAATTATTACTGCGATCTTAGCAGGGTCCACAATTAGTCCTTACTTGCACACCACATGACCCAGAAAAATTCCAATAGGGATGTAGAACAAGCATTTCTTCAGGTTCAACGCAATCTGATACCTTCAGCATGTATCCAACATTAAGCGCAAACTGGCTAAATGGCGCTTTACTAGCCCAAACACTGTCCAATCATCAAAATATACCTCCAAAAATTTTTGAATGAACTCTTTGAACGCCGTGATGACTACGCGCGAGAATATTTTCGGTGCATTCTTAAGTCCAAAAGGCATCACTATATACTTGAAACATCCCCATTCTATCGCAAAGGTGGTCTTAATCCTATCTTCTAGCGCAATCTTAATTTGATGGTATCCAAAGAACCCATCAGTGAATGAGTAGGCCTCTTATCCTCCAACATTATCCAGTACTTCGTGTGTGAACAGTGTTGGAAAAGGATCATGAACACAAGCATTGTTAAGCTTCCTAAGGTCTACGTGGATCCTTATTTCATAATTTTGATTATTTTCCTGAACTACCATTGAGCTCACCCAATCATATTCCTCCACAGGTTCAATAATACCTACTGTTATCACTTAGAACTAAAATTGATATATGTAACTTTTCATCCTAGCCCGATGACAAAGGTCAGTGCTAGTCTATTTTTGTTTTAATTTTCTTCCCTTAGAATCTGAACTTTTGAAGAGTTTTTGAGTCAAGTTATTCTCAGCTCCCATTGGTTCCCCTTCATCTACCATTGTTTTATAGCCACCTATTATCTTATGTCAGTCACCGTGCCTTTTTGTAATTTCGCAGCGCAATCCCAATTAGGCAATTTCGCAGCGCAATCCTGATTAGGCAGTTTCGCAGCGCATCATTCAAATTTAAAACTGACAGCGCTGCGAAATCATGGATTCGTACATTTCGCAGCGAATCTTTCCTGAAATGTCAAGTCCGTTAGGTGATTCATAGGCCGTGTCTTCTCATGTCAGCTCATGTACCCCTCTTATCACATTTCACCACTCATTGCCACTATCACCACCACTAGATCTGTTGATACGCACGAATCATCATTTCCAAGAAAGACCACCATGCATAAATCTTAATGATTGTCGTAAGTCTTGCATGAATGACAAATCTGCAAGATTACAACTTGAAAGATTTTAAGCGGAAAAATTTAAAATTCAACTACAAATATAATCAAGCGAGGCTGATAATCAAGTGAGGCTGAATTCAAATAGAAGCTGAATCACAATTCCAACCGGAGCTGGTAGTCATTGTTTGCGAAGATTTGGAAGAATCAATGGAGAAAAAGGAGCACAGATCCGGCAAATGTCTAAGGACTGAGCCTGAAGGCTTAGATATAACGCTGAGAAATAAAGAGGTGGAGAAAGCATTTAAAAAGGCCGGGTGCTGGAATTTTTGTAAAAAGTTACAAGGAGGACACGCACAGGTAACTAAAGAATTTGCACTTAACTTCACAGGCTTGAATTCAAAAGTAGCCATGATAGAATTGCAGGTTTCGCCAGAAGTGATATCTACTGTGAAAGAAATCCCACGAGGACAAGAGCAATGGTTTAAAAACTTCAAGTTTGACATGAATCCTTGCAAGGAGTTTTTGAAGGATGAATTTGTAAATGAAGATTTAAGTAAGGCAGTGCCCAGGAGTTATGTCAAAGAATATTATGCTCATTTACTCACCTACATACAGAAATATCTGACTTGTGAAGAAAGGTATAACAAGGTTTACTCTTACCATTTTAAACTCCTTTTGCATTTCACCGGGAAGGTCTCCATAGACTTACCTTTTTATCTTTTCCGTAGTTTGAGTAAGATGTGTGATAAGGTACAGCTGAGGAAAGAGGATTGTGAAACCTCTTTGTTTCATCATGGTTTGATCAAACTACTGGTTTTAGATGGGCTCCAAAAGGTAGACAGAGATTGGAATTCATTCATTTTTATGGCTGGCTTCAAAAGCCAGACTGGCCTCACTCCTCTACCTGCTAGAGATTTACAATAGCTAAGCTCCAAACAGAAGCAAGAGCTAAAAGAGTTCCAAATTCACAAGTAAGAAAACAAGTGAAGCCACTCATCATCCAAGATCAACCTCAGCAATCAACTAAGGAAAAAGCTCATGGTAAAAAGACTGTACCTGAAACAAGCACATCTGAAGTAGTCTCAAGGATAAGAACAAGAAGCCAGATGAATAAGGAAAAAGGTAAAGCTATAGCAGTCGAAGAAAGTCCAGTGTCCAAGGGAAGTTTAAATGACTTATCACAGGCTATCGACTTTGAGCAGTCTCTACCAGTTCAAATTGAGTTGATACAGTCAGAACAAGAAAGCACCAAGAAAGCCAAGGCCTCAAAAAGGCTTAAATTTGACGAGCCAGCTGAAGAGTTTGTTTTTAAACCTAGAAGACCTATGACAAGGAGATTCCAGCAAGTACAGGAAGCACTACCAAGAACAGAGGAAACAGGGGAAGGGACACAACGTTGGCAAAAGAAAAACACAGGAAAAACAGTCATTACATCTAAAGAAGATAATATAGCAGACCTGAAGAGCCAATTAGAATCAGCTAAGCATGAGATTTCCAAATTGAAGAAAGTTGCTAGAAGACATGCAGTCATACAAGCAAACTATTATAGAATTAAAACTCTATGGGAAGAGAATGCAACTGTAGAAGTGGTTGATTGCAATACACAATCTCACACCTGGACAGTACCAGCAATCAAAGAAGCCAAGTACATCAGAATGATCAATATGCAACTGAGAGCTGGGAATAAGGTTATGAAGAAACAAATTGAAGATCTGAAGGCACAGCTAAGCCAGCTTAAAGGACTTGCTAAATGAGTTTTCATTTCAAGTAAGATTTTGTTTCAAAATTTTGATAAGTTTGCTTGATCTTATCTTTCTGAAGAAATCTAAATCCCTATTCGGCCTTTGGAAAATCTAAAGAAGTTTTTGGCAATCAAGCACTCGGTTAATAGAGGTCTCAGGTTAAAAACAAGTTGTTTTAAATAACTCAGTAGTTTCGTAGCGCGCTACGAAACTGCTGAAAGTGATGATTTCAACATAAATCAAGCAGTTTTGAAGTTGAAGCGGGAAAATTTTGAAGGACAGCTGTGTACAACGAGAACACCTGAAGTTACAACAACCAATCAGACTAGCACAAGTGGAAATAAATAGTTTGAATCAAAAAGTGGCATTTTGTCATATCATAAGGAAATTGAAGCATGTATCAGACAGCTTGAATACGTTTTCCTTTTTGTTTTCGAAACAGTGGATGACACATCATCAAATCAGGTTTCATAACAGCGGACAGCACATCAAAACGTGGCCACCATCATATTTTGAGGGACAACAATTAAAAAACCGACTTATGAAGATTTGAAGATCATAAAGCCGAGAAGCAAGGATAGTCTCCTAATTTTTCTGGACAGTAAAGAAGATACAGCATCCAAGGTCAACATGGAGCATTAAACACCCATCTCAGCCAAACTGAAAGAGAACCAGATGTCATAGAAAGGAATCATCTTAATTATAGCCATCATGCATGTAATATGGAGTTAGAGTCATAGTTGATTTAGATCTCTAAAAACTCCAGTCAACACTTTGTTGTATTTATTAAGTAGTTAGAGTTTAAGAGTTGTCAGTAATAGAAGTAGTTTTTGAATTCCCCTCATGCTGGAGGAGGAATCTCGATCAGTTAGAATAAGAGCTCTATATATAGCTGAAACAGCAATGTAATCAGGGTTAGAAATTTTATGGAAAAGCTTGTATTTGGCCTATATAAGACTCATTTTCAGTAATACATGCTTGACTTTACTTCTCAGGATTCATGAAGGATTTTTTATGTTCAGAATATGTGATGTTGTCCTTTTCTTAATTCTTACAGTGGTATGGATGTATAATCACTCAGAATTCACTGAATGTGCTCTGACTTCCTGTATACATTTATAAACTGTGTGGTCCCATATGAGTTTATGTTCTGAATGTTTAAATGTTGAATGCCCTGACTTCCATGTAAGGTTGAGTTCATTGTTATATTGAGGTGTTGTTGACTCCATAAGCCCAATGGATAGTTGTTTAATGTGTTTACACCATTCATATTTTTCACAGTTGTTCTATAAGAGTTAGCCATCTTATCTTTAATCAAAATCATTAATCCATCAAGAGAGAGCCCTCTCAGGTTGAGGTGGGTAAGCCTCAGCCTAAAGTAGGTTTGAAATAGTTACTTAGAGTCAACCTGACCAGCAGCCTATCAGGATCTGATTTTGAGATAACACCTTCTTCAATCATCTTGTCCAACTCTAAGCAGACCTTTTCTTTATACTTTGGATTAAGGAAGTATGGCCTATGCATGATGGGCTTTGCATCCAACTTCAAGGTAATCTTCATTACACCCAGATCTCCTATGATACCTTTCAGGTCTCAAAATTCTGATATTCATGGAGCAACTCAGTGACTTTATCTACTGTAGCATCATCCCAGTATTCCCCAATATTTGCAAACTTCAACTCCGCCTCTGTGCCAATGTTTACTTTCCTAGTTTTTAGTGGCAGGGTGATGTCTGGATTCTCTATATGAGGTCCTTCAACTTTGCGGTGACCTTCTGCTTCTGGAATTTTAATATTCCTTGGATCCATCTCCTTCAGCAGTCACATTATAGCATTCCAGTGCATGGCGCAGTTGGGTGCTCCAATATGGTTGAATCAATTCTAAAGGATCCTAAGGTATTCTGAATATTGTTGCCTTAACCTCTCGTAGCACTTCGCGATGCTTTCAAACCCATCCTCAAAACTAAATGTCATAAAAAATCCTTCCCTTCAGATATCCCACTCCACAGTGCCATGGCGGAGATTCGTTTCCAGGTACCAATTGATAAGAATGATGTCCAAAGTGTGACAGAATATATGCACCCACTCTAGTTGCGGCTATGTTCCATAGACCTTAGTCCATTTTGCTAAATGATTGCGCAGATCATTTCTTCCATCGTATTTCTCAGTTAGCCAAACATTTGGGCGACCAAACTGCAATCTCATCATTCTTATGTACTCACGCATTATTAAAAACTATCTTTATGCATACCCAACCATCATGCGAGCATAGCGCGCAACACCTAATCTAGTGCTTGGAAGTGATATTTCTTAGGTACTTCCCTTTCAAATGCATCCAAAATTTATCTACATCAGTTAAACTATCATAATAAGGTAGATTTCTTACCTCTGATGATACACAGCGTAGCGATTTAGTCATCATATTACACCGTAGCATAGATACTTCATGCAATCTTTTCTGCCAATGCTCCAACTCTTCATCTAAATCTGATGTACAGGAACTTTCACAGTCCCATGCAATTCATCCATCAGTTGTCGAATTAACCCAGTTTTGATCTCGCATTGTTATTTTGTAGATCTCGTCCAAATCATCGTCGCTTTCCTCATAATTGTGGACCAGTTCAATATAGCACGGTCCTTCTGCAAGGTCCAATGGGACTACAACGTAGAGTGATTTTCTTTCAAATGACATTGTCCACTTCTTCAAATTGATTACCCCATTCATGTCAATAGCCCAATCAATTCCTAGGAGTGCGGGGTATGGATTTCTATCATCAACAATCTCTATCACTTCAAAATCGGCCAACGCACTCATACTTTCTATATCTACGGTCACTCCATGCAATCGCCCCATAGGGATAATCTTCTATTGGTTTTCCATCCTCAATTGAATTGAAGACCACTGCAGCGCAGGTCTCCCCATTCTTTCCCATGTCTGTTTAGGAAAAATGTTCACATCCAACCCCAGATCCAAAATGACTTGGTCCATCTCATAGTCTCCTATTTGTGCGGTGAGTGTCATCTCACGCCCTGTTCTCATCTTGTGTTTTCCTATTTTTCTGACTGCGTGGTGTCTTTCAGGAGAACTTTCCTTACCAGCACACTTATTTATCAGTTCTTGTAGCCCTTTCATGACCTTGCTATCGCGCAGTAGCTTCATACAAGTATCCAAGAAAGTAATAAGCATGGATGGGTCAACCTCTTCAGATACCTTGTCCTGACTTCCTAAGGTAGAGGCCCCAGCAAAGATTTTCTTTGCTTCCATGAATGCTCCTTCGCATGCTCCAAGTCAAACCCAACTTATTTTTCTGGAGCCCTGTGGACCCATTCACTTTCTTCATGTTGTTTCCTTTTATCATCACTAGTCATCATTCCACTTCGCAGCACAATATTTTTATTAGGATCCTCCTCGTGGGGCTTGGCCCTCATCATTTGTAAATTATGGGTAGGTTGTTGAGGTTGTGCCTTCTTCTCCTACATCTTAGCTATCAATATAGGGCATTCTTCTATAGTGTGGTCAAACTGAGTACAATACCTGCATGACGGGCATTTCTGGTTTGTACACTCCAGTGCATAGTGTCCTAGTACTCCACAATTATAGAAAATAACTTGCCCTCGACCTCTACTAGGTCCTCCTCCTCCTCGGCCTCGTCCGCGCACCTGGTATGCTCCGCGCGCTCCCCAGTGCCTTGATTCAGAGGCCGAGTTTTTATTTACATTCGATACGCAGGCATTCTTTCCATCATTAATTCATAGCTACGGCAGTTACGCTCATCGTGGCCCTCTGATTTACAGAAATTGCAGAATAACTATTGCAGCGTCTGTACAAAATTTTGCAGAAAGTGACAATTGTACGTTACATGTTTTCCAGCTACCATACATATAGCGCACCACACCGTAGGCCCTGTACTTGGTCCTACAGCAGCCTCCTACCTCAGAGGCATTAGCCCTCCTCTTGTAATATAATTTGCAAAGATAGGGTAGTGATCTTTATCATGCCCCTGGATTTTACATTTGAGGCACCAAACTTCTCCATGCACCTCGGTCAAGCTGCTTTTTCCCTTTTCAAGCTCTATAATTCCAAGCAAAGATTCTACAATTCCACGTGAATCTATTGACCTCCCAAAGCAGCATCCTAAATAGGTGTTTCATGGAATCTCATTGCAATTTCCAGGTCTTCCGCCTGGGTCCCTATCTTTTGTTGTGATAAAGCAACCCTTAGGTGGGGCAGGAGCAAGGCTACAAAAAATTTGCGATGCTAATTATTTGTGAGATTCATGTTGGCTTTGTGGATCTGGCACTTCAATATTTCCCAGGGCGTTTCACCAGGCCTCATCATGATTTCCTAAATTCTAATGACTGATTGTGATTCAGAATTGGGCCTACCGAATTCCTTATTTAGAGCAATATGATTGTCCTCTAACGATGCCAATGGGTTATCGGTGTAGTACTTAATGTACAATGTCAATGCGTGATATTATAGTGCAATAACCAACTGCGTCTTCTTTATATGATCATATGTAATATTCTGGGTCATCCATACAGCCTTCGTAATGAACCAAAAATGATCCAGGTCCTCACTTCCAAGCCCTTGAAAACAGAAAACTTCATGGTATTCGACATATTGAACGGTGGCAGAGGTGGTGGTGGTGTGAGTGAAGGTATATGTTGTGGAGGTGAAGGTGGAGGTGGTGTGGGCAGATGATGTATTCGCGAAAAACCCTGCTTTATCCACTATAGAGCGCTTCGCAGTGAGGCATGTACCGCTCCCTCATCATCACTCGAAGGAGGTTCTATCAATGGGCTATATTCATGACCTGCTCTCTCCTGAGTTCTAAATAATTTTCCACTTCGCGTAGATCCAAACATCATGGCAGTGGCATAACCCTCTTTTCACATAAGAGCATTTTAACCCAAGTATTCAAAGATATCAAATACTTACCTCGCGGTCCCTTGAAAAAACGTCGCTCTACTTCACTGCAACTGACTGAGGTATCAACCATGAATTCTATCATGAATCCTCCTATGACTCGATCAAGCCAGTGATCGACAGGGCACGCGATCTTATCTTCAGAAGCTTCCAACCTTCGCACTAGCTCTGGGGTCCACACTATTGGACCATCAAGTTTCCACCTTCATGTGTCGTCTACCAATTTAGCGATCCACTCGTACAGTTCAATCGAGAAGGTGTGAAGAAAATTTCATGCGTGGATTTCTATTCTCTTGCACCGCGAATTCATGGATCTTTCTATCCAACCACTTCTCAATTTCTTTCTTTGTCGGATTACAATGATGCGACATCACACATATCTTTATGTAGATCCTGGTCCCGAAAACGAAACCATTTGTTGGCTTAGTGGGTCCTGACCCAGGTTTAGAGTTGGTTGCACCAAAACAATCCCTACACTACTGGCCCTTTTGGCATCAATACATGGAGCGCTGACTGAAGTCTCACCCGAAGCAGTATGGGGGGATGCTGGAACCAAGTTTTCGCACCCAGAGAGTAGTGTGATGTCGTTTTATGCCCTAAAACTTCCTTTGCACATATCGATAAACCTTTAAGGCTTATCGATATAAGTTCCTTGAATCGGCGTCTAGACCTCCGCAAAGGTCTACGACTAGCCTTTGCAGGACTTGAACAGGCTAATCAACCACTTACGCGCATCCCATACTATTTTTAACCCAGAAATTGTTCAGGCCTGCTTAAGTATTGGATAGATTTAACATGCAATAGTATAATCTTCATGTAAACACTTAATGTCAATTGCGTTCATATAACAGGATAAACCATGTAAATTCGTGCATCAATACATCACTATTTCATACAAGCGTTATTTATCACATCATAAAGCGCATTCATACATAACATAAGTAAATGGGTAGACACATGAATTTCAATAATAATCTCCTTTATTGATAATCAATTCAGCTTAGAGACTCAAGACTTCCTTGCACACTCAGTTGCAGGGGTCCGCGCACTCAGCTACAGACTCTACACTAGGCCTTTGCACAAACAACTGAAGAGCCTTTCCTTTTACTCTCCTGTGCTAACCCTCTAGACTCTTTCCATAGACTACTTCCTTACTTTTTTCTTTTAGACATCCCTAAGACACCTATTTATACAATACCATGGTCCGCAAACCATGGGTAGATCTTCAAAAGCCAACTCAACTTACATAAAATAAGGGTAAAACCCTTTTTGACTCGTTTACTATCTACGCGCTCCGCGGCCACAATTTGCAGAGACTTTACATTGTATATAACAAAACTTAGGCTTTTTGTCCCAAAATTGACCCACGAGAGTTCCATAAGTTTTGTCTCATGTTTGAATATCAACTGTTTCAAAGGTGTAAATAGTTTACGATCCATCACTAGAGGAAGGATAGTTTGAACCGTCATTACCCCCTTATAGGGGTTGCGGTGGATTCAAAATAAGATATTGTTACTGCTCAATGGGGAAAGGATTGTTTAGGACCACTAGGGTCCAGTCAATGTCCTTTTGAGCAAGAAGATATGTGCATTCTTGAAGATGAGGACATATGTGTGCCATGTGGTCCTCTGCATAGAATTTGCAAGGTAACTTGACAGTTTTTTCCTTTCCACTATCAGATTTTTCAGTAGCTTTCTATCTAGGGTTGTGCTACATAGCAGACTGCTCTTTTCAGAAGGAGAGGTATTTTTCTTTTTCTTCTTGTTATTGTCGCTGGGTTTTTGTGTAGACTGCACAAATTTTATCCTAGCGGTTGGAAGAGGAGATGATTTGGTAGAAGGAGCGACATCGACAAACAACTGGGCAATGCGCCCACTGAGTTGTTTTACAGCAGATCCAGAGGTAGCACCGATGAGACTGTCAACGTGAGCAATGGGTTGTTGAGTAGCAGGAGCATTGGAATTTTGAGGGGCATGGGGGATTACATCATATAGTGTGCTACACTGAGAGTAAATTAGATTTAAATGTTGGACATGGCGAATGGATTGGTCTTCCATGACTGTACCACCTACAATTTCCTTATCAATTTGAGGAAGAAGTGATTTGCAAAACCAATCTACTAACAAGTAATCTGGAATGGGAGGTTTGACAAGCCTCTGCCTATGTCTCCATTCATGTATGTGATCAAAGATGTGGGTGGATGTGTCTTGGCATAAGGTAGCAAGGAGTTTCGCTCCAGTTTCGTAGCAGATAGGAAGTTGAAAGTGCTTTAAAAATTCCATTTCCATGGCACCAAAGGTATTGACTGACATGTGTGGTAACTCAATGTACCACTTTGTAGCATTGCTAGTAAGGGTGTGGGGGAAGAGTCTGAGCCAGATACTATCATCCACCATGGAGTTCGATACAAACCATAGAAGGTAGGTGGTGACATGTGTACCTGCATCATCCCCTTGTGTCCCTTCAAACTTTGGGATGTCGGCGGGTATCTTGTGTGGGATTGGGAGCCAATGCAAGTTATGATATATGGGGTCATTAGTCAATTTATACAAATCGGGGATATCAAGTGTTGCCAAAAAATGAAAAGGATTAGGTTCCCCCGAGAATGAAAAGGATGATGAAGAATGACTTGAAGGACCTTGGGGTCCTCCCATCATGTTGTTTCCAACAGGATACATAGGATTTGGTGGATAATAGCCTCCTTGTTGTTGTGGAACAATAAATAGTGGCGGTCCATAAGGGATATTAGGTTGGGGGAATATTTATTTCCCCCAAGATAAAATGTGCCCCATTGACTCAATTGAGGTTGAGGAGGGGGTTCCCAAATAGATGGAGCATAACCAAGTTGAAGGATTCCACTAGCCATATAGTTTGTCGTAGGCACATCACTGACACTAGAATAGTGTCCCCTTGGAGGAGGTAAGTTGTTCAATGATGATCAATATTTTCCTATAGGCGAAGGGGGGACAATAATGCCCCAGACTGGTATATGCATGTTGGGAACACTGGCCCCAAGCATCTGACCATGGGGATTTGAAATTAGAAAAGGGTTCCAACCAAAAGGGTTATTGAAGGTAGCAGTGCTAACCACGTTACTAGGAGCGATAACCAGAGGTTTAGGAGTAGACACAAAAGGGGAAGAAATCGAGATGTACTAGATTCCACTCATAGTAGGTTTAACTAGGTTGCTCGGACTAGGAATAGTCTGGATAGCAGGGTAAACAATCAGTTGTGTGTTACTGACTATAGGCAAGGGAAGTGATGGTGGACCAAATTTGACCAAAAAATACCATGACCCATTAGTCGTCGAGGGAATGTTGGATGTGGGTACTAACGAAGAAATGATAGGTATAGGTTCTACTTGAATCAACACTGGTCCATGAGGATCAGTGAGGGGAGGATTGTAAGGAGGTACAACTTATTCGTTAAAGAAGTCCTCAAGTAGTATGTTTTCTTGGGAAGTTTTATATGATTCAGGGTTAGACACTGGAGACTGATTTCCTGAAGAGGGAGAATCTAGATCACCAAGGCTCGACCGATCCTCCAGGGTCAGTGGAGGAAGACCTTGTTGTCGCCTCGATTGATGATGGGGGTCATATGTAGCCATGATGACTGGTATATTTTATCCAAAAATATTAAAGTGATATTTATTATAGTCTCAGTGATAAAAAACCAATGCCTAAAAATCAAAAAATGTTCTAAAATTCAAACAACAAATAGTCAGGGGATATGACTTTGTCTTATAAGCATTGTTTTCTAGAGATGAAACCCAGTATCACAATGGCTAAAAGAAAGAGATGGCTAAATGTACATATATGATTACTCCTGAGCTTCACCCAAACCTTATATTTAGGGGCCAATTACTCTCTTGAAGACGAGAGCCCTCCCAAAAACTGAAGACGAAGTATGTTCATCTGTTTAGGTACCAAGACAACCCACCCCAGTCACCTTGTGTTCATCCCTAAAACTTTTGGCCACTAAATATACCTCAAATCACAGACACCACCAAGGCGGACATGGTCATAAATAGTACATTGTGTGGGAATGTGTTATGAAACCAGCTCACAAAAAGATAGAAAAGAGAGATCAACGCCTTAGAATTCAGCCTCTTCGAGGGGGCAACCTCCTTTACATTACACAAATGAACAATTCTGCGATGATTCAAATGAAAAAACCTCCTTTCTATATATATGAGTCTAAGGATTCACAATATAACCCAGCCGACCTAACAATAATAATATAAAGCCACAAAAATAACAATAGAGGGATTCTATGGGGCACAGTAATAACAATATGGGGACAACAGGGGTACAACAATATTAATAAGGGATACAACTACAATAGTAATGGTGTAATCACTAGTATTATAGGGACCCAACATGCCCCTCTCCTTCAAAAAAGTGTTGTCCTCAACGCTTGAGTAGTTCTGGATGCTTCTGTATAAAATTCTCATCCTCCCATGTGGAATCTTCAGCGGATAAGTTCTTCCACTTGATAAGATACTCTGAAATTGATCGATTTCGTAACTGTCGAGTTCTTGTTTCTGTGACTGCTTCTGGTTCCAATATAATTTTTCCTTCCTCGTCAAGTTCTGGCAATATTGTTTGAACTGGGAGCTTGTCGCCTATAACCTTCTTTAAACATGAAACATGGAAAACTGGGTGCAATCGAGAAGCAGCGTGAAGCTCCAATTTGTATGCCATAGTACCAATATTTTGCAACACCTTGTGTGGACCATAATACTTTGGTGAAAATTTATTATCCTTCTTAGCTTGCTTGAGGGACATTTGCTTATATGGTTGTAGCCATAGGAATACCCAATCACCTACATCAAAACTTCTTTCACTACGATGTTGATCTGCTTGTTGTTTCATTCTATTATGTGCCAACACGAGGTTATCCTTTAAGAGTTGGAGGACTTGTTGTTGATGTTCGATGTGATGTTCCACTGCTTGAACCTTAGAATTTTCTCTTAAATATGATGTGATGGATGGTGGCTGATATCCATAAAGTTCCATAAATGGGGTCATTTTTGTTGCTCTATGGAAGGAAGTGTTATACCACCATTCAACCAGAGGCAACCATTTGACCCATTGTGTCTGTTTATCAGATACAAAGCAATGAAGATATCCTTCCAAACATTTGTTTACTATCTCAGTTTGCCCATCAGATTGAGGATGATAAGATGAGCTATGAGCTAACTGAGTACCAAGACAAGAAAATAATTCTATCCAAAAATTTCCAGTGAAAATGGGATCTCTGTCACTTACAATAATCTTTGGGTTTCCATGTAGCTTTTGAATTGTTTCCATAAATGCAGTAGAAACTGTACCGGATTTAAATGGATGTGATAATGCACAAAAGTGTGCATACTTGGTAAGTATGTCAACTACCACCATGATGACACTCTTTCCCTCAGACTTGGGTAAACCTGTGATAAAATCAATTGAAACCTCCTCCCAACGTTGACTTGGAATGGATAAAGGTTGTAATAGACCTGGTGTCTTAATTGTTTCAACTTTATTTTGTTGGCAAACCA
The DNA here is from genome assembly GCA_031772625.1 of Pinus tabuliformis. NCBI lineage: Eukaryota > Viridiplantae > Streptophyta > Pinopsida > Pinales > Pinaceae > Pinus > Pinus tabuliformis. Next base: position 297,754,691 of record CM062817.1, on the reverse strand, counting down.
AACATTCCGCCACAAAATTTTGAATATCTGATTTAAGGCCCTCCCAAAAAAATTCCTTCTTAATCCTGTGGTAAGTTTTTAAAAATCCTGAGTGCCCTCCTAATGGAGAAGTGTGCAATTCCATAAGAATCTTTTGTTTTAGCAGGGAATTCTTACAAAGGTATAAGTGATATTTGTACCATAACGAATCATTTTTCTAGCTAAATGTATCAGACATATTGGAGTCTTGTTGTAACTTTCGAATAAGTGCCCACACTTCTTCATCATTCTTCCATTCCTCCCTTGCTTTGTTTATCCAATCTGGTTGGATAATAGAAATGGCACACAACAATGTTTCCACATCCTCATCCTTTCTTGAGAGTGCATCTGCCACCACATTTTTCTTCCCTTTTTGTAGATGATTTCAAAGTCATAACCCAACATCTTTGTGACCCACTTTTGTTGCTCTTCAGAGGATAATCTTTGTTCTAAAAAGCATTTAAGGCTATCATGATCCGTTTTTACCTTGTAGTGTCTTCCCATTAGGTAGGGTCACCATTTCTTAAGTGCATGGAGTATTGCCAACATTTCCTTCTCATAAATAGCTTTGTGTAAAAACTTTCCCTTGATTGGACGACTTTCAAAAGCAATGGGTCTTTCATCTTGCATTAAATCAACACGAATTCCATTTCCTGAAGCATCGCATTCCATAATAACGGTTTTTGTGAAGTTCGGTGTAGCTAAGACCGGTGCTTGGCACATTTCCTCCTTAAGATGCTCGAAGGCCTTTGTTGCTTCTGGAGTCCATGAAGATGCATCTTTCTTCAATAATGTTGTTAGAGGTGCTGCTATTCTCCCATAATTCTTAACAAACTTGCGATAATACCCTGTCAACCCGAGAAATCCTTGCAGATGCTTTATGGATGTGGGGATTTTCCATTCCTTAACGGCTTTAATTTTGCTAGGGTCTACCTTAACTCCTTCATAAGATACAATATGACCCAGATATTCCACCTCTTGTACTCCAAAGAAACATTTGGATCTTTTTGCATATAATTGTTTCTCCTCCAATAGTTGTAGCACCCTGTCAACATGTTCAACATGATCCTTCCAAGACTTGTTGTAGATTAGTATATCATCAAAAAAGACTAACACAAATTTTCTAAGGAATGGCTTGAAAATGGAATTCATCAAACCTTGAAATGTTGAAGGTGCATTGGTAAGGCCAAAAGGCATGACCAAAAATTCATAATGACCCTCATGAGTTATAAATGTTGTTTTCGGAATGTCTTCAGTCTTCATTCTGATTTGATGATATCCTGAATGAAGATCCAACTTGGTGAAGTAAATTGATCCATGCAATTCATCCAGTAATTCATCAATGACAGGAATGGGAAACTTATCTTTAATAGTGAGCTTGTTCAGCTCCCTATAATCCGGACACATGCGCCATGATCCATCCTTCTTGTGCACCAATACTACTGGAGCAGAGAAAGAAATTTGACTCGGTTGAATTATACCAGCCTCTAGCATTTCTGCAACCATACGTTCAATTTCACTCTTTTGGGCATAGGGATATCTGTACGGACTGATGTTTGGAGGAACACTTCTTGTAATCAGATGAATAGCATGATCATGATCATGAATAGGTGGGAGACCTTTGGGAGTCTCAAATACCTTGGAATGATTGTCCAAGACTTTTTGGAGATCTGGAGAAATAGATGATTCCAACATGGAAACATCTAGCGAACATAATTGTGCAATTACAACTCTTTGTTCCTTTTTTAGAAGCTTTGTCATACCGTTAGAGCTGATTATCTTTCCTGGTTTCCCTGCAATACCCCTTAATTCAACTTCCTTTCCTTCCACAGAAAATTTCAGGAAAAGTTCTTGAAAATTAAAAGATATTGTACCCAAGGATTGTAGCCATTGGACTCCTAGTACAACATCAGCACCTCCCATTGGAATGGAAATCATTGGGCTAGTCAATACATATTCTCCCATGGATAACTTGATATTATGGCACTTTCTAGAGCAATTTATTGTTCCTCCATTTGCAACCATCACTTGACACTCTGGTGCTGGATATAAGAAGCAATTCAATTCTTTTTCTACCTTACAATGAATAAAATTGTGGGTACTTCCCGAATCAATCAACACTATTACCTTTTTCTTCCTGATTTGTCCTTCTATCTTGATGGTTTGAGGAATGGTAATTCCCACCAATGCATTACAAGATATGGTCGGATTCATTTCTTCTTTATCTAGGCTTTGTTCCTGGAGTATATCCTCTTCTTTTGACTTTTCTTGCTCCTTTTCTTCTTCCTCTTCACAATCTATGTAGAACAATTTCTTCTCAGCACACTTATGACCTTTAGTGTATTTGCTATCACAACTATAACAAAGCCCTTTTGCTCTTTTTTCTTCCAATTTTTGTGGTGTCAACCTTATAGGTTGTGGAAGACTAGGGGCAACAACACTTCAATCTTTATAGTTGTGAGTGGTATGCTTCCTGGTTGCCATAATTTTGCTTTCCATTTTTCTTGCTAACCTGAATGCCTTCTCTAATGAATCAGGTTCCCAAAGGCGAACATCATGTTGGATATTATCCTTTAAATTCCCTATGAACACATCAATCCTATGCTCCTCTGGAATATTTTTTACCCTTATGTTCAATTTTTGGAACTCCTCAATGTGCTCCATTATTGAACCCTTTTGTTTGAGACTTATCAATTGGCTAAAAAAAGTGTTACTTTTTGTATCCTCATAATGTGTTGTCAATTCTTCCGTAAAAATTGCCCAAGTGATAGTTTTTTTACGAGAGCAAAGCCATTGATACCATACAAACTGACTTGGTTCCAAATATAAAGTTGCAATACGTACCTTTTGTGTGTTTTGCACATTATTGAGATCGAAAAATTGCTCCATCTGTAATATCCATGTTGCGGGATCCTTGCCATCAAACTTCCTCATAATGATTTTTGGAATATGGTGGGTCTTTGATCCAACATTAGAGTCTATGGAATCATGATTAACATTTCTCTTGTTCTCATCATGAGTTTCCTTTACTACCCTTTCACCATTAGTGACCATTTCTTGTAGCAAATTATTCATATTTATCTTCAATTCTTCCATCTTATCATCCATGCCATCAATTTTAGCGTCCATGCCATTCATCTTAGCTTCCATGCCATCCATCTTAGCTTCTATGCCTTTATTTAAACAATCCATCTTAGCTTCTACATCTTTCCTTAAACCATCCATCTTAGATTCTGTTGCTTTTTGTGCAAGTGACACTTGTTGCACTTGGTCTCGTAATTTTGATATATCATGTTGCATTTCTTCCTCTTCTTCATGAGTCATGCTAGAGCTTTCAGGTTGCTTACTAGGTGTTTGCATTTTCTTTCCTTAGGGCATCAATTACCGATTCAAACTAATTTTTCAAACCAAGCTTATGCAAAAATTTAAAAAAAACTACACACCTTTTTCACTTTGTAGAAGCTTGATATTGAATCTGATGTATCTCTGCAATTTCGGATCATCCAGTTCTGAAATTGCGATTTGTAGTAGCCCTCTGTGTCCTCTTTCCAATGCCACCAGTCTGATCCAAATTGGATTCTCCAAGGAAGAGTTATGCACAATCGCCCAAGATGACCTGATTATAGACTAGTTCAGTAGAGCGAAATTGTACGACGTGCCACGAGTCACTGTTTCGACCTTTGGCTCTAAAAAATATATAAAATAAACTACAGTCCGTCCTCTTTCTGTACCTTCTTACGAAATTTCAATCCAATGCTCAGAGAGAAAGTTATGACAATTTTCCCCAGGTCACCTGTTTGGAATGTAATTCAGGAGTCTGCAAAAAGACCAACTTCCTTAAATCATATCTCTTCAAATATAGCGCAAAAAGTTCTGAAATTTGGACCCAAGATTCAGCGCGATTTCTTCTCAAATAGGTTTTTTTTTAGCTTCTGAAACATCGCAAAAAAAAAAATAAATAAATAAATAAATAAAAATTAATTAATTAAAAAAAAAAAAATTAAAAATTAAAAATTAAAAAATTAAAAAATAAAAAATAAAAAAAAAAATTAAATAATTAAATTAAATTAAATTAAAAATAAAAAATTAAATTAAATTAAAAATTAAAAAATTAAAAAAAATTAAAAATTAAAAAAAAAAAAATTAAATAAAAAAAAAAAAATAAAAAAATAAAATTATAGCGAAAATGCCACGATGACCTGTTTGGAGCAGCGAAACCCTAGAATCCAAAGCTCTGATACCAAATGTTATGAAACCAACTCACAAAAAGATAGAAAAGAGAGATCAACGCCTTAGAATTCAGCCTCTTCGAGGGGGCAACCTCCTTTACATTACACAAATGAACAATTCTTCGATGATTCAAATGACAAAACCTCCTTTCTATATATAGGAGTCTAAGGAGTCACAATATAACCCAGTCGACCTAACAATAATAATATAAAGGCACAAAAATAACAATAGAGGGATTCTATGGGGCACAGTAATAACAATATGGGGACAACAGGGGTACAACAATATTAATAAGGGATACAACTACAATAGTAATGGGGTAATCACTAGTATTATAGGGACCCAACAGAATGATACCTGAGTCCCTGACTCATCTTTGATATACCCTAAGGAGAATACACAAAATACCCAATGAAGATGCAATTGAAGGCAGGATACCTTCCCTCACATTCCAAATTTGTCTCACGTTTAATTCCTTTATGAGGGGAGCGGTCCTGGATGATATGAGTGCAGCAGGATTTTACTCTCTTTAATGACACTAGTCTCAGTTTTGTGATCTTGGACAGTTTACTCACCACTATCTAGCCAACGATCCTAGCCTAGACTAATTTGTGTGTATGCTCAAAAAGAGTTGATGATTACTTTTAGTAAGCATTGATTTTATGTGAACTTGTATTAAATTATACGGAGGGGTGTTCTGTGTGACAGACACAAACCATGCAATAAAAATGATTTCAGATTTTCGTTCAATGAAAAAGATCTCTTACAAGGAGAGGTTATCTATACATCAATTTAGTATCATGTGTCCAATGCAGTAAACGCATACACAACGTGCAGACAATCAATTCTCTCTAACAACTAACCCAACATATACAGAATAAAACCAACTAAAACAAAAATTTTAAACAATTATTTTCATTTTATTTTCCTAAAAAACAAATGCACTTAAGCTATTTTCCTAAAAGGAAAAGTGATCGTAGAATCAAGCAACCAAATATAGTGCATAGTTGCAGATCCCTTGAACAGACTACCAGCAACCTCCAAACCTAGCAATCCACAAAATAGGGTGGATATCAAGATAATGGTTGAGTAACGCTTCTCAGAAGAGGAAACAAAGCGTTAATAGCAAGACTAACGCTCTATCCAAGAGCTTGGGGAGTGTTATAACTCATTAGACTGCACATCTAGGGTGTGTTAAAGAGGCAAAGGGTATAAAAAGGGTAATTTAGGGTCTAATCAAAGGTTATGCACAACAGAGGAGGTTATGAAGCATCCTGAGTGGTCAGAATGGGAACCAAGAAGAACAGGAAGGCCTGGAAACAAGAGAGATACAGGAACTTGAAAAATCAAAACCGGGAACTAAGTATTTCTGCTATGGGGATTAATGCATGAGTGGTTTTGGATGAAATACCCTCTCGGGTCTTTCTGGTACCCAAGGCAGACTTTTTAAGATTAGCTGCAACTGTCACAAAGAAACACACATATATTCATATTAATTCATGATTAACAAAGAAAAAGGAGAAGGATTACCTCAGTCCTTGGTGTAGCCCATCTGGAGAACTCAATGTGGCAAAGTCGAAGACCTCTTCGCTAGCTCCTAGATCGGAACCTGCACATATACAAGACAAAGTGTAATCCTACAACATATAAACCTTGATAATCAAAACATCAATAAATGAGAGTATAAGCTAGCATGCATTTAAGATACTTATTAATCATGGAATCTAATCAACATGTAAAGGAATGCAATATCAACACCATCAAGTAGACAACACAGAAACAGATCTATATTATTAGATAGAAGAAGAATTATTACAACCATCTTGGCTAGATCAAGCCTCCTACAGTCCTTTAGCTCTACTCTCTCTCTCTCTCTCAACTTCTTGGCAGCATAACAATACTAAATCTCTTGCAAAATTTTGGAAACCATTCGACCTCTATTACAATGACTGGGCCTCCAATATATAGATGGAGAGAGGCTCATCCTTGCCAATTATTTCATGGGTTCCATTGAGGAAAAATCTTGGATGTTTTCTCACTTTATTCCTCGTTCCCTTCCCGTGAGACTCTGTTAGGAATAGCAATGTCCTTAGTAAGGCCTAAGGCAGATGTTCCCTACTTTTCGAGCTCACATTTGAGTGAAAATTGGAGTGTCAGTCAGTCAAATCGTGCTTTGACCTATGGAATCTCATAAATATCTAGTAACACTTCCCTTTAGGCAAAATAGAGCATTAACATAGGGACTAACACTTTTGGCTGAGAGATGGAAAGCATTATAACTCTCCTTGTCTATTTCTAGGCTGTGTTACCCTAGAAAATAGGCTTGTAACTTAGGTCTTGTCTTCAATCAATGTGTCTTTCTCCTCTGAGATGATGAGGAGGTCATTTTCATGTATAACAATCTTATCTCTTATCCCTAGAGCTTATCCTGCCTCATATGTGGATCTAAGTCTTAGATTGGTAAACCTCCCTCATATGTGGATCTAAGTCTTAGATTGGTAAACCCAAACTACCTTATTTACCCTATAAATTCACTACCTCCTGTTAGTATCCTATAGTCATAATAATCACTATCAGTTTGATTTTTCTATGTATTTAGGTCAATTTGTGAAGTTTATTCATGATCTTATAAATATCAAGTCTAAAACGTCATCTGGAGAAATAAGTGGTGTTTGGTCATGAGTGAGGTGTCATGAGTTAGTTGTCATGTTATTTACAAGATCATACCTCACCATTGCGAGTGGTGTTGTATTTTTGAAAGTGGGGCATCATTGTAACTAAAGAAGACTCTAGACCCTATGGAGGATTAAAAGGACATGCTTGGCTTTCATAAACATCCATTGAGATCATTCTTCACCTTTTCAGACGCTCCAAACATCAACCAGAAGTTTGTTGCACTATTGACAAAGCATTGTTGTTAGGGTTTTTGATCTAGAGATGAATGTTTTGCATTTTTGTCGAAAGGAGGCTTGAAAGGGGTGTGTTTTATCACTAATATAGTGTCAACATCATCACCAACATGTGCATCTTGTTCAGAGACCTCACTGTTGCTTAAACCATGAAAAATAGGTGGCGTTGCGCACGCACACAGTCAACATATTTTCACCATATCTCTTAAACCCTGTACCTGTTTACCATGAAATTTGTACATTATATGCATGGTCTAAGATGAATAAACCCACTTAATTTCAAGTTAAAATGATTCATGTTTTTCGAGAACCAAGCCACCGTCATCTACGTCCATTTTTATATTTACTGGAAATCCATGCATCGGAGTTAGTTCAATTTTTTTTTGGAGAAGCATTATGATTATATTAACCGGTTGACAAATAATCAGCTAAATCTAATTTACCGTTTAGGATATATTCAATAAATACAGTCATTGTGCACAAGTGTTGTGCACAAGATGAGCACCAGAACTAAGATTTCTTGGAAAGGGCATTTTTGGAAAAAAAAAATGTACTTATAGGGCATAGATATCTTCATTACAGTCAACAAGGCATCAACTAGGAGTTTTTTATCAAAGTGCAGCCATCTATGCCGTCATATAAGGAATAGTCAGGTGTTGCGCATAGATACAGTCAACTTTTTTGGACCGAATTTTTACCTGAGCATTGGAAAATGAAAGTTTAAATCATGTCATTATTTATGTTTTATCATTTAAAAACTTCTCTCATGATTTTTTGTACAAGTTCAATGTATTAGGAGTGTAGGAAAGTTTATAAGTAATAGTCAAAGATGCTTTGCTAGTTTCCAAAATAATGGTTTTTCCTTTCCTATCTTCATGAAATCAGTTCCATCTATTGGGGATAGGTGGGTTTCAACCTCCTTTTATCTAGAAACAATATTTTGTATATAGTGCATGATCTTGAATGAATAAGGGGTTGATTGTGGAGTAAAAAGAAGATATTTCCTTTGATATTGTAAGTTGTGGAGTTTCAATACAAGTAACCATTTCAGAAATACAAGGATGGTTTTGTTTCATGATTCTTGTGTCAGACAAATGGTGATGTTTCTCTTTTTCTAAATTTGTCTTTCCTTATAGATTTTACATGGATTTTCCTTCTTAATTCTTTACAAGAAGATTATGAGTGGAATTTACTCACAGTACTCTGCTCTGCCTTGTCAAGCAATTTTGATGTTTTTCTTCTGAAATTAAATATAAGATTCATTTATGTATGCGTTATATTTAACAGCTCATTACCCTCATTCATCTCACCCATACTACAACAGCTTCGTAATAACCACGAGTTTTCCTACCTCACCATGTTTCAAGCTACTTTTCTCATTTGTGATTGATTGATGAACGTTATTATGACTCCATTCCCAATGGACCTTTCCTTTACTCTGTAACCACAACGTTAAAACATATCTTTTGATCTTCATAACTAGCCTCAGATATGAAACATTCAGTCATCCAATTGGTGGTAAATTCAAATAGAGAGAGCCCCCTCCAGGCCAGAAGGGTTATATTATGGTCCAAAAGAGGTTTTTGGTTACCTCTACAATTTTCCTCCTCATCCTAGGAAAACTACGGTGTGCTAACATTTTGGCGACCACACTAGGGATCGAAAGGTTCCATCTTCCCTGAAAAGATTATCAGAGTTTAGATCTGATTGTTGATGGTGGATGGTGATCAAACATGAGAAGGATGAAACATTCACCTGGCGATTCCAATCATTGTTACATTCAGATTTAGAGACTCAACTGGAGAACGAAACTTGTTAACAGAGGACTAAAAGGAAATTTCAGAGAAATCGGGTATCTGGTATTCTTTCTCATCAGGTACCTTCTGTCCTTTCCTGAAAATGTTAAAAGGATTTTCCCTTACATGTTATATCCAAATGAAGATTGCAAATCTAAACATAATTATCCTTTCGAGATTGTATATCATTCTTTTGAAGCTGCAAATGCATCTCCTTTTTTTATTGGTGACCTTGAACAAGATCCTAATCATAATCATAGTCGAGTTAGTACAAGCCCATCCTACAAGCCTACAATGATGACTTTTCATTCTGCTACCTTGAATTTACAATATCTATTACATAATTTACCACAGAATTATGGTCAGAGACTCCCTCATTTCAATGGCACTAGTGAGATTACAGCTAGGAAACATGTGGACAAAATAGTTGACTTCATAGATCTTGAGGAAGTGGATCATGACGATGCCAAAATGAGACTGTTTGTCCAAATCTTTTCAGGAGAGGCTAAAAAGTGGTTTATAATCATGCAAGGTGGAAGTATAACATATTTTGAACAACTTGAGAATAGCTTTCTTGACAAATGGGAAGTTAAAGTGAACCCTCTCCAGATTATGAATGAATATGATAGTCTGAGAAGGAAACCTGGTGAAACAGTCCAAGATTTCTCATCAAGGTTTAATAAGGTCTACAACTCAATTCCAGCAGACATAAAGCCTCCCCCGGGGTTGGTTTTGATCCATTACCCATATATATTTGATGTAGAGATGGCATACCAACTTAGAGAAAGAAACCTTTCAACTCTTGAATATATGCAAAAAAACATTGTTAGTGTATAAGCCAACCTATTGGTGAAGAAATCCAAAATTAAGGTCGAAAGAAGGGAATTGACTAAGGAGGATGTTTCTCTGTCATCAGAAAGTAAGTTGGATGCATTGGTAATAACCATGGAAATATTGATAGAAATGTTCACTCTGCAAAACAAACTTGTCATTAGAAAGTCGCAAATAAGATCTCATGTCCAGGAAAAGTTTCCAGAAGAAGAAAAGGTTACTAGCCCAGATCGTTTTGTTACTGATCCATGTCATCGTGAGCTAGAAGCTGATGATTTTATGTATTCATTTATGTACAACCATGGAAGTGGATTTGTAAATCAACTTGTAGAAGAGCAATCTTTTGTTTCGACTCTCATGTTTGATGACAATGCGGATGTAGTTCAATTGCCCAAGTATGATCAATATGATGATGATTATATCACTAAATTTGATGTTGACTCTCCAGGGTGACTAGCAGCATGTTCTCAGCAAGAGAACATTCACTTACAACATCTTAAAGAAAACTATCAGCCTGCATGTGCTAGTCATGACATCGATAAGGAACATGAAGAAATTATTGAATCAGATGAAGGAACTTTACCTTTGTGTTTTGCTTCATTTCAATTACTGAAGGAGAAATTTCATAATGTTAGAAGTCAACAGTGTTATAGTATTGACATTGAACATGAGGAAAATAATGAGTTTGCTGAGGGAAACTCTCTACCCTTATGTTTTACTTCATTTGATTTTTTGACATAAAGTTATAAGACTGCTAAAGAAGCATGGAAATGAGCTAAATATAACATGAAATTGAAGAAGCTTTCTCATGAATTTGAAGAGCCTATCACTTGTTACATGGAAGGTTTTTTCACTTCAAAACCACAACCATTGAGTAACCTTGACTTTGAAGATGATCAATTCATGGATGAAGAGCTCATAGAGGCTTTACATTAAAAACCTTTCCATTATCAGGAGGAAGACCATGATGATAATATACAGTTGCAAGTAAATGTGGAAGAGGAGAAAATTATCTTTGATACCCTTGGAGGTGAAGAAAACATTAAAAAAAATTCATCATTTGAATTAATAAATTCAGAAAATCTTCATAATTTTAAGTGATGTTCTTTGTGAATCACACAAAGGGTTAACTTTTGATGCATCAACCATGTACGATAATGTTTTTCTTTTTGAATCTTTTCAAGAGTACATAAAGCCTTATCCTACCATAGATGATGTGGAATATGAATCGTTGGTTTCCTCTCCTTTCAAAAATGAGGTTAAGATAGATGTTGTTTCTAATCTCCATGACAAGAGAAAAGAATAGTTTACTAATGTTTTTTAGGAGGATCAGCTTAATCACACGTAACAGGCAACAAATTTGAATGAAGAAGATCCTTACCTTTTTGCTAGTTTTCGAGGCAGGATAAGCTTTCATGTCTTTCAAGATCCTTTTACAAGCCTACTGGAATCATCAGTTAAGGAAGATCTTGTTTTGTTCACCAATGCAAAAATTGGATTCAATTTGAGGTGTGAGTTGCTTCTGCCTTTCAATGTTATAGTTTTTATTCTGATGAAGCATAGTCAAGCACCCACATTATTTTAGCAGCTACTTGACTAGCTTCATTTCCTTTTTGTATCGCCTGATTTCAATAATTTTTCAGTTGGTTAGTGTGGGATAGTATCCAAATAAGCTTGTTGGTCAAGCATTCTTTTCAATTTCAGTTTATAACAGACTTTGTAGTTGGCAGTGTATAGTTCAGTTTTCAGTTGGAAGAATGGTTTTGAGTCAGTTGGAGGATTGCAATAGGTTTCAAGTTTGGTTTAAATTGTTTTGGTTCCAGCGCAAACTCCATTGCACAATGGTTCAAGCTACTAGTCTACGGTGTTCTTGGCACCTCACAAGGAGGATGTCATCCTCACTGGAGCCAATATTAGTATCCTATAGCCATAGTAATCACTATCAGTTTGGTTTTTCTATGTATTTAGTCAATTTCTGAAGTTTAGTCATGATTTTATAAAGATACAGTTTAAAATATAATTTGGAGAAATAAGTGGTGTTTGGTCATGAGTCAGTTGTCATGTTATTTACAAGATCATACCTCATCATCGCAGGTGGTGTTGCATTTTTGAAAGTGGGGCATCATTGTAACTAAAGAAGACTCTAGACCATGTGGAGGATTAAAAGGGCATGTTTGGCTTTCAGAAACATCCACTGAGTTCATTCTTCACCTTTTCAGACACACCAGAAATCAACCAGAAGCTTGTTGCATTATTGACAAAGCATCAGGGTTAGAATTTTTGGTCTAGAGATGATTTTTTTGCATTTTTGGTGAAAGGAGACTTGAAAGGGGTGTGTTTTATCAAAAATATAGTGTCAACATCATCACCAACATGTGTAGCTTGTTTAGAGACCCCATTGTTGCTTAAACCATGAAAAATAGATGGCACTACACATGCACACAGTCAACATATTTTCACCATATCTCTTAAACACTATACCTGTTTACCATGAAATTTATACAATAGATGCATGGGGATAAGATGAATAAACCCACTTAATTTCAGGTTAAAACACTTCACCAATTTCGAGAAGCGAGCGACAATCATCTACACCCATTATTGTATTTTTTCGAAATTCGTGTGTCAAATTTATCTCAAAGTTTTTGTGGAGAATAATTATGATTATATTAGCAATATGACAAAAAACCAACTCAATAATATTTACCATTTATGTGATACTCAAGCGATATAGTCGTTGTGCACAAGATGAGCAACAGGACTAAGATTTCTTGCAAAGGGCATTTTTGGAAAAAAATTGGTACTTACAGGGCATGGATATATTTATTACGGTCAACAAGGCATTAGCTAAGAGTTTTTTTATCAAAGTGCAGCCATCTATGCAGTCAGAGAAGGAACAGTCAGGTGTTGCACACAGATACAATCAACTTTTTTGGACTGAAATTTTACCTCAGCGTTGGTAAATGAAATTTTAATTCATGTCATTATTTATGTTTTATCATGTAAAAACTTCTCTCATGATGTTTTTTATAATTTCAATGTATTCGGAGTGTAGGAAAGTTTATAAGTAATAGTCAAAGATTCTTTCCTAGTTTCCAAAATAGTGGTTTTTCCTTTCTATCTTCATGAAATCAGTTCCATCTATTGGGGATAGGTGGGTTTCGACCTCCTTTGATCTAGAAACAATATTTTGTATATAGTGCATGATCTTGAATGAATAAGGGGTTGATTGTGGAGTAAAAAGAAGATCTATCCTTTGATATTGTAAGTTGTGGAGTTTCAATACAAGTAATCAATTCGGTAATACAAGGACAGTTTTGTTTCAGGATTCTTGTGTTAGACAAATGGTGATGTTTCTATTTTTCTAAATTTGTCTTTCCTTCTAGATTTTACATGGATTCTCCTTCTTAATTGTTTACAAGAATATTATGTGTGGAATTTACTCACAGTACTCTGCTCTATCTTGTCAAGAAATTTTAATTTTTTAATTCTAAAATTAAATATAAAATTCATCTCTGTATGCTTTATATTTAACAGGTCCCTACCCTCATTCATCTCACCCACGCTACAATAGTTTTGTAAGATCCAAGAGTTTGCCTGCCTCGCCCTGTTTCAAGATGCTCTATTCATTTGTGATTGATTGCTGAACATTATTATGACTCCATGCCCAATGGACCTCCCCTTTAATCTGCAACCACAACTTTAAAACCTATCTTTTGATCTTCATTACTAGCCTCGAATATGAGACATTCAGTCATCCAATTGACTGTAAATTCAAATAGATAGATCCCTCTCGAGGCCAGAGGGGCTATATTCTAGTCCAAAAGAGGTTTTTGGTTACCTATGCAATTTTTCTCCTCGGCCTAGGAAAACTTCAGAGTGCTAACACCTCCCATAGAGTCTAGGTTAGCTTTTGGATACTCTTATTTATTCCCTAATGTTGATTATTTTTACCTAAGGATCTATTACCATCCTAAAGTTGTGATTGAAGGCTTCCTTTGTGACTAAGGACAAGTTTGATGGGAGACTTCTACATTGTCAAGATCTGTAAAAGGATTGTAATATTCTCCTACATTTTATTAATACAAAAATATTTGTTTTCCTATACTTGTGTCTATTTGATGCTTATGTATTTCAATTCCCTCTTGACTCATTAATTAGAGATATTAGACTATGATGTGTATATCTTGTAGTTCTCTTGCTTGTTGTAATTGTTTTGCAAGTCCCATTTATAGTAATTAGAGCTTAAGCTAAAGTTTATAAGAGAAAAGAAGAGGAGGACTAGTGTTTGATTCCAAGTAGACCTTATCCTCCATTTTCTAATCCCTCTAAGGAAAACACAGGTGTTTTTTTTTGTTGTTTCTAGATCAGACCACTAGATCTAGGGAATTCACTTCTGTCTGCAAGAGAGAATTTTCCATATAACAAGTACCCCATAGCCTAGTAGATCGATCACTAAAGCATCATGTGGGTATTAACACAAGCTCGGAATCACCGCATAAGTTTAAGTATGACACTCCTCGCCTCTTCCTTTAAGCGCATAATGGTTAAAAAATGTTTTTAATGGATGAGGGACGAATATTATAGGATGGAGGTGACCAGTAAACTTGGCCACCCTCGAGTAGTTAAAGTGTAGCTCACTCACCTTTCATGCAACATGGAAAATTCAAATGAAGGGGGGTGATGATTATGAGGAGTGGGGGCCAACGATAAGTCTATGGAAGGTAGGGTCTAGCTCATAAAGCGCATTGATCCCACCAACACAAGACGAAATAAAAGGGACAGGCCTGACTTTAGTTGTACCAAGGCGCTTATTCCCAAAATGGTTAGATATTCCCACTAAGGCATTGAGAGGTGAGTAGGCTATGATCAGGGGGTCCCTAGGGTGCTATAAAAAATCTATGAGGTCAGGTATCAAGCGCTATAGGGTCGAAAGAAAGTGCTACAGGATTGTAGAACAATTGCTACAAGATCAGACCAAGAAATTAAATAAGATCCAAATCGACAAAATTCTTCCTCCAATTACCCACGATCCTGAAGAAATCACCTGGGGAAGGCTAAGTAGTGTTTTTTTCCACCTTTCATTATAAAAACCAAAGATAATTTAATTGAAATTATGCCTATGTAGATATAATGTAGCCAAATCCACGTAGTATTTAATTAGTCTCACAGAGGAGAAGAGAACCAAGAGGAGAAGGAAAGCAATGATTAAGCAAGGAAAAGATGGATCAAGCAGCTTCAGTGGGAATACTAGTAGGTAATAGGTTTCATGTATGATTTCCTAGTTGGTTTTGGCATGCATGGTATATTCATGTGTGTATTTCGTTCATTTATAGTCATTGGCACGGGTTTTGTCAGGTTTCAACAATGGTTTTAGCCTTACCTTGCCATTTTCAAATAGCCATGGTATGATGGGATTCATTCTTAGTTGAGATATAACTGTCTTTGGGTTATATATCAGAGCATGGTTCAAATAATTGGAATTGATGGGCTAGATGCATGTGGTTATGCATGCATTGTCATGGTTATGGTTTTCATGCATGCGATCATGGTATATAGTTGGTATTTTCATGTATGACGTTGATATATTGATATGATTATGATTATACATGTATCATGTTAATGTGGATTGATTTTTCATATGAGATAAGCCTCCTTTGAACATCATTGAGGTATGATTTTGATTGTGGTATCTATTTGGTTATCTGACATGGTACACTTGCAGGAAGAATAGAATCAAATATGATGAGAAAAATGGTAGACAATAGTTCACATGGCTCTCCCTACAGATCATTTGGAAAAAAAGGAGATGAGTATTCTCCTAATATACCAGATACATTGAGGATTTTGAAGGCAATAATAATAATTTGCAGAGCAAACAATGATAGGTTGGTTGAGGCCTAGGAAAGATTTGCAACGGTTCAAGAAAAGTAAGCAGAGCTCAATGCAATCATCCTTCAGATTTTGTTAGACTTGCAGAGACAAGGACAATTGAGGATTAGTCAAGAATAGGAAGAGAAGACTAATGGATCATATGGTAATAGGTCTCGTTCAAGGCACAGGTTGGATAGAGGGGACACAGTCAAAGGTGGCAAATCATTGGATACACCTGACAGGAGGACTAGTATGTATGGGTATCACTCTAGTTCCTCATCCAAGAGACATCATCATAGTCGTCACCGCCATCATCTTTATAGGAGGAGTGAGTACTTTCCCAAGGATTTCAAGAAATTCAAGGCGCCTTCATTCAATGGAGAGTTGAAGAATTCAGAAGATGTCGAAGGCATGGTTGCTTGGGATGAAGAAATTATTCAGATTGCATAACTACTCAGAGAACATGAAAGCCAAAATAGCCACATTCAGTATTAAAGGGAAAGCAGATATGTGGTGTGAAGATTTGAAGAATGTTAGAAGCCTTCGAGGGGAAGAGTTGATTTGGGATGAGTTTGAGCGACTTTTCAAGAAGGAGTGCCTGCATGAGAGATATTATGACGGAAAAGTTGAGTTTTATGAGTTACAGATGGGTTCTATAACAGATGATGAGTATACTAGCAAGTTATTGGAGCTTTTGAGGTCTGTTCCTTACCTCAAGGATGAGAAAGAGAAGATTCAAAGGTTCGTTAGTGGGTTGTCAACATCATATAGAGACCATATTGAGTTTCATGAGCCACGGTCATTAGAGGAAGCCATCAAGAAACTGATGCATTGCTATGAGCAGTAAAAGCATAAAGTTGAGCCTAAGTATGAATTGAAGGGGAATGAGAAATTTAAAGGGAAGTGGCCACTAAAGTGGGGAAGACCTCGGGATGCAAGTGAGAAATAAATTGTTGCTCCTTACGAGAAGTTTAATGTAGTTAAGAAGGGACATGGGTCACAACCTGGAGAGAAACAAAATAGAGGTGATGGTAGAGGACTGTTGCAGTGTTGGATATGTGGCAAAGATCATCGCAAGAAGGATTTCCCATTGTACCATGGTGGAAAGCCTCAGATCTACAGTGCTTAGTAGGCGTAGACAGTTGGGGATGTTGGTCATAACATTCCTTGGATTTTTGTAGTTGTGGAAAAAAAGCAAGCAGGGCACCAAGAATCCATCATTGAGATGGAAGGTAAGCTCTATGGTCAAGTTGTTTCTATTTTGATTGACCCTAGATATAATTATAATTATGTTAATTCTGACCTGGTGGATAAGTGTGGCTTGAGAAAAGAAGTGCATGCATAGTTTTGGTTGGTGCATTTGGGTACAGGTACTAAGAAGAGAGTTCATCACTGGTAAGAGATTGTGCATTTGAGCTTAACGGTATGCCTACATCGACACATCTAAATCTACTTCCATTAGGATCATATAGTATTCTTTTTGGTATGGATTGGTTTTACTTCCACATGACCAAGGTATATTTTTATGACAACGCTATTGAGTGTCTGGATGTTAATGGGGAAAAGATAATCTTACAGGGAAAGAAGAACCATACATCAATTAGAATGATTACAGCTATGCAGACTAAGCGCAGTCATAGAAAGGGGTGTGTACAATTTATAGTCCATAATACTAGTGACAAGGGTAAGGATGTTGAGGATGCAAAAATATTCAAGAGGTGCCCCGTATTGCAGCAGTTTCAGGATGTGTTTCCAGTAGAAGCTTTAGAGTTACCTCTTCATTGGAAAGTAGACTTTTCTATTGAGTTGGTACCAAGAGTGGCACCAACATCAAAGGCACCTTACAAGATGAGCACTCCATAGTTGGTATAATTGAAGTTGTAGTTGAAAGAAATGCTTGATAAGGGATACATTAGGCCAAATGTATCACCTTGGGGTGCACCAATGTTGCTTGTGAAGAAGAATGATGGCACTCTCAGGTTGTGCATTGATTACAGGCATTTGAACAAGGTAATTATCAAAAATAGGTATCCATTGTTGAGGATTGATGACTTGTACGAGCAGTTTAAGGGAGCAGTGATGTTCTCAAAGATTTATTTGAGATCAGGATACCATCACGTACGCATTAAAGAAGAGGACATATACAAGACTTCTTTTCAGACCAAGTATGTGCATTATGAGTTTTTTTTAGTTCCTTTTGGTTTAATTAATTCTTCAGCTACTTTGATGTGCTTGATGAATAGTGGTGTTCCCTTATCTGAACAATTTTGTTATTGTATTCAATGATGATATATTGATATATTTTAATAAAGAGGAAGAGTGTGTCGAACACTTAGAAATAATATTGAGATTGCTAAGAGAGCATTAGTTGTAAGCCAAGCTTAGTAAATGCAACTTCTTTCAAACAGAGGTACATTACTTGGGACATGTTGTGTCCAAGGAAGGTATAGCAGTGGACCCAGAAAAGATAAGGGCTATCATGGAGAGGGCAGCTCCTAAGAATGTGGATGAGGTTAGATCATTCATGGAGCTAGAAGTTTATTACATGAGGTTCATCAAGAACTTCTCACGAATTTCATATCCTATTACATCATTCAACGAAAAGGAAATAAATTTGAATGGGTCGAAGAATGTACAACAAGTTTTGAGCATTTGAAGTAGTTGTTGACAAATGCTCTAGTGTTAAAGATTGCAAATCTGGATAAAGTGTTCATGGTGTGCATAGATGCTTGTAAGAGAGGACTTGGTGGAGTCTTGATACAGGAGGGATAGGTGGTGTGTTATGAGTCATGGAAACCAAATGAGTACGAGTAGAACTATGTGACACATGATCTTGAGTTGGCAACAATCATTCATGCATTGAAGATGTGGAAGCACTATCTTCTTAGCAGGAGGTTTGTATTGATGAGTGATCACAGTGGGTTGAGGTACCTATTTAACCAACCAAATTTGAATTCCAGGAAAGCTATATGCTTAGATACCCTTAGTGAGTTTGAATTTGAGATCAGATACATTAAAAGAAATGAGAACAATGTTGTAGATGGTCTTAGCAGAAGAGTACATATAAATCATATAGCAACTATGAGTTCATATGGGACAAATTTACAAGGTTAGATCTTACAAGTACGACAAAAGGATGACAAGTACCAACAACTTAGGCACAGGTTACAGTAAGGTACAAGTGATCAAGATGTGGACTATCATCTCATAGCAGATGGCTTGGTCAAATTCAGGGACAAGATCTATGTGTCAGATGATAGTGAGCTCAAGAATCTTATCTTGAGGGAGTTTCATGTCAAGCCATATTCAGGTCACCCAAGATATTAGAATACATTGACAATGGTTAAGAAGTGTTACTACTGGCTAAATTTGAAGAAGGAAGTGGCAAAGTTTCTTACTAGATGCTTGGATTTTCAACAAGTGAAAGTTGAGTGTAATCACCCAGCTGGTTTGTTACAGCATATTCCAATTCCAAAGTGGAAATGAGAGATCACTTCCACGGATTTCATTACAGGTTTTTTGAGGACATATAGACAGCATGATTCCATCACAGTTGTGGTTGACAGGTTGAGCAAGGTAACTCATTTCATTCCAATGAAGACTACGTATTCAACTAGTGAGGTAGCAAATCTTATCACCTGCTGATAGATGGACAGACAGAGAGGGTCAACAAGATACTGGAGGATATGTTAAGGATGTATGAAATGCATCAACAATGGAAGTGGGAGTATCTTCCACTGGTTAATTTTGCTTACAACAATGGTTATCAAGAGTTACTAAGGATGAGTTTGTTTGAGGCACTTTATGGGTGGAGTTGTAACACTCCCATCATCTAGATTGATCTACTGAATAGGGTGCTTATAGGACCGGACATATTTTCAGAGATGGAATGGGAGATGCATGTTATAAAGAAGAATCTAAAGGAAGGATAGGATAGGTAGAAGAGTTATGCATACCAGCATAGGGAATTTTAAGGAGTTTCGGGTTGGGGAGAAGGTGTACTTTTGCATCAAGCCCAAAAAGATCTCCTTGAGGATTGGGTCATGTGTGAAGTTGGCACCTCAGTATTGTGGGCCTTTTGAGATACTTGAGAGGATTGGACCAGTGGCCTATAGAATGGCACTACCTCCAACAGTGAAAGTCCATGATGTTTTCCATGTTTCATTGCTTAAAATATATGTAAAGGTTGTTGATCATGTTATTGATTGGTTTGTATTGTAGGTGGATCCAGAAGGAGAACTCTAGCCAAAACCTCAGTGCATATTGTAGCGGAAACAGCTCATTCTCTGAAGAAGAGCAGTCGAGAAAGTTAAAGTGTAGTGGAAGCACTTTAGGCCTGATGAAGCTACATGGGAAATGGTTGATCAGATGTGAGTTATGTATCCGTCATTGTTTACCAGTTGAGGAAAAATAGTTTTGGTATATGTACATATTTATGTATGGTTGTTATTATAAATATCGCAATGAGTTGTGTTATAAATATCTAATAAGCAGTATGGTTGTAATGTTGTCATGTTTTTCATGATGATTTTTCTTTTAAGTAGGTTGTTCATTGTAAATACTGCAATGATTTGGGTTATAAAGTTCCATGGGAAATGTTACACTAAAATTTGTCACCATGACTATTTGCAGTTAGTATGGCTCTATCAACTGTCATACTATCCTCCTTGGCAAATCTTATACCTCTGCTCTTCATGTCAAACTCCAAGAAAGAGAGAAATTCCTTAAAAAGTCAAATAACTCTGGTTACGCAGTTTCTCTTAGCCTTACCTGCGTGTACGCACCTCAAGTTCACATTCCATGCATACTTGTACGCTCTGTCTGTAAAGGGGTGGGTGCGTACCCCTGTAAAGGTCAAAAGGCGCGAGTTTTACTTCAAAAAAGTTACTTGTGGTCGATTCTAGAGCATTCTAGAAGTTTGTTTGACGTGTATTGAGCGCCTCCAGATGGTTCATGTATCCCTATGAAAGAGGAACTTATCCCATCAAGAGGGGAGCTATCCCATTCAAAGAGGGGCTTATCCCATTGATGGTGGACCTGATTAACTTCCTCTAAAGCACTATAAATACAGGCATTGGGCCAGAGGGAGGAGAGGTTGAAAGCTGAACATTCCTAAGGGTAGATGCTGCTGGAATTAGGACTCCCTTATAGAGCTTGAGAGGAGAGATTCCCATCCTTTCCTAGCCTTATTTGGAAGTGGGTGAGCTGATCAAAGTAAAGGAAAACTCTTGCTGGACCCTAGGAGGGACCTGCACAACACCAAGGCTCAGGTTGTAATGGTTTCTTTTGTTTCCACTTAATACAAATAAACTCATTTTTCTCAACAGATTGTTATTCATGATTTGTTTCATATACTCCTTGGTCTGTATGATGAATATGTGTTATTTTATAAGTTTATCAGGTGCTATGTAATCTTTTGGCTTGTTAGTGAATGTAGGTTTCGAAGAGAAGGAGGAGCTCATCCGGATCGGCGAGGCTGGACTACTACAAAGCGTTGGACTAAAGGTATGTTATAATCATCTGATTACTTGTATTCTAAATGCATATTTAGAGAAAGGTAGTGTTTACTTGTCTTGTTTGTCACTAGAAAGCCTTAGCTTCTAGGGAGGTCGGTTTTGTCCGCAAAATTGACTCTTTCCGCATGACAGGAAATATGTTTTTCTTTTCAGCAGTTTTGTTGGTTGTAGGTGTCATTAAACACCAAGTATGATGTTCCCCTAAGGGGGAGTGGTCTATAACATCCCTCGACTAAAATTTCATGTAATAAAGTTAATAAAGGAAAAATAAGACGAAGGTCATGGGACACATATTCCAAGTTGAATGTTGAGAAAAACATCGTAGTTGGGCATCACTTCTTGTTTATTATGGCTAAGGGAAACTGAAAAAGGAAATGGAAAATGCTTTTTGAAAAGGAAAAAAAGGCATTATTGGCATCTTATTTATGAAAATAATGGAAAATAGGAGAGAAGGAAGGTGAAAGGTCACAGGTTGCATGTGAGGAGGAAATTAAAGGAAAATAGAGGTAAAATGAAGAAATTAGAGGCATCAATAATAAAAAGACATCATAGCATCAATTTGGGGCCTTTTGTCAGTTCAGTTTTAGAATTAGTCTCAAAGAGTAGAAAAACACAAAGAGGAGAAGGAAAGAAAGAAAAGGAAAGCAAGGATCAAGGGGCTTCAACAACTTCAATGGGAATACTTGCACATAACATGGTGTATGTATGATTTCCTAGCTAGTTTTGGCATGCATGGTATATGCATGTGTGTATTTGGTTCATTTGTTGTCATTGACATGGGTTTTGTCGGGTTTCGATAGTGTCTTTAGCCTTGCCTTACCATTTCCAGATAGCCATGATGTAATGGGATTCATTCTTGGTTGAGCTTTGGACTACCAAAAGGTTTTGGATTCGAGTGAGGTGGTCCTAGGAAAATACCAAGGGTTGGGGGTGGAGATGGTTTTCTCCAGGAAGCCCTCAACAGGTGGGTTGAGATGGGAAAATTTCTCAAGGGATGGTGTAGGAATTATGAGGCATCCAAGCTCAATTTGGTTTTGCGATCTCGGGATTGATTTAAGTGAGATCACGGTAGTGTGAGGGTGGATTTGGTTTAACCTCTGGATTCCCTTGGTTGTTTATGGATTGGTTTACCCCATGACATCGCACATTCATGCTTGGAATATGGCACGGGGGTGATTGGATGAAAGCATGGGGGCTTCACTGAGGGAGAAATACCATACCACATGCATTCATATTGGGGTATATATATTGAAGGAAAATGACATAATATATTGAGCATGTAATAGGGGGTAAATGGTTTTTATATTGGAAGGTATAAAAAATGGAGCTCAAAGTTAATGAAAAAAATATAAAGGGGCATAGAAACTATTAATGAAAAAATGGATACCTACAATATATAGTGAAAGTAGGGATTTTTTTTATTGGGAAGATGTATTGGGTTCATATTGGTAGGGGTTAAATAATGTGATTTTTAGAGGTATTTTCCAATATGTATTCAAATTAATGGTATTGTTTAGTATGCCACGAACGCACATGCTACGTCAGAGGTTCATTGAGTGAAGCCCCCGTGGCTGAAAGAAAGATTTGGTTCAGCTTAAACTATGGTCAGGTGGTATGTGGAAGTCCTTGACTTGATTAGATTTTGCATATGGTTAATAAGAGTTAAGTTCATATTGTCTTTATGAGTAAATGCACTTGTTATTATGTGGCTTTAATAGTTGTTCCATCATTATGAATTATTTGGTTCTATGTTGGTTATAAGCACGGTTTTATGACAGTTTTAAGTATGGCTCTTATCACCTTTTAATTTATGAATGGTTGGTTAATGAATTCGTTACCTAATTGGTATTATTGCATCTATTGTGAGAGGAAATTAGTCCTTCTTGGTAAACCTCGGATAAGTTTCAGATCTCTATGTTCAAATATGCATTCATGACCTGTAGGTTGCATGTTCAGTATGTGCTTGACGAAATGACTGTCATGGTTAGACCGAGTTAGGTCAATTCCTTGAGGAATTTTTCTGTTAGAGGCTTTGTCTCTGTGTTATTTATCATATTTGTAAGTTTCATTAAGTTATGTGCAGGGGTCTAGGTGCTAGCCCTTTAAAATTGGCTTAAATCTTGTAGTAGATGGCACAAACTACCAAAAAGAGACTAAAGTTGATGGGAAGCAGGCTTGTGGGAGTGATTGAAGGGTTACAATCACTTGGAAGTATTTCCATGGGAGCAACTAGGGGTCTAGATCACTGAAAAAAGAAATTTATCTTGGGGGATGGACACCTGGAATGGTTGGTTAGTTCCTGGGGGTCCTGTAGCACCTGAGGGAAGTCAATAAGGTCTTGTTTTGTCAGATCCATTTACTTAAAGTCACCTAGCAGGTTGATTAATGTCATAGTAGCCCCTCAACTCATGTTTACCTCGAGAAATTTGGTGAACATGGGTAGCTATGGGAGGAGGCATGTTACAAGAAGAAGTTGAAGAGAAAGAAGAAGAACAAAAGGAATAGGCTGAACGGATGGAAGAAGAGGTTGAAGTAGGAGTTGGAGAAGAGAGGAAAGAAGAAAGAGGGAAACAAAAAGTAGCAGAAGAGACCCTTGGAGGACCCTCTAGATCTCAGATGAAAAGGAAAAAAAGAAGTAGATAAGCCTCTCAAAGGGGAATACAGAACAAGATGTTGTCGCTACTCTCGCTGCCCTTAGCACACTTATCAAAATCAAGCGGAGGCAGCCCAAGCAAGGCCCCTTATACTTTAAAAGAAGAAAGAGCACCAGGATCAAACAAGGGAAGAATCATCCTCCTTCATCGGTCCCAATCACAATTGATGAATATGTTAGCCACCGAGAAAGAGAATTAGGATGAGATGAAGAGAAAATTGAGGAGGCCACCTCCCTCAAATCCAAGGGAATGAAACCTTTGACACCCATGAGAATTCCAACCACTAGGGTTGTCATGGCCAAGTAATTCAAAGCAAAAAATTTCCTGCTACAGGAAAGAACAGAGCTACTACAGGAAAGAATGGAGCTACTACAAGTAGGGAGATAATTGCTACAGGATTAGGAAAAAGTGCTACAAGAAAGGATAGTTGGTGGGGTCCAATCCTAACCACTTTATTTATGTAATAAGACTAATGGGTCGAGTTAGAGTCATAGTTGTTAGAGATTCAATAAATCCTGCATTAATAAGTGTAAGTGGTTGACCCGCATTAGAGAAAAGGGACCACAGTTAGTAGTAAACAGGTCATAGTTAATAAATAAGGTGGTTAACCCGTGTTATGCAAGGGACCACTATTATTTAGGGTTTTGGATGTCATTTAGCTATAAATAGTCTTAGTTAGTAAGGGAAATGTCATTGAGTCTTATTATAACTGAGCTCTGCTATGTTGGAGGTTTCCCCCTCGAAGGGACAGGTGAACATTGAGTCTGTTTCTGATTAATAGAATACTTTACATTTTTTCTCATTTCATGTGATATTTATGTGTTATGGGCTATATTTCTTCGTATTTCTGGTATTCTGGATTTCTCGTAGGTCAAGAGCATAACAAGTGGTATCTTAGCACTTTCCAGGGCCAGTTGTACCTCCAATTTTCGCAGAACTTTTTTTTAGGTTAGAGACGTGTTCTAACATCTTTAAACCATGGGATCTATCATTGAGCGCATAAACTTGCGGATTTTGGGAGGCATACATGCAAGAACTACAATAGGTGGTCATGCTTATTGGACTCCCTTGTAACCCCTGCGGGTACCCCTTCGAGTAGTAGTTCATTAAATAGAACCGCGCATGGGCTACACTTCCACGTACCCTTGGGTATATCGAAGCCCCCTAGGATCACCTGAAACCTAACCTTAGATGAGTCATTGGCCATATTTCTGCTACAGTACACTGAGAACAACACTTGGGAGATTACTCACACGTAGAATAGGGTAGTCGGGTAGTACAGATAAGGGTACATTTGATCTTCCTTAGTTAGCACCCTGAAATATTGGGCCGAGTACTATTCTTGGACCCCTACGTATATTGCGATCTGTAGCACCTGAAACTCCTTCGTGACCATAGTTCCCTCCGTTATCTGAAGATAGCCCCTACTTTATTTGTCAGAGCATATTTAGCAGTTGGGGTGTTGTCGTCATCGTACAACTCAAATGCAATAGTTGGGGTTTTCACAGTGAAAATCAGACTCTTTGGTAGCCATAGTCCAGATCAGATTGTCACAACACATTCGGCAGTACCAATACCTTGGGGTTTTTGTTACAACAGTCCAGACCCAATTTTCGCAGCACATTAGGAAGTATCAAGCTTTTTGTAATTCGGCCACCGTAGTATTGATCAGCAAGGAGTAAAACTCCTTTCTGAGTAAAAAAATTAAATTAAATTAAATTAAAAAAATAATAATAATAAATAAATAAATTGAGACCATCCCAGGACGCTTGCAAGAGACTTAAACCATAAGCTTCAGAACAACGAGCTGGTCACAGTGGTACTATTCACTTGTAAACCCCCACTTTTTTGGCAGTACGAATTTGTTTTCTAACGTGGCTTCAAGTAACCCACGCCATTACACTCTTGAGCTTGCCCTCTTTCCAATAAGACTACTCTTAAGTAGTTGATTAGGGTTGTTGTATGTTATGTACCATATCTCAAGTTATGGCTATGAAAAAGGAAATTGAGAGGGTCGACCACATTGAGAAAATATTTGATGCATTCGAGGATAATATTACCAAACAGATCTCACAACTAGAAAACCTTATAACAAAGTCTCATAGGGAGAAGCCTAGTTTTGATGTACACAGAGAAGGAGAATCTAGCCATCACATTCACTTCCATGGAAATCACCACCCTTCCAACCACTGGACACCCAAGCTAGACATGTACAAATTTGATGGCTCTAACCCTGCAGTATGGGTAGCACAAATGGAACAATATTTCTCCCTTAATGATATCTATGAAGATGGAACTAAACTACATGTGGGAGCCCTTTACTTGGACCAAGAGAGATGGAAGTGGTGGCAGTGGCATCAGAAATGTTATCCAGGGAGAGCAACTTGGAACATGTTCTCAAAATCCATATGTGATCGCTTTGACTGGGAATCTAATTTTTTGGGTCGTCTCACTAAGCTCTAGCAAATAGGTACAGTAAAGGACTACATTGTAGCCTTTGAGAAATTGGCCATCAGAACTGATGGTCTAGGAGATGAATTCTACTTGGAATGTTTCATCAGTGGCCTAAAAGAAGCCATCCAAGCCCATGTCTAGATGCACCACCCAGCTACTTGGTTGGACGCATGCCGCAAGGCCTTAGATGTGGAAATCACCTTAAATGCCCAGTCCAATCATCCAAATTTCATTGCCAAGGCACATCCCACCCAGGCTCAGGGACCCACCCAAACGCTTAGGTTCAAAATATGTCAGCAACAGAAACGGCCGAAAGAAGAAAACAAGGCTTGTGCTACTATTGTGATTACAAGTACTCCCCTGGACATAAATGGAAGGAACCAAAATTCTTTCAAATTGATGCTACTAATAACAACTCAGTATATGAAGCTCCATCCCTTCAAGTGCCCAAGGAAGAAGTGGGGGAAACCCAAACCGACAACAATCTCACATCTACACCAGATAAGCCACTTATATCACTAAATGCTTTGGATGGCATTTCTTCTCCTCAGACTCTCAAAATCCAAGGAGTTATTAAACAATGACAAGTAGTGGTATTGATTGATAGTGGCAGCACTCAAAATTGTATCCATAAGATAGTCGCAGAAGATGTTCATTGCTTTTTCTGTGTGGTATCTAATTTCCAAGTCCTTATCGTTGATTGGGGGACCATGAATGTGAAGGCCGTTGTGAAAATATTAAGCTTCATATGGGAGACTAACACCTAAAGACCCACATGTTTGCTATTGAAATGGGTGGTTGCAATGTTGTCCTGGGTGTTGAATGGTTTCGCACATTGGACCCTATCACAATGGATTTCCAGGAGTTATATATGAGCTTTAAGTAGAAAGAACACATTCATACACTAAGGGTACTCCAAGCAGGTGCTCCTACTATCATCAGCTCACATCAAATGGAGAATATTTAAAAAAAAAATCCCTTATGGAGTAGTCATCCAATTTAATGCCATCCAAGCAATTGAATCCACTACTCCTCATATTCATCCTAAGATGCAATAGGTATTATATCGCCACCGGTGGGTCTTTGCCAAAACTAAAGAGCTTCCACCCTCTAGGCGTGAACATGATCATAGCATCCTTTTAGTCCTGGGTACCCAGCTGCCTAATGTCCGACCATATCGATATCCTTTTGCCCAAAAGAATGAAATTGAAAAAATCATCGAGGAACTCCTTGAATCTGGTGTTATCCATCCCAGCGTCAACCCTTATTCAACTCCAGTGGTCATGATTCTAAAGAAGGATGGAGAATGGTGCATGTGTCCAAACTTTTGAGCCCTTAACAAGCTCACTATCAAGGACAAATTTCCTATTCCGGTTGTTGATGATATGCTTGAAGAACTGCATGGTTCTCAATTCTTTACCAAGATACATGAAGGAAGTAGATATTCTGAAGACTGCTTTACAAACTCATGAAGGCCATTATGACTTCTTATTCATGTCATTTGGTCTTTGTAATGATCCATATACTTTTCAAAGCCTCATGAACCACCTGCTAAAACCATAACTCCAAAAATTTGTCTTGGTCTTCTTCGATGACATTCTCATCTACAACATAACTTGGAACAAACATCTTCAGCATGTAGACCAGATATTGTCACTGCTCCAAGATAAAAAATAAAAATAAAAATTGTAAAATTATCCACGTGCTCTTTTGGCATGGAAGAAGTCAAGTATTTGGGACACATTATGGGTCGTGAAGGATTGAGGTTTGATCTGAAAAATATTCAGGAAATGAAAGATTGGCCCCAGCCAAAAACCTTGAAAAGTTTGAGGGGATTCTTAGGTCTCACTGGCTACTATCACAAATTTTTCTGCAATTATGGACGCATTTCTATATCCCTCACTAATATTCTCAAGAAAAAATCATTTCTCTAGATTGATGCAGCTCAGCAGGCCTTCTTTTCTCTCAAACAAGCCATGTGCTCCACTCTCGTATTGGCACTACCTAACTTCACCAAATATTTTGTGATTGAATGTGATGCTTCAGGTACAGGTATTGGCGTTGTATTAATGCAGGAAGGTAGACCATTGGCTTTCACCAGTCAGCAACTTAGTGGAAAACATCTGGCTCAATCTACTTATGAGAAAGAAATGATGGCCATCTTACATGCAGTAGACACCTCGCTACCATACTTATTCGGGTGATGTTTCCAAATCCACATGAATCATCACAACCTAAAATATTTTCTGGAGCAGCGTTTATCATTGCCACAGCAAAATAAATAGTTTTCCAAACTGTTGGGATATGATTATGAGATCATTTACAAGAAAAGGCATGACAATGTGGTGGTTGATGCTTTATCGCGCCAATTTGAGGATGAGAGCACCTTACTATAAATCTCTCTACCCATACCAGATTGGATTAAAGAAGCCCACAAGGAATGGTTCTCCCACCCCTCTCTTTCCCAACTCATTAATAACTTAAGAGAAGATCCTAATTCCTCAGAAGACTACTCTTGGAAGGATGAGATTCTTCGCTACAAGGATCGAGTAGTTATATCACCAGCCTCCACCCTAAAAACCCGCATCTTGGATGAGTTGCACTCATCTCCAATTACATGACATTTAGGTTTTCAAAAGACTTATACTCATGCACGTCATTCTTTCTTTTCAACTGGCATGAAAAAATACATTCTTACTTTTGTAGCTGAATGTGATGTGTGCCAATGCAACAAAGGGGAAATAGTCAAGTTACCAAGAACCTTACAACCACTGCCACTCCCTGCTTCTGTTTGGACAGATGTTTCCATGGATTTCATCGCTAGTCTCCCAAAGTCATGAAACAAATAAGTCATCAAGGTGGTTGTGGAAAAAATTTCTAAATATGATCATTTTTGTGCTCTATTACACCCATTTACCGCCACTTTTGTGGCTCAAGTTTCTTGGACCAGATCTTCAAACTGCATGGCATGCCGAATTCCATTATGTCTAATCACGACACCACATTCACCAACAAATTTTGGCTAGAAATTTTAAAGCTACAGGGCACACAACTCCAACTAAGTACCGCCCATCATCACCAAACTGATGGTCAAAAAGAAGAAGTCAACAAATGTTTGGATACCTATCTAAGGTGCTTCACTTTAGACAAGCAACATCAATGGGTACAATTGCTACATTTAGTTGAATGGTGGTATAATATTAACTATCATGAAGCCACCAAGATGACTCCATATGAGGCAGTGTATGGCCAACTCCCACCTTCACCTATTTATTATATCCCTGGATGTTCTAAAGTACAGGCAATTGATCAACTCCTACAAAATTGTGTCGCATGATTTCTCATCTAAAAGATAATCTACATTAAGCTCAGAACTGAATAAAGCAACAGGCTGCCCAACATCATTCTGAGCACTCATTTCAAGAAGGGAATAAGGTATTCCTGCGACTCCAACCATAAAGTAAATATATCTCAAAGAAAAGGGTACCAGAAACTAGCACCAAAATTCTATGGGTCTTATCAGATACTTCATCGCATAGGAGCAATAGCCTAAAAACTAGCCTTGCCACCTACTTCAAAAATCCATTTGGTCTTCCATGTGTCATGCCTCAAGAAATTGGTGGGGAACAATTGTAGAGTTCAAAAAAGTCTACCTGAATTGGATGAGGAAGTTTCACTTTAGCTCCGACAAAAATAGGCCCTCGATACTCGTGAAAGACACCTTTGCAACTGCACGATCAAGGAAATTCTCATCAAGTGGAAAGACACCTCTCCAGAAGATGTGAACTGGGAACCAACCACTATTCTTCATAAGTTTCTATGACTTCAACCTTAAGGACAAGGTTTCTTTTGATGGGGGGGCATGTTAGGGTCTAACCCTAACCCCTTTATTTATGTAATAGGCCCAATGGGTCGAGACAGAGTCATAGTTAGTTAGAGATTCAATAAATCCCGCGTTAATAATTGTAAGTTGTTGACCCTCATTAGAGAAAAGGGACCACAATTAGTTATAAACTAGCCATAGTTAATAAATAAAGTGGTTAAGTCGTGTTATGCAAGGGACCACTAGTAGATAGGGTTTTGGATGTCATTTAGCTATAAATAGTCTTAGTTAGTATGGGAAATATCATCGAGTCTTATTGTAATTAAGCTCTGCTCTGTTGGAGGTTTCCCCCTCAAAGAGGTAGGTGAACATTGAATATGTTTTTGAATAATATAATACTTTGCAGTTTTTCTCATTTCATGTGATAATTCTATGTTCTAGGCTATATTTCTTCATATTTCTAGAATTCTAGATTTCTCGTAGAATAACAATAGTAACACCTCAAGAGGATGGAAATGGTCCACAAGGACTCCAAGAGCCTGATCCACATCCTAATCTTGGGTCTTATCACGATCTGTTGAAGCGAGAAGAATTATACTTGAAACTTTTGCAATTCCTCTCCTGTTTGATTTAGAGAAAAAGAGAAGCATAACTCATCGGTGGATGCAAATTACAAAATCCAAGAAAGTAGAAGATGTGGGCTTCATAAAGTAAAATATGCAACAAATGGTTAAGGAAATTTTTGACTTGAGGCTAAAGGAATCAATCACAAAGGATCAGCTGCAGTTAGAAAACAAGAGGTCGAGAGAGAAACTACAGGAAAAGGAGGCATAACTCGCCACCATGGTAAGCTTGTCCATGAAGGCCATCCAATGTAGGAAGCCATCCAAATCATATGCCATTTTACTCAAAGAGAACTGGTTGCAATTCCAAATCAAGACATTGGCACAATATGGTTCTATACCTTTTAAGGATTATAGGAGGTTCATTGACTTTTGCCAACAAGTACGCATTGAGGATAGGGCCAAATTGTCTAGGTTTTATATGCACAACATGATCCTCATAAACATGAACTTTTGGGACCCCAATTCAAGTTTGGGGGGTGCACAATTGATGGAACTGGCCTCTTGGATGAACCATGAAGAAACAAGGGCTGAGGAAGTAAAGAAGGTTATGGCCAAAGAAGAAAGTGAGCCCCTATACATCAGAGAAGAGTTAATAAACCCCAAGGTTGTCATAAGTAACCATAACATTATCTCTGCAGATCCCAAATTGGCCCCTGGCTACCTCAAAACACAATAGCAAACCATCCTCCATTTCAAATATACCTTTAGGTTATTGGGGACTAAGATTTTGTAGGCTTTCCAAAGGATATGGCATGCTCTACCCCATAGTGTACAAATTAGGGATATCACTCTCGTGAAAGGTTCAAGAATGCCCTAGAAAGGACCCCATTCTACAAAAGAATTATTCAAAGGTTGATATAAATTAGATAGGGCTAAAACTCAATCCTCCCTTGCTATTGGGCCTACAAGAGAGAAGAGATCAAGCATAGGAACAAAGGGAGTGGGAAACCATAGAGGAAAATGCAGGATTCTATCCACAAGAAGGCACACCATCTGAGATGCCTTGGGATGTCAAAGAGGCCACCAAGGCCATGCATGAGCTACACATCAGTGAGTAAGTTTCTCAGAGGGTGAGCAACACTTTTAGCAGGGGGTTGATGATGGGTCCCATCAATAAGTATATTATAAGGCCATTTTTCCATCCTCCTGCCTATAAATTCTTCTTTTCTCACATTAATTAACATCTCTTTGGCTATAATGCGCTTAGTAGGATGCCTAAAGTTTGTTTGTCATACTTTGTGGCCTAATGTTGTTAATATGCAGGGAAAATAGTAGTTTTGAGTGCATTTATTATGCAGAGGCACATTGGAGGTATCTAGGAGATGTAAGATTTTTCTCCCCTACATTTACTCTCCTTCAACTCGACTTGATCCCTAGAATCACTCATCAACAGCTTGAGGTCTACTGGAAGCCAATGCCTTCAAGTTTTGCAAGGAACTAGGGGATCTAGATCCACTTTTCTCGATATTTTTGAGGGAAGAAGTCCTCTTTCCAAGGAGTTTGCCCCTCAGTCATCTTTGTATAAGTCAACAAACCCAAGGGCTCACTAGGATTACAACTTTTGGAGCAAGGAGAGCTACTAGGAGACAAGTGCTTAAGTCTATGATTTCCATTTTTATTTACATGATGTATTTGAAATCCATTTTATGTTAATGAAAGGTCTACTATTGTTTCACATCATAGTTTGCTTCAGAGGGTTGAGTCCCCTTGGGTTAGGGCCCAACACAGAGGCTGTAATCTCTCTTTATGTATCTTATTTATGCAATATTCTAGTACCAGCATTTCCTTCTTTGTTTGAGTAGAAATTTACTTACCATAAAAATTTTGGTTGCAAACTTGATTTCCACCTCTCATGTGGCAAGTCTGGTTGAGGACTTTATAGCAGCAATCCAAAAATATGGGGTTTCCTTCCTTTGCAGATTGCTAGGTTTTACCTCACTATTCTCTTGCATACTTTATTTCTAAAATCTAGGAGTTAAAATCATCTCTCTCAAGATTTCATGTACGTAGGTTAGATGCATGCTGTAAGGTGAATTAGTTCTTAATTAAATAAAATCCTTCTTTGGTTGATTTCATAAAAATTGACTCATCCTTTCTTGCTTAGTTTGTTCTGGTACAATTTGATCATTAGTTTGGAATTATTTACAAGAACAAGAAGGGATTTATCCAGGTGGATGTTGGTGGCCACCCACCTATCCCATTTGGACCCCCACAACTGTCTCTTTCAGCTTTTTTAGTTTCCTAAATTGTAGCACAGTTTACTATTTTTTGCAGTTTTTCGCGTCCCGAACTTCCGGAGCCGTTTTGAGGCCCTAAACGACGTTTTTTGGGAAATTTGGGGCAACATGGGAACATGGACCCATGTTGCCTCCCAAAGTGGTAGTACTCAGATAGATCTTTCTAACGAGCTATCGTACACGTCAAACGGAGATCATATGCCAAAGTTACGACCCCGGGAAATTGATGTACCAATTTACCCAAACGAGGCCCACAATTTGGCGTTTCATATTCTAGGGTTAGGTTTTGGGATGTGAGGGGTTTTCCATTGTTTCTCAACAATAAATAGGCCTTCGAGCCTCATTGTAACACAGTTTTAGAACAGTGAGAGGCATGTCGCCGCCACATCTCTCCTCAGAGATAAGCTACCATCGCCCTAGCTGGTTTCTTTCCATTTCTGTTTGTAAGAATATTTCAGTATTTTACAGTAATGAAATGAAGTATTATTTCCGTTGCATATCTGTATTTATGGTTTGCATGTCCCTAACGAGGTCGGGATATAGGCAGTTAGGGCTTGAACTGGTCGAACCTTTGCAAGACCAGCCTTGCAAATCTCGACGGCCTCCCATGGCGGATGAGAAGAAAGATGAGGTGGCAGGAGATCCTATCAAAATCTTGCTCGAAGAAGCGCTCGAGCGGCAAAGGAACGCGATGATGGATAGCTTTGCGCAGATCCTTCAGCGGCTACCCAGAGGCGACGCATCGGCTTCCAACAGCTACTCTGGAAACGCCACACCGTTGAAGGTGAAAGTTAATTTTGAAATCCCCATCTTCGAGGGTCAAATAGATGCAGATGCCGTAGATAAATGGTTAAATCTGCTAGATGGGTATTTTTCTGTTCATTAATTTTCAAGTCGGGAAAAGTTTGTTTTCGCTCTTCTCAAAGCAGCCCCCCACATCAAGGACTGGTGGGAACCTAGTGCGAGCAGAAGGATGAAAGTACAGGCTCACTATTTTCAGCCGCACCCACTTGGAATGACTTCCGGGATGCCATCAAGGAGCAGTACTACCCTGTCGGAAGCTATGAGGACAAATACATCAAATGGACCACACTGCGGCAGGGACAACACCAAGATGTGTCGAATTTCACAAACATTTTTCATACCCTTCGTACACATTTGTGTATCAAAGATTCTGAGTTGCAACTGGTACTCAAATACCGTGGCTGCCTACACAGATACATCCAGGAAGAGATGGTGTTCTTGAACATCTCCTCGCTCAGCACGGCGTACCGATACGCTGTCAAAATCGAGAAAAAGTTCAAACAGAAGAAGCGAGACTTTGGATCTGCAAATCCGAAACCCAAAGGACAAAGCTAAGGCGGGGTGACCCAAGACAACCCGTCGAAGCCGCAAGAAAAGAACAACACCACGAAGCTGAAGAAGGACACAAGAAAGTGGTGTGAGTTCCACAAGAGTCCCACTCATAACACAAGTGAGTGTCGGACCAAGCAGTCACTGGTGGCCGAGTTGAAGGCTTCCAAATCAGATACATGTTCTGACCCTGAGCCAGAACCTGACAAGGGGAATGGCAAAGGGAAGCAGATCATTGATGCGGATCCCAGCGCCACTGTTGCCACTGCCAAGATCTAGAAGAATGAACCTGCAGATCCAGAAGAGGGGCAGTGTCTTTTCCACTCACAGATGTGGGTGAAGGGTTCGCCGCTGCAATTCATTGTCGACAGTGACAGCCAAAAGAACCTCATTTCAGCAGAGGTCGTGAAGCGATTGGGCCTACCAACTACACTGCACCCGCAGCCATACAGTATCGGGTGGCTTCACGAAGGACGAGATCTAAAAGTTCACCAGCAGTGCCGCCTTCCCTACAGCATCAAACCCTTCACAGACGAGGTATTGTGTGATGTTACACCTCTGGATGTTTGTGATGTATTATTAGGCCAGCCATACTTGTGGAGGCGACATGTTGTGTATGAGTCCAGGCCTTGTGCTGTCATTATTTCTTTAAATAATTCATTATACAGGATACCGGAGGTAGCCCCACTTACTGCCACATCTTTGATCACTGCTAATAAAGGCAGCAAGCTCATCTCCCAGACCAGGAAATTTATCTGTCTGGTTCACTCCCAAAGTAAGGGCAAGATCATTGCTACATCCATGACCCCTGCAAAGGGTTCCTCCACGCAGCAGCAGCAGCAAAGGGATACGGTCATGACAAAACACAGGAACAACTTCTCCTCACCCACAGGGGTACCACACAAGTTTCAGGTGGGCGACAAATTTTGGTTACACCTCCAGAGAGAACGCCTTACCAGGACCCATCAGAAACTAAGACCACTCCGACATTGTCCTTACACCAGTACCAAGGCTACGGTCAACAATGCTTCGAAGCACAACATTCCTCCATTCCTTGGCTTGCACCGAGTGTTCAATGTGGACCGTCGTCAACCATGCTTCCCACCATTTCTGGACACATCGAAGATTGCAGAACAACTCACCAGAGACCCAGCTCAGCAGAAGCTTCCTCATCTCAGGGAGGAACTCAACGCAATGGGGACCATTGCTTCCTAAGGGGGGAGGAATGATCCAGGTGGATGTTGGTGGCCACCCACCTATCCCATTTGGACCCCCACAACTGTCACTTTCAGCTTTTTCAGTTTCCTAAATTGTAGCATAGTTTACTATTTTTAGCAGTTTTTCGGGTCCTGAACTTCCGGAGCCGTTTTGAGGCCCTAAACGACGCTTTTGGGAAATCTGGGGCAACATGGGTCCATGGACCCATGTTGCCTCCCAAAGTGGTATTACTCGGATAGATCTTTCTAACGAACTATCGTACGCGTCAAACGGAGATTGTATGCCAAAGTTACGACCCCAGGAAATTGATGTACCAATTTACCCAAACGGGGCCCACAATTTGGTGTTTCATCTTCTAGGGTTAGGTTTTGGGATGTGAAGGGTTTTCCATTGTTTTTCAACAATAAATAGGCCTTCGAGCCTCATTGTAACACAGTTTTAGAACAGTGAGAGGCATGTAGCCGCCACATCTCTCCTCAGAGATAAGCTACCATCGCCCTAGCTGGTTTCTTTCCATTTCTGTTTGTAAGAATATTTCAGTATTTTACAGTAATGAAATGAAGTATTATTTCCGCTGCATATCTGTATTTATGGTTATTTCTGTATTTTATTGCGTTCCTATTTAAATCCGGATCAACTGTGAGCACTTTCTTTTGTGAAATATGGGCCTCTGAGGGGTGTCAAGGTCATAAAATGCATCACATGACCTGCATACACCTTCATCTACCTTTATCCACCTTCAGAACACTTTTGCTACCCTCAAGATTCTCATGGATCCAATCTTGTAGCAAAACAGGGAAATCTTGTAGCATCCTATAATAATCCTGTAGCAGTCTTGTAGCATCCTATAGAGCTATCCAAACTTGACCATATTTTCTCTAAGAGATTGATTTTTTCCTCTTGGGATTGAATAATGACCCCCAGGCTCTAAATCCATGATTTGGGAGGACCAAAGACCACTCTAGACCCACCTTTCCTTCACTGCAAGTACAAATTTGCAATTAGAATTAGAAGACATATTTCCACATTTTAATAGAAATGAATGTTTTCTTATGAAATGTGCGTGGAATTTGGTACTAAGGATAAGTTTCATTGAACACGTTGATAAAAAGTGTGATTCACCAATGCAAATTAGATTAGACCTTATTCTTGAGTTCATTCTTTCTTAGGATTTTAGTCACACACATTATTGTTGAAAAGATCAAATTTCCTTTTTCAAAGTAACTTTCCACATTTTGCAAGTAGAGTATTGATTTACATTCTGCAAGTAGAATAACACTTTTCATTTCTACAATTAGCACATCATTTACATTCCTGCAACTAGAGTTAGTATTTACATTTGGATGAATAACACTTTTATTTCTACAATTAGAATGTTTTCATTCTTGTAATTAGAATAATGTTTTCATTCCTGCAAATAGAGTATAACTCTATATTTTCATGCAATTTCTTTCTCTAAGCTAGTTGAAGGAGTGTTTTATGTATTCCTTGATCTAATCCATTGCTTGAAGGTGGCATGAGTAGAAGTTGACTTACTGTGCATATAGCATTGTCACCTCTAAGTTTGTACGAACCCCTGGTTGATAATTAAAACTGGTAGCCTTGGGAGTCTCAACATTATTCTTGAGATAATGAGGCTCATCACTTGCTAAACCTATCCACTTCTACATACAAGTATTCATGACCCCTTTTTGACAAAGTAAATCACCCTAAAAAATCCATGGAGACACTCTCCCAAGGATGAGAAGGAACAAGGAGTGGTGTGTACAACCCTAATTTTCTATTAGTGGGCTTACAAGTAGAGCACATCACACACCCATTTAAATACTTGGTTACAATTTATTTCATATAAGGATAATATCAAAACCCATACAAATAATATAGAGTTTTTCTACCCCAAAGTTCCCAGACACAAGAGAAGTGTGAGCTTCTTGATTTACATGGACTCTTTCACTTGTAGGAATACATGACTTGCCAAGATGGTTGAGAAACTTTCATTGCAAATGATATTTCTCCACCTGTGATCCATGGGTTAGCCTCTCATAAACATATTTATAATCTTTACCTGTAGCGTATTTTTCAACATAGCTATCATGAGATAAAGAAGCATTCTTCAAAACAACAGATGCAAAAACAGGAGGTCTAGAAAGCATATTTGCCACTTTGTTACATGTACCCTTCTTATACTTGATTACCAAATGGAACTGTTGAAGAAATACCATCCACCTAAAGTGACGAGCTTGTTGTAGTCTAGTTTGTGACAGTCTCTACTGTAAGGGTTGATGGCCTGGATGGGCTAATACTAGCATCTTATTGATCTTCCCTTTCAAGGTGTCGAAAGCCTTTTTATTCTTTCCTCCCCACTAAAAGGCTTGATTCGCACTGTACATGATCGTATTTGGAAGAGGGGCATCTTGTTGAAGATGGATCTCATGTTGAATTTCCCTCTTGGGAGGAAATCCACCTGGTTCCTAAAAAATCTCAACATACTTAGAAACAATATCAAACATCTCTTTCCTGTGAGAAGGATTACACCCTTTGAAAGCATCATATGTCTCAACATCTTTTTCTTATACAGGTGGATATTGATGGCTACCCTCCTATTCCACTTGGACCTCCTCCCCCCCCCCCAACTGTTTCTTTTAATTTTTCAGTTTCCTCAATTGTAGCACAATTTACTATTTTTGGTAGTTTTTCGGGTCCTAAACTCTTAGAGCCATTTTGAGGCCCTAAATGACTCTTTTGCGGAAAACAGAAAAACATTACTCTTTAATTGATGTTTGCATTTGAAAGTTGTATTCCTCGAATAGATATTTCTAACAAGTTATTGTACACATCAAATGGAGGTCATATGCCAAAGTTACGACCCCAGGAAGTTGATGTACCAATTTACCCAAACGGGGCCCATAGTTTTGGCGCTTCATCTCCTAGGGTTAGGTTTTTGGATGTTTATGGTTTTCCATTATTTCTCAATAATAAATAGGCCTTCAAGTCTCAATGTAACATAGTTCATAGGCATGTAGCCGCCACATCTCTTCTTAGAGATAAGCTACCATCGCCCAAGCTAGTTTATTTCCATTTCTGTATGTAAGCATATTTCAGTTCTTTAATGTTAATGAAATGAAGTTTTATTTCTGCTGCATCTCTGTGTATATGTGTATTTTTGTATTTTGTTTTTCTCCCACATAAGTCTGGATTAGTGGTATCGAAGTGGTCTGCTCTTGATCTGGATTTAAACAGCAATGCAACAACTTACAGAGATAACCATAAACACAGAGATGTAGCAGAAATAATACTTCATTTCATTAATGTAAAATACTGAAATATGCTTACAAACAAAAATGGAAATAAACCAACTAGGGCAATGGTAGCTTATCTCTGAGAAGAGATGTGGCGGCTACATGCCTCTGAACTACCTTACAATGAGTCTCAAGGGCCTTTTTATTATTGAACAATAAGAGCAAACCCTAAACAACCAAAACCCTAACCTGAGGAGATGTAACACCAAGAGTTTATGGGCCCCGTTGGGGTGAGTTGGGCAGCCAACTTCCCGGGGTCGCGACTTGGTCATATTATCTCTGTTTGACGTGCATGATAACCCGTTGGAAAGATCTCTCCGAGGACTATGACAAAAAATACAATTTTGGACTACTATTCGCTGGCGGTAGATTTCCAAAAAAAACGTCATTTAGGGCATCAAAACGGCTCTGGAAGTTTAGGACCTAAAAAACTGCTAAAAATAGTAAATTGTGCTACAATTAAGGAAACTCAAAAACTAAAAGAAGAAATGGTGGGGGTCTGAGTGGAATTGGCAGGTGGCCAACAATATCCACCTGGATCATTCCTCCCCCCTTAGGAAGTAATGGTACCCATTGCGTTGAGTTCCTCCATGAGATGAGGAAACTTCTGTTGGACTTGGTCCCTAGTGAGCCGCTTGCCCTGGTGAAGGAGTTGGCCTGCTTTGATAACTTGATACAGTTGGATATTCTGCTAGCGAATGTGCTTGATCTGTGTGTCCATGATCCGATCAATTGCAACTTGTTCCATGCAATCTGGATTTAACTCTGTGGGTGTGAGCTGTTCTGCAATGTCGGATGTGTCTAGTAATGGTGGAAAGTATGGTTGAAGGCGGTCCACATTGAACACTGGGTGCAGGCCAAGGAATGGGGAATGCTGAGCTCAAATGCATTGTCTCCCATAGCCTTGGTAATGGTGTAAGGACCATATCGAAGTGGTCTGAGTTTCCGATAGGCTCCAGTAAGGCGTTCCTTTCGCAAATGCAACCAGACTTTGTCGCCCACCTGAAACTTGTGTGGCACCTGATGTTGATCATGTTGTTGCTTGTACTTGACATTTGATTTCTCTAGAATGTCATGGACCTACTGGCGAATATGTTGGATGTTCTCGATGAAGTTGTTTGCCTTATCTGTTTTGGACTGGACATGAGCCGAATCTGCGTGAGTAGCTGCAAATGGCATGGCCACATCAATGGGTCATAGTGGCTGGAATCCCAAGCCCACCTGAAAAGGGTTGTGGCCAGTCGAGCTATGGAGAGCCCAGTTGTAGCTGTGCTAAACATAGGGGAGGCTCTTGTGCCATGTGCGTGGATGTTTTGAGTTGTACATGCGCAGAATGTATATGATCATCCTATTGACAACCTCTGTCTGGCCATCAGTTTGAGGATGGAAGGCTGTGGACTTAGTGAGTTTGGTGTCCAGCAT
Source organism: Pinus tabuliformis (assembly GCA_031772625.1). NCBI lineage: Eukaryota > Viridiplantae > Streptophyta > Pinopsida > Pinales > Pinaceae > Pinus > Pinus tabuliformis. The sequence goes on along the minus strand of CM062817.1, from coordinate 297,714,431 downwards.
CAACCAAATACTGGACCAAAATGTACTGAGGAACCTACTGTCTCGATCTGAGATGATAGACTGTGGGATCCCAAAGTGTACCCACAATCGTTCAAAGAATAGTTTAGCAGTGGCTTCTGTTGTGATATTCTTCTTGCAAGCCGCCATAATGGCCATCTTCGAGAACCTGTTGACAAACACAAAAATACAGGCGTTTCCATGCTTAGTGGAAGGAAGGCCTAACATGTAATCCATGGAGATGGATTCCCAAGCTCGACTAGGGGTAGTAAGCGGGGTATAGAAGCCTTTCTTCTTGATGGTCGGTTTGGCAATAGCACAGGCAGTGCATGATTTGATGTACTTCCCGACATCCTATCGAAGATTCGGCCAATAGAAATATTTCTACAGTATTGCCACCGTTTTCTTGACCCCGAAATGCCCAGCAGCCCAATTGTAGTGTGCTTCCCAAATCATCTTGGCACGCTCGCTTGAAGGAACGCAAAGGTGACCCAAGTGGCATAACAAGACATCCTGGAAGTGAAAATCTGGAACATGCTTACCCTCCAAGAGTGTCTGGTATGTGTGGCTGAATTCTGGGTCGCTTTTGTAGAGAAGTGGCCAATCAGACATCTCGTGCCCACAAGAGTTGAGCACAATGGTTAACGCCATGATCGGTGGTCGATTCAGGCAGACTGCAACATTATTGGTGTTGCCCTTCTTATACTTGATATTCAAATGGAACTGTTGCAAGTATGTGGACCACTTCTGGTGGCGATCATTCTGCAATTTCCCTTGGGTCTGTATGAACTGCAGGGGTCGGTGGTATGTGTGGATGACCGTTTCCTTCCCTAAAATGTAATGCCTCCATTATCGGCAGGCCTACACAATGGAATACATCTCTTTGTCATAAGTGGGATACTTTCGGACTATGTCTGAAAGTGTCTCACTGTGATATGTCACTGGATGCCTGTGTTGAGTAAGGACTACCCCAATAGCATAGTCAGAGGCATTTGTCTCGACTTCAAATGGTTGTTGCAAGTCTGGTAATGTGAGCACTGGTGCTAAGCAGAGGTGATCTTTCAACTCTGTGAATGCCTTCTGTTGAGATTCAGACCAAAATAATTTTGTTTTCGCTCCTCCCTTGGTGACTTGACTCAAGGGGTAAGTGATATGAGAAAATCCCAACACGAACCTGTGGTAGAAGTTGGCAAGACCTAGAAAGCTGCGAAGCTCTGTCAGAGTGGTTGGAGATGGCCAATCCCAAATGACTTGGATCTTGGCCGGATCCACATGCACCCCTTGTTCATCAATAATGTATCCCAGATACTAAACCTGGGTCATGCCAAAAGTGCATTTCTCCAAATTGGCACATAACTTGTGTTGCCGCAGTGTTTGGAGAACCTGTCGGATATGGTGGAGGTGCTCTTCCTAACTCTGGCTGAATATCATGATGTCATCCAATTATACCACTACAAATGAGTTGGTGAATGGCCGCAAGATGTCATCCATTAGCCTCATGAAGGTTGCAGGAGCATTCGTCAATCCGAAAGGCATAACCAACCATTTGAAAAGGCCCTCCTTGGCTTTGAAGGCAGTATTCCACACATCGGAGGGTTCGATTGGTACTTAGTGATATCCTGACTTCAATCGATCTTGCTGAAATATTTTGCCCCCTTCAATTGGTCCAGGAGGTCATCAATCCATGGGATCGGGTACCTATTACGAATAGTGATCTTGTTCAATGCCCGATATTCAATACAGAGTCTCCAAGTCCCATCCTTCTTCTGTACCAACATGATTGGGCTCCCATAGGGTGATGAACTCGGATGGATGTGACCTTTCTGCAACAGCTCCTGAATATGCCTCTTTATTTCATCGTTCTCTAGAACGGAGCGCCGATAGATTGGTCCATTGGGCAGAGGCACACCTGGGGTCAAATCAATGGAGTGCTTGACCTGACAGTGCAGAGGAACCCCTGCAGAGGAGGTGAAGATGTCCTCGTACTCCTCCACGACCTTGTCCATTTGTAGTTATTGTGTGGAGGGGCCCTGTCTAGAGTTCGTGGCCACTGTCTTCTTCTTTCCTTGAGGGCGTATCATTAGGAAAACAAATTTCCCGATTTTGGAAATGAGCTTACTGCATTGTTTTGCAATAACCAAAGAGATGGCGGTAGGCAGTGCTACCTCCGGTATCCTATACAACTTATTTCCCAAAGTAACAATAACAGCATGGGGCCTTGATTCATACAAAGCATGTCACTTCACAAGTATGGTTGTCCTAATAATACATCACAAACTTCAAGGGGAGCAATGTCACACAATACCTCATCTGTGAAGGGCTTGATGTTGTATGGAAGGCGACACTGTTGGCTCACGCGAAGATCCCGTCCTTGGTGAAGCCACTCGATGGTGTATGGTTGTGGTTGTGTTGTGGTCGGTAAGCCCAGCCACTTCACGACCTCTGCCGAAATGAGGTTCTTTTGCCTCTCGCTTTCAACAATGAACTGTAGTGAAGAGCCCTTTACCCACATCTGGGAGTGGAAGAGATGCTCCTCCTCCTCTAGATCTTCGGGTTCCTCCTTCTGGATCTTCGTGGTAGTAACAGTGGCGTTGGGATCCGCATCGATAATCTGCTTCCTTTTGTCATTCCCCTTATCAGGTTCTGATTTAGAGTCGGAACATGCATATGATTCTGAAACCTTTAACTCGGCCAACAGTGACTGCTTGGCCCGACACTCACTTGTGTTGTGAGTGGAGATCTTATGGAACTCACACCATTTTCTCGTGTCCTTTTTCGGCTTTGCGGCACTGTTCTTTGCTTGCAGCTTTGGTGGGTTGTCTTGGGCCACCCCGCCTTGGCTTTGTCCTTTGTTCTGTGGTTTGGGGGCACCTTTCCCTTGCTTCAGATTCGCAGATCCAAAGTCTCGCTTCTTCTGTTTAAACTTTTTCTCGACCTTGATGGCATATCGGTATGTCGTGCTGAGCGAGGAGATGTTCAGGAATTCTATTTCTTCCTGGATGTACTTGTGCAAGCAGTCGTGGTATTTGAGTACCAAATGCTGCTCTGAATCCTTGATACCCAACTTTGTGCGAAGGGTATGGAAAATATTGGTAAACTCTGGCACGTCTTGGTCCCTTCCCTGCCGCAGCGTGGTCCACTTTATGTATTGATCTTCATAGCTTCTGACAGGGTAGTACTACTCCTTGATGGCATCCGGGAATGAATTCCAAGTTGGTGCAGCTGAAAATAGTGAACCTGTACTTTCATCCTTCTGATCGCAGTAGGTTTCCAACCAATCCTTGACGTGGGGGGCTGCTTTGAGAAAAACGAAAATAATCTTTTCTCGACTGGAAAAATCATGAACAGATAAATAACCCTCTAGCAGATTTAACCATTTATCGACGACATCTTCGTCTATCTAACCCTCGAATATGGAGATTTAAAAATTAACTTTTACCTTAAACGATGTGGCGTTTCCAGAGTAGTTGTTGGAAGCTGATGTGTCGCCCCTAGGTAGCCGCTGAAGGATCTAGGCAAAGTTGTCCATCATCGCATTCCTTTATCACCCGAGGGCTTCTTCGAGCAAGATTTTGATAGGATCTCCTGCCCCCTTGTCTTTCTTTTCATTCGCCATGGGAGGTCGTCGGGATTTGCGAGGTTGGCCTTGTAAAGGTTCGACCAGTTCAAGCCTTAACTCCTTATATCTCAACCTCGTTGGGGACATGAAAAGAAAAATAGAGAAAAAAAAGCAGACCGCTATGATACCACTGATCCAGATTTAAACAGGAATGCAACAACTTACAGAGATAACCATAAACACAGAGATGTAGTGGAAATAATACTTCATTTCATTCATGTAAAATACTGAAATATGCTTATAAATAGAAATGGAAATAAACCAGCTAGGGCGATGGTAGCTTATCTCTGAGAAGAGATGTGGCAGCTACATGCCTCTGAATTTCCTTACAATGAGGCTCAAGGGATTTTTTATTATTGAACAATAAGACCAAACCCTAAACAACCAAAACCCTAACCCGAGGAGATGTTATAACAAGAGTTTATGGGCCCTGTTGGGGTGAGTTGGGCAGCCAACTTCCTGGGCTCGCGACTTGGTCATATTAGCTCTGCTTGACGTGCATGATAACCCGTTGGAAAGATCTCTCTGAGGACTACGACATATAAGAAAATTTTACACATCAAATCGCTAGCGGTAGATTTCCAAAAAAAACATCGTTTAGGGCCTCAAAACGGCTCCGGAAATTTAGGACCCGAAAAACTACTAAAAATAGTAAATTGTGCTACAATTAAGGAAACTGAAAGAAGCAATGGTGGGGGTCCAAGTGGAATTGGCCAGTGGCCACCAATATCCATTTGGATCAGCTCTTTCTCTGTTTTTCTTTGCATGTCCCCAACAAGGTCAGGGTATAAGGAGTTAGGGATCGAACTGGTTGAACCTTTGCAAGACCAGCCTCGCAAACCCCAATGGCCTCCCATGGTGGTATAAAAGAAAGACAAGGGGGTAGGAGATCCTTTCAAAATGTTGCTTGAGGAATCCCTCGAGCAACAAAGGAACATGATGATGGATAACTTTGCCCAAATCTTTTGACGGTTACCCACAGGCGACGAATATTCATCTAGAAGCCACTCTGGAGACGTCACTCCTTTTAAGGCACAAGTTAACTTTGATAATCCCATATTTGAAGGCCAGATAGAGCAGACGTCGTAGATAGATGGTTAAATTTGTTGGAAGGATATTTTTTAGTTCGTGACTTTTCCAATCAAGAAAAGATTACTTTTGTACTTCTCAAAGCCACCCCACATGTCAAGCACTAGTGGGAAACCTACTGTGAACTAAAGGACGGGAGGGAATCCTCATTGTTTTCAGTCACACCCACCTGGAATTATTTCCAAGATGCCATCAAGGAACAACATTACCCTATCGGGAGCTATGGAGTTAAATACATAAAGTGGACCATGTTGTGGTAGGGAAGGGACCAAGATGTGCCGGAGTTCACAAATTTTTTCCATACCCTTCACATGAAGCTATGTATCAAGGATTCTGAGCAGAATTTGGTACTCATGTTGTCTACACAAGTACATCTAGGATAAGATGGAGTTCCTGGACATCTCCTCGCATGGCACCGCTTATCGATGCACTGTCAATATCAAGCAGAAATTTAAACAGAAGAAGTTAAACTTTGGATCTGCAAATCCAAAGCAGGGGAAAGGCGCCCCCAAGCCGTAGAACAAAGGACAAAGCCAAGTTGGGGTGGCCTAGGACATCCTTCCAAAGACGCAAGTGAAGAAAAATACAATGAAGACAAATAAGGACGCAGGGAAATGGTGTGAATTCCATAAGCACCCCACTCACAACACAAGTGAGTGTCGAGCCAAGCAGTCACTAGTGGTCGAGCTGAAGGCTTCCGAATTAGATGCATGTTCTGACTCAGAGTCAAAAACTGACAAAGGGAATGACAAAAGGAAGCAGATTATCGATGAAGAGCTTAGTGGTATTGTTGCCACCACCAAGATCCAAAAGGATGAGCCCAAATATCCATAGGAGGGAGAGCGCTCCTCCACTCACAAATGTGGGTGAATGATTCTCCGTTGTAGTTCATTATCCATAGTGGGAGCCAAAAGAACCTCATTTCATCAGAGTTTGTCAAGCGGTTGGGCCTACCAACCACACCACACCTGCAGTCATACACCATAGGGTGGCTTCACCAAGGGCGAGATCTCTGCATCAACCAACAGTGTCACCTTCCCTACAGCATCAAGTCGTTCACGGATGAGGTATTGTGTGATGTTTCTCCTCTTGAAGCTTGTGATGTATTATTAGTCCAAAAATACTTGTGAAAGTGGCATGATGTGTATGAGTCTAGGCCTCACACTGTTATTATTACTTTGGGTGATAACTTGTATAACATAACGGAGGTAGCACTGCCTACTGCCATTTTTTTTATCACTATGAGGCAATGTAGTAAGATCATTTACCAGACCGGGATTTTTTTTCATTATGATTCACCCTCGGGGAAGGAATAAGATTGTAGCCATGACCTCTAGACAGGGCTCCTCCACACAACAGCAACAAATGGACAAGGTTTTCAAGGAGTACAGGGACATCTTCACCTCACCCATAGGGGTACCTCTACGTTGTCAGGTCAAGCACTCCATCGATTTGACCCTGGGCGTGCCGCTACCCAATACACTGATCTATTGATGCTCTATTCTGGAGAATAATGAAATCAAGAGGTAGATTCAGGAGTTGTTGTAGAAAGGGCACATCAGGCCAAGTTCATCACCCTATGGGAGCTCGATTGAGTTGGTACAGAAGAAGGATGGGACCTGGAGACTCTGTATTGACTATTGGACGTTGAACAAGATCATTGTCCAGAATAGGTATTTGATCCCATGGATTAATGACCTTCTGGACCAGCTTAAGGGGGCTAAATATTTCAGCAATATTGGCTTGAAGTTCGGTTATCACTAGGTATTGATCGAACCCTCTGATGTGTGGAAGACTTCCTTCAAATCCAAGGAGGGCATTTTCAAATGGATAGTCATGCCTTTCAGGTTGAAAAATTCCCCTGTAACCTTCATGAGGCTGATGGACAACATCTTGCGACCCTTCACCAACTCATTCATGGTGGTGTATTTGGATGACATTCTAATCTTTAACTAGAGTTGGGAATAGCACCTCCACCATATTCGACAAGTCCTCCAAACGTTGTGGCAACACAAGTTGTGTGCCAATTTGGAGAAATGCACTTTTGGTACGACCCAGGTTCAATGTGGACCGCCTTCGACCATACTTTCCACCATTACTGGACACATTAGACATTGCAGAACAGCTCACACCAACAGATTTAAACCCAAACTGCATGGAACATGCCACAACTGATTGGATCATGGATGCACAAATCAAGAACACTCACCAACAACAGATACAATTGTATCGGTTTGTCAAAGTTGGCCAAGCCCTGCACAACGGCAAGTCGATCACCAAGGACTAAGTTTAGCAAATTTTTCCCTATCTCATGGAGGCACTAAATGAAATGGGGACCATTGCTTCCTAAGGGGGGGAGGACTAATCCAGGTGGATATTGGTGGCCACCAGCCTATTCCACTTGGACCCCCACTACTGTTTCTTTCAATTTTTCAGTTTCCTTAATTGCAGCACAATTTACTATTTTTGGCAGTTTTTCGGGTCCTGAACTTTCGGAGCCATTTTGAGGCCCTAAATGATGTTTTCAATTGAAATTTGTATTCGTCGGATAGATCTTTCTAACATGGTATTGTGCGCATCAAACAAAGATTGTATGTCAGAGTTACGACCCCGGGAAGTTGATGTATCAATTTACCCAAACGAGACCCATAGTTTTGGCGCTTCATCTCCTAGGGTTATGTTTTTGTATGTTTAGGGTCTTCCATTGTTTCTCAATAATAAATAGGCCTTCAAGCCTCATTGTAACATAGTTCAAAGGCATGTAGCCGCCACATCGCTTCTAAGAGATAAGTTATCATCGCCTGAACTAGTTTATTTCCATTTTTGTATGTAAGCATATTTCAATTGTTTGATATTAATAAAATGAAATTTTATTTTTGCTGCCTCTTTGTTTATATTTGTATTTCTGTATTTTGTTGTGTTCCTGCATAAATTTGGATCATTTTCCCTCATAACGATGAACATACACTTCTTGTTGGACTTGATGAGTCTTTTCATTTGTCTTTCACTAAGAAGAATTGAATTGACTTTCATACAATGACCTCTGACAATCTATTCTACCCCATCTTTAGTGAGATGGTATTTATTCTCATGCCTGAAAAATACTGCCTTCCTATCGTATAAGTATGGGCTTCCCAAAACTATGCCACAAATGTCAAGCAGAACAATATCTAAATCAACCTCATCTATCAATTTTGAAGCAAAACCAAATTTGATCCTACACTGCTTGGTGACATTGGTTTTTGCATTATCGCACACCCAACCAAGAGGATAGGGTTTTGGATGAGGTCTTGTTTCCAAAACCAACTTCTTAACAATTGATTATGAGATCAAGTCAACTTGAGAACTTGGATCAAACAGTGTATCTATTTTTGTGTGCTTAGATACAACTCTTATATGAAATAATTCACTTATTTTTCTTTCATCATCATGAGATTTATTTTTAGAACTTGAAATAGCATGAAAGGAATTTTTATCTTCTATCACAACGGTTTTGATTTGCATCTCACCGTCGAAATAAGAACCTAGGTAATTTTATGTTGTAGCAACCGTCTTTTGCTTCCCTTTTCCACCAAACTTCTTAGGCTTTAACTCAGGATGTAGTTTCCAGTAATTCTCCGCATCATGCCCATATTTCTTGCAATGAATGAAAGAGGGCTTTCCTTCCTCTTTCTTTGTTGTCGTTGTCTTCTTGCCCTTTCCTTTTCCTTTGGACTTGTTGTTCTTAAACTTGGATGAAGGCTTCTTTGTGTGATCTTCTTTTCCATGCTTTCCCCTATTTTCAAGATGAATTGATTTCACACTTGCTTCATCTAGATTAGTGGGATAAAACAATAACAATGAGTAATGAAGATAATTGTGTAAAGCGCCAATGTATTTCATCAAATTTTCTGGTGGGTTTAAGGGAATATTCAATGCCAATTCTTGCTTCCTAAACTCTTATGTAAAACTTTGAACATTATGATATTTACCCTTTCTCAATTTTTTACACTCCATCATGGCTTCTTGCCTGTAACCCAATGGGTAAAATTTTCCTCTTAATGCAGAAACACACTCAAACCATGATGAAAGGAGTTTACCATTATGTTGACTACCTTTCTGAATTTTGCTCTCCCAACATAGAAGAGTTGTGCCTCCCAACCGAAGAGATGCCAACTAAATCCTTTTTTCCTTCCTCTTCAATCTATTGTATATGGCAATAAAATTTGATCTATCTAATCCAATTGTTTAGCTTCTCCATTAAACATGGGAAAATCAAATTTTACATCTAATTTAATAATGGATTTTTAGAAGCATTTTTCTAATGACTATTTGAATGATGAGAATGAGGGGAAGAGGAAGAGTTTGAACTTGAAGATGGAGATTCAGGAGGTTCTCGTCCACCTCCTTAGTGTACTGACACATTATCTTCTGTTGGAGCTCCCTCTTTCTTGCCCTCTTTTGCCATTCTCCTTTTGTAATTTGCAAACAAATTTTCCACCCTATCTTCCATCTGCTAGAAGGCCTTATGGAAAGCATGCTCATTCTTTGTGCATATGTCATTATCCTCCATTTTTTTCTTCATGTTTCATTCCCAATATTGGGGTTAAAAGACTTGATTTTTCCTTCACCCTCTTTGATTTTGGCCATGGTAAGCATCTGCACTCACAATTCACATCAAAGAGTACTACTATGATACCAACATTATCTAAGATCTTTCCTTCAATTATGTTAAACGTAATCGCTTAAAGACCATGAAAAAACCATAAATGCTACATTCATGAAGAAGATACACAAAAATAAGGCAATATAGACAATCCACCAAGACTTGATAGCGAAGTTCACTCACAATGTGTGAGCTACGTCTTTGGGCCCAGCTTCAAAGTGGAGAGGCATCTTTATTATCTTACCAAAATAATGGAAAAATACATTGCTATACCTCACTTCTAAGAATACCATAGAAATATGTTGCTTGGATCCCAATTCTGACTGCATCAGTAGATTCCTTGCGAAATTTTGAGAAAAATGAGTATAAACTTCATAAGGTTTTGGAACTATCACCTCCTCAAATTTTGTGCCACAGTAGATTAGAATATGCTAGGAATATTCCTTCAAAATAATCTCTGGAATATGCTGTAGAATATGCTTGAAATATGCCTCGGGACCTATGCCCACCTGAGCATGGGTCCCCTCTTGGTCTGCACGTTGAGTCCCCATAGCTTGACCTCCTCCCTGTCATGGTTGTGGTCTTTGAGTCGAATGAGGTTATATATAAAATGAGGTGAGCTAGACGAACTTACCAAGTCCCGCTCAGTTTGCGCGTTGGAAAGTGGTGTTAATACTAGGTGGGTGACCCAGGGTCAAACTCACAATATCCCATTATATTGTATTGTATGTGGCCTATGGTGGCTATGCGCCAACCCTATTCCGTAGGCATTCATAATCATGACTCCCATACACTATGTGTGATTGTGGTCTTTAGTACAGGCGGGGGTCTCAGGTCAAACCCGCATGCCCCCATATATTTTTAAAACATTTCAACCATTATACAATAATGCCTTTCCCACCCCCCCGCCTGTTGTTTAACTGACTATGGGGTTGGTGTAACGATATGGTCTTGGACTTGGACTTTTGAGGCCAGGGGTTTGACCCCTAATGGGTATAGAAATTCTTTTAATAGGTGAGAACTAAGTGGCCCATCGCAGGGTGCTACATGGTGCCTATTGATTGGGCCACGTGGCATTTGTGGATTGGTTCACATCAAACCACATCATTGCCATGTCATGCTGACTGTATCATGATTTCCATGTGAGGGTGGCACATGTCACCTCTTGATGGTGTCATGTGGCCTCCCCTAGTGGCGCGACATGGCGCGGTCAATGCCCCTTTTTTTCCTATTCCACAAAACTTCAAATGAGCATAACTTTGTCATACAAACTTGGTTTGAGGTGTTGTTCATGTCGTTGGAATCATCTCGACGGGATCTACGACTTGGTGTTGGTTTTGTTGAGATTTGAGGACTTAAAATTTTGAGCCTTTTTTTATCCTCCTAGATCAAAAAGGAAAAAATTGGAATCCATCATGGTGTCAAGAAAGATTCAAATATGGATGACAAAGTTTCAATTAAGACTTCTTAAGACTCAATACTTACTTCTTCAACAACTAAAACTATTGCATTGTCCCGGGATAGTGAGGAAGCTAATGTGACTACTATATATCAGTATGCAATTCTCTTTTATTCATTAGTCTCCATTGATTAACCACCTAAAACAAAAACAAAGATGCATGAATATGATCCATAAACTATCGTGCATATTCCACTGAATAGTTTGTCATAACATATCTGATAAAATTATACTTAAAAATATAAAATCTACACTTTATGGGTTTATTTTTCATTAGATTTCTAGATCTGTAAATTATTGTTTATTATGTATGCATGCAAATTATAATTATGTAAAAAATAGAGAAAAGAAAAACAAAAACTCATAAACCACGATTGACACAAGATATAAACTAGGAAATCCTTTTAGGAGAAAAACCAATTGGATTGTGAGGTCACTTTGCTCTCTTTCTCTGAATAAAAAATGGCTTCGAGTACAAAGAAATAAGGCCTATGGCCCTTGGACTACTACAATGCACAAATTCTCTCTATGTGCTCTTTCCCTATCCTTCTTGGCTACTCTTCTCATTAATGGAACAAAATACACTCGAAAAGAATGGAATACATTTTCCTCCAAGTGGCTCGGTTATAACCCAACCCAATATTCTGTTAGTGGTTAGGTTTGACTCCCTCAACTCTTAACCAGAGTTACAATATGGACACCTACAAATAGAATATTCTTCATCATGCTCAAATTTCTAGCTCATTTTCTTTGAGTAATGGGGATTGACATGGCATCCTCTCGGATTATGGTGGTCGCAACATGAAGGTCAACTTTCGAGTGGCATAACTTTTGCTTGCATACTCTGATTGATGTGATTCTTGTGTCATTTGAAAGATATTTGTGTTCAGAATAGGAAAAAAGGTGTGGCGCTAAAGCACAAAAGTTTTACCCCCAGAAAAATGTTGTTTGATGCCTCAAAACGCTCCTAGAAGGTTTTAGACTCCAATTTGCCAAATGAGGTCCCGCTAGTAAAAATGATCTTGTAAGTTGATTCCTCTGCTTTTTCCACTCTGAAAGTACCGAGATAAATGAAAAACAATATAATGATCCAATCCAAATCATAATCAAATTCTTTAAATAAAAAGAAAATATAATTTTATTATCTTCAACATAATTAATAAATATAAATACACTAATAATCAACCATATTAAAACTGTTTCCACTGCCATTAAAAAAAATCTTAATAATAAAAATATAAAACAAACTAACATATATTAAATATATAATTATTTATAATAATAATTATAATAAAATTTCTAGTAAGCTTTTAGCCAGAAATTAGAGATATCATAGGTGGGCATAAGTTATCCACTGATAAAATCCATTGTACACGTGCCTTTAAAGGTTTTATCTCTTTTCTTATTCTATTGAAACTTTGACAATGTCTCATGCCTTTCTTTATTCTAGTTGTAGAATATTAAATGTGAGGTATAGCTTCAATTGCATCACAATGTTCTTTACTTGCCCCCTTCGTCTAGAGTTAGGGAATAAAGAATGAAGTTAGTATCATTTCTAGAGGAATAATTATAATACATTATGCCATGGTCCAGCATGCCCACCCAATGCAATTATAGTCATGGTGAAAACATTTAAATATTTAAATGGGCATGATTTCATTTAAACTTTAGTACTTGCTCTAGGGAAGCCGAAAGCATATTTAATTCTAGGAGTAGGATGCATGCTTTATAACCTTTAGGGCAGAATGTGATGATTTCAGTTCTAAAACCAAGAAAGGAATTGATTCTAATCATTACACGCATTCACGAAGCAATCAATATTCCTCCATGTGACCATAATCATAGGAACTATTTTTTGACTTTCAAAGCCAGGTGCCTAACATTTAATTTGCGGTTTAATAGGTTCCCATTGTAGAACATGTTTAAGAATATGATTCTTAATGTTATATATATATACATACATATTCTTTAGGTTTCAATGATGGGAAATCAGAATATTTAATTTTAATATTTATTTAGTATAAACTTTATCATATATATTATTTTTATTCATAAATATAAAATAAAATAAAATAAAATTGTTTGTATTTTTAAATAGGGGAATTGGTAATTGGGTTAGTTTCATATTCTGTTGTTATAGTGTTGATTTCTATTAATGTCACTATAACTTTTATATGTTCATATATGTTTTTTTGTCGATTTCCACCAATACCACTATAATCTCTATGCTCACATATGTTCCTTCTATAGACATTGATAAGTCAAGGGATTTGAACCTCCAATATCTTGATTCATAACACTTAATTTTCACATCCTTATCAATTAATATGCCCCCCAAAACTATAAAATTTTTAAAATTATTATAAATATTAAAATGTAGTTTTTTAAAATATAATAATTATTTAATTGTAAAATAAACAAATTCATTCGGTTAACATTAAATTTGATTGAAAAATTATTTTTCAAAACATAAAAATATTAAAATTTTTATAAGAGAATTCTATGTTAATTTTTGTATTTTTATAGTTTATTATTTCACTAAATAGAGAGCAATCTAAAAATATTAAATAGTTTTAGAGGAGAAATTAATTAAATTTAATATTTGGTTTTATATATGACAATAAGGTTAAATGCTACTTGAAATTATACAACTCTATTTATTAATAAGATTAAATACTACTGGAAAGTATATGATTCTATTGATATAGTCTTAACAATTATATTATGAGAAATTGCTATTTAAATTGAAATTTCATTTTGGTATTAAGACTTAATATTTCATTTTAGTGGTCATGAGGTTGTCTTCCTAAAATGTAAAGAAATAAGTTAATAACCAAAAATTTAGAAACATTTAACAAGAATTATGGTATACCATCAATATATCATTTGAAGTGGTGTGATTTTCCTACATATCAAATTTCATTCACAAATTACAACTGATAATAACTATCTCACTAAGAATGAGAGAGTGTAGATTTCCACAGTTGATCCAAGTGGATATTGGTGGCCACCTACCAAGTCCACTTGGACCCCCACCATTGTTTCTTTCATCTTTTCAGTTTCCTTAATTGTAGCACAATTTACTATTTTTAGTAGTTTTTCGAGTCCTGAACTTCGGAGCCATTTTGAGGCCCTTAACGACATTTTTTGGGAAAACTAGGAGTCATGGACCCCTGTTTCTCTTCCAAAAGTTGTAGTTCTCGGATAGATCTTTCTAATGAGATATTGTATGCATCAAACTTAGATCGTATGCCAAAATTACGACCCCGGGAAGTTGATGTACCAATTTACCCAAACAGGGCCCACAGTTTGGTGTTTCATCTTCTAGGGTTGGGTTTTTGGATGTTTAGGGTTTTCCATTGTTTCTCAACAATAAATAGGCCTTTGAGCCTCATTGTAACACAGTTCAGAGGCATGTAGCCGCCACATCTCTTCTCAGAGATAAGCTGCCATCACCCTAGCTGGTTTATTTCTATTGTTGTTTGTAAGCATATTTCAGTATTTTACATTAATGAAATGAAGTATTATTTCCGCTGCATCTCTATGTTTATGGTTATTTCTGTAATTTGTTGCGTTCCTGTTTAAATCTGGATCAACAGTTGTTCATATTGAGCGAATTTGATGGATAAAACTGTGTGGAGGATTTTTAATCGTGTCCAAGATTTTTAATGTCTTTCCCATCTCAACAACAATTCCCCTCATATTCAATTCACCCTGGAAATTGAATCTAATAAATCTCTGCCTTTCTTAGATGTTCTAATTACTAAGCTTCTTGATGGTTCCCTAATCCATCAATTCTACAAGAAAAGACCCACATTGATTATTATCTTCATGCCCATTCTCACCACCGCCCATCCTAAAAAATTGGTGTTCTTAAAACTCTCATCTATGGAGCCCTTAAAATATTCGCTCCCTAATCTCTTCCCCCTGAAAAATCCCACTTGTTCCTAGCTTTCAGAGCCGATGGTATATCGATTCTCATATCAATAAAGCGTTCAAGATCGACTCTCATCCCAAATTCATTTGCTATGTTTCCTCTCCTTTTCGGGGCCAAGTCTCTCTCCCTTATATAAAAGGGACCACCAAACTCATTGCTAAAATCTTATTAAAAAGGAACAATAAGATCATTTTTAAACCTCATAAAACTTTGAAACAAATGTTATGGTTAGCCAAGGACAAGTTTGACCCGATGCTAAGTTCAGGGTTCTCAAGATCTCTTATTCGTGTGGGAAGTCATACATTGGCTAGATTGGTCATCCCTTCAAATCTCCCATTAAAGAACATATTGTTGGTTAAAAAATGTCATCGTTGAACACTCTTTTAATTCTAAACATTTGATTTGCTTTGATCAATTCAAAATCTTTGCATATGTTATGTTTTACAACTCTTGGATCATTAGAGAGACCCTCGTAATAGAGAAGCACCCTGACGACGTTAATCGAGAAGATGGTTATAAATTAAATCATTCTTAGCAACTAGTTACCCCTACCTTTTTCCTTTGCTCCATTTTTTATATAGTTGTATTCTTTTTTTATCTCTTAGTCCTTAATTTTATTCTAATATAGTTCCAATTTGGTTTTAATCCTCCCCTCCTTCCCATATTCTATCTTTATATTTATTAATTTTTAAATTAAATTTATTTATATATTTTATAATCCAATATATCTATTCATTTCTAAAATAACCTTAATCGGTTTTCTTTCTCCTTTTTCCTAATAGGAATATTTTCACATTTTTCATTTATTCCCAGGTAAAATTAAATTGTTTAATTAAATCAATCTTTTTAGTTAATTATTTCTACTCTATTACTTAGGTCCTATTTTTCCTCTTAACCTTCTATTATTCTCTCTATTTTATTTTGAATTCCTTATATTTTCTTTTTAATTCTCATTTCTTTTGTTATTTCAATTTGTCAACTTACCCTTTCTCTTAACAACTACTTTTATTATATTATTTTATTTCAATTGGTTGACTTGACCCTTTCTCTTAATGACTATTTTTATTATTTTAATATTAATTTTTATTGGCTAATTGGTAAGTTGCCTTCTATTAAAGGCTTCAAAGCGCAGTAAAACTGCTTCTGCTTGGCTAAGAGCTCGTCTTCCTCGGACGTAAGGAAACAGGTTAACGGCCCAAGACCCAGAGGCATCTGGCAGGAGTGAGAGCCTGCTCCAGATTACGGACCACCAGCAGGGTTATGCCAGGTGGCGTGGTTTTCCTATTTAACAGTGATGAGTCAAACCCAGCATTCGCGGATAGCAGCCAGAGATGGCTGTTCTCACTGTTGGTTTGACACCTGAGTTGATAGGTTTTACCACCTTCGGAAAAAAAAAAAAAAAAGGCTTCAAAGCTCTCGTTCGAAATCATTCAATTCTCTGATCCTTGATGATAAATACAATGTCCATAGAAAAATTGTATAATATTAAAAATCCTCTACATAATTTTATCCAGAAAATTCAATAATTTTATCTAAAAAATTCATTCCACTATCTTACTATTAATAAACAATTTTATAGCCTTTGAAAATAAATGAATAAATCTTTTTCAAATATTTTAATAACTTAAAATTTAATTAAAAACATAAAATTTAAAATTTAATTAAAAATATATATTATTCACCTTGTAAAAAAAAAATAGTACGAAGATCATAAAACGCATCTTTTTGAGTCACACAAGTAAAAAGGTGATAAATATATACATATATTGTGTGATGTGTAACGTATGGGTATTTTGTTGTTCTGGTTACAATTAGCGTGTATTTTATTACCTGGCTGATAAAAAGCTGGACGATTGACTTCTGCTCCCTAAAAGTTGTTAGAGATAAAGACACATCATTAATCTAAAGATATTCCAGATGTATAATAAGTATAAATACACATAAATATATTTTTTTTAAATATGTGTAAAAGAATGCATTTTTTATTTATAGTTTTTAATATATATGTGGATGGATGGTTTACTTTGTAAATTAGGTAAATGTATGATGTAAAATATTATGAAGTTTATAGTTTTTATTTTTTATTAATTTTTATACTTGAAGATATCTTTAGTGTATTTAGTAGTTATAGTGGTAGTTAATGGAATCAACTTCATGTTATACAAGTATAATATTGTTTTGATTTCCAATTCTATTGGTTTAAAAAAAAAAAAAATTAATAGAAAAGAAAAGAAAAATCAATTATTAATAATAAAAAGTAAAAATATTGAAGAAAAGAGTCTAAAATTAACAACTAAAATGATATTTAGTTTTTTTTTTTTTTCCTTTTAAAACTTAAATTTGCATAAAAATTAACTACAAGTTAAAATTTGAATATTCAATATTTTTATTGTGAGTGAATCTTTATTTGAATCAAAGTTGCTAGATTCATGAAGTTTTTACATTCTCTTTAACTAGTGTTCATTTACAACTACCACTTTTTAGGAGAAGATCTTAGTATCTGTGTTTTCCTTTGTATTCATTGTAAAAGTGTTGATACCTCAACTTTCATTTCTAGGCATTCATTGGTATCTTTATGTGAAAATATTTTTTAGTAATTTTCTACATTTTGTTAGCTCTCTAGGGGTAGCTCAAGTGGCATGGCCGTGTAAATGAAGTATTTTGTGTGAGAAGGTATGGTGTTCAAATCCTAGGTTGATTCACCTATGTGTGTAAACAGGGCATACCTACGTGCCTAGAGTTTATAATGGTAGCGGTTGGAATCGACACTGTGTCACGCAAATACGACACTGACCTAGTTGTGAATTCCTTTGTTCAACAAAAAAAAATCTACATTTTGTCCATTTACATCCTTCCATAATTGTTGCTCAAATGAATCCTATTTTTTGGATTTGATTTTATGTCTCTTTTACCTTTTAGGATAAACTTGTGCTTGAAAACATAAATCTTGCAAATACCATATTTATTTATAAATATTGTAAAAAATGTTGTATTTCATAATTCAATGCTTAGTCCATTTAAAGCATTTCCTCGAAAGTATCAATTTATGAGTTAACCTTATTAATGGCGAATGATGGTCAAGTCGGTGCGAGAGACAGCCAGGTGAGTCGATGATGCAACTAGAATCGAAGGTGCGGATGTTCTGTGGTATTCTGAACACATTACAACGGTTTCTCCTGTGTATCCAAAGTCAGTATTATAGAACTATAGAAAGAGTCTCAAGGGGGAATTGTTTTGACATTTTCCCACTCTCCGAAAAAAAAGAAGAAAAATTGCCATTAAAAACATTCAGACATAAGGGTTTTTTCTAGGTATGACCTCCAAGGTAGGAGCAATTGGCCCCTCCTTTCGGGATATACTTGCAGGAAAAACGGTGGAAGAAGAAAAGAAAATAGAGGTGGAATATGGTCCTCCAGAATTATAGTATCCTTCTGTAATGGGCGATCTGTGGCAAAGGGGTTTGCGGGTGAAAATGTGTCCCTTAATCTCCTCAGAACCCAAATTCACAATTCCTACCAAATGCTTGGACGAGTAGAAGAAACAAATGTGAGATCATGCTTTCATTTGTAAGTTCATTGGAATTTGGCCGACAGAAAAGGAGATCAAATGGTGGATACAAGTAAATTGGCAGCCAAAGGGAGAGGTTGAATTACGATTGGGTCCCAAAGATTTTTTCACGGTTGTCTTTTTGAACCTAGAATACAAAGATGACATTTTCGAAGGAGGGCCTTATTTCCTTAATAATGCAGGCCTATATATAAGGCATTGGGAAGCTTGTTTTAAACCAGTTAAGGAGGAGTTTACAACAGTGCCAATATGGGTAAGATTATATTCCTTACCAATCAAATTTTGGTTACAAGAAATTTTTGAAGGAATAGGTCAAGTCATGGGTCGGTTTGTCAAGATTAAGAGGTTACAAAACAGGGAAATAACTCATCCTATGCTAGGTTGTGTGTGTATATGAATATCTCACAACTGCTGCTAGATTCCATAGAATTCGATTATCAAGGGGAGATTTTGAAACAACCCTTGGATTATGAGAATGTTCCATTCCGATGTCGATTTTGTCATGAACATGGTCATCTCATTCGAGATTGTCCCTTGAAAAAGAAGGAACAATCTATAGGTGGCCTGACGCTTAATGATGGTTTCATAAGGGTTCTTAATCGTCACCGTAATCAAAGGAATAGACCCCCAATAAATGCAAAGGGAGCTAATGAGAATAATTCTTTTTCTGTGCTCGAAGTTATGGAGGAGGGCTCTCAAGATATTGAGGCTACCCAAATGGAAAATTTTCCATCGAAGCTCACCCCGAGGAAGACGGTTTTGAAACGTAAGATGAGGGATGACAAAAATCTACAAGTTAATTCTGATCTCTTAGCTCTCCCGGGCTTTGAGGAAGTTGTTCCTCTCTTGGAACACAATCTATCAAAATTATCGGACGAAGAGCAGTGCTTAGTCTCTATGGTAAATGAGTGGGTCGTGAAGGACCTTGGTGATCTACCATCAGAGGAGAAATAAAGGTATTCCAAAGCTTATCTCCAATGGAAATCCAAGAAGAGGACCATACCATGGGATCCCATAGCTCAGGCCTTCCAAGCATTTAAAGATAAAGGTAAGGAAAACTTAGCAAAAGAACTAAGGAGCCAAAGAAGAAGACAACAAAACCAAATAGAGAAGCAAGTAAACATATGGGGTCAAATCAGAGCACACACAATTAGACAATAGTTAACCCTGAAAAGGGCTTGCAACTCACCAATCCCACCTAAATGAAAACGCTTTCTTGGAATATAAGGGGTCTCATTAGCAGATGGAAAGAATGATATCTTAATATGGTTGGATGAATGAATCCACTTTGGACGTTCTTTCTATTAGGATGGGCTCTTATGCTCTTTTGGTCTTATCATCAATAGTTTTTTCTTATGTTCTCTTTCTTTTCTCCTACTTCTAGTATGCTATTTGCGACGAGTAGACCATATGTTTTTTGTGATCATCTATGGTTTTTTGTAAAGTTGAAATATCGCCTTGTTAAGTTGTTTACAAATGGGTGGTGGTTTTGCTACACTGTCACTTTGGTTCTCGACCTACTTGCTATGTGCCTACAAATATATTATATGTAATTTTATTTTATGGCAATTAACGAAAGTGGCGATATAAATATTACAAAATAAAATATATATATAAAAAAAAAAACCTATTAACCTTGATCTCCACATATATAATTTATATATGTAAAAATACAAAACTTATTTTAATATATATTTATTTTTAAATATCTGTTATGTTATTCTCAATAATAACATAACATTTTTTTGAAAATGGTTAATTCCAAAAATGCATTGATTTGAGAGGCCTTCCCAATAAGAATTTATATTAAACATACAAGATGGGTCTTTAAAACTATAGGGTAACAAAAACAAAACCTAATCTTATACAAAACGAAAAACATTTCTTAAAATCATTTTGATAATTAATGAAATTTTGAAATTAAATAATTAAATATATATATATATATATATATATATATATATTTATTCTTAAATAAAAAAGTAATTACACAAATTTCATATAATACATCATAAATAATTAAATCGTTATTTTATATTCATATAATGAAAGGAGATCATACACTAACTCAAATAACTAAAAATATCTTAAATTTTTACCAATGTCTTAATTTCAAAGTAAACAATAATCTTTTTAAATTTAAAAGTAAACAATAATCTATTTGAATTCTAATTATTCTTTTTATGTTAAAACTTAAAATGTAAATATAAAATTTATAACTTATCCATATTTGATAAATAAAAGTTTACAAGTTTCAAAGAAAGAACAAAATTGGATCCTGATTTCTAGAAGTATAGAATTTCAAAAGTGGTATCTATTCAAAGACATGGAAGCATTATCACTCATGATGACACATAAAGATGAAAGATGGCATTTCTTGCTTTTGGTTTCCTGTGGGGCTATTGGGGCTATTGTATTGCCTTTGTACTAATTGTTTTCCTGTGGGGCTTTTGTATTACCTATGTATTGATGGGGTGCTTTTGAAGCTGGCATACAGGTAATGATGTGTACCCAGTGGCCTAAAACCTGATGGCCAACACCAACTTAATGCTATTGACTTTGCAATGCTAACTACCTTGTAATTTGCCATAGAAGATGCCCTTTTTTTGTAAGGACGTGAAAGATGTATTCATGCAATGCAGGGCATTATTATAGATAACAAGAAGGACAAAGAATGAATGAGTTGTCTACTTGTTGGTGGGAAGGATATGAATGTCAGTCTGGTACCTAAAAATGGTGGGGGTCCTTAAATTTAGGACTTATGGTGGGGGTCCCTAAATTTAGGAGTCACTCCCTTCCCAGGTAGGGGCACCATTGTACATAAATTTCCCTTCTAATATTGTGTTGATAAGTCTAATTTTATATCTCCTTGCAACGTGGAATAAAAGAATACCCCATGGTAAAGGTAAAAAGAGACAACAAAAGTATATCTCATACCTTCTAAGAATGTGGGATTCTCGAGTCAGCTTAGATTTTTTTAATAGGATAATGAGTGAAGAATGTGGGATTCTCGAGTAGATTTTTTTATTAGGACAATGAGTGAAGCATATGAGTTAGAAATGGAATTATTGGACATGTTTCTATTCTTCTATTTTTATCCTCTCCTCATTGTTAGGGTTCTTCCTTTTTATATTTATTAAATAAAAAGAGGGACGACCAAAAATTAGGCGTGTTGAATTTATGGTTGAAAAAACATTTAATTAAATTTTTAATTGAAAAGATATGAATAATGATGAATTTGTTTTAAAAGTAGGAAAAAGTTTATAATATTATATTTTGTTTTAATTATAAAATTCAGAGATTTTGATATATGATTGTTATGGAAAGAAAATTTGGTCATTTATAATAATGTGGTATGGAAAGATATTTTTTTTGCTCAATTAGAAGTAATATAAGGTGGTATTTTAAAATTAAAAAAGGTTTTCAATTTAAATAGTGTCGGCAAGAAAATCAATGTTTCATATTTTCATTATTGATGTTATCACAATGAAATTTTATATATAAATTTTTGATCTTGAACCTAATTCTTTACTTTCAAGGAAAATAAGTTCTTAACCAATCACAAACACTTTAAAATCATATTTTAAAATTAAAAATTGATTTTAACTTAAATAACATTTACAAAATCACCATTGATGAATAATATTCTTGTTACGCTACATATAAGCTTTTGATCTTGAATCTAATTCCTTACATTCAAAGAAAACAAGTTCTTAACCAATCACAAACCCTTTAAAATAATTAAAAATAATTTTAACCTAAATAACATTTACAAAATCACCAATGTTCAATAATATTCTTGTTAATATTATGTTATTGATAATAAACTTTTAGATAATATCTAACCTTTATTTTTATATATATAATTAAATAATAATTAACTAATTAATATAACAAAATAAAATAAATTATATTAATACAATTTTAATTTAATTTTATATAATTAATTTATTAACTTCATATCTATATTTTAGATGACATTGTTTATTCGGCATCAAATTTGTTTGCATGGCCAAGAATTATTGGAATCGGTCTATTTTTTAATTAAAATATGATAATAGGAGTGTTTGAATCTTATTGATAGTGGAAATAGATTCAACGCCATCAAAAAATTCGCTATAACCTAGATGTCTAAAAAAATTAGCCAAATTTTATCAAAATTATACCAAAATTTTCATAATTTACACACATCATTAAACCAGGCTTATTTTAAATAAACTATTATAATTTATTTATTTAATTAAAAACTACACATTAACTAAGAGTACTTCGTCCTCGTGCAATGCTTAATGGTAATAATTCAATTTACAAGTAGCCACTACCGACCCTCAAACGGATAAGGGGAAATCCGTTTCAATTAAAAGCAAAGTTACTATAAAATAGGACGTGAAGACATACACGTGTCAAAATTTATCACAATCCTTTCATTTATGGTACAGCAAATAATTATGTTACTTCAAATATATTAAAGGGATATAATATTCACTAAAGGAAAAGGTTTCGTAAAGCAAGACTTTAAATATTAATTAATTGTAAAGTCATTTAATTAAATTTAGATGAGAATTTTTAAAAAATATAATTTAATTGGTAAGATAAACCATTTTTTTTGGTATCAAGTAAGTCGGTGGGCTCATTACTTTTATTTAAGGAAATTTAAATCACTTAAATGATACACTGATAAGGGGTAGATATTCATCCCCACCAAAGGTCTTATTTATTTAACTCTTAATTTAATATATATATATATATATATATTTAATAATTTTTTTATCTATTTATAATATTCATTCATAAAAATTATATTGTAAATTATTTTGCATTTAATATGGGTTGATTCATTACTTTTCACTATTGAAAAAAAAATGGTTTATCAAAAAATGGGTTGATTTATTATTTTTTTACTTATTGTTTTATGTATGAAAAAAATATGTTTTGGTTTATTAAAAATAGTTTTAGGTTTTATTTCAATACCAATGTGATCTATCTTAATTATGGATCTATCAAGTGTCGAAAGAGATTAAATTTCTCAATATGTAAATTTTTTTTAGTGCAAAACTTGAGAGAAAATTTGCACTAGGGAGATTTGATTCCTCTCATCCCTTGAGAGATAGTTAAGATGGATCTATACAGTTCTTAATAATATTTTATATTATATAAATTTCACATCTCAAGCTATATAAAAGTATTACCATTTTTAATTTTATTAAAATCTCGATTTAATCCCT
This sequence comes from Pinus tabuliformis, assembly GCA_031772625.1. Taxonomy (NCBI): domain Eukaryota; kingdom Viridiplantae; phylum Streptophyta; class Pinopsida; order Pinales; family Pinaceae; genus Pinus; species Pinus tabuliformis. Next base: position 297,690,893 of record CM062817.1, on the reverse strand, counting down.
ATGCAATATCCACTTAATCTTTTTAGTAGTAGTGAGGATAAAGTATTTAGATATATCTCAAAAGTAATTATAACATCTTTGTTTTTCCATTTAACTAAAAAAATGTTATAAAATTAAATTATAATAAAATATTTCGATTGTGAAATGAGTTATGGTTTGTGGGTGTGTGGCACTGATAAGCCATGGTATTCACCCATAGTATTGTAACAAAGCCTATTTACAAGTTAATAATATTCATAGTAAAGTGAGGGTGAATACCCATGGTTAAAAATCTTATTATATTGTAAGTTGACATAAGTATTAAACTTTTATGTGCTTATTAATTAAATTTAAATATAGTTACAGAATCATTATTTCGATTTATATGATAAAACGGATCTTAATTCATAGCCACTATTTATATGTTATATATTTTAATGTGATATATATATTATAATTTTATTTTATCTAAAATACCATTTGTAATTTTATTAGTAAAAACAAAATTACAATATAACAAATTGAATTTTATTATTTTTATTGCTTTTAACATTTTATCATTAATTGAGCCAACATTTAAATGTTGACACTCATTTATGGACACTACATCTCCCTATATTGGGCTCTATATTAATTTTAACTTTTTATTATTTTCTAGTTGAACCTACATGTAGATGTTTACAAACATTTACACCACTTAGCCTTTTAATGCAATCACAAAAACAATTTTAGTTTAAATAATGTTCCCAAGAAAGTCAATAAAATTTATAGTAACTTCTTATCCAGAAATAAAAAATAATTTAAAATTTTCACAAGGGACAAGCTTATTAACTTACAATCTTTATTCATATTGTTTATATTACAAAATGTATACAATTTATAAAAAAGAAAAAGAAGAAGAGGAGGATGGTCCATCATCAGTGTGTTGGTCAAATTGAACTTTGTAGCCATGCAATTTGGTGATATACATGCACTAATGTGTTGAGTTGTCCATCAAATTAATATGTTTGCTTTGTTTAATTTCAATGTTTGTGCTAAAAATATATGTTAATGTAAAGTGTATTATATGTTTTATTGAGAATGAAGGGAGGTGTTGGCAAAATGGTTTTGACGTGCAACGCTAAGATTTACTCAGACCCGTGGATTTACATTTTCGTCATGGTTTTGTTAGGGTCTAACCCTAACTCCCTTATTCATGTAATAAACCTCATAAGAGTCATCGTTAGTTAGTTGAGTCAATAAATTATGTAAGCGGTTATCCACATTAATATTAATTGTAAGTGGTTGACCTGCATTATAGAAAAGGGACTACAATTAGTTATAAACAGGCCATAGTTAATAAATAAAGTGGTTAACCCGTGTTATGCAAGGGGCCACTAGTAGTTAGGGTTTTGGATGTCATAAAGCTATAAATTGTCTTAGATAGCAAGGGAAGAAGTATCGAGTCTTATTATAATTGAGCTCTGCCCTATTGGAGGTTGCCCCCCAAGAGGCAAGTGAACATTGTATTTTGCTTCTGAATAATAAAATATATTTGCAACTTGTCTCATTTCATGTGATATTTCTATGTTTCAGGCCATATTGTTTCATATTTCTAGTATTCTAGTTTTCTCATAGGTCAAGTGCATAACAAGTGGTATTAAATCACTTTCCAGTGCCAGTTGTACCTCCAATTTTCACAGATCTTTTTTTAGGCTAGAGACATGTTCTAGCGTCTTTAAACCACAAAATTTTTCATTGGGCGCATAAACCTGTAGATTTGTGGAGGCATGCATGTGGGAACTACAAGAGATGGTCACGCTTGTTGGACTCCCTTGTAACCCCTATGGGTACCCCTTCGAGTAGTAGCACATTAGACATAACCGCTCACAAACTACACTTCCATGTACTCTTGGGTATACTAGAAGCCCCCCCAAGGTAACCTAAAACCTAACCTTAGATAATTCGTCGACCATATTACTACTACAGTACACTAAGAACATCACTCGGGGAGATTACTCGCACGTACAATAGAGTAGTCGGGTAGTGCGACTAAGGGTACGATCGATCCTCGTTAGTTAGCGCTCTGAAATATTGGGTTGAGTATTATTCTTGGAACCCTACGTATATTGTGATCTGTAGCACCTGACACTCCTTTGATACCATAGTTCCCTAAACTATATGAAGATCGCCCCCTAACTTTTCGTCCAGATCAAATCCAGTTGTTTGGGTTCGGACACCGTTGTCTACATCAGATCCAACAGTTGGGGTTTTTTTGCCATCGTACATATCAGATTCAGTAGTTGGGGTTTTCATAATACAGACCAGACTCTTTGTGCAGTAAGGTTTTTGGTCGCCATAGTCACGATCAGATTTTCACAACACATTCTGCAGTACCAAGACCTTGCGGTTTCTATTACTACAGTTCGGGCCTAATTTTCATAGGATCTTTGGCAGTATCAAGCTTTCGGGAATTCGGTCACTGTAGTATTGATTAGGTGGGAGTAAAACTCCTTTTGGTGTATAAAACAAAAAGCAAAAAAGAAGAAGTTTGGGGCCATCTTGGGACACTTTCAAGAGACCTAGCCCATAAGATTCAGGACGACAAGTTGATCGCAATGCTACCATTCACTTGTAAGCCCCCAATTTTTAAGTGGTCCCATTTTTTCCCTAATGCGACTACAAGTGACCCACATCACTGGACTCCTGAGCTTGCCCTCTTTCCAAGCACACTACACTTAAGTAAACTCAAAATTTTACCGGGGCTAGTGTATGCTCGGTACCAGGTCTCAAGTTATGGTTGTGGAAAGGGCTATCGAGAAGGTCGACAACCTCGAGAAAAAATTCAATGAATTCTAGGTGTCCATTACCACCTAGCTCACACAAGTATTGGAAGCTATAAATACGCCTCACGAACCCATGAGGGAAGAACATAGTGTTGATGCACACATAGAAGGAGAATCCAACCATCACATTCATTTCCATGGAGATCACCAATCTTCGAGCCACCAGACACCCAAGTTGGACATGTACAAATTTGATGGCTCTAACCCCACAATATGGGTGGCACAAATGGAACAATATTTCCTCCTTAATAATATCTGGGAGGATGGAAGTAAAATACATGTGGTAGCCCTTTACTTGGATCAAGAGAGATGACAATGGTGGAAGTGGCATCAGAAATGTTATCCAGGTAGGTGTACTTGGAACATGTTCTCAAAAGCCATTTGTGACCGCTTTGATCAGGAATCTCACTTTTTGGGCCATCTCACTAAGCTCAGATAGATAGGTACAGTAAGGGACTACATTTCAACTTTTGAAAAATTGGCTATCATAACCAAATGACTAGGAGATGCCTTTTACTTGGAATGTTTCATCAGTGGCCTAAAGGAAACCATCCAAGCCCATGTTTGAATGCATCACCCAACTACTTGGTTGGACGTATGTTGCAAGGCCTTAGATGTAGAAGTCGCATTAAATTCCCAATCCAATAGTCAAAATTTCGTCGCAAAGGCATGTCGCACCTAGGCTACAGGTCCCACCTAGGCTACGAGCCCCACCTGAACACTTAAGGTTCAAAAGGTCTCGCCAACAGAAATGGACAAAAGAAGGAAACAATGACTCTACTACTATTGTGATGACAAGTACTGCCTAGGACATAAATGCAAGGAACCAAAATTCTTTTAAATTGACACTATTGAAAACAACTCAGTCTATGAAGCTCCATCCACTGAAGTGTCTGAGGAAGAAGTGGGTGAACCCCAAACCGACCTAAAAAATGATCTCCCAGCTAAACTAGATGAGTCAGTTATGTCACTACATGCCTTGGCTAGAATTTATTTTCCACAAACTCTCAAAATCCGAGGTTTTATTAAACATCAGCCAATAGTGGTGTTGAATGATAGTGGCAACACACATAACTTTGTCCATAAGAGAGTAGAAGAAGTTGTTCATTGTTTTGTATGGGCAGTATCTAATTTCCACCTTATCGTTTATGGGAGGACCATGGAATGTGAATGACAATGTGAAAATATTAAGCTTCAGATGGGGGATTATCATTTCAAAACCTGCATGTTTGCCATTAAAATGGGTGGTTGCGGCATTTTCATTGGTGTTGAATGGCTCCGCACACTAGGCCCTATCACAATGGATTTACAGGAGTTATATATGAGCTTTAAGCAAAACGACTACACTTATACATTAAGGGGACTCCAGGTAGGTGATCCTACTATCATCATCTTGCGTTGAACGAAGAAGCTTTTAAAAAAGGGTCATCATGGGATAGTAGCCCAATTTAATGCCATCCCGGCCATTGAATCCACTCCTCATATTCATCCTGATATGCAACATGTATTAGATCACCACCAACAGATCTTTGACAAACCTAAGGAGATCCCACCCTCTAGGGGTGGACATGATCATAGCATCCCTTTTCTCTTGGGTGCTCAGCCGCCAAATGTCGGCCCATATCGATATACTTTCGCACAAAATAATGAAATCGAAAAAATAATCAAGGAACTCCTGAAGTTGGTGTTATTCATCCCAACACCAGCTCTTATTCATCTCCAGTGGTCATGATTCTAAATAAATATGTAGAATGGTGCATGTGTCTCGACTTTAGGGGCCTTAACAAGCTCACTATCAAGGAAAAATTTTCTATTCTAGTAGTTGATGATCTGCTTGATGAACTACATGGTGCTAAATTTTTTACTAAGCTAGACCAACGCTGGGGCTATCACCAAATATGCATGAAGGAAGTTGCAATTCCCAAGACAACCTTCTGAACTCATGAAGGCCATTATGAATTCCTGGTCATGCCATTTGGTCTTTATAATGCCTCATCCAATTTTTAGAGCCTCACGAACCACCTTCTGAAACCATTTATCAAAAAATGTGTCCTGGTATTTTTCGATGAAATTCTCATCTACAACATAACATGGTACAAACACCTTCAACATGTTGACCAGATATTGCAATTGCTCCAAGATCACAAAATATTTGTCAAATTATCCAAGTGCTCCTTTGGTATGGAAGAAGTGGAGTATTTGGGACACATTGTGGGTTGTGATGGAGTGAGGGTTGATCCAAAAAAGATTTAGGCAATGCAAGATTGGTCCCAACCAAAAGCCTTGAATAGTTTGCGGGGATTATTGGGTCTCACAAGCTAATATCACAAATTTGTCTGCAATTATGGACGCATTTCTCGACCCCTCACTAATATTCTCAAGAAAAAATCATTTCTCTAGACTAATGCAGCTCAACAGGATTTCTTGGCTCTCAAACAAGCCATGTGCTTTGCTCCAATATTGGCCTTACCAAATTTCACCAAATATTTTGTGATTGAATGTGATGCCTCAAGTACGGGCATTGGCGCAGTATTAATGAAGGAAGCTAGACCATTGGCTTTCACCAGTCAACAACTCAGTGGAAAACATCTGGGTCAATCTACATATGAGAAAGAAATGATGGCCATCTTACATGCAGTAGACACTTGGCGACCATACTTATTGGGATGTCATTTCCAAATCTGCACTGACCATCATAGCCTAAAATATTTTCTAGAGAAACGTCTATCGTCGCAATAGAAAAATAAATGGCTTGCAAAAATGTTGGGATATGTTTATGAGATCATTTACAAGAAGGGGCGTGACAATGTAATGGTTTATGCCTTATCATGCCATTTTGAGGATGAGGGCACCCTGTTATCCCTCGCTCTATCCGTATCAAATTGGATTGAAGTAGCCTGTCACAAATGGTTCTCCCACCCTTATCTATCCTAGCTCATTAACAAATTATGAGTTGATCCTAATTCATTAGAGGATTAATCTTGGAAGGATGAGGTTCTCCGCTATAAGGATAGGGTGGTATTGGCCCCGACATCCACCCTCAAACCCTGCATCCTAGAAGAGTTGCACTCCTATCTCATTGCAAGGCATTCAAGTTTTCAGAAGACTTATGCATGCGCATGCTGCTCTTTCTCTTGGACCGGCATGAAGCATGACATTCTTACATGTAACACCACTCCCTTGTGTGTCAAACTTTGCAAACCTAAGCTAAGAAAAGATAGGTTGTGTAACAAGAAAAATAAATACCTTATGGAATAAATTAATTAATTAATCATTTGGAAAAGCGAGACACCAAGAGATGAGATTCTTGCCAAATCCCATTGGGGAATGGGATAGGATAAATATTTCATGATAAATCTTCTAGATTCAATTCTAGATAAGATGGATGGATTGGAGATAAATATCCATCGAGAAAAACATAAAAGTTGTGTGGGAGAGAAAGGAAATCTTTTATGAGGAAAAGCCTCACGGGAGAGAAAGGTGAGCTTTTCTAAAATAAGCCTAGGCAAATGGATAAAAAGATACATAAAATTCGGACGTCGCTAATGGAAACCATATCATGAAAGATGGTATTAAATACCCATTACATAGGGACGTCGCTAATGGAAACCATATCATGAAAGAGGGTATTAAATACCCATTGCATAGATCAATTGGAGGCAGTTGATCCATGGAAAGAACCTCGGCTCGGGGGTGAACTGAAGAGTCAGTTCTAGGTTGGGTGGTGGTGCTCCTTTTTCCAAGTGGTGTTCTTCTAATCTAGTTGGATTCACTTGCATGGGATGTTCTATATGTTGGTTTCTTACCCTCTATGTTGTAATTTCATTTATCATATGAGAGAAATTGCTTGAGTTTTCCTCGCCATGAGAATGACTGAATGAATTGCATGTGACAATTATACATGAGTAGATTTAACCGTGTTAATGGTTGGTATGATATGATTTTTGGATGCATGTGGCAATTATGGCACATTAATGTAGTCCAAGTTAAATTCAGTGAAGGAACATGATATATGAGTTTTGATGCAATAATTGTTCATGTTGTCACCTCTTTAAACTTATGTGTTATCTTAATGGTGAACAACTATGCATGAGGTAGTCTATATATATATATATAATTTTGTTCTAACGCTTAAAAATACATAGCCTAAGGTTCAGATTATCTATGCTATGCATTTTTCCTTATGAAGTGATTACATCTACTAAGATATATGTCATTATTCTTTTGATTATGCTGTAGGATTTGGACAATGATAATGACAATGTATTGATGTTAATGATTTCATTAATGCTTCTATGAAGTCATCGTTCTGAGATGGTCATATATTAATGTTTGAGATAGTTATTGAATCTAACATTAAGTGATATCTCTGGTTTAAATTGGCATGAGACATTGGTGCCTGTGAAAGAGTTATGGGATAATGCTTCTAATTGTATAAGTGGATGGTTCAGGTCATCCATGCCATGCATGTCATAAGAATTGCATCCAATGAGGCTAGTCTAGCTATTTATGCATGTTGAACAAAGGTTTGATCGGTAACACTTTTGACTATGTCTATAGGACTATGACCATGATGCATGGCCAGGCTAGCCATAGTAGACATAAGATAATATTCCATTAATACTTATGTGGATTAACCAAAGAATTTTATGGGGTACATGCCATGATTTGTTTTTCTTGCTTAATGGTTGATCTGATATATAAGTCATATAAATGAATCTAAGGGTCCTCATCATGGGTCTGGTAAAGCATAGAAGGAGTATGCAGCACTATGGTTCCTTACCTTGATATTGTTAATGGTTAAGAAAATGAGTATAGCTACATGAATAAAACTTTTTCATGCAATGATGGAAAAATATTACTATGACGATGGTTAAAACTTAACTGTAAACGAAGAAAACTTATAAGGTTTAGAACCTAGTAGAAAATTCTCAGAGTAGGCTCATGAGGTATGTTACAAATGGTATTAGAGTGGTCTAGGTTCAAACATTACGGCCTATGGACCAATCCACCTTCGTAGAGTTTTTGTTGACGAGTTTTTAATTATCAAATTTCCTATAAGGAAAAATGATCCATAAGCCATAAGGTTGAAATTAAATTGGTTGGAGGAGGAATTGGAAGCCATGTCATGTAAATGTTATAATAATAAACCTAGCATCTACCGAGAAGGCTACGAGTTTAGTGATGTATTTGATTGTCTTATAGAGGCTTTAAGGCGCATGTTAGATATGGATGGAGTCTGCATTGAAGCCGCACATCTTAGTACTTGTCCATTATGTTGGTTCTTAACCTAAAATCAACCTCAAACGAATGCCTGAGAGTTAAATCACGAGATATGTCTCGATGTTCTAGGCCACCTATGTCGTTGTTGCCCCATGAAATTCTAAACAATGGGCCAAAGTTTATCTTGTACCTAAAAAGTTATTTAAATTAGTGTATGAAATGACCAGGCTGCACATTATTTACAGATTTCTCTTCCATATTGGTGCTCAACGGTTTTCTGTGTCAGCATATCCAAATCACAGGTCATCTAAGTGTGTTATTAGCGGGATTTTCAGGATCTCGAGTTAGAGCTAGACATTACAAATTGTCAATTTCCATGACAATGGACAGATTGGGTACTTCGCTTGATCGATTGATGGGACCCTTCCTTGTGCATGTCACTTTGTACCTGGCCCTAATGCTTTTTTTACTGTTATTAACTTGTAAACGATTCATTCATTAGTGTTCGACTGCGCTCTATATACGGTTCAAGGTGGGAAATGGGTTGCTTTCCCCTCACGCAAGGAGCATAACACTATGTATCCTTGAGTAATGCCTCTGCTCTCACATAGATGGCGATGGATTGGAATAATTTGTTACCCAATCTGAATTGTCGGATGATGGTATTTTCTTCTTGCGTTTTGCTTAGTTTGAACGTTTGGGAATTTTCAGGTTCTCTCCCTTCAAAGGGTGACACAAATCAATCTAACCGTTAAAAAACTTCCTACCTCCCTATTTTACTGCGACTATGTCACAGTTTGAAGCTTTCTGGTTGAGAAGACAAACAGGAAATTCACACCATCACCGATATAGAATCACGGAAAAGGATGCGTGATTCTGAACATTTCCTTTTGTGCAAGCATCGAATCAAAATCCTCATAATCTATCGATGAATGGATTGACTTTAAGGAATGCTTTAAAATCGTGTGGATAGAGAAACAACACCCTTTAAAGCACAAAACTACGTAAATAAGGAAAGCCATCATTTCCCCTTCCAACATCGCCCTCTTTGATCATGTGGATCACTACACTGCAAGGGTTGTGGGCGGATAGAATTACCCCAAAAACGTGCAGAGGGTCATGCGTGACATGTTGGTAAAAGCAGTCAGTGGAGAAGTAACTTATCACTGTGTTGTTTCTATAATAAAGATATGGATGATATTAAATGGAATGAGGATCTAGATGAATGAGATAAGACTTATCAATAATCATTCTCTAACCGCCATGGGCGTATAAGCCTTGCCGATGTGGAGGCGGTGGATTTTATTCTTATTTTTGGAGAAAAGTATGACAAAGCCGCATGATTTCTAGTCGTGCAAAAAATCTAATTAAGAAAGGCTACTATGAAAGAAACGCATTTTCTCTAAATTCCATTCCCTGTGAGCTCGAACATGCAACTCCCTCCTTTTGCCTTTGTGTGGTTTCTTTCACTTCCCATAGTTGAATTTCAAATCCATTTAATCCAAGGAGGAAGAGTATCGTACTCGATGGATGATGGAAAAGGGTGTAGCATTGTTTTTGCTATAGCTACCACCATGCCTACTCTTGTCCTCCTGGCGGAGGGACTCATAGCGTCCTAAGGGGCAGAAGTAGCCCTGTAGGTGACGAATTGGGCGGGGGAGAGTTTGTCATGTCCGGTAGATGCACTGAAGCCAGAATCCTGAGAGGATTGGTTGAGGGGATGGGTTTGGTGCATGTAGGCATTAGAGATCTTGTTACCAACCAGAGTTGTCCAATGTTGGCTGGCAACCTGGAGATGGAGGCAGTGCGGTGCTTAGGAACAACTATCCTCCTCAAGCTGCTCAACCTCAACTGGCTCTAGATCTTTTGCGCAATACAGTTTGACCCCTCCACCTAGATTCACATGTCTGCCTCTCAATTAGGAAGGTATACTCCAACATTTCATTCAAATGTAAGATCCATTTTAGTTGGCTTACGTAGATATTGGTATTCAACGAGGAGTCGACGTGAATATGGCACCTCTCTTATTATGATTCAGATCAAATTTTTTTTTAACCACAGTTGGATTTCAAACTTGGTTAAAAACATGAAAAATCTAACGAAGAAATGTATGTGCATGCTAGTTTCAAATTTCATCATTTTTGTTTTCGGCAGGTGAAAGCAATTAAAGAGAGGAAATTGTTTTTATTAAAACTAGCTTTGAAATAAAGAATTAAAGAATCGTATGAGTCAAAATCCTTCTAATTCAATGATTGGTACATTGGAATATTGTGTCAATTAGAAATGGAAAATACCTAACCGTAATAGTAGGTATTGTATTTTACACCTTAATAGGTGCAAGCACCAAAACCTGTTAATAAATATGCCATGATCTTCGCAAGGACATGACCATTGGTTTGTCAATTGGTCTACAAACTTAGTTAAGAAGTAAAAACAAGAGTAGCAGATTTGGGGGATAAATGAACTACATAAAAGATAATCTACAATTATTTTGAATTGCTTGAATTGCATTAATCCTTGAAGGTTCTATCTTAGCCTCTTCGTACATATATGTATGGCTTATTATGTGCTTACTATGGGCAGAAAAGGTATGCATGACAAGATTATGAGCGTTCATGCATTAACATCTCTCATGTTTAAAAATATGTTTAAGATATCTTGAAAGAGGTATAGTTGGGATGGATAAGTAAACGAGAAGGTATTACCCCTTACAATTATATGAAAATTCTCAAAACTAAGTTATTGTTGAATGCTTTGGGAGCACGCAAAAACTCTATACCATGATGTACAAGTGGTTTTAAATAAGTATGATTATGGTATTAAAATGTTGAATAAAGAATTATAATGGTATTCTATATTGCTAATCATTGCATATTGCTATGAGGATTTGTTCATGATTGTTGATTTAGAATGATATTGTTGCCTTGATTCGAGAGTGATGATGATTTGAGACATTGAGGAGTCTCACATGTAATGTGGTCATATGTAATGTGATCATAAGTATTGTTGATGTTTCACTTATTGCTGCTATCATATAGACCCTTCAACAAATAGGCTTTGATTATAGGTTGATGATGAGGATGATGCTCAGGGGGAGCATATTTGGTATATGGTTACCAGGAGTTGCTCTGGTATGTTGCATGCATAGAGCAGTGCAAAAGTGGAGAATTAACATGTTTATTAATGTTAATAAGTTTCTTTTATTGTGTCCCCTCATAGATGAGGAGTTTAAATTTTTTTATTATATATTGTGGAAGTTTTCAGAACTTAAGCTATGGTTAAAAGGCTATTATGAGGACACAACGACTTCATATCATTATTAAAAAATTATACTTGCAAATATGTGTAACATAGCAGAATAATTAAACAATTGGTAATCATGATAAAACATGGCCATCATATTAATGCGATATTAAATCTTGATAAAAAATAATGCATCTATAAGAAGAATATGAGTACTTGAGTTGCACAAGTACATTTATGACTTGCATGAAGGACTCATTGTGGGGTTACAATGAGTTGCATGGATATGCTTCCTATGTGAAGGAATTCCAATTCTCACAACTGAATTATAAGAAAACAAAGAGGAAATTTACCATGTATGTGGAAGAATATGTGGTGTATTTGACTCTGGTTAGATACCATAGAGGTCAAATATTAAACTATGTTTATCTTAAAAATCATTAAATGAATTTTTAAGTGAGTATCCATATATATGAGCAAAGTGGAAATTAATCATTACACTTATGTTAAATACTCAAGTTTTTGGATAACTATATTGCAAGGGGGAAGAGAGAATCCCTGGACATCTATATTGGAACAAAACAAATTTATGCCATGTTGAATTATAAGGGGAAAAGAGTAATGCAAAGAAAGGACAAAATTGTTTATTTCAATAAGTAACAGAGGGTCAACCATAAAATTGTTATTTTTTTTTTTATGAACCTACTTATTGAGTATTAGAAGTTACATACACTCATGTTAATGGGTCATTATATCCTAGAAATAGGAGTAGGGTCAAATACTAAACACCTCAACCTAAGAAGAATAAAGGCTATGACCAGCTCTAGCAAGGATAATGAACAAAATTTCTGAATAAATAACAGTGAGGAATAAGTAATTTTTAAGAGTATGGTTAATTGGTGGATTTAATGATATGGTCATCATATCTTAATCATTCTAAGTTGCAAGATCACAACTTAATAATATGGTCATCACCTTATTCTACCCATATCTGAAATCAAATTATGAGTCTAAGTAAGATCATAACTTAAGGAAATGAAGTTATGCTAAAAAGGTCCTAAGAAAGGATGAGATATGAAAGACAGGTCTTTGTATGTAATATAAGACTAGGTATTTTATTTCAATTTAATGTTGTTGTGTTGATCAATGCACATGCAGGTAATGATGTAATGCACTTTGGATATGGTTTTCCAATGGATGAATCATTTAATACGAAAATGTTCCAAATACACTTTAATAGAGGGAACAAAACCTTATCAGAAAATTATGCATAGCTAATTTAACATGCATAGGTTGGAACCTATGGGATTCCGGTTGAGTAAATCAAAAGGCATAAAGTACATGTCAATCTAACCTAAACTAGGGATGATATTGTCAAGTGTGTTCATAAATTTAATACAACATATTGTATACATATTAAAAAAGACATCATACATTAATAATAATATGATAAGAAGGTCAATAGTACATCTAGTGTACATACATAATGGAAATCTAGAACCAACTCCTGGTGCTTTTTGGTTAATAGTAGGAAGACAATATTAAACTTATATGCACAATCTCAAATTTCTAATGTGACTTAGCATATCCATACAAATGGAATGTTGTTACTATATCATAGAGAAGAACCTTCCAAAAAGGTGCTTACAGGAGGATGATTACAGATCCTACCATCATACTTTTTGAGTAAAGTATACTTGCAGATTAGATATGATAGTGCTGATGCATTAGAGAAATTCAGAGTAGCCTGATGAATAATAAGAATGGTTCTCTAGATGCGGAACATGATGGTCCGAATTAATAAGCAAACTCTTGATAAACCCAAAAGGTTTTGCATAATTACCACTCATGATGATCTAATGAACTCATGCTAATAGTAAAATAACACATGCATCAAGTAAGATAAGAGGAAGGATAACAAGTTACGCAACAGATCAATTCATCATATTGGTGGCTAAATGATACTAGTAATCGAAATTGTGTATCACTAATTACTAGCAAGCAATATTGGGATGTTTACTTGACAAATTGCATTGATAACGTGCCTGGGTTGGATAAGGCAACCTAATAATTGTTGCATAAACCACACGGGAATGTATCTTAATAAAAGTGATAACTGATCTCTTTGTTTTAAGGGTGATTTAATGTTACAAGGAGGGGTTAACATGTAAATACCCTGGGGTCACACCCTCACATAAAAATTTAAAGGGTGTGAAGTTGCAAATATGGTAACTTCCATTTATGACTCATAAATGGGAGATGTGTGCATGTGCATAATTTTTATCCAATAATATCTTTCATTTATGACTCATATATGGGAGATGTATGCATGTGCATATTGTTTATCCAATAATGGCCAACTAGGTGTTGGAAGAAGTGCAAAAAGAGCAATAGTAAATCACACGACATGAATTGTTTAAGTATGGAATATTTTTTAAGTACTAACCAAATTTGTTCTTGGTTAAAGACAAGCTAAGATGGTTATTAGACTTCAAATATCTATGATAGACTGAGTATCATAGTTAATAGTCTGCTTATGATTAAGCTGAAGGTATATTCTGTTGTTGTTAAAAACCTTGTACAGGTGACAGATTTAATCCCAAAACTAAAAGTTATGGGTATGATAAAATTGTAGTAAGCATGAGTACTTTTATGATACTATTTTGTTGATATTGTGTTGCAACCACATGAAACAGGAAAATGATTTGCTAAATAAAAGCACTTGAATACTATGACATTAAACATTTCACTGGTTGCAGAAATGGAACAGGTCCATGAAATTCCTTATTCTCCTAGCAATAAACTGAGCACAGTTTGTTCCACTTACCTAAAGGTAATATAAATAAATAAAGGAATTTTGGCATAGTACTAACATGGTTAGAAACATGTGGATGAAGAATATGTCATGCAGGTGATGCTATGGACATTGGTATGATGTACCAGTGGTACAAATGGTACTATGTACAAACGGTATATATGATACCAGTATGAATACATGTATTGCATAATAATATATAACATGTTTAGTTGTGTGTGTGTAATACACACTATGTGCAGGTATGCATGAAGACACTCGGTGGTTTTTTGACATGGCAACCGACCTGGAGTGTGTACAAAAGAAGGAAGCTAAGAAGTGATTCAAGGATAAGTAACAGTGGTTTATTTTCAGTTGTATGCATGTGATTATGATTCTGATGAGTACATATGATTATGATGGTTATGTGTGATCTAACCTGATATAATACTTTGTACATATTGAGTTGGAAAATGTTCCAGTTGACTTGTTGTATGTAGAGGAACTATAGGAAGAAAGTGTTCAGCAAGAACAAAAAGGCTTGGAAGAATGCAGGGGAAGAACATGCATTTCTTCAACTAAAATAAATGACGGGCAATATAAGCTGTAGCTACTCAAATAGTAGTATTGTGTATCAAATTATGATATTAATTGTGGTAAACATAGTTGATTTTTTGCATCTAAAAACTCTCACAAAATTGATGGAAACAAATTACAGGTAGCGAGAAAAGGAGATGCACTCCTTGTAACCGATGTATACCAGAAGATCTGCATTAGATGGCCAGGCCATGGGAACCTGTGAATTCAGAGACAACTACCTATGAATGAGGAAATAATATTGTAAGATGTAGTAATACACTGAGGATGGTGTAAATTTAAGGGGGGGAGTATGTAACACCCCTCCCTTGTGTGTCAAACTTTGCAAACCTAAATTGAGAAAAGCTAGGTTAATGTGTAACAAGAAAAATAAATACCCTATGGAAAAAATTAATTAATTAATCACTTGGAAAAGCAAGACACCAAGAGATGAGATTATTGCCAAATCCCACTGGGGAATGGGATAGGATAAATCTTTCATGATAAAGCTTCTAGATTCAATTCTAGATAATTTGGATGGATTGGAGATAAATATCCATCGAGAAAAACATCGAAGTTGTGTATGAGAGAAAGGAAAGCTTTTATGAGGAAAATCCTCGCGGAAGAGAAAGGCGAGATTTTCTAAGATAAGCCTAGGAAATGGATAAAAATATCCATAAAAGCAGGACACCGCTAATGGAAACTATATCATAAAAGAGGGTATTAAATACCCATTGCATAGATCAATTGGAGGCAGTTGATCCATGGCAAGAACCTTGGCTTGGGGGTGAACTGAAGAGTCAGTTCTAGGTTGGGTGGTGGTGCTCTGTTTTCCAAGTGGTGTTCTTCTACTAATCTAGTTGGATTCACTTGCATGGGATGTTCTATATGTTGGTTTCTTACCCTTTATGTTGTAATTTCATTTAGCATATGAGAGAAATTGTTTGAGTTTTCCTCGCCATGAGAATGACTGAATGAATTTCAAGTGACAATTATACATGAGTAGATTTACAAGTGTTAATGGTTGGTATGAGATTATTTTTGGATGCATGTGGAAATTATGGCACATAATGTAGTCCAAGTTAAATTCATTAAAGGAACATGATATATGAGTGTTGTTGGCTTCGTGGGCCCTGACCTAGGTTCAACGTTAGTCACCCAAACAAATCCCTACACTACTGATCCTTTCGGCATCAGCCTGCGGAGCGCAGACTGAAGTCTCACCCAAAGCAGTATGGGGGAACGTTAGAACCAAGTTTCCACACCTTGAGATGGTCGTGATGTCGGTTTATACCTCCTGCTCCTGCCTTCGCGCAGGTGGATAAGCTTAAGGGCTTTATCGATCTACCCTATATCTCGCCCTTCAGTACCTCAGCGAAGGTGTACGATTGACCTTTGCGCAGCCCTAACCAGCGGTTTAGGTACTTTCGCGCTACTATGACAATGTATTGTATAGGTTCCCAAGTTATCTCAAGTGTTTTTCTTATCTTACCAATCAATTACAATTAGTGTCGCGTAGACTGATATTCTTTCTTGCGTTCAATTAACAGATATAATCACACACATTCGCACATCAAATAAACATTGTAAAATAAACCTAGGTCGCAATATAATCAGATGCATTAACAGAGACTAAATACACAGTAATTTTAGAATACTTCTCTTTATTGATATCTTCTAGTTTAATACAGACTTTATCCGCCCTGCGCACACAGCTGTAGGGGTCTGCACACTCAGCTGCGAACTTCCACCCTAGGCCTCTACACACTCAGCTATAGAGCCTCTACCTATGCTAAGACCCGAAAACACTTAGAATTTTTTACCAAAACTTCCAAAGCTACCTAGAGATTACTTACTTAGCTCCTTTTTATACAATCCCATGGTCTGCGGACCTTGGGTAGATCTCTACAACTGAATTAACGCTTTACAAAATAAGGGCAAACAACCCTTTATGACTCTTGACACCTTCGCGCTCCATGACCATAAAATGCGGAGAATTTACAACTTTATTACAAAATTGTCCCAAAACATGGGCTTTTAGCCCCAAAACAACTCTTGGGGGAAGCCGTTCCCAACAGGCCCCCAATACAAACATGGTGACTCGCCCTCGAGTCATTCTGTGGGTGCGAAGATCTTGGCGTGAAGACCTCCTACCTCGACCTGTATAACTGCCACTTTGGCGGTGCATTGCGTAGCCGCCTGCTTCACTTCTTCGACTAATTGCTATGTCGTTGGTCCTAAACCATCAGCCTAAAGCTTCTGCTGAGTTGCCTGCAGACTAGTAAGCTTACCTTCAATGGAGGCCGTGACCAAATAGGCCTCGTCTAACCAAGGATTCAAGTGCGCCTTCAACACTACCTCTTTGTGTTGAGCTACATCTACCTATTCCTTCAGTGTTTTGGCCTCCTGCAGCGTCGCAAGTCTCCGTGTGGGGGCGACAGTTCATGTTGTTCCCTTTACCTCGCCATAGCACTACTGCAGTTCTTGCGCCTCTATTTCCAACCGTTGTACATTAGGATATTCTTGCAGACTGGTCAGTACCTCGAACGAATGCTCAAACAACCGTGTGCAGTCTACTACTGCACTGTCTACTGCCGCTATCACCTCTGTGACAGCGGTTGTGCGCTGCTCCTTTACTTTTAGCAGAGTTGAAGGCTAGGCCTTCAACTACAAATCTGCAATCTATAGGTTCAGCTCCAGCTGAGCCTTAGCCAACTCTATGCAAGTGTCGTGCACCCCTGTAGCAAGTTTGCAAATGCGCACCTCCGGTTCTCCCTCAGGAATGGCCAACTCCGAGACCATTCGGCATGCTTCCTCCATGACCTAAACTATGCGCTTGTTTCAGTCGGTTACATCAGTCACAGTGGCAATGGAAAAGTCTCGTTGTAGGGCTAGCTGCACATTATTGATTTGTTGCTCACTGATCACCTGCAAAGCGCATTGTTCACGGGCCCTCAGCTCCTCGATCATCCCATCATATAGTAGGTGGAGCGCCTTGCCAGGAAGCACTGCCAAGTTCAGCCCTACTCCCTTGAACCATCTGCAAATTCTCCCCCCCAACACAGGCTTATTAACAAGGTATTTCAACGTAGAATGATCTGTATACATCTTAAAATTTCCACCCAACAAATAGTGTTTAAACTTCTGGAGCGCATGATGAGCGCCAGTATTACAGAAAGGATGCTACAACTCCTGGGCTACCATCTTTACTTATCAACCCAGGGTTCGTACAAACTTGGAGGTGATAGTGTTGTATGCACAAGTAAAAGTGATGGTTCTATCTGTTGTCATTGTTCAGCTGGCGAGAGACCACTGGGGTTCCAAGCCAGACTTCTATGGAGTCAGAAGAAGATTGATCCTTTAATGGAAGAAAGGTAAATCTACTCTAAGAGAGTTACTCTATTGGATTAATGGAGAAGGTCAACATGTAACGCTAAACCACACCATACCCTAATTAGCCATCTAAGAAGCTATGCTAGGTAGAAATGCTAAATCAACATAAAACAAATGCTACTATCTAAGTTGCAGAAGTAAGAAGCATCAAACAATACTAATGTGCAAGTAAAGAGACTAAACTAAATCTGTTTTTGCTTTTTTGGTCTTTTTATGCAAAATCAAGTATGCAAACTAATTGTTCTAGTGGATGTGGTAGGTGTATTAAGGGTGTTTGAGGATGGATAGAACGTTTATGAAGTGGTTGGATGGTGTGGAGGGTCCCTAGGAGGATTTTAGTGACTTCCTAGAGGTTTTCCATCAATTCGGCCTCAAAACAGGTCGTTTAAGGAAAACCTAAAGGATGTACTAAAAACCTATAGGATGATCCTGTAGGAATTATAGGAAACCTACAGGATACAATTGAGAGCTAAATGTGAGGTGTTGGAGGTGATGGGAGGCTTAGGAAAGGTATGTGATGGGTGGAATGGAGTGGTAGAAGGTCTAGGATCACCTAGGAGTCA
Source organism: Pinus tabuliformis (assembly GCA_031772625.1). NCBI lineage: Eukaryota > Viridiplantae > Streptophyta > Pinopsida > Pinales > Pinaceae > Pinus > Pinus tabuliformis. The sequence continues at coordinate 297,672,297 of CM062817.1, read as the reverse complement.
ATATCCAAGAATCTAATAGATGGCTAGATTTGCCTAATGTGTTTGGGAGAATTTCAATGAAGAATGATGAAAAACTAGTGAAGGTGATGGTGAAAACAAGGGATGGATAAGGTGGATGAAGTGGAAGGTGGATGTTGGCTATGAAGTCTTAGTCTCCTCTTAAAGCACCTACTCTGCATGAAACATGTGCGTCTTCCAAAAAGCTACGCAATAAGATACATTTTCATATACTAGAAAAGCAGAATTAATGAATCAACTGCCTATACTATGCATGAAGAAAGTTGCTGAAAGGAATGAAAGAATGAGTGAGATCTACTACAGAAATGGAGATGAGAAATATGACAATGAAATCTACCTTGCAAAATTAACCAAATACTAAATTAAAGACAACAAACTCCAAAGCTCATAAAATAACTAGAAATCTGTGTTTTTGGGGTTGCTTAAGGGTCCCTTCCTCAAGTCATGGTCCCAAAGAGAGGAAGCGAGGCCGAGACACCTACTAACAACCTTGTGGTGATCCTTTTTCTCCTTGCTAACATGCTACTTGAAATAAGGCACAAATGGAAGAAAACTATCACACAACCAATCTAATCTACACTACTTGTAATGGGAATGCACCTAAAAGCAAATTAACAATGAAGCTATGAATCTACACTAAACATACATGTACAATAAAGACGAGCCTTGGCTGCTAGGGTTGGACCCTAACCCGAGAGCTTCAGCCCTCTGAGTTAACTCAGTGTTGGCTCAAAACAAAACTCATTCTTATTACCAAAATAGAAAATTACATCAATAGAACTGTCACAAGTTTTTCAGCTCGAAAATAGATTATAGTTTTACCATAAAAATCCAGATCCTATTGAGGTCCTAGGCCTCTCTACTTATACATCTGAAGTCCCCAACGACTTCCTTAAAATTAGGGAGGCTCAGCTCCCAAACTCGATATAAACTAGTGCTTTGTCTCTCACTTGCTTGACTGCCTTCTAGTCCTCATGATTTGGGTGTTTGCACTCCGAGATTGTGTGATGAATGGAGGAATATTTGAATGGAGGAGTAGTAAATGAGGAGGATTTACCTCCTACAATCCCTCTCCCTTGTCCCATTTGATTTTTTACCTTAGTCTTTGCCAAAATTCCTTGATTTTCTCCTTTAATCCTGCATTCAATGCATATTAGACCACAAAGCATAATATCCAACTCTAACTCACCTCATAAACAAAATATAATAAAAAACATGTAATAAGTTATGAGAAAATTTGGTTTTACTAAGCTAGAAGGTGAATTAAGGCCCATATAATTACCCAATGATGAGGCTCATCAGCGTGTATACCATGGCTAGTCCTTCGCGCTCGATGGTGGAATAGTTCCTCTCAGCCTTGGAGAGCCTCCTGCTTGCAAATTCTATAGGATGGTCCAATTCTCTGTCGCCATCCCATGTTAGTACTACTCCCAGTGCTATACATGACACATCTACATGTACATGAAACTCCTTCTTCCAATCCGAGAAGACTAAAATCAGTGCGGTGACCATTTTTCCTTTCAACACATCCAAACTTTTCTGACAATGCTCGTTCCAATAGAAGGTGACATCCTTTTTCAACAACTTCTCCATAGGTGCGGTGATTTGGGCATATGCCTTGATAAACTTCCTATAGTACCCAATATGTCCTAATGTTACGCACAATTGTTTCACATTCCTCGCCGCCTCCAGTTTAATTATCACTGCGATCTTTGTGGGATCTACCATCAATCCCTGTCTACATACCACATGACCCAGCAGAGTCCCAAAAGGGACACAAAACAAACATTTCTTCAGATTGAGTGCAATCTGGTACTTTTGACACGTATCTAGCATTAAGCGCAAACTTGCCACATGGCGTTTTACCAACCCAAACACAGTCTAGTCATCAAAGTACATATCCAGAAACTTATGAATGAAGTATTTGAATGCAGCAATGACTATGCGTGAAAAAATTGCAACGCATTATTAATCTGAAAGGCATTACAGTGTACTGAAAGCATCCCCATTCAGCCGCGAAGGTTGTCTTGCTTCTATCTTCAAGTGCGATTTTGATCTGATGGTACCCATAGAAACCATGAGTGAAGGAGTACGCTTCTTGGCCACCTACATTATCCAATACCTCATCAGTGAATGGAGTCGGGAAAGGGTCATGCACGCAAGCGTCATTCAGCTTCCTAAGATCTACACATATCCTTATTTCATCCTTCTGCTTATTTTCCTGTACCACCATTGGGCTCACCCAATCAGATTCTTCTATGGGCTTAATAATTCTTGCCGTGAGCATATTATCTAACTCTAGGTTGACCTTCTCCTTATACTTTGGATTGAGACGGTAAGGTCTCTGCTTAACTGGCTTTGCGTCGGGTTTTAACGTGACCTTCATAACCCCAGGTCTCCTATTATCCCTGTAACTCCGTAAACTTGGTAGGGAACAAATCTTGGTATTCGTGGAGCAATTCAACGACCATATCTACCGTCGCATCATCCCAGTAATCTCCAATCTTTGCAAATTTGGGCTCCGCCTCCGTACCAATATTTATTTGTTTAGTCTTTAGCGACGCGGTTATATCAGGATTCTCGATCAGCGGTCCCTCCACCTCGTGGTGACCCTTGGTTTCAGGGATATTAATCTTTCGTGGGTCCTCATCTTCTTCTTCAACAGTAACGTTATAAAATTCCAGCGCATGGCTCAGCTGAGTAGTCCAATCAGGTTGAATCAGATCCAAAGGATCCTACAGTATCTTAAAGATCGCTGCTTTAATCTCTTGTAGTGCTTCATTAATATAGTCAAACCCATCTTTAAAGCTGAACATCATTATGAACCCTTTGCACAAAATATCCCATTCTCCTGTGCCATGGTGGAGCTCTGTCTCCAAGTACCCGTTCGTCGGGATGACATCCAGAGTGTGATGAACAAGTGCACCCACTCAAGTTGTGGCTTCGCTCCATAGGCCTTAACCCATTTGGTCAAGTGAGCATGCAGATCATCCTTTCCATCATACTTTTCTGTCACTCATACCTTCGGCTTCCCAAAGCGTGTTCTCATCATCCTCCTACACTCACACCAATCATCAAAACTACCCTTGTGAGTACCCCACCATCTCGCGAGCATAGCACACAGGGCCCATTCCAAAGCCTGGAATCACTGCTTCTCTGGTACTTCCCTCTCAAATGCATCCAAAAACACATCCAAATCATTCAAGCCATCATAAGTGGGCAGATTTCTTACCTCTGACAACACACAGTGTAGTAACTGGGTCATCATGTTACAGCTCAGCGTGGTTACTTCATGTAGCCGATTCTGCCAGCGCTCTAATTCTTCGTCCGAGTCTGAGTTGTAGGAACTCTCGCGATCCCATGTAATTCATCCATCTGCTGTCGGATTCACCCAATCTTGGTCTCACACTGTTATCTTATATATGCAGTCCAAATCGTCATCGCTTTCGTAATTGCAGATTGGTTCATTATAGCGCGATCCTTCAGCAAGATCTAGGGGTACTATTACACGAAGCAACCTCTTTTCAAATATCATCTTTTGCTTCTTTAGGTTGATTACCCCGTTCATGTCAGTAGCCTAATCTATGCCAAGGAGCGTAGGGTAGGGGTTGTTGTCATCCACAATTTCTATCAAAATCATACAATGCGCTCGCGCCTTCAATATCTACAGTTACTCCTTGCAGTCGTCCCATGGGGATGATCTTCTGCTGATTTTCCATCCTTAACTGAATCGGAGACCACTGCAGCGCGGGTCTCCCCATCTACTCCCAAGTCTGCTTTGGCAAAACATTCGCATCTGACCCCAGATCCAGAATAACTTGATCCATTTCGTATTCTCCTATCTTCACGGTGAGTATCATTTCTCGTCCTGCCCTTGCCTTATGCTTACCAATCTTCCATACCACGCGCGGTTCACTCGGAGTGTTTCTGGCACATCTATTTATAAGTTCCTATAACCCCTCACAACCTTGCTATCGTGTAACAGCTTCATGCAGGTCTCTAGAAAGGTCGTAAGCATAGAAGGGTCCATTCCCTGAACATGTTTATCCTGGCTCCTTGAGGTAGAGGCCTCAACGAAGCTCTTCTTTGCTTCCATGAACATTTCACGTGCGCACTCCAAATAAAATTTAGCCTCCTTCTCTGGAGCTTTGTGAACCCATGCATTGTCTTAAGGTTGTTTCCCCTTATCGTCGCCCGTTGCAATTCCACTTCGGAGCACTATATTCACATTCGAATCTTCTTCGCAAGGCTCATCCCTCATCATATGCAGGTTCTGAGTCAGCTGCGGTGGTAGCACGCCTTTGTCGTGTATCCTTGTTATCAGTGTAAGACAGTGCTCAGTCTCATGATCAAACTGAGTACAATATTTTCATGACAGACGCGTTGGGTTAGTGCATTCGCGGGCATAGTGTCCTGGTCCTCCACAATTGTAATAGATCAACTGTCCCCGACCTTTGCCAGGTCCTCCTCCACCTCGGCCTCATCTGCACCCCTGAAAGCCTGTCTGCGCCATCCCAACACCCTGGTCAGGAGGCCACATTTCTGCCTGAACTCTATAGGCGGGTGTTCTATCCATCATCAATTCATAACTTCGGCAATTGTGCTCATCATGCCCTACCGACCTGCAGAAGTTGTAGAACAATTGTTGCGGTGTTTGTACAAACTTTTGCAACAAATGACAATTATCAGTCGTATGTTTCCCTACTACCTGACATATAGCGCACCACAACGCAGGCCCCGCACTCAATCCTGCTTGGGCATTGGTCCTCATCCTGTAATATAGTTCGTAAAGACCAGGTAGTGGTCTTTGTCATGCCCCTGACCTTTACATTTCAGGCACCATATCTCTTCACGTGCCTCTGCCCGAACTGTTATGTCCTGCTTCAGACTTTGCATTTTGAGGCAAATATTTTGCAACTACGCATGGATTTGTTGAACCCCCAAATTCAGATCTTGCATCGGTGTTTCATGTAATCTTATTGCAATCTCCAAGGCCTCTGCCTGAGTCATAATCTTCTATTGCGACAACGCAATCCTTAGGTGAGGCAGGAGTAAAGCCACGAACCACTCGTGGTTCTGCCCATCTGTTGAATTTATATTAGCTTCGCGGATTTTACACTTCAATCTCTGATCCAACTCCCAAGGGGTCTCACTTGGTTTCATCGCGATTTCCTTGAATCCCACAATCTACTGCACCTCAGATTTAGGCCTACTAAACTCTTTATTTAGCGTGGTATGGATCTTTGCCAACCCAGCATTTGGGTTATCATTAGAGTACTTGATGTACCAAGTTAGTGTGCGATCCTGCAAAGCACTAACCAATGTTGCCTTCTTCATGTGATCGTTTGTGACGCCATTAGCTTCCAATACAACTTTTACGACGAACCAGAATTGGTCCGGGTCCTCATTTCCCAAGCCCTTAAACAAAGGCAGCTTCATTGAATTCGCCATGTTGAACTATGGTTGAGGTGGTCATGGTGTGGGCGAAGTCGCAAGTGACGGTGGTGAAGGTGGAGGTGGTAGTCGCAGGAACCCTTGTTTTATCAATTGAATTGCACTTCACGGAGAAGCCTGCGCTACTCCCTCTTCATCACTCAAGGGAGGTGAAATCAGTGGGCTATATTCAAGACCCTTTCTTCCTTCGTTCCTATAAGTCTTTCCACTTCGCGTAGCTCTGAACATCAAGGTAGTTGCATAACCCGTTCTTCGCACAATAACATCTTAATCCAAGTATTTAAAGACTTCAAGTACTTACCTCACGGACCTTTGAAAAAGTGTCGCTCCGCCTTGCTGTAATTGATTGAGGTATTGACCGCGAATTCAGTCACAAACCCTCCTATGATATGATCGAGCCAATGATCAACAACGCGGGCGATATTATCGTCAGAGGCTTCCAGTCTTTGCACTAACTCTGGGGTCCAGGCAATAGGACTGTCAAGCCTCCACCTTCCTTAGCTATCCACTAGCTTCGCGATCCACTCGTATAACTCCACTGGAAAGGAAAAAAAAAGATCTCGTGGATTTATGTATATAGGTACCTGTCTAGCCACTGTTCCTTTGTCAGTTGCGGATTTCTGTTCTCCTGCACCGCGAATTCATGGATCTTCCTATCCAACCAGTCTTCGATCTCTTTCTTAGTTGGATTCCAATGATACGACATCACACATCTCTCATGCAGATTCTAATCTCGGCAACGGAACCATTTGTTGGCTTCGTGGGCCCTGACCAAGGTTCAGCGTTAGTCAACCAAACAAATCCCTACACTACTGGCCCTTTCGGCATCAGCCCGCGGAGCGCGGACCGAAGTCTCACCCGAAGTAGTATGGGGGGATGCTGGAACCAAGTTTCCACACCCTGAGATGGTCATGATGTCGGTTTATACCTCCTGCTCCTACCTTCATGCAGGTGGCTAAGCTTTAGGGCTTTATCGATCTACCCTCTATCCCGCTCTTCAGTACCTCCATGAAGGTGTACGATTGGCCTTCGCGCAACCCTAAACAACGGTTCAGGTACTTTAGCGCTACTATGACAATGTATTGTATAGGTTCCCAAGTTATCTCAAGTGTTTTTCTTATCTTACCAATCAATTGCAGTTAGCGTCACGTAAACTAATATTCTTTCTTGCGTTCAATTAACAAATATAATCACACACATTCGTGCATCAAATGAACATTGTAAAATAAACCCAGATCGCAATATAATCAAATGCATTAATAGAGACTAAATACACAACAATTTCAAAATACTTCTCTTTATTGATATCTTCCAGTTTAATACAGACTCTATCCGCCCTACACACACAGCTGCAGGGGTCTGCGCACTCAGCTGCGGACTTCCACCCTAGGCCTCTGCGCACTCAGCTGTAGAGCCTCTACCTATGCTAAGACCCGAAAACACTTAGAATTTTCTACCAAAACTTCCAAAGCTACCTAGAGCTTACTTACTTAGCTCCTTTTTATACAATCCCATGGTCCACAGACCATGGGTAGATCTTTACAGTCGACTTAACGCTTTACAAAATAAGGGCGGACAACCCTTTATGACTCTTGACACCTTCACGCTCCGCGACCACAAAATGCGGAGACTTTACAATTTTATTACAAAATTGTCCCAAAACATGGGCTTTTAGCCCCAAAACTGCTCTTGGGGGAACCCGTTCCCAACAAGTGTTGATGCATCAATTGTTCATGTTGTCACCTCTTTAAACTTATGTGTAATCTCGATGGTGAACAACTATGCATGAGGTAGTATATATATATATATATATATATATATATATATATATATATATATATATATATATATATATATATAATTTTGTTCTAACACTTGAAATTATATAACCTAAGGTTCAGATTATCTATTCTATGCATTTTGGCTTATGAAGTGATTGCATCTACTAGGATATATGTTAGTATTCTTTTGACTATGATGTAGGATTTGGACAATGATAATGACAGTGTATTGATGTTAATGATTTCATTAATTCTTATATGAAGTCGTCGTTCTTATATGGTCATATATTAATGTTTGAGATAGCTATTGAATCTAACATTAGGTGATATCTCTGGTTTAAATTGGCATGAGACATTGGTGCATGCAGAACAGTTATGGGATAATGCTTCTAATTGTATAAGTCGATGGTTCAGGTCATCTATGCCATGAATGTCATAAGAATTTCATCCAATGAGGCTAGTCTAGCTAGTTATGCATGTTGAACAAAGGTTTGATCTGTAACACTTTTGACTATGTCTATAGGACTATGACCATGATGCATGGCCATGCTAGCCACAGTAGACGTAAGATAATATTCCATTAATACTTGTGTGGATTAACCGAAGAATTTTATGGGGTGTATGTCATGATTTGTTCTTCTTGCTTAATGGTTAATCTGATATATAAGTCATATAAATGAATCTAAGGGTCCCCATCATGGGTTTGGTAAAGTATAGAAGGAGTATGCAGTACTATGGTTCCTTACCTTGATATTGTTAATGGTTAAGAAAATGAGTATAGCTACATGAATAAAACTTGTTCATGCAATGATGGAAAAATATTATTTTGACGATGGTTAAAACTTAACTGTAAACGAAGAAAACTTATAAGGTTGAGAGCCTAGTAGCAAATTCTCAGAGTAGGCTCAGGAGGTATGTTACACTTTTTTAGCTAAATGGGAAGTATGCCACCAAAACAAAGGGGAAACGATCAAGCTACTAGGCACCTTACAACCCTTGCCACTTCTTGCTTCCATCTAGACATGTTTCCATGGATTTCATTATAGGTCTCCCAAATTCAGGAAACAAATCTGTCATCATGGTGGTTGTTGACAAACTTTCCAAATACACTTATTTTTGTGCTCTCCCGCACCCATTTACCCCAACATTGGTGGCTCAGGTTTTCATGGCCAAATATTCAAACTCTATGGCATGTAGACATCCATTGTGTCTAATTGAGACCCCACTTTCACCAGCACTTTTTGGCAGGAACTTTTCAAGCTATAGGGCACACACCTCTAAATGAGTACAACCTATCATCACCAGAAAGATGGTCAAACAAAAGTTGTCAACAATTTTTTGGAGACCTATTTGTGGTGCTTCACCTCAGACAAGCAACATCAATGGGTACAGTGGTTACCTTTAGCTAAATGGTGGTATAAGACTAACTATCATGAAGCCACCAAGATGATGCCCTATGGGGCAATGCATGGCCAACTACCACCTTCACCAGCTTCTTATATCCTTGGATCTTCCAAAGTACAGTTAGTTGATCAACTCTTGCAGAATTGTGTCACCATGATCGCTCATCTCAAAGATAATATACACCATGCTCAAAATCGAATGTAGCAACATGCTGACCAACACCATTCAAATAGGTCATTTCAAGTAGGCGACCAGGTGTTCCTGTGATTATAAGCAAACCTCTCTCAAAGAAAAGGGTTTCCAGAAACTAACCCCAAAATCATATGGGCCTTATCAGGTACTTCAATGTATAGGAGTAGTCATTTACAAACTGGCCCTACCGACTACTTCAAAAATCCACCCAGTCTTCCATGTATCCTACCTCAAGAAAGTTGTGGGGAACAATTGCAGGGTTCAAACCAATCTGCCAAAATTGGATGAGGAAGGTTCACTGTGGCTCCAACCTGAATAGGTCCTCGATACTCATGAAAGACATCTCCATGGCCGCACGATCAAGGAAGTCCTCATCGAGTGGAAATACACCTCTCCAGAAGATGCGACATGGGAACCAACCAATATTCTTCAGCAGTTTCTGCAGCTTCAACCTTGAGGACAAGGTTGCTTTTGATGGGGGAGGGCATGTTAGGGTCCAACCCTAACTCCCTTATTCATGTAATAAACCTCATAAGAGTCATATTTAGTTAGTTGAGTTAATAAATATTGTAAGTGGTTATTCGCATTAACATTAATTGTAAGTGGTTGACCCACATTATTAAAAAGGGACCACAATCAGTTATAAAAAGGCCATAGTTAATAAATAAAGTGGTTAACCCGTGTTATGCAAGGGACCCCTAGTAGTTATGGTTTTAGATGTCATAAATCTATAAATAATCTTAGATAGCAAGGGAATAAGTATCGAGTCTTATTGTAATTGATTTATGCTCTGTTGAAGGTTGTCCCCTCAAAGAGGAAAGTGAACATTGTATTTTGCTTTTGAATAATAAAATATCTTTGCAGCTTGTCTCATTTCATGTGATATTTATGTGTTTCAAGCCATATTGTTTCATATTTCTGGTATTTTGGTTTTCTCGTAGGTCAAGTGCATAACAAGTTTCGGGACTTCATAGGGAAGTTATCTATCTTGTGCTCCCTCCTACCTTAGGAGTTGAATTAGCTTGTTAGGATCTAGGTCATGGAGGAAGACCCGGTGGACTATTTTGAGGATCCTCTTAATATGGTCTAGATCTGGAATATGTAACCCCTCTCATCTCATGTTCCACTATGATCCGTGATGATATTATTTTTTTTTACATTCATGCCTTAATGGGATTTCCTTGTACAGTGTCAAACTCATTTACCAACTTATCAATTCGCATAATCCAACCGTCTCAAAAAGACTGTGGCCCCTCATCACCTAGATCCTCTCATGATGGATCATCTATAACTTCATTGCCCATCATTCTATAGTCCAATCCCATGGAAAGAAGTCATATCTCACTCTTGTGTGAGGTATCTTCCTCAACCTTTCATCTTCACATCTCCTTGCAGGGTCTCCTCGATCTTTACTTCTATCTACTTTTAACAAATTGATGGCGGTTGGTTTCATCAGAAGTATCCTTATGATAGATATGCTCAACAGTGGTAGTCCTATCCCTACAAACCCTCCCACAAAAGCTTCCATGTATCCACTTATCAAAGACCCTAGTTGAAAATCCCAAAGATGTGTAAAACAAAAGGTTGAAGAACCTGTTATCATCTTAGTGGGAAGGATTAAGCTAAATGATATTCAAAATATGAAGTATGTGTGGTCGTGGGTCATTTTTCTAACAAGAGAGTGGCCATGGAAATTTTGAGAAAAGTGGACAAGTAGGAACTCTAAAGTTTCTTTTGGTTACCCTCCTTTGTGCTTTCTACTAGCAAGACATTGGATGTTGTGGGTCACAACCTTTGCAGAAGATGCATAAAAGCTACTCTTGACATATTTCCATTGAAACTTATAGGATTTTTTCATAAAAAAAGTGGAGATTTGATTTCAATGCTTAGTTTGAGAAATTGGAGGTGATTCCTATGTGGGCTTGTCTTCCCAAGTTTCCTCTAATCTTTTGGTTAAAGGATTTATTTTGAGAGATAGGAAATAGCTTAGGCTTCCTCTGCGAAGCTAAACTTTCATTTTGGGAATCATTATCTAGCTATGTCCTATATTTTTTTGGGTCTAAACCTATTGAATGGACTTGTGGATGCCATCACTATCAATAGAAATAACCAAGTTTTTAGGCAAGTCCTTGCTTATGAAGGTGCATATTTCAAGTGCAGTAGATGCCATGCTTATGACCATCTTGGGATTAACTGCTCTTAATATCTAAAAATGAAAAAATGGGTTAGGAAAGATTCATTCTCTATGGAAAATCAAAATGGGTGTACATCTCCATCCAACCACCATAACACAACAACTTAAGCACAAGACGAAAATTCTATGGAGGTATGTAAATTATTGTCTCTTCTTCTCCTTTTGTCATCTTTAGCTGATCATTTAAATTTAAGTTCTCCCCTTTGATTTTTGGGTCCTCCCCCTCTTCAGCATGTCTTGGTAGTTTTTTGTCCAATTTATTTGGACTCTCCTTTCCCTTTTCCTCCCCTCTAATTCCTATTCCCCCCCTCTCATGGAGCTTGATGCCCCCATCCCAACAATACCCCTCCATATCTCTCATCTACCCTCCCCTTTAAGAGAACATCCCTTTCCTCTAACACTAGGCTGAAGTGCAGTCTTCATTCTAAGAAAAAGGGAGCCCCCCTTCTAGAACACTTTATTGATGAAAAACTTCCCCTTGATAAAATTTGTGGGTATTTGGAGAATTTTGATAAACTAGAGTTGAAATCCTTGATTAGAGTTTGGAAGTATCCTATCTCTCTTGCTTAAAGACAATAAAATGTGGAAATTAGATATGAAAAATAGAAATTGATATTAGGACCCCTTAGAGTATCCATGCCATAAATGTCCTCCCAATTATTTATCTCTTTCTTAATAGTGAGGAAATGACCAACCCTATTAAAAATATAGCTATAAAGCACATGGTGGTTTCTCACATGCCTCAAGTTTTACTCATTCAAGAGATGAGGTTGGAGGGTGAAAAAGCCACATAGGCTTTATCATCTTTTGCCAAATTGGGAGCTTTTGGTAATCAATGCAATTAGACAATCATGATGACAAATGTTTAATTACATTTCTAATTGCTCAGAAAGACAACCAAAATATTGTGCATTTAATTGTGAGTTGATGTAAGTTAACATTAACATACACGATATATGCAGGTTACACTTTCTACTTCCATTGGTTGTTTTATGGTTGTAGTATCAATGATTGCTTATGCAGATGGAGTATAGATAGCTCACAAGCTTGGTAAGGTTATACAAATTCAAAAGTAAAGTGATTAAAGATACTTTCAAGAAAGTAAACAGGATTGAAGGAAAGTAAATATGCTTGCAGGAAATTAAACACAATTGCAGTGAAATAAATACACTTGTAGGGAATTAAACTCACTTGCAATAAAGAAAACATGCTTACATGAAAGTAAACACACTTGTAAAAAGGGATGGGCAACTCATGTAACATTCAACTATTCACAGAAAAAGAAACACACATGCTCGAAATAAAAGAAACATGCTTACAAAATTGAAATAACACACTTCTACCTTATGAGTTTAAAAATCTTATTGCATCAAGAAGCCTATTGCTTTAACCCCCAGCATAGGTTGAACAAACGACATAGGAAAGAAATAATTCACACAGGAAGAAATGAACGAAGGACTAATCCTTGCTAAGAATCCTTGTTTTTAATTAGAACAACAAATGTAACCATTGTGTTGAACACTTTTATTCAACAAATAAATGAATGCAAACCAATATAAAATGCAAGTTTGTCAAATGAATAATCAACTGTGTAAATAAATTGATGCACGAATAATTAATTGTATGACAGATAAAATCACACAACTAGAGATTAATTATAGAAACAAATAAAATAAATTCTATGTGAATGAATAACTAAGGAATTAAATTACACAATTAGAAAAGAGAACTATGTAAACTACACATCTCTTTGTTCTATTCAAGTGGGATTTGCCTCCATAGAACAAAGTGTTGATATTATCAACACTTGTTACATTGAAAATATAAATTAATTAAATTAAATAAGATAATTAAAATAAATTAATATTTCATAAATATGCAAAAATAATAATAAATTAAATTAACAAATCAAATCATAAGAGTCCTCCTCATGAAACGAAAGCGAAACTCTTTTTATACATAACTTTTGTTTAAAAATAAAATAAAAACCAATAAATAAGATCACAAGTTTCTCAAGTGGTTTGCTAACAATTAGAAAACAATGAATTTGTCTACACATGTTTCTATGTGATTTGCTAACAATTATCAAACAATTAATGACTCATACATGATTCCAAAATACTTATTAACAACTCAATTAATCATGTCTAATATTGATCCAAATTGAAATAATGGAACAACCACTGTATAACATCATCAACTTAAGTTTTTAATCAACTCAATGTTCTGATGTTAGCTCGTGGTTTTGAGAGTTGTGGTAGTGAGTTGCAGTAGAGATTTTCAATGGCTAATGGTTCTAGTTTCGACTTGTGGTTTTGAGATTTGTAGCACAATAGTTGTAGCACCAGATTTCAACAGCGAGTTGTGACACCAAAGTTGCAACACCAGAATTGCATCACAATAATAACAACACTAGAGTTTTGGCACTAGAGTTGTAGCAAGGAGTTGCAGCACTAGAGTTACAACAACGAGTTGCAACACCAAAGTTATGAAACTAGAGTTGCAACACCAAAGTTGCAACACTAGAGTTGCAACACCAAAGCTGTAGCACCAAAGTTGTGGCACTAGAGTTGTAGCAGAAAGTTGTAGCACCATAGTTGTAGTAGTGAGTTGGGACCACTGAGTAACAACAACTATGATTAAGTACACTCTGTGGTAACATTGCAACCTGCAAAACAACCTTTTTGACACATTGTCCTTGCATGTTAACTCAAACAAAAATACAAATATGATTTTTTTCTAATATTTAATCATAAATTCATGTAAAACACTAAGGAAATACAATGGAAAACACTTTATGTTTAAATCCCACATATAAGCATTAGAATAGACTAATACAAGGTCATAGGCAAGTGAAAGGGAATTAATAATAGGGAAAAGAGGATGTAAAAATATTCCAATTCTTAGGCATGTGAGAAGATTTTCCCCTAATTCGCCAAGGGACACATTGGAAAATTGGAGATGGCTAATAGATTTTAATTAGAAAAGACCCATGGATTAATAGTTCCAACAATCACCTCCTTCTTGATTAGTTGATCAAAATATTAAACATGGAAGGTTTTTACTTCTTGGATGAAGTAGCACAACGACATTTGAGATGGGGTAACATTAGTTGGTTATCCCCGTATGATTTAGAAATTAATGAGGAACTATCTCCTGCTTGAATACACTACATGCATTCCCTCCAAAACTATTTTGTTTCTCTCTCAGATAGTCATGACCAATTGATATGGGGCCTCAACAAAACTGGTGGATACACTTCCATATCTAAATATTCTACTTTGGCTCTGGAAATTCTAGGGCCTAGATCCATAGTGGAGGAAAATCTTATCGAAGCTCAAAAGCCTAACAAAAGCTAAGGTTTTCATGTGACCACTCATAAAAAAATAAATCTCTTACATGCGATAATGTTTAGAAAACAACTTTCCAAGGGTCGGACATCTATATGTTATGTAGATAACACGAAGAATTTATTGCCCACATCTTTTTTTCTTACCTATACATCCAATATGTATGGGGGAACTAAGGAAGGATTGAGGGAAATCCTGTGTGAATGGTCCTTTCATGTGCTTCACCCTTTCTCTTGGCTCTCCTCCCAGCATGAGAAACATAAAAAATATTTTCTCGTAACCATTGCTTGGGAGTTTGGTTAGATCAAAATCAAGCTATTTTTGAAAACAAGGAGCCTTCAACGCTTAAACTGGCAATCAACAACATCACAATCCTAGATGCTTTCAATTAGTTTTCTTAGCCAAATAATAAGGAGTCTCATCCTACTATGCAAATTTAGTCTGACATCCCATGGGATTTTTTTGATGGGGTGGTACAAGGCGCTTCTCCATGTGGTGGGTTAGGGGGATCCTTTTCCTTTTCAATTCCCACTCCATTACTTTCTATGAAAGTATCAGGGAGTCTACCGACAACTTTACATAACTTATGACTTTGAAACTTCTCCACATTGCAAATGAATAGGGAAGCTCTCATATTCATCTATATGGAGGCTCACTGCTTGTCATAAAATTGAATGAAAGGAACCACAAGTCTTCAAAATGTTCTTTTCAACCACTTTTTTAGAATATTCAACAACTTATCTCTTCTTTTTCTCACATCACTTATGACTGTGTGTACAAGGAAGAAATCATAATGTTGAATTGCTCTCAAAAGATGGAATGACACTGGACAAAAGCGCATGGAAGATTTAAAAAATTACAGAGGGTCTCTGGTCAGAATATATTCATAGCTATTGTCAGCTCCTAAACACTTAATTGTGATTATGCTCCTTTGAATTTTTTTTTGCACTCTTTATGTTGACTCTCCCAAGATTTTGAAATGATAAACTTATATGATATAAAAGTAATTATATTTGATCGATGTATATTTATAATGATTGCACTTGATTGAAAGTATTTTCAAACATTTCTTTTCGTTTATAATATTTTTTTTGGAATTCTCTCTAATTCAATAATAAGTTATGACCCATCAAAATGTTATATACACTTTGTATATAATTTTGATAGTTTAATAAAATTGTATTTAGTAAAACATTATATAATTTATTCAATTTTATTTATTTATTTTTCTAATCTTACTACAAAACGTAAATTCCATATAATAGATACTTCTAAATAACCTTTCAAAATCTTAAATCCATTTCAAAGTTTTAAGGATAAGGCAAAACCATGTCACCTTGAAACTTTTACAAGTGAACCATATAGATTTTGTATGGTTTGAAAAGAAAACCTTGAAACTTTTACAAGTGAACCATATAGATTTTGTATGGTTTGAAAAGAAAACCTATAACATTGATATATGAAACCATCCAATGTGTCAAATTTTGCCAAATTTTCCACATAACACTTTATTCAATTTGATATATGAAACCATCCAATGTGTCAAATTTTGCCAAATTTTCCACATAACACTTTATATATTAAAACATAGTCTAAATCTGCAGAGTGAATTTGTGATTAAAGCGACAATAACCTATTAGTCAAACTGTAATACCTGTGATTAAAGCGACAATAACCAATTAGTCAATCTGTAACTCTTTCCGACATCATGATTAGGGGACATAAACAGTTCCTGGTTCTTTTCCACATCAAAAAAGTGACTAGACAATCCAAGGCTGGTAAGCCATGTGAAGAACTCGATGCCTATTCATCGAGAGTCACTATTTGAAATTTGGGAGTAAAAGGAATGGAATACAAATACATTATATTAAGTACTGCCATCCGAAGCTTTTGGTGCACGCCCTGCACAGTGGGCCAAGGGGTTCGTCTGATTCAAATAAATGTATATAAAAGAGTGCCCACATTCCGCCTTTTTTTTTTCTTCCCTGAGGGCGAAGGAGGCTGGAAACTTAGTGGGTTCTGCAACATTTATGTCCAGTGGGAGGCATCATTGCCAGAGACATAAAAGAAAAGAGGTCGGGCCACGGTCATGCCTAGGGAAGTGAGAAAGAAAAGATCCCAGTTGCTGGTTTGAAGGAAAAACGTAAGGGAATTGAATTGAATTTTCTATTGAATTCTCTGGCACTGGGATTTGGCCTTTTTAATCCCAGGCATGGGCACATGGTCATGCCCAAATTTAAAAGATATATAGGTGTATTTTAAGAGCTTCTATGCCTGTGCCCTTCTGTGAGCTTCTGACATGAAGAATACATTGGAGGAAGAGCTCTGGTAATGATGGAGGTGTGAAAATTGAGCATGGAGGCCTTCCAGTGCAAACCGTTAGGAATAGGAATAAGATCATTTGGAAGAGGACAAAACCGATGGATTATTGGCTTCGGTTCTCATCAATCGCCAGCCATGGAGTCGCTCCCACAGATGCCAAGATCGTCGGCGACATTCCATACCTTTGTCCCTTGTTCTTGGATGAGAATTTCTGTTCTCATCTGCCTTGTTTGCTTCCTCCTGGTTCTTCCTCTGCCTCCTGCTGCTGGTGCTCTGGGGGAGGAGCCATTGATGCCCAATTTCAATGTTACAGAGATTAAATTGAAGAGAATAGGAAAGCATCTCAAGAGATTGAACAAGCCGGCCTTAAAGACTATACAGGCACGTTGCTGCATCTGTATCTGCATCTGCAATGGTGTTGGGATATTTCTATATCAATCTAATCCACAATTGAAACAAGGTTGCCAGTCATAGAAACGGTCATGTAACAACTGGTATGGAAATCACTGGTACATGTTGGTTTGGGGATTGTGAAGTATAGAAGAATGCCCTGAGAATCAAGAACTCGTGATTTTTTTTATGGTATTCATCTGTACCATGTTGGTTGGGGATTGTGAAGTATAGAAGAATGCGTTGAGAATCAAGAACTCATGTTTTTTTGATGGTATTCATTTGTATATGGTATTTATCTGTACCATGTTAGTTTAGGGATTGTGAAGTATAGAAGAATGCCCTGAGAATTAAGAACATGTGATTTTTCTTATGGTATTCATCTTTAATATCATCATATTAGTTTGGGGATTGTTAAGGTACAGAAAAAAATGTAGGATCAAAAACCCATGATTTTTTTCATAGTATTTATCTCTGATGTGATCTATTTCAAGGTAGAAAAATTCCATGTTAATTTGTCCTATGACCAGTCATCATACAGAGACCAGTGATACAGAGAAGAATGGGGGAGAATCGAACCTGGACCGTATCACACAGCTAAACACACTGTCATATATTATTGAGCTACATGGTCTTTTCATGACTGGCAACCTTGTTCTGGATGTGGATTGATAATCTAACAATACCCAACATTGTGGTTTGGTTTGGTTTTGTGCAATTTGTTTGGAATTTGTTTTCTGATCGTTTTGGATTTTGGGATTTGACAGAGTCCAGATGGAGATACTATCGATTGCGTGCTTGCTCATCAACAGCCTGCATTCGATCACCCTCGTTTGAAAGGACTCTTGCCTCTGGTAAGTACTGCAATTCCCTTTCATGGCTGCCATGCATATATATGTCAGGATTTCGTTCTGTTTTAGTGATCTGTGGAGGATAAATGTGATGCAGGAACCGCCCGTGAGACGGCCGAAGGGCTATAAAACCGGATCTTCATTGAAGAATTTTCAGCCATGGCATCGACAGGGGAAGTGTCCTAAGGGGACTGTTCCCATTCGCCGTACGAAAAAAGAAGATGTCATGAGATTTGGCTCTGTGAAAAGATTTGGCCGTAAGCCCCATCGTCGGCCTACTCCCTGGAATCCTACGAAGCACTACACAGTCGATAGTGGCACCCATGAAGTATGTTGTTGTCTGAGTTATCAATTTGTCTGAGCATTTCAAAGATCCTCTTCTCAAATTTTAGGCATCATCAGATTATTATGAACCAAGTCTTAATCCAGTTAAGTCTTATTCAAGGTTTGTGTGCAGTGGAACATGTTTCCAAGGACCCAATTCCTAATTCTGAATATATTCAAATTTTGAATCATTCAGTCAAATTTTAGAGTTTTGAATCCATGAACACTCCATGAATCAATAAGAAAATTTTGATAAGTTTGCTACACAAGTAAACTGCTCCCTACTTAAACTTAATTTCCTGTCATAATCTGATTATCTTCAATCCGAAAGAGTTCACTGCTGTTACAACATTGAAACTTAATTTCCTGTCATAATCTGATTATCTTCAATCCGAAAGAGTTCACTGCTGTTACAACATTGAGACTGACACCTGCGCAAATTTCAATTCATAGCCCTCTGCTATCTTTAGCAGGATAGAATTAGCTGTATTTCTAATGGTTTGAGATTTTCTCTATACAGCATTCTGTAGGATTCGTGTCGGGGGACCAGTACTATGGTGCAAAAGCCAGTCTGAATGTATGGACGCCTCATATACAGAAGCCTTCTGAGTTCAGTCTGTCACAGATGTGGGTCATCTCTGGTACCTTTGACAATGATCTTAACACAATTGAAGCTGGGTGGCAAGTATGAATTACAATTCTGCTCATTGCAATATTCTTGTTTCCCATGTCTGAGGCAGCTCTGGGGCTAAATCTAATGTGTAAACTACTCTCAAATTTTGCAGGTCAGCCCGGAGCTCTATGGAGATTCGTATCCCCGGTTTTTCACCTATTGGACGGTTAGTGCAGCAAAGATTCACATTTGACCAGTCCTACATTGCATACCAAATTGAGACCTAATGTTTTTTCGGGGTGTTTGCAGACTGATGCTTATCAGGCTACTGGTTGCTATAACCTCTTATGCTCAGGATTTGTGCAAACAAATAATGAGATCGCTATTGGAGCTGCCATATCACCAACTTCACAATATAATGGTGGTCAGTTTGATATCAGCTTGCTTGTTTGGAAGGTAGACAGTTGTTTTTTCTCCTTTCAAACCATGAAGATCTAATCATGTTGTTATATAATTTCTTTAGGAAAGATTTTGTGTTTGCCAGGATGTATCTATCGAGTCTCAGATCATAACAGCAACTGTTTCAGATCAGACTATACAAAATAGGCCCCCTATGAATCCACTCACTAGCATAAATCTATTGTATTGCGATTGCAACTACCATAACTGTAACTTTCAATTGGTTGTCATTTGAGGTTATCTTGGGTGGTTGGACATAATGGTTGTTGTCTGCTTTATCATGGTCAATTTCTTGTGAATAATGGCTACATACCTGAATATTGTTGTATTCACCCTCACTTGCCATTTCCCTTAAAGAGGATGATTGGTACTGGGTACTCAAATTAGCTCACTGTAACTATTTAGGAAGTTTTGTGTAGAAAGTTTGAAACAAGTTTATGAGCCGAGTCTAATGATTTCTCATATATGGATTGAACTGATCAGGATCCAAATCATGGGAACTGGTGGCTGGAATTTGGAGATGGACAATTAGTAGGTTACTGGCCTGCGTTTCTCTTCAGCCATCTAGCAGATCATGCGACCATGGTTCAATGGGGAGGGGAGATTGTGAACACAATGCCCGAGGGCATGCACACCAGCACACAGATGGGCAGTGGGCATTTTGCAGAAGAAGGATTCTCCAGAGCCAGTTATTTCAGGAATATTCAGGTGGTAGATTGGGACAACAGCTTGATACCTCTAGCCAATCTACAGCTTTTATCAAACCATCCAGAGTGCTATGACATTCAAGGAGGGCAGAGTAGCAAGTGGGGAAACTACTTCTACTATGGTGGGCCAGGCCGAAATCCAAGATGTCCATAAGGCCGCCTTCACACACAATTATTATACACAGATCTACACATATTTCTCTTTTTGATTTCAGGGATTCATGTCTAATGAATTCTAGCTGGGTATACATTCTTTTTCTCCACCACTGTGTGTCAGATTGACCATAGATCATCTCTGTGTTGTTTCCCAACGAGCAGTGATTCAGATATACTTGCTTTTTTCTTCTTACAGAGCTGCTGTTTTTTTGTCCAGTACATAATGTGGGTATGGTAGAACGACTGGAGTGATTATAATACACACTGTATGTTTCATTTTGTGGGCTTCAAGTTCCAAGCCCTTCCTGTAACGTTTATTCATGTCAAACGCCTAATAAGTCCAGTAAGGATATTATAAAAGAGAGAACATTATGCAGTGTGATTATCTCAAATTACTCTGCAACTGTATTCGCTTCTGCTGTGTCAAAATACGTTCTCTCTTTCTTCACAGGGTTGGCAGGTACTTTTAAGGGGGCTGCAGCATCTCTGAAACAAAACTATGACATGCATTGAAGCCACTTCTTCAAAGTAAAGCATTTGGCGTACGATCAAACCATTGGCATATCTTCAGTTTTCAACGCAGACCACCCATTTTTACTGGGTGTGGGACTAAAATTCAAGACAACGCGTCCGGACTTTCATCTAAAACCCTTTAAAAATGTGCCCACAATCCAACTTCAACAAATTATTTTATATTTTTACGAAGTCACACATCAGGTATCGAGCAGCACCGTATATTTACTCAAATACGATAACATAATATATGACAGATACATCTCAGAATATATGTATATATCATCATCTCTCTATATATACACGTTGTATATACGGCATATTTTTGCTGTTTATTGTTTTCCTAAATACAAAACTACCTCAAATACGATAACATAATATATGACAGATACATCTCAGAATATTTGTATATATCATCATCTCGCTATATATACACAATGTATATACTGCATACTTCGCTGCTTATTGCTTTCCTCGTACAAAAACACCACAAATACGATAACATAATATATGACATACATCTCAGAATATATGTATACATCATCATCTCGCTATATTTACAGTATACACATTGTATATACTGCATATTTATCTGTTTACTGCTTTCCCGATACAAAACCACTAACCAGCAAAAGCTCCAGCTGCGCACTGACCTCTTTGCCTCTCCCATCTGTGTCACTTATCTTCCATGGCATTAATGCAAGTTGGTAAGGTACAATAAGACTGTTCTGGAGTAAATAAAGGCTCTCGCAATAAAAACAAAGTGCCAGACAAAATTAAATCCGGCATTTACTCATTTTTTATCCAAAATCTAATGATATTTAGATTCATGTTCAGACATTTATGTGCATTGTCTCCTAAAGTTACAGAATCATTGGACTGTGAAATGCAGGTCGTTTGAAGCTCAATTTCTCATTCCTTCTTTTCACTGCCAGCATTAAATTCGACGTCGTACTGTGGAAAAAAAAAAACAAAAAAACGAAACTCAGTGGACCGTTGAGAAATTTTATAATATAGTTCAGTATCACTAATAATAAATTCCATCACTATTATTTATTATGTCTACCTACACCTATCTAACTAGATTCTTTACAGTGAAATCTGTAATGGCATCCAGATGGGCTGCCCAGATTCTTGGTGGGGAATTAATTGGATAGTTAGGAAAGTGCACACTGGGTCCACTTCACTCCACTGCCAACCCTTGCCTTAGCGTCCAAGTTATGGTATGCTGCCCTTCATTGAATTCAAGGCCGCTTTAAAACGAGTGGAAAAGAAGCAACTTTAATGGGTTTTTAACAGTGATTATGTCATTCTGTCAATACAATTTATTTCATTGTCCACCGCTTTGATGTGGCACTGGCAGACCCACAGTGGGGTTTCAGAGTCATATTTTATTCTTTTACTTTTGATAGTGAAAATAAATAAGGATGGAGTTTTGTGTTTTAAGATATACCTGGTATAGTACGAAAGTGTTTTATATTATTTTAAACCATAATTTTTTTTATGATGAGTGCTAGGGTCCCATCATGGTCTAAAGGCAAACGCTGTTTTTTCACTTTTAGTTGCAACGCTGCCTTTGATATCAACATTAGAAAAAATAGAGTTTTACCGTGTATTCAACGCTGCCTTTGATATCAACATCCCAATTGTGCAAGGAAATTGGAAAATGGACCAACAAAAAGTTTTGGCTAGGTATTTAATTATATATATATATATTTTTGGGGTAATTAGTGAAACTGGTAATGGGTAGATTATGGATTATTATGTCTTTTTTAGATAATAATTGAATCATTACCTAAGTCAAAATCTTTACATTGTTCATATCCGGAAGTCTCAAGCAATATTTTAACTATCAAAATCTTTACATCGTTTATATCTAGAAGTTGTAAGCAATATTTTAACTATTACTTGCATTATGATTTATTCTAGATCTAAGTTAATTAGGTAATTGAATTAAAGTTATTATAATATTTTACATAACACATTTACACGTGCTTATTGAATTATTTTTTAATAACAATGGATTTATGTGTTGACTATTCTTAATTTAGAATTGCCCAATGCAAGTTATAATATTTAAAAATAATTATTTTTAAAATATTTGATTGGATCATAACTCGAAGGTCTTATTACAATTTTTTCCCAATACAATGCTATGTGGATAACTATCTCACAAACTTTTTGTTAATGCAATTGCAATATTTATGCTATGATGCTATGTGGATAAATGTTTCACAATTCTTTTTTATAATTTATGGACACAATTGCAATATTCATGCCATGACGATATTGTCTCACAATTTTTTGTTATAATTTCTGGACACAATTGCAATAATCATGGCATCATTTTTAGATATTTTCTTGATATAGTTGGAATATTCATACCATGATTTTTAGATATTTGTGTAATGATTTTTTATCATTAATCTTCTGAGGGAAACCATCCAAAATTAAAATTTTTGAAAATAGTTTAAAGGTATGATTAGTGATTATCCACCATAATTTAAGCAAGCCCCCCCTAAAAAATGGATAGTAATAAGATGTAAATAAATATACTTATTATCCACCATAATTTAAGCAAGCCACCCCCTAAAAAATGGATAATAATAAGATGTAAATAAATGATGATGATGATGATGGTTAACGTCCACTGAGACCAAATTTTGGTATGTGGTTGAACGCGGGGCACTCTAAGAGGAAGTGGTTTTCATCCTCAATGTTCCTATTATCACAGAGATGACAGATTTTTTTTGTCCATGGTGTTTTAGGAACTGTCCAATGACCTGTTTCACTATGGAGCTCATGAGAGTTCGTTCTAAACTTTGCTAAATTAATGTTCTTCTTTGAGCTATCTAAAACAGAGAGATACTTTTGATCTTCTAGGGTGGGGTTGATGACCTTCTTATAATAGCTCAATTTTTTTTTAGCCGCTAAATTATCTGCCACCATAATTTACGCAGGTCTCCCCCTAAAAAATGGATAAGAATAAAATGTAAATAAATATACTTATTAGGAGTTACTGCCCACCATTATTTATGTTCCTTGACACTTTAATATGTAAAAATGTGTATGTGCATATTTACTGGTGGTTACTATCCACTAATATTTATGCATGTCCTTGCGGTTGAGTTGGCAATCAATTTCTCTAGCTTAGATATCAAATTATGCACTTGAGTTGACAATCAATTTGTCGAGCTTAGATATCAACAATAAACTAATGCAAGTTATAATGTTTAACTTTTAAAAATAAATAAGGAATACAATTTGTCATAATCTCTGTGTCATGATTAACACACATTCCTTTTAAATTTCCAATCTTCCTATGATATCCTTTATCTCTAATTCTACCAAATTCCTATTAATTATAGGTTAAGCTCAAATTTGGTGGATCTATCAAATAATTTTGAACAACTATTTTATATGCAATTTTTCTTGCTCTACAACACATGCAAAATGTTATAGGGATTATAAATGAGCGTGTAATTCAATTTCTATTGTAATTTTATTTTTATTGATAAGACTACAAACAATTTTCTAGAAGGGAAAAATTAATATATATATATATATATATATATATATATATAATATAATATAAAAATAAATATATAAAAGCTTAATAAATTTAATAACTATATAAAAATAAAACTAAAAATATTTCTTAATATAAAAATGTGAAATATATATAAAATATAAATAGTAGGTTTGAATTAAAATCTGTTTAATCATATAATTTAAAATAATGATTGATATTCAAAACTATTATATTTTAGAATTTCATATTTAAATTTAATTAATAAACATATATAATTCCATATTTACAATAAACTCTTTTTATTTCTAAATTATATGTAAATATATCATCAATATTATGCATACGACATTATATATATATATATATATATTTAAAACATGTCAAAGAAAAATGTTGCATATATATGTAATTATATGTAATATCAAGATGTTAATAAAATTAAAATTAAAAATATCTTAATTTAGGATTTATAAAATGTAAAATATATTTAAAATATAAAAAGTAGTTATAAATTAAGACTTGTTTAACCATATAAGTTAAAATAATGATTCATATTCAAAACCATTATATTTTATTTTTTTGCTTAAATAAGTGTTGGACCTTCTATTCAAATATAAAAAACAAAACCATATTACAAAATGTACACCAGAGATGTGGGCCACCTAAAGCCTAAGAAACCGAGCCTAAGGCCCACTGTCCGGGCTCCGGGCCCACAAAACCTGACGTCAGAACCGCTCGATCTGTCATCGAACATCACAAACGTTCGATCTGTCATCGGAGATTTGATGGTCCAAAACAATATCGTAACGCTAACAAGCTCACTCTTTATCTCGTTAATCAGACCCAATGAGCCTTTAGAGATTGCTCTATAATAATTTTCGGTCTGATTTCGCTGATAACCCTTCCGCATGTTGTCCGCTCGATATCCATCAGATTCAAGCGATTCGCGCCGGTCCGTGTAACTTGCTTAGTGTTTAACACTGCTTGCAGACCCGAAATCTAATAAAGTTGCCGTTAAAGTTGATTTCGGGTCCGTTTGGCTTGATAACCACCTTACTATTTGCCGCGTGAAATTTCTAAGATTTCTTCTGTTTCTCCTATCTGCTTGCACTTTAACCAAGCTCCCTGCATAGCCAATAAAAAGGCAATCTGTTGTATAATTCAACTCCATGTGAATACTTGTGCTGTCAAACCAAACCCGCTCGAGAACCTTGTGTTTAAAGAGTTCCGCGCTCAAATTCCGGCTAAAAGGACCGGACATTCTTTTCATATTATCCCTGGTCTGCTGCAACAAATGAACTGAAATTCAACTATTTCCAGAGGTCTGCAACCTACTAGCATTCCCTGCTCTAATATAGCTCCCGGTCCACGTTTTCCTTTCTGAGACACTCTTCCCTCAATCTACCCTAGGGGGTCTCTATCCATTTATATTTATTGTTGCTTTTAGCACAGAGAACTCCTTCATTAGCTAAGATGTCCACTAATTTGTTGGCTGTTCGGTGCACATGAGTGAAACTCAGGGTTCTCATATTCTGTAGATGGAAATGAATCCTTTGGTAGACTTGCAGAAGCCTCCAGTGTCTCGAAACTTTTTCCGGCGCTGAGCCATAGCTAATTTTCTTGACCAAATTGATAATCAATTCGGAATCAGCGTCAATTATAATGTTATGAAGTTTTGCATCCCTCATGATTTCTAAGCATTGCTCAAGGGCCATGAGCTCTGCCATATTATTTGTGGCTTTCCTCAAGTTACTATGAAAGATTATTTCTATGCACCCCTTCTCATCCCTTATCACTTCTCTGTAACCAGCCATGCCTGGGTTTCCTTTTGAGACCCCATCTATATTGCATTTCAAAAAACCTTGAGGGGGAGGTTGCCAAAATTCCTTGCCATCAATTATATGATTTGCATTTTTGTTTTTGCCCTGTGGGATGAGCTCCTGCATACCCAACTATAGTAGAATCTGCATATCAGTGTTTGTAGGATTGTTCTCAGGGGGGTTTTTAATGAGGATTCCTACTGTCTCATTGAGCTGTCTTAAGATCTGTGCCATGATGCTTTGGGGAGAACCTTTCCTGTTTTTGAATATTCTGTTGTTTCGTTCCTTCCAGACATACCAAATAAGAAAGTCTAGAGCTAAAGCCCAAGCTTTGTTGACTGTTTCATTATCAGAGAAAAATTTCCTCTTCTTTAAGGTGCCGGTAATGCTACCCTTGTCCCAGTCTGTTTGTCTGAAAATTGAAGCAATCCAATTCCATAATGTGGATGTGAAAGGGCAGAGGTTGAGAAGGTGATCCATAGTTTCTTTCTGTAATTCACATAGCTGACATTTGGATGGACCAGATACCCCTCTTTTCCTAAGGTTTTCCCAGGTTAGAATCTTTCTATGCTGCACTAACCACATGAACAGTTTGATTTTCATCCAGCTTTGGTTTTGCCATTATTCCTTCCAAACCCCATCAGGGTTTGTAAAGTCAAGTCCAAGGGCTATGTGCTTGGTCTCTTTGAGGTTGAAGGTGCCTTCATTATTATTTCCCCATCTCAGCTGATCTGAATCTTCTAAAACCAAAATCTTCCTCTGTTCCAGGGTGGCTGTTAGAGTTTCTGCTTGTGCCTTCAAGGGGGAGTTATCACCATAAACCAGGTTCTTCCATATCCTCCATTTCCCCTCGCTATTTTCTTGATCCCAAAATTTATTTACTCTGAGTAACCTTTTGTTCTCAGTATTGTTCTTAAGATTTGAAAATTCTTCTCTTGACAATCTAGGTTCCTGTTGCCACATATCCTCCCAAAACCATGCAAGGTTTCCATCTCTAATTTCCCAGAAACTGTGTTTTTGAACAATGGCTCTGTTCTCCCAAGCTTTGTTCCAAATGTGGGAGCCTTTGATGATCCCAGACATTCTGTTGTGATCCATGTCTTGCCAATTGCTTGCATATTTCTGTTTCCAAATTTGGGTCCAAGGTGAAGCTGAATCTTTTAGCCATCTCCACCATAGTTTTGCCCCCAAAACTTTGTTTAGCACTACAGGGTCATCCAGTCCCAAACCTCTATGTGTCTTAGGTTTACAGATTTTTTCCCAAGCTACCAAGGCCCATTTTTTTTTCTCTTCCCCTTTACCCCAAAGAAAATATCTTTGGATAAAAACCATTATATTTTAGAATTTTATATTTAAATTTAATTAATAAACATATAAAAAATCAATATTTATAATAAACTTAATTTATTATTATTTTTTAAAGTTATATATTTATCTATCTAGATATATCATTAATACTATGTATACGACATTAAAAAAATTAACATGTGGTATATATATGTAATTAGCATAACTATATCAATTAAATGGTTGGAAAATTCACATTTGAAGTCGCTAAAATTAACAAAACCATAAGAATTAACTAAACTATAAATTTATTTAAAATAATAATAATTATTATTAATGATAAAAATATTTAATATATAATTTAAATACATATACATTTAAAAAAATATGTAAGGAGATTATTAACCATTAAATGGTTGGTAAATTCACATTTGAAGCTGCTAAAATTAACAAAACCATAAGAATTAACTAAACTATAATTTTATTTAAAATAAGAATTATTATTATTAATGATAAAAATATTTAAATATAATTTAAATACATATAATATGTAAAGAGATTATTAATCATAGAGATTCAACCCCACTTTGTTTTGGAGATTCTTAATATGTAAATAGACTTCTTTACAATACCACATACCTAATCGTAACTCATTTTATATGACACTTGTTCATATGATATTTTTTAATTAATGAATTTAATTAAAAACACAAAAGAGGGTCGCTAATCTTTCTAGATTTTCTTTCGAATAGTCTTTTGAATAAATGATTAAACTTTTCCCTTGCTTCAAGAAAAATCCCACTGGAAGAGATTTTTGTGGCATTGAATATGGGATTAAAGACATACCAGATAACATAAAATATGTCATTAGGCAGGTTTGTGTACTTGTTCTTAGAAAAGCAAAACCCCCTAAGAGCAACATTAGCGAGCAAGAGTTTCATTCTCTTAAGACTTTGAATAATAACTACGACATTGTTATTCTCAACGCTGACAAGGGTGGGTTGTTGTTATATTAGACAAGGAGGATTACGGTAGAAAAATGTTGTATCACCTCTGTAACAACGAATGCTACAAGATGCTGAATAAAAATCCCCTAAAGAAAGTCTTGAAAGTTGTGACTCTAGTTATAGATTCGAGTAGCATTGTTAGCTCCATTAGCCATAAGCTCATTGAGATTAGCCCTTTTACTCTAAGGATCTATGGCATTTCCAAGATCCATAAGGAGGGCTGCAGCCTTAGAGCCATTGTTAATACAATAGGTGGGCTCAAAAGCTCAAGCCCCTTGTTGGCCTTACAAAGTCCTTTGTTAAAGACTATTCCTCTTTTGTCACTGATTTAAAGGGTATTAAGCTTGATCATGAGGATATTCTTGTTAGTTTTGACGCAGTCTCCCTTTACACTAATATCCCCATCAATGAGGCTATAGAAGTGATCAATCACATTACGGATCTGAATACAACCAAGTTGGTTGAAATCTACCTTATCACAACCTTTTTAAGCTTTGAAGGTGAATTTTATGAACAAACTTGTGGGGTTGCTATGGGTTCTCCACTCTCCCTAGTTGTGGCTAACTTGCTTATGGAGGAATTTGAATCCAAAGCATTGGCCTCAACTCAAATCAAGTTTAATCTTTGGAAGAGGTTTGTAGATGATACCTTCATCATCTAACCTCATGGGTGGGAGAAGTTAGATCCATTTTTTCAGCATCATAACAATCAATCTAGCTCCGTCAAGTTTACAATGGAATAAGAAGTTAATGGTAGTATGCATTTCCTTGAAGTTCTTATCTCTAAGAAGGATGATGATTTTTTCTCTCATGAGGTCTTTCATAAGAAGACTCACAATGAGTAATATCTACATACTAAGTCCCATCATTATCCTACTCAAAAGATGGGAGTTCTCAACACATTGGTTACTCGTGCTTTAAGAGTTTCTGATGAAAGTTGCCTTGATATAGAGAAAACCCATCTCCTGAAAGTATTAAAAAATAATGGCTATAGTAAGCAACAAGGTCTCAAGGATTTCCTTAACACAACGAAAGGTCCAAAGATAAAGAAAGAACCCAAAGATCTGATTTATAGGGTGCATCTTCCCTTTATCCAGGGGACCACTCACAAGATTGCTTGGATCTGAAGGAAGCACAAAGTACCTTCCACCTTTAGGCCCCTAAACACCATTCATAACTCCCTAAGATCCGTCAAAGACTTGGTGGACCCTAAAAATATGAAAGGTGTTTATGTAATTCCGTGTTCGTGTTGGCCCCCATACATTAGAGAAACCGGTCCTCAATAAATCAATGAATTCATGAACATGCAACCGATATCAAATATGGTAGGACTCACTCCTCAATGTTGGAAGAACATGCTGAGAAGACGAAACACTACATCTGTATTAAAGAGACCTGAGTCATTACAAGGATTGATCATTTTGATCACCAAAAGTTTAGGGAGGCCATTGAGATTGATAAAAGACCAAATACTCTGAATAAAGACAATGGCTGAAAAATTATTGGTTGTTGGATCCCTTCCCTTTCTTCTTAGGGATCTTCACTTTTTGGTTGTTTTTCCTCCTTTGTTTTGTTCTTTGTTTATTTCCTTTTCATATTGCTTTTATTTTTTGTTTTTTTTTTTTTTTTACAAATTTATATTTATATAATTTTATTCTTAAGAATATTTTAATTCTTAGTATTTTTATTTTAGTTTTTAGATTATTTGTTTATCCTTCCATTCTTTTTTATTACGTTCGTTATATATATATATATATATATATATATATATATATAAAATTAATTTTATTCGTTGATTTATTATTTTATTATGGTTTTACTTATTAATTTTACATTTTTTTAATTAATTTTTATTTTTCTTCCTTCATTTCTAATAACTTATATATATAGATATATATATTAAATTTTATTTATATATATTATTTCTTTTCTATAATTCGTATTATTCTTCACCCCCACACAGATATATATATATATTAAAATTTATCTATACATATTATTTCTTTTCTATAATTCTTATTATTCTTCACCATATTTATATTTAAATAATATATATATAATAATAATAATAAAATAAAATAAATTTATTATTATTTTTATATAATATTTCATATATATATATTTTTTAATTGATTTTTTTGATATATTAATTTATATATATAAAATAAAAGTAATTTATTATTATTTTTATATAATATTTCTTAGTTATAGTTAACCATGGAATTTCATTTTTTTATTTTATTTGATTTTTATATAAAAATTAAGAGAGTTATTTTTTTTTAATTTGATTTTTATATAAAAATTAAGAGAGTTATTTTTTATTATGTTTTTTATTCTTTAGTTATTATATTTATTACTATTTGTTTTGTTTTTGTTTTTTATTATTTTTTTTATTTTTATATAAAAATTAAGAGAGTTATTTTTTATTATTTTCTTTATTGTTTAGTTATTATATTTATTACTATTATTATTAGGATTTTGTTTTGTTTTTGTTTTTTATATAAAAATTAAAAGAATATTTTTTTATTATATATATATATATATTTTGTTATTTGAATTCGTTAATTTCTATTAACTAATTTAGAAATTAATAAGTTTTTGAATGTTAATGTGAAAAAGCTTTGATTAATAATTAATTTTTTATTATTCATGCTATTATTGTTATAATCTAATTGTTGGAAATTAATTCTCTGTACATGTTACATTATTTATTTTCAGGCTATGATCAAACTCTTCATCTTAGTCACCATACCGGGTGGTTCAAAAGACATAATAATTTGAATGTGATTTTTTACCAAAAGATTTTCGAATATACAATATGGATCACATAAGCAATTCAGAGAAGGCATAATTAGTTTAAAGATAAATCTTAGCCTTTGATTTTTGTATACTACTAAAAATATTTTAGAATATTCTGTGGAGGTTAAATCCATACCATCCGCCTAATAATTACTGATAGTTAAAATAAAATTGTGAAAGCCCTATTTCAAAATACACATGCCTAGCAACATAATTATATGTATTATCAATGTTAATAAATTAAAATTAAAAATATTTATTTATATGATGATGATGATGATGGTTAACGTCCACTGAGACCAAACTTTGGTCTATCAGACCTAAAGAAATGAATTATTTAGTTTGATTTAAGATTTTATTCCTATGCTCAAAAAGCTTGGAGAGAAACCTCCCAAGCTCACTATAATTTTCACATCATAAAAGGCTAGGAAGGTTAGTATTGCAACAAATATTATGGAACTAAAATCTAATGTGGTTGTACGCGGGGCACTCTAAGAGGAAGTGATTTTCATCCTTGATGTTCATATTCTCACGGAGATGGCAGATCCTTTCCATCCATTGTGTTTTAGGAACTTCCCAGCGGCCCGTTTCACTATGGAGCTCATGAGAGTTCATTCTAATCTTGGCTATATTAAGTTTCTTCTTTGAGCTAGTTAAAATAGAGAGATACTTTTGATCTTCTAGGGTGGGGTTGATGACCTCCTTATAATATCTTAATTTTCTTTTAGCTGCTAAATCTTTCTCACACCACATTTTTTCTTTGAACTTAGAAGTAACAATTTTTAATGTTATTAATGTTTTGCAATGCAACATTCTCGTCGATCTCCCAATGATTTAACCATGCCATGGTGTCTTTATAACAACCTCGTTTGAGCCTTAGGTGGTTTTGGTTGGAATTTAAAGCTAGCTTAGGAAGTCTATGGTCTCCTATGTTATTGAGTTTGTGCTTGTACAATAGAAGCCTAGTCATAGCTAGGCTCTCGATAGGGGAAATACCCACTTCTAAAGGAAAATAGGATAAGGTGTATTGCTTTTAATTTTGAGGTTATACGTTATAAAACGCTTTTGGATTTGCTCAATCTTTCTCCACGATTCTCTAGAGATGCTGCAACCCCAAACCTCACATCCATATAAGATAACATGAGTGACTAAAGTTTCAAAGAGGAACTTCTTTCTATCCCATATTACGAGGTTTACCGTTTTAAGATTATTTTCAAGACCAAAATAAGCTTTCCACCCCCCATTAATCATTTTCTCAATGCTATAGTTCCAGTTGAGCTTGTGATGAATATAAATTCCTAGGTACTTGTAAGAAGACACTTCCTCCAAGTTACTATTGTCATACATAAAATTAGCATAAGTGTCCTTCTTGGATTTGATAATCATAACTTTTGTTTTGTCAGTGTTAACAGTCATACCCATGGTAGAGCAGAAATCCTTAAGAAGTCTAAGTTTCTTATCAAGATCAGATGGGCACCTTGCGAGAAGAACAATATCGTCAGCGTAGAGAAGAAGGATGATGACTATCCCAGCTAAGATCGTGCCATCACAACCTGCTTCCTCTAAACAACCTTCTAGCTTGTGTAGAACATCTTCCAGATTCATCCCGCATTAGGTTTCTTGTTTTGATCGACGTTTCGAACCAGCAACGGTGGTTCATCTTCAGGATGTGAAAGATTAGAGGAAAATTGGTCAGTTTAATAAATGGATGTTTGAGATGCATTCCCGACAGATCTTAGGGATTATTACTTTATTAAATTATTGTTGAATTATAATTTATTAGGGTCATAGTTGTTTTAATTTATATTTTATTATTTTAATTATATTTCATTTTAATTGTTTTAATTAATATTTTATTATTTTAATTATATTTCATTTTAATTGTATGTTTCAATTATTTATTAAGATTGATTATAAATATGGTTTTTTTTAATGATATTAAAATTCTATTAATACATAAGTTATCATAGTTTTGAAATTTATAGGATTAAGATATCTTATTATATAGTTAAATTAAAGTTTTTATTGTTAAATTATAT
This sequence comes from Pinus tabuliformis, assembly GCA_031772625.1. Taxonomy (NCBI): domain Eukaryota; kingdom Viridiplantae; phylum Streptophyta; class Pinopsida; order Pinales; family Pinaceae; genus Pinus; species Pinus tabuliformis. The sequence goes on along the minus strand of CM062817.1, from coordinate 297,639,086 downwards.
TTTATTATGGTCATAATTCATTTTAATTATAATGGATTATTGTATTAGGATTCATTTAATCAATAATCTTGATTGGATGTTTTTAAACTATTTTTATTTGTTCTTGGTTAATTAGAGGAGAATTATAGTTAGGGAGGGGTAATATTGGATGATAGGATTGGAATCCAGTTTTCACTTATGGTCCATCCATCGTCTCTATTGAGGTTATTAGGGTGCTTGCTAATTTCTATGGCTTCTCCGAATTTCCTTATGAAGTAGTGATCACTTCTAGCTAAGATGCGGGTATCTTCTATGCAAATTTGGTGCTTAGTTTTATTGGAATGTTATGCTAAAGATGATGATTTGGATCGATTATGTTTAATGCCAGCTGAGTGTTCCTAGATTCTTGTGTTAAAGGATCTCCCAGTTTCATCTACATAGGGCTTGCCGCACGAGCAATGAATTAAGTAGACACCCTTATGACATTTTGGATCAATTTTGTCTTTAATTGGATTAAGGCAGCTACGGATGGTGTTTAAAGGTTTGAGGGTGGTTAGAACCCTATTATTTTTTAGGATACGGGAGATTTTATCAGTGCTCCTCAGTATGTAAGGGAGGTTAACTTTTCCTATAATAATATCAAATTTTTTATTCTTATTTGGTCGAGTGTTTGCTTTATTTATGGCTTTAACAGCTTGACGTTTGTTGTATCTGTTTTTAGGAAAACTTTAATAAGGTGTTCTTTTTATTTTTCTAGGTGTTCCTTGTCAGAGATTCTGAGGGCTTTGGTCGCCAATGTGTTGAAGACTCCTAGTTTGTGGGTTGGGTGATGATGTGAGGAGGCTTGTTGATGTAAATGCCAAATAGGGTAGGGGAGAGGGAACAACCTTGTTTAACTCCGATATTACACTTAATATATTTCGACCACCCCCCATTGCTCTTTAACTTGGCAATTACATTCTCGTATAACCTTATAGCGGCAGCTCTCAACTCAAAAGGAACCTTTAGCTCTTCTAATATATTCCATAGGTTGTTTCTAGGAACCGTATCGAAAGCCTTTATAAAGTCCACAAAGCAACAAAAGAGATCGGATTTTTCATTGCAGCATTCCTCCACAATGATCCTAAGTGTAACGAGGTGGTCCGTTGTTGAGTGCTGCCTTCTAAAACTCGCTTGGCCTTTAGCCTGCTTACCTTCACTTTCAAGCCATATGCTTGACTTCTTTTCCAAAATAATACCATATAACTTGGATAAGAAAGGGCTGATCATAATTGTCCAATAATTAGAGGGGTTATTTGTATCCCCACTTTTAAAAATAGGGATAATGAGGCTCTGAGTCCATGGTTTAGGGAACCTTTGCTTGACCGCTTGATTGAAAATCTTGTGGATGTGGGGGATGAGGACACGACCTCCTATTTTTAAGATTTCTGTATGGTAACCTTCAATGTCCTTAGCTTTCCCATTTGCTAGGCGTTTAACCCCAAAATCAATGTCTTCTAATGAGAAAACTTCTTTCATTGTGAGCAGGGTTTCAAAATTATCCATGACATTTGGAGATTCATAAAGCTTTTTAAGGTAGGAATTCCAGTCGTGTAAATAAATTTTATTATTATCTTTAGTTTTCCTAGTTAGAATCTACCTCCAGAATTTCTTAGGAGCTACCTTAGAGAAGTGTAAGAGATTCTCTTGTCTTTTATGAATATACTGCCTTTTTCTCCTTTTAGTTAGGGCTTTGTATATTTTTATCTTGCCGATTTTAAGAGATTCATCAAAAACTTCCTTAATTGCTCTCCTCACACTTTTACAATCTTTGTCATACCATTGGTTGGTTTTGCTATTTCTTTTATTACTTGAAACTTCAATTGAGAACTTGTTACTAGAATATGAGAGGGTTGTAGTAAAATTATGATAGATGTCTTCTATGTTGTCTATACTAGATAAAGGAAGCAAATTAGTTTTTAATTCATTTAGAAAGAGATCACTTTTATTTCTATCAAAGATTAAGTTCTTTTGGCTATAAGGATTATCTTCTATGGGATCTCTATGCATGAAAAAATTGACAGTTATAAGTAAAGGCCTATGATCAGAGTTAGGCTCATGGTCGTTTAAGATGTCAAAATTTATTATTTCGTTGTATAAAGGGAGATCGGAAATAAGATAGTCTACCACGCTGCTACCAAGCCCATGAATGCAGGTCATATGGCTAGAATTGGTCCACTTCTTTAGATCCTTGCAAATTATGAGATCGTGAGCACTACAGAGCTTGACTAGCTCCGAACCAAACAAATTCTCCCCAAGGTCTTCAGAGCTCCTTTTGTATTGGCTAGCCAGAGTAAGGTCTTCGTCTAACCAAAGAGGATTAGGGTTAGAATGATTGCTTGGAAGAATAGCTTGGTTGCTTGAAGTTCGAGCATTAAAGTCACCCATTAAAATGATATTACCTTCATTCCTTAGGCTAGAAATATCATTATCTAAACCATTGTAAGGACTATTTTTATCTAGATTCTTTTTCTTATAGAAGTTAGAATTGATGGGGGAAAAATAATAGATTGCTATGTAGGTCTTTTTATCATTAATGTCAGTAATCTCTATCCAACTATATTGGTTGTAAGGGTCGTTTTTATAAATCCTAGCATGGGGGGAGATGTTCTTCTTAATGTAACAAGCTATACCCCCAATGCCTCTACGGGAGGATCGCTTGTTCCAGGTAGACCATAGTGCAAAGCCATCTATGTTAGGGACCTTAGATTCTTCGTGCTCCCAAGTTTCAACAAGCAATATAATATCAACATCATTCGAGATCCAACTTAGCTTGGGGCCTTTGTTCCATGGAAAGCCCCAATAGTTCCAAGAAAGAATTTGAAGCATGTTGAATTGCTATTTATTACTATCTTTTTGGTTTCTATCTCGAATAACGACTTTTCTATTTCTGATTATTGCCCATTTTCCTTCCTTCCTAGCTTCTTTTACCTTTTGAACCTCCTTTCTTAATTCTGCTTGATCTTTTGGAATGAGATCTTTTGGAATATATAGAAATGCTAAATTTATATAAATATAAATAATATTATTAAGAATCAATATAAATATATCTTAACTTAAGATTTAATTTAAGATTTATTGAGGGTCTAGAGAATCAAATCTCTTTAGTATAAACATTTTCTTAATTTTTGCACTAAAAAGGAGGTGATATCCTCAAATATTTAATCTCTCTAGATATTTGGTAAATATGGAATTAAGATAAATCTATAATGATATTTTTAGTATTTAAAATATAAATTAACTATAAATTTTAATTTCAAATTTAACACAAAAATAATATAAATAAAAAATTGTGACACATTAATTTTTTAAATATTAATATAATCATCTAATTACATAATCATATTTTTAAAAAATAATTACCATTTTATAAATGTGAATAATTACCAATTATTAATAACTAACAAATTCACACTTTTATTTTAATAAATGCACTAATTTCATATTAAAAGACATTTGATAACAACAAATTATGATTAGCATAACAAATTCACACTTTTATTTTAATAAATGCACTAATTTCAAATTAGTCACATTAAAGGACTCGCATACCATATTTTCAAAAGAGTGATTACCGTTTTATAGGGTCTAACTTTGAAACTTGGGGATTGAGGGCCATTTATGATTGTAATGTAGAATAATATTTTATTATTATTATTATTATTATTTTTGGAATATTTGTATGTCAAGAATAAATTCACATTAAAAGATTTGTATAACAAAAAAAATAAATACACTAATTTCATATAATAATGTTAAATGTGTTTTTTAATTTTAGAATTTAAGTGTGTGTGATTCATATTTGAATTATTTAGAGATTTTTGGCAATAATTATATAGGAAATGTTTCGTGGACCAATTTCAAATTATCTAGTGTGGTTCATCATATGAACAAGATGGAGAATCAGATTATGGCACAATTAAATAGAGAAACCAATGTAGAGATCCTTAATATTATTAACAACTATATTAAACAACTAGTTTTGAAAAAATGATTTTTAAGGTGTTAAAATTGACTCAAGTCAAATTTTGAAAAAGTCAATATTTAGATAAAGACTAAATTAAATTTTTTGATTAAAATATAACTAAATAGCAATAAAATTAAACTAATAAACTAATATTTTAATATATAATCAAATATTTATATTAAATTATATTAAAACTAAATTTATTAATAAGCTATCATTAGATAATTTTCATTTATTTATATATAAATAATATTGGCATCTCCAAAATAAAAGGTCATTTCAAATTAGTGACCTCAAAAGACTTGCATACCATGTTAAAAAAAACGATTACTTTATAATGGTTAATTTGAAACTTGTCCACAAATTATGATTAAAATTTGAGATTATTATTATTATTATGAAATATTAATGTTATGATTTGAAACTTGTTGACAAATTATGATTAAAATTTGAGATTATTATTATTATTATTATGAAATATTAATGTTATGATTATATTTGGTTTAAAATAAATTCATTAATTTAAAATGAGTGACATAAAAAACTTACAAACCAAAAATAAATACATTAATTTCACATAATAATGAGGTTTATTTAAAATGAGTGACATCAAAAGACTTACAAACCAAAAATAAATACATTAATTTCACATAATAATGAGGTTAAAAGTGTTTTTAATTTATTTTTAATTGTTAATTATATTTTTATTATTAATTAAATTATTTAATTATGTCGAATGGTAAGTTTTTATTTAATTTTCAACAAAGTATTTTTTTTCCGGGGAAAATAGAGTGCGTAATTTCTATTAAGAAGTAGATAATAGAGATTACATGTTGTAGATGCCTAAGCATATGCAGTAGTGTGGCGATGCCACTGAACAGAAATAATTACATAAAGTTCCAGAAGGTGGCGCTATGGATACGAAGAGGCTGTATCCATAACCAAAAAGAATGCTATACTTTTCTGCCCTTCTTCTTTTCCACCCGCCTCCAGCCGCCTGAGTCAGGAGTGGGTGAAAGAATGGCAAGTTGGTTCTCCGGAGAGGTCAGTGGAAGTTCCTTTTCAGATCCAGATCCCTCCGATCCATGTGTTCTTTTTATACCACTAACTTCCAGGTGAGGTTCATGCGTCTGTTGAGAAATATTTGGCTCCAGATTAGCTTCCGGAGGAGTTTTCTCCTGATAGTGTTCCTGTCCAGAGAAAAAATCAGATTCCATTTGGTTCTCTGGAGGTGCTGGTTGTATGTCCTCCTCTTCTTCCTCCTCTTCTTCCGGCAGGTCAGTCTGCTGCCAGCCCTTGGGCTTTTTTTGTTGTTTCTTTTTCCTTTTAGGGTCTTTTTTGATCAGCGGACAATTGTATTGGAGATGACCGGTTTGCAGGCAGTTCCGGCATCTAAAAGCAGTGTTTTCATAGTCTAGCGGTTGAGTTCTGGAAGTATTTTTGTAAACCAATGTGATATGATCAGGCAGTCCTTGACTCAGGTCTACCTCAACACAAATTCTGGCAAAAGTGACAATTCCTTTGGAGACTCTCTCTTCATCTATTTTTAGGAATTTCCCCAATGAGTTCCCAACCGCTGTTAAAACTTTGTAGTGCCAAAAATGCAGAGGGAGGTTATGGAGCCTAACCCAAACAGGCATTGTAGAAATTTTCATAGTGTTTGCATCAAACCCATCAAACCATGGAGTAATGAAAAGGCCAGCATTGCCCCAAAACCAAGGCCCCTGTTGGATAATGCTGTCTCGTTCCTGTTCAGTACAGAAGCAGACTATGAAAAAACCCTTTGAGCAGAGGTGAACATCACAGTCTGTGGTCCATGAAGAGTAAATCCACTGATGCAGAGCATCGGATTTTGGCCAGAAGCCATTGAATCTACATATAACTGCTTTTTTGGAAAATTCAGAGTGTAGTTCCATTACCTCAGCTATATGTACTTGGAGCAATGGGGCTTCCTTTTTTTGTTCAACTATATAGGGTCCTGGTAACTCTGTTTCTGTCACTGTTTTATTCTGCGCTGATCCTTTTCCTTTGACAGCGTCCCGGAAGGAGCCAGAGTGTTTTGTGCTGTCCCTGTTGCAGCCACCACGCAGGCGTAGGTTAAGAATAATAGTTGAGTCATTTTTGATACTATACCCCTGAAGAGAGAGGTGGTCCTGTAGACAGCGTCCGGCGAAAATCAGGTTTTGGTGTTTGATGGGAGTCCCTATCTGGTTCTGTATTTCCTTCTTAAGCTCCTGTATAAGTATCCCCCTTTTGAGCCTCATACAGTGATATCTTCCGTCTGTCTTTTTGATAAATATATTTATCCAGTTTTCAACCGCGCAGCTTGATTTTATAATTTTGGGCTCCCAGCAGGTAAAACTGGACGATTTTCCCTCAGACCCCACTGATTCCCAGCAACTATTTGCTTGTCTGTCTTCTGAAGGATTCAATAATGGGAAATGCCGGTCGTTTTTAATATATTCAGTCACCGCACCACAAGCAATGTGGCCCTTTGAGGTCGATCCACCTTCCCTTGCGCTACGATACCACAGAGTGAGTTGGGGCCAGGACGCTGTGAAGCCCTTTTCGCTAAACCGCGCACATATCGGGCCAATAGTGTTAGATTCGATGTCCGGGGATGGCGCAGGTAGAACAGGGGATGGAATGACCATATCAGATGTCAAGGAGTCATGAACCCCAGTCACCGACCCCTCGAAAAATGGCGGAAAATATCGAGGACAGCGTTCCAAAAAGAAAAACAGATGGACAGAACCCCTGCTGAGGAAACCGAGTTCTTGGACCTGTGTATATATCCAGAAAAATCCATTTTGGTTTTGAGGAAGTTGGAGAGTTACCTGGACCGGACGATAAATAACCAGTCCGAGCGGGAGAAAGCCAAGCGACCGGATGCCACCATCTAGCACGAAAGAGTGAGCCCGGGGGAAGGATCCATCACTGGTCAAAGGAGCGATCGCCATGGAGGGTTGAGCACAGTTCCCGCTTCTCTCAGTTTCGAAGCCTCAACTGAGATTTCTTTTACACTTAGAACCAATCTTCAACAAAGTATTAAAATGATATCACATAATATTTTAAAAATAAAATAATTGTTAATTTTTATTTATTATATATTAAAAACATATTTTAAACTATAAAATATTTTTTTGAATTTATATATGATTTTCTTGGCCATATTCTATAAAAGTTATAAGTTTAGTTTTTCATACATTTATGTAGATTTAAGATTTAATTGATTCACTTATCTAGTTAATAATAATAGCTAGTACGTTTTTAATGGTTATTATTTTTGTAATATGGCTTTTTTTTTAAATAGTCATTGTTTTCTTTATAAGAAAAACTTCTAGTTATGCCTTAAAATTTTTAGTTTAGTTATTTGAATTAAGGTTTAGTATTTATATTTATTTACATAAAAAGACTAAAGATTTAGTGTATATATTTATTTTCATAAAAACATTTTTTAACGACTTATTTATACACGTATAAAATTTAAAATTTAAAATATAGGTTGTATACATTAACTATGTGATTGAATTAAACTAAACAATCACATAATCAAGTCATATACTTCTAGCTCGGTGTGTAGTGTAAATAAGAACAACAATTAAGAGTGATTCAACCTTATAATAATCGTCCATGTATGTAAGAGTTCCATCCTTTAAAAATGCATTGATAGTAGACTGACAACGAGAATGAAGGCAGGGGATATTATATGCTTGGATTCACAAAATATCAAATATGATCGCCAAGTTAGAAGGCGGTGATCACTTGAGAGTTTGGCAAAGTCAGTGAGGAGATGTCTGGGGAGGAAAGGTAACTCCTCGATATAAAGGGAAGGTAGGGTACAAAGAGAAGGGAGGAGGAAAGAAGAAGGAAAAAATACAAAGAAATCCATAGGATTAGAGGTAAAGCTCAAGGAAAATCTGAGGGATGAGCTTGGGGCTTGAGGAACTTATAAAATTGAGCAACTGTTGTTGGCGTTTTGGGCACAAGCCCAAAAGACTTCGATCTCGAAGTTCTCTGGATCTTGAAACTGGAGAGGTTGATCCCAGATTGGTAGGGTGGATTCGGTTGGTTTGGTCATGTAGCAGAGTCTTCCGAGAGCAACGACAACCAGGGATTGGCATCAAACAAGAGAAACAAGTATGTGATTTTATTTATTTTGGTAGATTATACATATAACATTGATTCTATGTTTAAAAATGAAAAATAGGCCTTATAATATTTTGTTTGAAGGATAAATTACTTTTCACATCTCAATTTACATTAGATATAGTTTTTTCATTTATAACATTTATTCATTTTGATGAGTATGAAGCTTATGCAAAGCTTGAGGATTTAGACGTTACATAATTTTGAGTTATATATAATTGAATTTTTTCATTGCTTCTTAATTTAGTTAGAGAGATAACAATTTCTATTTTTCTAAAGAAAATTGCTTTTTATTTCTAGTATAAATATGAGCTACATAAAAAACAAAATTACTTTTTAATTCAAATAGAAATATCATTTACATTTTACATGTGCCTAAGGCACATACAAAACAGATTTTGATTTTGGTTTGGATAGAGGTTTCCCACAAAACAAAAATAGTACCAAAAAGAAAATTTAGTATATGAATGCAAAGTCCACATTTATACATCTTGCAGAGTATAGACCAAAAGTATGAAAAAGATGCTCCCAAAAGAATAGAATAATAATAGAATAGATCTATAGCTAATATGTTTTTGACTATGTTATAACTAAAATAGTATAAAACAAGGTATGGATGACATGGACAATTAGGACAACTGAGACATAATTACACAAGGTCATTAACTTATAACTTCCCTTTAACATTAACATGGCATAGTGAGAACTTGGGCAATGACTTAGGTTAAAATAAATTGATAATGCCAACCCACAATGAAAGAGGCATTGAGGTATATCTCCATAAATATGGGAAGAGTAACTAATATGTAGGACTTTAAAGGTGAACTTAAGACCATGGCGCAAATCTTAAATCGATACATTGAAACCCAATTGTAAAGACAAGGTTCAAAACAAATATTATGTTCAAGGGTGACACTAACATATAATTGCTAAATCTATATAAATAAATCATAAAGATATTGATTCCACCCCCTCGCCGAACTCCCCTCCACCCCCACCACCCCATCGTTTTTGTTTCCCATATTTTAGAGTATGTAAAAGAATAATAGAATTCTATGAGATATGATGGAAGAAAAAACTATAAGAAGGTGAGCCACTACATCCCAAATACATATAACATATATATACAAAAGAAAGCAAAATGAAAAAGGTAGGTTTTGGACACACATATATTTGTCTCTTTCATGTAGATCGAGATTGGAATGCATGAGTAATGACTACAATGACTAGAAACAATTGAGAATGCAATGGTAGTTAGCAATTATAAATCAAACTATAGTGGAGAATTAGGGAAAATAGTGCAAGCAACATTGCACCACCAAGTAATGCAAATGCAAAACAAACCAAAATATCAGAGTTTGCTAGGAAAATGGCTAGAAATAGATTGAGAGAGAATCATCAGGCTTTTCTAAAGTCATGGTAGTGTTAATATAATTATTGGGCCTATAGAAAAATTTGGCAAGGGTATAAAATTGGAAATTAGGGACTAACTACAGTAGTCAATGTTATTGTTGGATTCACATTTGTATTGAGAGGGCGGGAGTACGAATTAGAAGAACATAATTTTAACTTATTTAAGCATTCCATCACCATAAAATATCAATATGATAATCAAAAGAAGAAACAAAAGAGATACATGGAAACCCTTTAGAGAGAAAACTAAAAAACTTCTTTAAATTGATTGTTCTTTCCAGGCACAAACCTACAATTACAATATTTGTAGGCACCAACTTAGAATAGACAACAATCCCTTTTTCTACTTTATAGGAACCAACCTATAGGAGACACCAATCTCCTTTGCCGCTTTGTAGGTGCCAACCTATAAGAGACACCAATCTCCTCTGAAATCTACTCTTCAAACTTTTCTTTTATGGTCCATTCTTTTTTTCTGAATATTTCTAGTTACCTCATTAAATATTTGCTCTCTTTTAATTTTTGGAGTCACCTCAACAAGTCTTTTCTTTGAACCAATTGCTTCCTTCAAATCTCAGCTTCTAAAGCTACAGACTTTATTGCTTGAAACTCTTCAGGAACTCCTCACCTAAGCTTCATATTTCTGATTGTAATACTTTCTTATATGGAACTTCCTTCAACCCACTGATAAAATTTTGGTGCTCCCTTTAATCCAACCTTTCAAGATTTCACATTTCTGAGGCAGGTGCTTTATTTCATCTATAGTTCTTGACTACCATAATGTTTATATTAAAACTAGTGTATTTCTTTTACAATCTTTTGTATATAGGTTCTCCCTTCAATCCAACTATCAACTCGATTCTTATACATATAACCAAGTGCTATGTAAGTGCCTACCATTCCTTGGAGCTCCCTTCAATCCAAACATTTTAGAACTTGTTGCATATTTTCCTTAGCACTACACCATATGCCCAAATAACACGTATATGTTCTTTCCTATTAGAATAATGATTAATTAATGTTATCAGGTGGATGATAGTTGAACCTAAATTTTCCTTGTTGGCACACTCTTTAAATAATATTGTGACAGGGGGAATTGGGGTCCCAAAACACGAAATTTCACTTTTTATTGGGAAAAATATGAAATCCTTTAAAACTCTACATGCTCATAAAAATGAGACCTTTTGGGTACGAATGATGTAAAATCATTCTGTCAATTGCAGATAACCTTGTGATTGGATGATGGGCTTGGGACATCAAGATATCGAGACTTCAGAGGATTCAATGTTCATCACACATCAAAACATATGGGAGACAATATGCTAAGATCTCTAAGATCCAATGTTATAGCATATTAACACTTTGATTGACCACTAATATTGGCCGCTTACCATGGCTCAAGATATCAATGAATCTTGAAAACATGTCTTTGCCAAAACCACTGATATGGAAATATGTTGAGGGATTTAAGCCACTGAAACTATAACCAAGATCCTCTGCAACTAGGGGCTTCAAGTAAGGGATACCTTATATCAAGATATCAAAAATATGATTAATCATGCTTTACCAAAAAGATGATATGCCAAGGGTCCTTAGGTGCTATACTTAAGTACCCACGTGACCAGGGCTATGAATAAGATATTTGTTATGTTGGGATATTATAAAATCAACAAATTTGTACCATTTTGACTATTACATCAAATGGAAATATCCTAAGGGTTTAAGCCCTTAGGAATTATACCTCAACACCGCATGATCAAGGTAGAGACTAGGGGCTATAGATATGGAATATAGGAGAAATACATGAATCCACACCCTTTGTCAATGTGCTGATATGGAGATATTTTTAGGCATACAAGCCCTTAGGTGCTACAATTTGGCACCATGCAACATGAGCTTAAGATATCCTAAAACAAAGTAAAGTGCTAGCCATTTCTCATTATAACAAAATATGGGGATTTTCATAAAAACAATAAACAACTAGTTCACTCCTATTCATAGATATGAACCGGTCCTAATAACAAATTCTCCCAATATAAAGAACTTCTCAGTCCACGACCTCTTAAAAGAAACTTCAATTGCTACTTTTATTGTCACATCTTAGATGTCTTATTCACCCTTTCTCTTCATCATTGCACCTTTTCTCCTCGGGCCCTCTTCTTGCTTGCCTTAGATTACTTCTATGTGCTCGCCTAAGATTACACAACTACACCATGGCCATAACCAAATGCACTTCACCAATCCTAAATATTTATAGCGATTTGGAAATTGAGGCTAGGTCAACTCATTAATAAGGGCTCCTAGATTCGTGCTTGAGTTATGAAGCTAGCTTGAACTCTAATCCTTTTGACTCAGGTCAATCCTGACTTGGGTCCAATTATTCCTTTGATTTGACAGGTCCATTATACCTCAGATGCCTCATAGCTTTGGGTTTTCTCTCTCACTTTAAGATATATTAAAGGGTCTTATAGGCCTCCCCTTATATTTGATGTAACACCCCAGTGCTACCCCTACTTATTGTGATGATGATTGTGACTGTAAAGCCAACATGGAAGGACCATGACTAGTTGGACATCTGATTTGACACATAATAATAATAATTAGTTAATTAACATAATTGAAGGTTGAAAAACCTTACAAATCATTGGTTTGAGGGGTAAACTTGCTTTCTCACCTATCCATGCCTAAATCCTACCCACCAACTTGCCTTACTTGAATGACCATGACCCAAACCAATCGACATAAGATGAGGTTGTTTGAACATTGGGGGTTAATTATCATACACACAATTTTTAGTTGTGACTGGAACAAAAAAAGCGACAAATCCCATCATCCACCATTACACAAGGAAATGAGTGGCTAAACCAGTGTGACATCACACCCCACCACTAGATAGTTAGAATATAATGATGAGCTAGAGATGGTGGTTGTCATTTTGGGTGGTACATTCTACGATGTGGAGAGGAGGGAAGGTTGGAAAAAAAGAAAGGAGAGGGATTGAAAACAAGAGTCATGAGTGTAGATCACAGGGAAGGATAAGAGAATTCGATGAGTGGAGAAGCAAAATGAGAATAGGTGCAAGAGAGGCATCATTAAGAAGAAAAAAATGCTAGACATTGGAAGGTTGGAAGTGATCAACTTGGGCTGAGGCATATTCTCCTATTCCTAATGCATTGTCGTTGAAGTGGAAGCTAGTTCCCTGTGGCCTAGTGAATCATTCATGTGTCTATGCTTTATAACTAGTGATATTTTTTATCTGAATCCAGGAGACGTGTGTGAACTTTAGTGGGTGAATGGGCCACTGTGTGCTCATAGTTGAGTAGATCTCGTGAAATCATATTCAATCCCTTGGTGTGAACTCCTTCCTTGTGCAAGATTTTTCCCTTGGTCCTTGGATCTAGCTCGAGGGGGTTCAAATGTAACAAAGGTTGTAGTGTAGCCGGCCTACGATTAGGGGGAGAGTGGAAGTCCCTGCTTTAGTAGCCAACCATATAAGCTATTCAGATAAGTGTTTTCTCCTCTCAACCATATAAGATATTTAGATAAGTGTTTTTTCCTCTCTCTCTCTCTCTCTCTCTCTCTATATATATATATATATATATATATATATATGTATGTATGTATGTATGTATATGTATGTATGTATGTATGTATGTACCATGAATAGCTAATACCCCTATCTGACTGATTATCAACTAACTTGTATGTCTATGGTAAATACGAGTTTCTTAAGCAACGAGGTTACACCATCCTTAGACAATTGCATGACTGTGCATGGATGTTTGATATGCTTTTCTGATCATCAATTTAGATGATTTGAAATGTCTAATATGCTATAAATTTCATGAATTCTCTGTATGCTTGATGGTAAGGGTAGCGCATTGCTGTGACCATGGTTTCTTATAATTTCTTTAGTAATATAGTCCATATGTTGTGTGAGGGGGACATATTTAGTCCAAGATTATTGTATGGATCAATGTTTAAATATGTTGTAGAGGATACAACACCTCCCTAGAATTTTCATCCTGTACATTCAAAAACTTCCCCCCCTCCCCCCATCGCTTTTTCAAGTCTTCATGGATATTCCCATTGCATCTCTTAGAAATACTCTTCGAAATGTCCTAATCATCCCCATATTCTATTCATAAATGATCTACGGTCATAATAGGTTCTTCTTTCGATCAAGGTTTTGTGCATTATCTTTCAATGCAAGTGATTTAATTTGGGAACTCAACAAAAAAACATATTATACACATTCACCTTATACTTATTCATGTCTTTATTTGTCTAGGGTTTGGGCGAGGTTGCAATTGACTAGAAAGATTCCATTAAAAAATGTTGTTCCTAAAGGAAAGTTGATACTAATAGATCAACAGGAATTTAGCAAATCATCATCTCTAATATGTATATGAAAATTCAACTGGACACGCATCAAATCAACTTATGATTTCAAATGTTGCCCCGAGGCTTGAAACCATGGCATAGATGCTGTTGAGCACATTTTGATTTTAATTAGCAGTAGCTTAGAGTTTATTGCAAAAAACATATGAAGAATATTTTTTACTTTGGAAATTGGGAAAAGTATATAGATGGAAGGACCTAGAACTATTATTCTTAGGCCTTTCTTTAGGCACATACTTGTATTTTTTCTTTCATTCTGACCCTTTTCTAGAGAAGATGTTTAGGTTGCAGCAATAGGGAATCACCACTACTTATTGATGGTTCTTCCCATCCAACTTTTACTAACAAAATTTGATTGGTTTTGAGGAGAAAGAGCCAATTTGAAAACTTAAGGTTATTGATGCAGCTTGATAGGGAGCTAAGGTTTGGATGCCAAACAATATTTAGTAGTTGGAGATTTTATAAGGTAGAAATAAGAGACCACTTATGTTATAATAAAGAATGGACCAAAAGAGTTCAACAATTGCATTGTTGAGGGTTTTGCTTTAAGTGGATTTCCTTAGCTGGAGATGGAATAAATTAACATGAGATTTATGTAGGGAATTAATGGAACCTAAATAGAGTTTTTTGAGCAGATCATCTACCCCGATAATGGAAGATGAAAACATAGGGGACAAGAATATAGATAAAAAATTAAGTACGCTCACTGAAAAGATATAAATTATAATCAAAATGTGCATTGGAATGAAGACTTTGAGTAGGTCTTAAATGCATCAAGCATAACTACAGGAGGAATAAGGAGTTCCATTGCAAAATCACTTTCCTTTGTGCCACCTAGCTTTGCTAAGAAGTTGCTTCAACAAATCATTTCAATGGATACTCCTATTATAGACATATTTGGGCACTGCAACCCCAATCACGTATGTCCATAAACTAAGGGCATCTAAACCCCTAAAAGTGTTGTTTCAGACCCTAAAGGATCAAGGTCAATTGATTAAATCATTTTCCATAAGTTCTCCCTGAAAAACGGCTCAGAACTGGTCAAAACTGGACCATACAGACTGCTCTATGCTGAGGGTGAGATGCATCTCACTTGCTACACACAAAGGGTGCGATGCATAATGAAAAGCCATTATGTAGGGTGCGATGAGCGAGAGCATAAAAATGGAAGAAGCAATTTGCTAGGTGGAAACTCAAAGAATCTTCTAGAAACTGCTCATATGACACTTGCCTCTCTGAATTCGCCCAGGGATGAGTAAGAGATCATGAAATCTCCAAGTGGAACCAAGAACTATCAGTGAAATGACACTAATAAAAATCCTAGAAGTTGACTCACTCTCCTGCAAACATATATATATGGATCCATCATCCTAGAGATCCAAAGGTTGGAATTTTGTAATTTGTAAGGAAGTGCTGTTGGTTCCTCTTTTAGACATTGTATTGTTGGGTGATCTTGCTTTGTATGAGGTGAAGAGGGCTTTCATGCTGGGAGGATGATGCTGTATCAGACAGCTTTGTTGTAATCCTCTCTTCTACTGCTTCTATCAATAAAGCTATTTGAGTTTTCCTCCATATACTTGTATATCTCTGAATCTTGTATTTGTATATGCATTTGTATGGTTAATGTACATCTGATCCTATATTGTTTATGGTTATATATCTCTATGCTTTGATGGTATTTTGTTGCTTTGACTCTACAGGTGTTCTTTGAAGCGGGACAAGTGAGAAAGGAGTGGTGAAATCTCTATCAAAGGAGAGGGGAAACAAGCAAGGAGACTAGCGAAAGACTGAGGTTGGTACTCTCTACTTCTCTCTCATCTATCTCCCATAAAGGAAAACACAAGTAACTTTGGTTTGTTTGTTTCTAAGATAGCTACCCGTATTAGTGGGACTAGCAGCTCTGAATGGACACTAGTTTTCCCGATAACAAAATGGCCACTCCACTGGGAAGCGAATAGTTTGTTTGTTTTGTTACTTTTGTTTGCTTTATAAACTACAGATGGAGCCTGAAGTTAAGCTAGCTAGCCTTCAAACTGCTTTTGCTATGCAACTGCAAAGTAGATGAACGCTGCTTCTGTCAATCTCTGGGTTGGTTTATGAACTGAACATTTGACTTGCAAACATCCTAAGTGCCCTGGTGGTAGCTCGAATAACCTCATTAGATCAGCTCCTATACTTTGTGTTTACTGTCTATCATTAGCTCAGCCTAAATCCATGAACTTAGCTGCAAATTGTGAGTGAAAACCAAGCTCAGTCTTGTCCTTGGACCATCGCACTGTCTCTCATTGTCAACTTGGATGCATCGCACCTCCTGTGTGTTGAAGGTGAGATGCATCCCTATTTCCTTGTGTTACAGGTGCGATGATTGAGTAAGACTGTTTCTGCCTCCAGATTTTGGTTTTTTCTTCATTGTCTTCATCTTTATTCGGTAGTTTTGCTGTATATGATCAGTATATCACTGTTGAAACCCTCTTCCTTTACATTATTCAGCCTCCATTGATAAAGAATTATGAATGTTTTTTTATGTATTTTTCATTGCAAATAGTAGCTTAATCGAACTGTCATCTTTTGATTTGAAAGTGTCGCAATTGTCGTTTTCAATCAAGAAAAAGAGTGTCGTAAAGTCTTCCTCTTTTAGATAGTCGATTACACTTTTTCCATTGTATTTGATTTGAATTATTAGTATTTCAAGTGTTGAAATAATTTTTAAATTCGAAATCGCAAAGTGTCGTCTTAGTCTTCCTTTCGTTTTTTGAAGAAAAAATTGTTAGCATTGTTGCTTTGAAAGAAAATAGTTCAGATTTGTACTTAGTTTTCTTTTTGTCATTCTCACATTAAGGGAACTGAAAACAAATACATGCATGTGCATTTGCATTTAGACTGCATGCAGAAATTGATTTAGGAAAAGTGCATCTAGTGTGTGCTCTCTGCTCTATGTTGAAAGAATTTTATTTCTCTTTCCTTAGTAGCTAGGATTTTCATTGCTAAAAGAAAGTAAACGATTGTTTATCATCTTAGATTGCATGTTTAGGAATTGTATATCTACATCACGCGGTGAACCTTAAAGGCAAACTTCTTAAGAAAGATCAACTGTAAAATAAACCTCAATGAACATAAAAACGCTTTGGAACCTAACGCACAACATTTAGAAGTCTAGGCTAGAGACGTATTCCGGAATCGTAAAGCTTGGTAATTATCATTTTCATTGTAGGTTGGGTGATTCCTCCTCTTTGAGACGAAAAGTGCTAGTACAGACTTGTGCTCCCATGTATCGTTGAGTATATATTGGGAGACCACAATAGGCTATATCCTTTATCCTTAGGAAGCCGTGTCTGCCGCCCTATCGATCGCAATGCACTGAAGAGAACATTCGGGAAGATTGACTGCCGTACCGTAAAAAGTATTTTGTAGTTTTGCGATTGGTTTGGTAATCCCTCTGTCTAGATTTCCAGAGTAGTCACTTTCGTTCCTTTTCAGACTCCTTAAAAGAAAATGTCCATCTGAGAACTTGTCACTTCAGGCTGATTAAAAATTGAAGGTGGCTAGAGTCATCTTAAGCTTTTTCATGACTCTTAAAAATTGAAAAAGCAAGTTGTGTCAAAGCATCATAAAATTCATTTAATTCGGAATAACATTTCCCCCTTTTTATTTTGAGTTGATCAAGTAATCTGCAATCGTGGAAGAAATTCAATAAAAACCTCGTTGTTCGCGGAGACTAACAAGTCAACCGTCTTTGACTCCGGAAACGAAACCATTCTGGGCCAAGTGATCTCGTTTAACTGGGCCAAAGTCTCCTGGTTTGTTTGAAACTTGTGTTTCAATGTACTTGGAGACTCCAGTTACTCCAGCTATTTTTGGTATCCCTTCCTCTACAGAAGAAGTTCCACAGTTACAAGAGGACATTAGAACTGATCCTAGTGTAACGGTAAACACTTCTATTCTTGAACCAGCTCCATCTAGGACTGATTCGGAAGGTGTCACCCCTCCAACATCTGTCATTGTAGAGTGTGTACCTTCTTTTGCACCAGAAATATTTTACGGACCTGACAGTCTACCTCTTCCACCTGGACTGATTGCTATAGAGGAGATTGTGGAGGATCTTCCATCCAATACCCCATTTCATTTTGGAACTGGGATCCACCTATATCCTTCTACTACAGAAGTTAGTCTCCCTTCATCGCAAGTTCCTGTAGAATCACTAGAAATTCTTTTGGATAGACTCGATATCTCTAAACAACCATCGACATCTAGGACTGTGTCATCCAATACAGTAGCAATAGAACCTCCTGCCATTACTTCGACAATGTTCCCTGGTATACCATCTGTCCCAACTAGCTCTCAACCACTAGATGGAGTCCACCCAGGGACTGTTTCGACAACATGGTCTATTCCTATTTGTTCGTCCGGAATATTATTTGGAATTTCTTATGTTGAGTCTCAACAAATTGATCCTTCACAACAGTATCAATTTGGGCAGTCCAATCTACAAAGACCAATTTTCCCTTTGAACACTGGATTACCACCATATGGGGGGAAGTATGCCTTTTCATTGTTCCTTCCGGGAGAACAACCATATGAGAGTTCACAACAGAATTCGGGTCATGCTGGAATTGCATCCAGTGGTTGGGTGCCAATACTGCCTCAAAAACCAAGAGTTGTATATTCAATACAACCAAATCAACCTGTGTCTAATATTCCCACTACACCGGTTATTGTGACGGTGTCGCAAGTACAAGCGCTGCCTGTCGTATGTCAACCTCAAGTCTCTCAGGTCGTAATACAACAACCTCTTATCTCCACGACTCAATCACAATCACCGATTAGTGGCTCCTTAACTGAAGCGACTCAGGCTCAAACATGTACTATCACCCCTCATCTTGGTCAAACATCCAGTATTGGACAATAGCAGATGGCCTTACAACCATGGTTGGTGCAATCTCAACAACTGCAATTCCAGTAAGCTTACCGAGGACCTGAGCAACAAAACTTTGTGAGTAATGGGCAACCGTATATTCAAAATGGTTACCATCAGTCATATCATAATGGTTATGCCCATCAACCTTATCAAAGTTATCAACATCAAATACATTATGCTGGTATGCAAAGACCCACTGCTCAGGCAATCCCATCTTATCTTTGGTATGCTTCACCAAACCTGAATCAACAGTTGCCTTTCGTAGCAACTTTGGAATTACCAGATTTGTATCGACTAACAAATGATCCAATTGCTTTTACCCCTTGGTGGCTGGCGATTCCTCATAAACTTCCGTTAGATATTCCTAAATTTAATGGAAATCCGGGTTAAGATCGGTTGAATCATGTGATGACCTTTCATCTATGGTTTTTGTCCAACACTCTCAATGATGATTCAATTAGGCTTCGCCTTTTCCAGTGAACGCTAACTAGTCCAGCAGCGAAATGGTACATCGAATTGCCTAGAGCTTCATTCGATAACTTTAGCGCCCTTGCCACCACCTTTTTAACCCATTTTTAGTTACCAATAAGATACGAAACAGGAACGGAGCTTCTTACCAATTTTAAGCAGACGACAACCACTCACATATCTGATCATATTCATGAGTGGTGACGTCGTTGTTGAATGGTAAAAACATATGTCCTGATCAACTGCTAGCTGAATGGTTTATTAAGTCATTGTTACCTTCTATTATAGAAGATGTGGCTAAGGGGGGAGTTGTCACTGAAGAGAAAGTCATTGCTCGTGCACAATATCTAGACTTGATCTATACTCAGTCCGGCACGCTCTATGACAAAATTCCTAATGCTCCTAGACCAGAGTTTTTTGTTCGTCCTCCTCATAAATCAAACAAAGGCTCTCATGCCGGCGATGGTGTGATAGGTACGGAAAACACAAAAACCGCAAAGGCTACATCTGAGAAAGCCCGTACGGTTTCTGGTCAAAATGAAAATGAAGAACCTTTCGCCTCGGAGGTTAATGCCGTGTTGACCGACAAAGGCAAAGAACCGAAGCAACCAAGGGGAAAGAAGAAAGGGAAAAGAAAAAAGAAGAAACAGGATGATTCGTCTCCTGAAAAATCTTATGAAAACCCTTCTGGGCAAAAGAAACATATTCGGCCATGTCACATATGTGATGAAGACCATTAGACGAGAGATTGTCCGTATAAATCTGAGATTAAGAAGTTCTTTAAGAGTTCAGAAACCTCAGCGGTATTGACTGATCTATTTCCAAACCTAGAAACCAATATGGCTGCTAGTGACAATGCTTCCCCATCCCAAGTGCTTATGTTGTCCATTTAGAAGCAACAAAATGATGCTTTGATATCGACAAGGAATAAAGATTACGGGAATCCACAGTTGTCGAACAACAAGGCTACAGATCAGCCTAGTAGTTCGACAACAACTTCAACTGAAGTTGTGCTACCCATCATTCCTGAGCTAACTATAAAGCCGCCAAAGGGAGTAGTACACAAATCGACATTTAATCCTTATGCCCGAGCAACATAGAATTATAATATAGTAGAGGATCCAGCCCAATCACCATTCGCTATGTTGACACTTAAAGTACTGCAAAATTGCCCCTCCCAAAAGCAGGCTCTATTATCAGCAATAGGTGGGATTGACCCAGCGGATTCCAATCTTGTGGCCTTTAATCATAAAGGATATGAACCTCAGTTACCAACACAACTCGCTTTCCTCATCCAAGTGAAAGCCCTCAACAAAACTGTTCATCGAACAATTATTGATGAGGGGGCATCTACCTGCATTATGTCAATGAGTTGCTGGAAAAATTTAGGCTCACCACCCTTGTCAAGATCATCAACGACATTAAAAGCATTCGATGGACGAACATACACCCCGTACGGGATTTTAAGTAACTTACAAGTTGAACTGGGGGGCAAGATAGTAGAAATTGACGTCGAAGTTATCGATGGAAACCTCGATTACAATATCCTACTGGGAAGGCCCTGGATTTATGCTATGGCCACTATTGTGTCAACTTACTTTAGAAAGATTGCATTTCCCTTTCAAGGAGGAATTACAATCATTGATCAACAAACCTTTCTCCCCAACAGTTCACAAGTTACAGGAAGCATTCCAATGATCCATGGAAGCTCTCATTCACTTCAAAATATCGGAGTAGGCCTACTAAAAGACCCTGCCTTAATGGGTACTTTTTTCCTACCACCTTCGAGTAATCTAGCGGAAGTGGCCACAGTAGAACCCTGCAATATGATATCTTCCATTCAGAAGATTTTCGAACATTTTTTTAGCATGGATCATCAACAGGTTTTTCCTCCAAAACCAAAAGAAATTTTGTAGCAATCAATTTTCTTGGCCTGGGTGGCAAACCCAAATCAATGCTTATCGAGTGTTTGGATAGATAGGTCTAAGGAATATGGCACCTCTTCAGATCCTTGGTCACATGTACATTCTACAGACGAAGGAATTATTCAGTCGATGATGATAGGAGAGGCACCATGGGAAGATTACCTCCATCGTTCCCGTCTTCCGGATCACAACGAAGATTATTCCAACGACCTTAATCATCCTTCAGTTTTTGATTTTCTATCAAATACCGTAAATACGGTGGATTCCGAGTGAAATCTGTCCAATATTGAAGAAACTATCGACATAAATATCTCAACCAAACCTGATTTTGTAGAGAATATTCATGTCGGCAAATCTTATTCTTCTTCAGAACTGGGAATATATTACACTCTCTTTTGCGAATTCAGAGATGTCTTTGCATGGTCATATTATGAAATGCAAGGCATTGACTCGAGCATTGTTGAACACAAAATCAAGATGTATCCAGATGTCAAATCGGTACGACAACGGCTTCGGCAGGTGCACTCGAAGAAAGCCGCTGCCATAAAGGCAGAAGTTGAAATTTTTTTACATGCTGGTTTCATTTACCTGGTTCCTCTAACTGATTGGGTATCGAATATTGTTCCCGTGATGAAAAATCAAGGAACGATTAGAGTGTGCGTTGATTACAGGGATGTAAAACAAGCCTGTCCAAAGGACAACTACCCTACACCCTTCATCGACCAGATAATTGATGAATGCACCAGATGCGAAATCTTTTCATTTATGGATGGATTTTCGGGGTATAATAAAATAAATATCCACCCACAGGACCAGTTGAAGACTGCATTTATATGTCCATGGGGCACATTTGCATACCACAAACTACCTTTCGGTTTAAAGAACGCAGGGGAAACCTTTTAGAGGGCTATGAATTATGCCTTCCATGACATCAAGAACATCGTTCAACCATATCTTGACGATCTATCGACTCATTCGCGAAAGCGGACTGATCATCCGCAGCATTTGAGAGCTATATTTCTACGTTGCCGACATTACAAGATACGACTCAATCCGCACAAGTGTGTGTTTTGTGTCGGTTCTGGTCATTTACTTGGCTTCGTGGTTTCTAAGGATGGGATTCGACTTGGCCCACGCAAGGTTAAGGCAATCATCGACATGCCTCCACCTTCAAATTTGCTTCAGATTCAGAAACTCCAAGGGAAAGCAAACTTTCTGAGGAGGTTCATTCCAAATTACACCGAACTTGCTAAAGGTTATACACGTCTTTTGAAAAAAGAAGTACCCTTCAACTGGGATCAGGTTGCACAAGCTTCCTTTGATGCTCTAAAGGAATCCCTAATAAAAGCATCATTATTATACACTCCTAACTATCAAAAAGACTTTAACTTGTATCTAGCTGCAACAGAAACAACCATCGCAATGGTTTTAGTTCAAGAAGAAAATGGAATCAAACATCCTGTCTATTATTTAAGCCAAAACTTAAATGATACAGAAAGCAAGTACTCCTATGTTGAAAAGTTGGCTCTTGCAGCTGTTCAAGAAATACAGAAATTTCGACACTATATCCTCTTTCGCAAAACCACCATTTTGTCAGATTGCGACCCTATGACTTACATACTTTCGCGTCAGTTACTTGGCGGAAAATATTCGAAATGGATAGCTATTTTGCAAGAGTTTGATCTGGAATTCGTAAAATCCAAATCAAAGAAATCTTTAGTATTCGCGGAGTTACTATGTGACTTCCCATTGATGTCCAACGATTCAACATCCAAAGCATCAATCATGGATGAATCTTTGTTTCTCATATCGTCAAGCGATCCGTGGTATGGAGATATAATCATCTATCTCCAAACCCAAACATACAAGCCTAATACCTCTCGCTTAGAACAACGATGTACTCGATACCAAGCAAAAGACTACATGATCGTCGGTGATACACTTTACTGTCGTCGTATCGATACAGTTTTGCGAAGGTGCCTCACCCATGAGGAGGTTGAAAAAGTCCTGAATTATTGTCATTCAGGCACGTGTGGGGGGCATCAATCTGGTTACGCTACTGCACAAAATATTTTACGAGCAAGTTACTTCTGGCAAAATTTTTTTAAAGACCGCATAACCGCAATTAGAAGTTGCCATGCTTGTCAGATCTTCAACCGCAAAACTAGAATACCACCTACACCTCTGCATCTAGTAGTTGCTGTTGGGCCATTCGCCAAATGGGGCATAGATTTCATGACATGTAACCGCACCTCGGCCGTGGGGCATGGGTACGCAGTTGACTATTTTACAAAATGGGCCAAGGCGATGCCTACATTAAACAACAGCGGTGAAACAACTGCTCTTTTCTTTTTCAATCATGTAGTCTCTAGATTCGGAATTCCACAAGCTATAGTCACAGATCATGGATCGCATTTCCGCAATAAGATGATGGTCGAATTGGCTGCCAAATTAGGACTGTCCCATGACAGTTCTACTCCGTATTATCTGCAAGCTAACAGACAAGTTGAGGCCATCAACAAGGTCTTGAAGCGCATGTTACAAAGGATGATTGGAGTCCACAAATGGAGTTGGAACCTAATCTTGTACTCAACCTTGTGGGCATATAGGACATCAGTAAGAAATGCAACCAGATTTACACCCTTTAAGTTGGTGTATGGCCTGGAAGCAGTCTTATCGATTCAGTGTGAGATTTCATCTCTCAAGCTCGCAGTCAACCTTATCCTCAGAACTTCAGATGTAGAGGCTTGTTTCTTAGAACTAATCCAATTGGATGAAACCCTTCGTGACACCGCCTTGGCTAACGAAGCTCATAAGAAATGAGTCAAGGCACAATTTGACAAAAATGTCAAACCCCGTGTCTTCTCAGAAGGTGACCTGGTCTTACTTTACGGTAAGGAATTCGATAAACTAGGAGCAGGTAAGTTCCAATGATTGTGGATGGGGCCCTACATTGTTAAACGAGTATTAGCAAAAGGAGCCTACGAGCTAGTAGATTACGATGGGATTCCACTGTCACAACCCTGAAACAGGTTGTACCTTAAGCGTTACTATGCTTGACTAAGTGTAGTAATCTCTTTATATGATTTTGTTATGTTTTTGTTTTCGTCAAGAGTGATCGTTTTGGTTAGGTAATCCATTTTTTCATTTGTTGCAGATGTCGAACCTATTGGAATCATTTGTTGGATATGCCGACAGAGCTAGTCATAGTATGTGGAACCTATCTTCTGTAGCCTGGGCCATTTTTTATACAAGCGGTGAGTTAGTGAGTTTCAGAGGAGTATGTATTGGTCGGTCAACGAACAACATCGTTGAGTATAGTGCGTTGACAAAACTTCTCTCTGATGCCATCACACATGGCATACGTCGACTTATTGTCAGGCTAGACTCACAACTCGTCATCCTACAGCTTACTGGCACCTATTCCATTTGAAATCCAGCTATCTATCGTATGTTCCTAAGGGTCAGGATTTTGGAAAGAGAGTTTGATTCTATTCAATATCAACACATTTCCAGAAACTTAAACACATTAACTGATTCATTAGCAAATTATGTGTTAGATAGACATTTGCAGCATTTATAAAAGAAAGCATTTCAATCAACATTTGCATCAGGATCATATAACTTAACCAAAATAAAGCTCTGAAAATCAAAAATATATATAACTGTTTATAGTTTGTCAAAATGTTCTGTGTCCAGGACAAAATCAGTCACATGACCCAAAAACTCAAAAATGCAGGAAAAGCACCCTAGACTAATGGTGCTGGTGATAACAAGTCACTGCCTGTGCGATCATACGTAAGAGCCTAGTCCATCGACTCGGCACACCAGTAGTATGGCGCTGTAATCTCAGAGGTAACTCGTCGGTCCTCACATCTTGAATACCAAGGGTGAGACCCTCGATCTGATCCTGTAATACTGCAAGGGTCTCGGCTATGTCTAGATCATGAAGGACAACCCTCCCTACAACCTCTTTTGCTGGAACGGCAGCGGTTACCCTCGGGCACACTGCTGGTCGCACTGGTCCAATATATGCACGAATATATGGGTTTGATTAGTCTTGATAACATTTAAAAAACACAAGAACATTATAAAAGCAATAAAGAGAGATATGGTTAGATCTTTTTACCTATAACACCCCACTGCTGGTCAGCTGGCAGCACCAAATTTTGGTCACCCCGGAAATTCATCCCAGCATATGGATACTCAGCAAAGACCATCTCCTGACGGTTGAACCACTTAAATAAGGCATCAAAGAATGAAATCTGCGACTGACCAGCATGTCTGGCCATAAGATAAACCCATCTTTGCATCCGTGGTTCCGTCAGTACCGATGGTTTGAGTGAAATGTACTGTGGCTGCATCAGTGGGATCCTCTCCAAGGTGAAAGCGGTCAGAATAGAACCATAACCAAAGTTCTTAGATCTTCCGTTCTTCACCTTGGTAAGCTGTTCTTTTATAACCGGAAGTACTGCATCACACTAGTTGAATACCTTTGGTTCAAGGCATTCCAAAGCATACTGCATATAGGACCTGTTGGCCAAGTGAAGAGCCGTGCTACTAGCCAATCTAGCAAAGGTGAATAAAATAGTTCTCAAGGACTGGTCAGTGACATATCGAATACTGATCTTCCCATCCCTGATCGGCTGAGATCCATCTCTACAACGTCGATGAATATAATCCCTCACGGATTCACCTCCATGGGCGGATCCTGATAGTGAGAGAGGGGCACCACGCCTCGATAAACTGGTCAAGAAGTAGATATCCTCAATTGTCAAAGGGATGGATTTACCTTGAATATGGAACACTTGGTTGTTAGGATCCCATGCATCGAGAAAATATTGCAACAAATTGATTTGTTGCCTCATGCTGACATGCAGAAGAATTTGAGCAAGCCATAGTTCCGCAATGCAATCACCATACCCAGATCATGTAAGACAATCATATCCTCTTCTTCATGCTTATGTTCACGCCATGTAATGACCATCTTGATCCGATGAATCTCTAAAAAACAAACAAGAGAAGGATTAGGATCCTGATTCATGCAAAAACAGGCAAAATTTCCATGAAAAAATAGTGCACAAACTTTCCTCTTTGCGCCCATCGCACCCTAGCTGTGTATTAGGTGGGATGCATACTGACTGGCCAATGGGCAGCTCAGTATGCATCGCACCTTTCGATGTATACTAGGTGCGATGGGGAGAGAACAAATTGTTCAAACCCCAGAGGCCCAGAAAAACAGGAAAACATGCTCAGAATAAAAAAAGGAAAGAATGCAATTGAAGAGCTCAGGGTTAGCTCCTACCTGATCCAGACGGCACCGAAAATAGTCACAGAATCTCCCAGAATCAGTTGATGAAAATCGGGAGGGAAAACACCTCTAGAGCTCCAAAAATCCCAAATTTGAATGAAATGGTAAAAATGAGAGGTAAAAGCTACTTTTATGTTACTATTCACATAATTCAAGTAAAATATTGGTGTTTAACTCATTTTTCAAGCATGTATTTACATTTCTAATTAATTTGATGGAGTAATTGAACATGCAGTACGACTGTCAAAAGAACATAGTGCTAATGGTGAAATCAACATCTCTGACTATTATCACGAGCAAGTTTACGCAAAGTTCAAGCTCGTTAAGAAATAAACCTAGCAATGAGCACATGTTTCCCCAGAGATCAAGCTCATTAAAAAATGAACCCACCTTCGGCAAATAATCTTTGCGATTGCATAACTATCAGCTTTTGAACTTTGGTCGTGTTCTTATCGTCACCTCCACTTTTTTTAGCCGATCATATGCCTCCATTTGATTGTTTACCCTTTTGAGGAACAACTGCGATGAGTGATTCTATTAGCCACCTTCTTTACACTGCTGTGATTGAAAAGTTCCAAACCTTACCTGGAACCAGTTGCTATCCAAAAACATCACTCGTTCCTAAAAAACGAGTCTCCTTTAAGCTCTTTTTAGACTCGTAAAATATGAAAATATTGCTGAGCAATTGGCCTCTCCAGCTCGTTAAAGTGATTGGAAGTGCCATCCCTCCTCTATATTTTAATCTTATTGGACTTGAGGGATCATTACACAAAAATATCGAGAGTTTGTCTTGTTTGGCTTGTTAAAACTATCGAAAAGTCATCCTTTTCGTATTATTTTATAACTTTTCGGACTTAAGGGATTATATTACAAAAAAGGACTACTGGACTTTTCTTTCCGTCTCTTTTTAGACTCTCTTAAATTGAAAAGGACCAAGTTATCTTTGTCATTAAACTTGTTAAAACAATAGCGACAAACTTGTCCATGCAGACAAGAGCGAGTTTCACTGTCGCTAGGCTCGTTAAAACATAGCGACAGGTTTGCCTGAAGGGAAAATTATAGAACAAGCATATGTTATCCTCCTCAAGCTTGACAAAAATAAAGAGGTACTAGTTAACAATGACTGGGGAAAAAGGGAAGAAAACTTGAATAACTTCATTGGTAGCAGGTCGCTCTTGAACATGACACTTTCACTCCATCACCATGATTGAGTCGAGTTGGGTTATTCCGTTCACCGGTCATATCACCATTGGTCCTTCGCACCATCCATTTTGGGGTTAACACTACCAATCCATTTCAGTGTCATTGATATGTTCAAGAGAATTCGCTCAGAGAATTCACCAACCCAACTAACACCTCATCCGCTGAAATACCTTCACTCTCCATTTTTCATGACCACCACCCTGAACCTTGTATCATCAAATTGTTTTCACCTCCACAAAATCATTTTCTCTATTCCGTGTCTTAGATGTGGGATTCATCAAGGCCCCCCTACGATGGGTTACTTCTTGTCGACATCAGCTCATTATCCAAGAAGTTGACTTGGGAACAACCCTTTCAGTACTTTGAAGCTTGCATGCCTCAATGGCAAGTTTCTCACTTTCGGCGACAGTTTTACATCAATGGCGTTCGACCAAAAGCTTTTGCGTGGTCTTCAACATCAACTCATGTATTCACACCACGTAAATTGTACTGTAGTACCTTGAGGGTGATCATCATTATCAGTGATTCCTCTCGCACCTGTTAACAACTTACATCAATGGCTAGTAATCAGGTGATGTCTTTCCATGTTTGACATCAGAACATATTTTCACATGGATCGACTTGTACTTCGGGCGAAGATTGAACGCGTTTGAAGACCTCGGATCTAGTTTCATCCATCCGGGCTGCGATATATTCAGGAAAATAAAGACATCAAATGTACAACATAGCTGCACAGATAATCATCCAAACTAAGGGATGATGGCTCTACCAGAATCATCAGTCTGCCACACAGACGATTGTCTGTCTTATGTACATGAAAATGAATTTATAAAGCCGAGCATGGGAATGCCTGCCTCAGCTAGATCATGAAAATATTATGAAGATAATGTATTGTATAGTATCTTATTACAGGTCACCTTCTAGTTCGAAAAACCTTGGATCCTCATAATAAAGCATTTCACCCGACATCAGAATATTTACGACCTCATGCTTTAGGGGGCAACTGTTATAGACATATTTGGGCACTGTAACCCCAATCAAATATGTCCATAAAACAAGGGCATATAAACCCCTAAAAGTGTTTTTTCAGACCCTAAAGGATCAAGGTTAACTGATTACATCATTTCCCAGAAGTTCTCCCTGAAAAACTGCTCAGAACTGGTCAAAACTGGACCATAGAGACTCCTCCATGCTAAGGGTGTGATGCATCTCACCTGCTACACACAAATGGTGTGATGCATACTGAAAAAACCTTCTGTAGGGTGCGATGAGCGAGAGCAGACAAATGGAAGAAGCAGTTTGCTAGGTGGAAACTCAAAGAATCTTCTAGAAACTGCTCATATGACACTTGCCTCTTTGAATTCGCCTAGGGATGAGTAAGAGATCATGAAATATCCAAGTGGAACCAAGAACTATCAGTGAAATGACACTATTCAAAATCCCAGAAGCTGACTCGCTCTCCTGCAAACATCTATATATGGATCCGTCATCCTAGAGATCCAAAGGCTGGAATTTTGTAATTTGTAAGGAAGTGCTGATGGTTTCTCTTTGAGGCATTGTATTGTTGGGTGATCTTGCTTTGTATGAGGTGAACAGGGCTTTCATGCTGGGAGGATGATGCTGGATCAGATAGCTTGGTGTAATCCTCTCTTCTACTACTTCTATCAATAAAGCTATTTGAGTTTTCCTCCATATACTTGTATATCTCTGAATCTTGTATTTGTATATGCATTTGCATGGTTAATGTACATCTGATCCTATATTGTTTATGGTTATGGATCTCTATGCTTTGATGGTATTTTGCTGCTTTGAATCTACAGGTGTTCTTTGAAGTGGGATAAGTGAGAAAGGAGTGGTGAAAGCTCTATCAAAGGAGAGGGGAAACAAGCAAGGAGACTAGCGAAAGACTGAGGTTGGTACTCTCTGCTTCTCTCTCATCTATCTCCCATAAAGGAAAACACAAGTAACTTTGGTTTGTTTGTTTCTAAGATAGCTACCCGTCTTAGTGGGACTAGCAGCTCTGAATGGACACTAGTTTTCCCGATAACAACTCCTAACAATAATGGAATTCTTCTCAAGACGCAAGTTGTTTCATCAATGCTTTCCTTGTATCGTGGTGGAAAGCTGAGTTATAGGGAGGGAGAAATACATTTCTATTAAGGATTATGGGAGTCAAAGAATAGTTTCTTCAAAGGTGATCAACAAATGCTTCTCTAATGTATTTTTCAAAATTATTTGTGATACTATGTAACTTGATCCATAGGAACTTTTCTGGGAAAAGGATGCACATTAGAGGAAATTTCATCATAAAAGTGGCCTCCTAAGGAAAAATAATAAAATAAGAGTTATGAATTTTGGAGGGAAAAAAGAGAAAACTACTTTTCTAATTGTATTTTTGGTTTTTCTCCTTATAGATTTACTCAAATTTTAAGTGTAGACACTCATTGGATGTGGAATTAAATTCCATGTGAACCAAGAAAAAAGAGAAGAATATAAAATGTCTTAATCAATGTGATGAATGAGCTTGAGGTCGCTTCTATTTATAAGCTTTCCTGAGGGTCCACTTAGGGTTAATGCCAACCTAACCAATTTCACATGTGCTTAGGGCCGACCCATTCCATAATACATGTATGAATAAAATAATTCAAAAATCAACTTCTGCTTGACCAAATAGGGTGATCTTTAGGTTGATTTTAGTCCTCTCAAAAAGAGGAATTTAATGCAAGCATCATATTGGTCATATGAGTTGTCCATGGTGTAATTTGACCCTAGTTGCAAAAACTAACACCTTATTGTACATTGTTGTGATTGTGCTCACTTATTTAATCAAGATGTTCATCTTGACTTAGTAATTTTGTGACCATGGTTGTCTTTTCTCTAGTAGGCTCAAAACTTTTAGCAAATTCTCACTCAAGCAAATCCACCACCTCTTTTTGGTAAATATTTTGAGAAAGCTTTGAGAGATTATCCACAAGAAGAACCATCTCCTGACCTATCTTTTGTGTTTTTCCCATAACTATTGCATATCTAAAGAAAAGGCTTTGGTGAGTTTCCATAAGTTCCAACATTCTTCCTCAAATCAAGAGATGAAAATCAAACTCCTCACATTAGAGGAAATTTGAGCCTAAAAGTGCCCATGAAATTTTCATGTAATTGCCATGTCATAATATGTAAACCAATCAATATCCATTAAATTTAAAAAGAGGTACATGTAAATATTTTGGAGGGAAAAGAAGAAAACTACTTTTTTAATTGTATTTTTGGTTTATCTCCTTATAGGTCAGGAGATGGTTCTTCTTGTGGATAATCTCTCAAAGCTTTCTCAAAATATTTACCAAAAAGAGGTGGTGGATTTGCTTGAGTGAGAAGTTGCTAAAAGTTTTGAGCCTACTAGAGAAAAGAAAACCATGGTCATAAAATTACTAAGTCAAGATGAACATCTTGATTAGATAAGTGAGCACAATCACAAAAATGTACAATAAGGTGTTAGTTTTTGCAATTAGGGTCAAATTACACCATGGAAAACTCAGATGACCAATATGATGCTTGCATTAAATTCCTCTTTTTGAGAGGACTAAAATCAACCTAAAGATCACCCTATTTGGTCAAGCGGAAGTTGATTTTTGAATTATTTTATTCATACATGTATTATGGAATGGGTCAGCCCTAAGCACATGTGAAATTGGTTAGGTTGGCATTAACCCTAAGTTGACCCTCAGGAAAGCTTATAAATAGAAGCGACCTCAAGCTCATTCATCACATTGATTAAGACATTTTATATTCTTCTCTTTTTTCTTGGTTCACATAGGTTTGACGAAAGGAGTTCGCGCAAGGGTACAAAATCACAGTAGTGGAGCCCACACTGATCTAAGACTTTCTGATTCTTGGACGCTGGCATTCCCTAGACGCTGACACAAAATATTAAGGGAGTGTCCAGGGTTTCATAAGAAAATATGAAGGTTTCGGTCCCTAGATGCTCACATGGGGTGGTCCTGAGAGCGTTCGGGTAGTCCCAGACGCACACATACTAACTAGAAGAAAGCGTCCAAGGGTTTGGAGAAGATCTAGGTGAGTTTTACCCCAAACAAATGCACTTAGTCTTCCTGAGAGCGTCTGAGCAGTCACTATTTCCCTCACATAGTGTTCAAGAGAGCGTCCAGAGAGTTTCAGATGCACACAGTAAATTTTACTAAGAGCGTCCAGATTTTTACTTTGGGTTTGATAGTTGGCTTTAGTTGGATTCATTGATCTAGTAGATATGGGTTTCTCTCTGATGGTATATAGATCTATAGATCTTTTTTGTAAATCTCCACTGCAAATATATGTATTGGGCTCATTGTATTCTCTATTGAAAACTTTTTATGATGATCTATTAAAGAGATTTGAAAGGGTTTCCCCCTTGTGGAATTTTTCCCTGGTCTTGGACCAATATGCTATCTCTTATGGTTGTACTTTTGTCTTCTTTTTCATTGCATATATTTTCCTATCTTCAGTTACATTTTATGATTGGTTACATTGTTATTAATTGGATGCATTGTTAATGAAGAAGTATATTGGGCTAAAGTAACTGATACAACATAGAAAAATCAGAAAAATTAACATGGTATTAGAGCTGAGGTGAAGGACAAGCCCAAAAGAAGACAAGCATTGAAGCCCTCTTTATTAGAAATAATATTTCCTAGTCAAGGTCAATATGTCTTCCTCTACCTTCAAGGAGCATGAAAAGTTGGGTGATGCATCAAACTTTACTGCATGTAAAGTCAGATTGGAGATCATATATGACAATAATGATGTGCTGGAATACATCTAGGGAAGGATGTCTGAGCATCCTGAAAATGATTTTGATTCCATCAAGAATAGGTATAAGAAAGGTGAATCCAAAGCAAAAAAAATTATAGTTGATGGTTTACAAGATCATTTACTTGCATATGTTGGGAATTTAAGAAAGTCTAAAGAGATGTATGACAAGATAGCTGACATGTATGAAATCAACAACTTGAATGAGATCATCACCTTGAAAGATCAACTCAAGGAAACCAAGATGAAAAAAGGAGAATCTGTTCAATCCTACATTATGAGGATCTCTTGCCTTAGAGATCAATTGCAGAGAGTTGGAGAAAATGTGCCTGACAGGGAACTAGTAGTTGTGACTCTTAGAGGTCTCCTTCCTATTTGGGAAACCTTCATTACTACAATCAACAACAATAATGTCCTTTTTTCATTTGATGAAATTGTTGGGAATATTACTCAAGAAGAGTCGAGGATGATAGCAAGAGGAAGGATTCAAAAGCATGAAGTGGGAGAGCCTGCTACATAGCATATATCACTCATGATAAAAGGAAGAAGGCAAAAGGAGGTCCATCAAGGAAACCTCCTTCTCAAAATTAAAAAGGAAGGAATGAAAAATCGTTATCTCATATTGAATGCTTCAATTTCCACAAGAAATGTCATTATGTTCGAGAATGTCCTGAGAAGAGAAAGAGGCCACGTTACAACACCAAAATCAACAACAATAACAAAAGAAGAAAAGACAATCAAAAGGAATAACTGTGTTAGAAGATATGAAAGAAGAATAAGAGAATCCAGAAGCAATTATGAAGAAGATAATCCTACTTAAAGAAGTCAAGGGCTCCTAGGTATGAAAGTAATGTTGTAAATAAATTTGAATACATTCTTATTTCTACCCTTACTAGTTATTCTCCACCGAATTTGTGGGATATTTGGTTGGCTGATAGTGGGGCCACTCATTGTTTCTTTGGATACAAGGAATTCCTCTCTAATATGGTAAAGAGGGAGACTAAGCTAAAGATCATTTTTGGAGACAACTCCACTCATCCCGTGAAAGGCTTTGGGTCCATCAAATTTCAGCTAAATTATGGGGAATGGGTTCTGCTACATGATGTTATGTATATACCGGGATTAATCAAGAATATGGTATTTATATCTGCATTGGAAGATAAAGGGATGAGGGTTGCCTTCATCAAAGGAAACATTTTTACTTGGCCTATTGATTCACCTATGAGAGATGCACTCATATTAGGATTGAGATTTAAAGGACTCTATAGAGTCACTGGAAGACCACTTCTAGCATTGGTTCATAATACCAATCATCTGAGCGAGTTATGGCACCATAGGCTAGCTCATTTAGACTACGATGCTCTACTGAAATTGAAGAAACTGGTCTCAGGTATTCCCGATATTCAAGCTCATCATGATGGAGTTTTTCTAGGTTGTGTGAGTGGAAAGAAAATGAGGGGACCATTCCCCTCTAGTAAGAACAAGACAAATGACATCCTCCATCTCATTCATTCTGATATATGTGGTCTAATGCATGTGCATTCTATTGGTGGTCATATTTACTACATCACCTTCAATGGCAACTTCTAAAGAAAGACATGGATATACTACCTTAAGCACAAAGCCTTGAAGCCTTTGAAATGTTCAAGGAATTCAAATCCTTGATAAAAAATCAAACAGGAAAGAGAATCAAAGTCTTCAGGTCCAACAATGGAGGGGAATACATGTCAAACAAATTCATAGAATTTTGCAAGAAAGAAGGGATCAAGAAGGAAACAATTGTGCCATATACTCCTGAACAGAATGGTTTAGCTGAAAGGAAGAATAGGTATATATTAGAAGCTTCCCATGCCATGCTCCATGATCAAAAGGTGCCAAAATTGCTTTGGGCAGAAGCTACATCTATTATTGTATATGTTCAAAACAGGGTGCCTCATCAACGTTAGAAAACAAGACCCCCGAAGAAATATTCATAGGAGTAAAGCCCGATATTAGTCATCTTCATGTATTTGGATGCCCCGTATATTTTCATGTGCTGAAGGGCAAAAGGAACAAATTGGAAGCTACAGGAAGAAAAGGTACATTTGTGGCTTATTATGAAAATTTTAAAGCATATAGAATATATATTCCTGGTCAAAGGAAGGTCGAAATTAGTAGGGATGTAACTTTCGATGAAGATGCAACTCTTGGAAAAGAAAGAGATCTTCCTTCGCCTCCACCTCGCAAGAAAGAGAATGATGACTGGTGTTAACACCATAAAATCGTACACATGTGGGAACAATCCAGAAGACACTAAAAGGTGTCTAGCATAATGCACAAGTGAACATTTTCCAGCTAAATACATCATGAATTTTAAAGAATCAAATTTTTCCTAAGGCCCAAAGTTTATAAAATGAAAATAATTGATGTCGCACGTCTATTTCTTCAGTAAACGGGCACACATAGCATATCCTTCGAAAGTCACACGGTTGCAGAAAATGATGACTCAACTATTCGAGACCACTTTACACACTTGGGGCCGATTCTATGACACGAGCTCAATCCAGTACAACTGAATTCGAGTGGCCTTGAAGATATGCAACCCTCAATGGAATCATCTTGTCCTACTCATGTGTCATTATCATGCGTGAATGAAGAGTGGGAAGATGGATTCAAAAAATTCTATATAAACAGGACATGGGTGAGCCAAAATATGAGACATTGTTATGCTAGTCAAATTGCTATTAGAGCAAACCACCATTCCATTATTGAAGCCAAATAAGGGAAGAGCACTAGCATGTTGTCCATATTGCTTCTAAGCAATCCATCATCTTAGTGAGAAAAGAGGAATCCACCATTTGAGAGTCTTCATACTTCTTTGAGAGAGAGGACAAACTTGTAAAGAGATCGAGGAAAATAAACCCCTTTGCTGAGGAGTTTTGAGCACCATAGCTCAAATAATTATCGTCAAGTGTCTAAGATTTATCTATTGTATTCAACCTATACTACCAGCAGTCAATAAAGGGAGCTTTTTCCATTATTTTGTTGATTTGTTTGCTCCATTTGAGCATTGTTTGTAGATTTAACTCTTTGTTTAGTTTATGTTTATGTTTTCATTGTTTCCACTATTTACAATGTTGTGTTTATTTAAGTTTGTCCACTAACAACATCAATTCTGCTTGTGATCCTTTGCAGGGAACAATCAGCTGCTAAGGAGGTGTCTTTTGGTACATCAATTCCACAAAAACACTACCACATGAACGATAACCATACAATTGTCTTTTCATTAATATAAAGATTGTTTTTGTAGGACCTTCTCTCTACACAACCATCCTACAAGGAGGTGTCTTTTGGTACATCATTGCCACAAAACCACTACCACAAGAACGATGACCATGCAATTGTATTTTCATTAATCGAAAGATTGCCTTTGCAGGACCTTCTCTCTGCACAACCATCCTATAACACGCTCAACACATCTTTGGAATTTTTACAGACCTCAAGGAACTGTTCTAAGCCCGTAGAAGTGAAAATTTTCTTGTTCTTCCTTGTCTGCACAAATTTTTCTTTGATAGAAACACACACGTGTCTATGTGCGGCTAAACCCATGTGGTCACCAAAAAGCAAAAAGGAGCCTTTTATTTTTCTCTTTTCTCAGGTGATTGGCAGCCTTTAGTGAATTCATTCACCACTACATTCTGTATTTTTTGTTTAATACCCTTGGTTTCTTTATTGAACTCAATTGGTGGAGAAATTAGAGTATTTTTCATTTTGCATTTGCAAAACACACATAACTTAATTAGGGAGAAAAGTAATTGGCCAAATTCCACATGTTTTTCAAACTATTTTGCTAAAATTTTCTACAAATCACATAGCTTAATTAGTAAAGAAGCAAGTGGCCTATCATCCACAAAGTTTACTACTAACCAAAGCATTTAACTCATCATTTTTTGGGACTAGGAGCAAATATTATTAGATAAAGTAAGTAATCTTCACTTGCCTTGCATCTCTTAAACGAACCTAGGCTTGCATATGCAAAATTTCTTAAAAAAATCATTTGAATTTCCATGTCCCTTGTTAAAATCCACATAGTTAATGGGAAAAGAGTAAGTGGCCCATAAATCCACAATACATTTCTTTTTTCCATGCAAGGAACAATCAACGCTTAGTGTAATTATAAGGATATTGTAAAGGATCATTGCATATCCACATCTTATCACACTTTGTTTGCTCACTGGCATCACACACTAAGATTCCATATGCTTTGTACTCAGGGGCATCCAGTTTCTAGAGATTTGGGTACTTAATCTATTTTGGCTTACAAAATCACTCCATAAGTGAATTAAGAATCTTTAAAAACAACCATGACTTGAACCAACTAAGTTTCTCCATAGGGGCCACCAAAAAATTTATAGTTCAGGTTAGGACCATTGGGGGTAGGCATCCCATAAGCTGCCATGGTCATGTTACACCTCTGAAACATATTTTTTGACCTTTTAGAGAGCTTAAAATCCTTAAAACATCCCACATAAAAGAATACCCGAGCATGGTAGAGACCCAATTCAGAGGGGGTTTGACTTAGGTCCAGTACATGTGGTACTATTTGGGGATACCTGACCCATCTAGTGCTTGATACTGGTAACTAACTACCAAGAAGCTAAAGACTCGAATGCTCACATGGGACGAAGGTACTTTAGTGGCCAAAATATAGGGCATCCTTTCCCTATAGGTGACGGTGCAGGAAACACTTGAGCCTCATTACCATTACCTTGGTTGATTCTTCGACTACTGGAAGGCGTCGCCAGTTCTTTCGAGACGTTGCCCGAGGATTGATCAGAAGATATCTTCACAAGGCCTAGTTACTTTGAGAGTGGAAAGGACGATTAGGTCTACATAGGATATTTTATCATACACAACAAACAAAAAACCTTTTTCTTGTTTTCTTGATCACATAGCTTAATTATAAAAGGAAAATAAACCATTTATATTTTTTCTTTGTTTTATGTATGTGATCATATTGCATTGATACTTATCTTCTTCCCTCACCATACAAAAAGTAGCACACACTCTAATCGACACCATAGGGGACCCCACGACTCCCCGTCGATCTAGACATTTTTTAAACCTCCCCACATTACCGGGAGGTGTACTAAGACTCCCGCCTTTCAGGCGTAGAGGATGTCATGCAACCACCATTATTGGATTTTCCTTTATTAGTGCATCTTTTCTTAGAACCCCTACCCGGGAAAGTACACCCTTCACCACTCTAGAAGGGTCCCCAAGTGCTACCCCCTTTGGGAGCCCAAACATTGTTATACATTAGTTTGTCATCCTCCTTGTCTCATACCCTTAGATGTCGAACTTTGCCCAAAATACCGCAAAGCGACAAAATCAGTCAATGAATTCACCATGAAAAACATTGATCAGAGCATACCTGAAAAAAAGAAAAGAAGAAACGCCTTGAAGTAATTCTGGAGGATTTGTCAAAAAAACCTATTTGCAAGCCCAACACTATTATTACCAATAAAATCCGTGCTGGTAACCCTCTGCATAACTAGTGTCTAGCACTATGATCACAAGAATTATAGTGAGAAAGTGTGTTGGTCCTCTTCAGGCAGTTTCTCTAAAAATGGAGCTGAAGCTTCTCTTACTAGAAGCCTCGAGAATGACGATATGGTTATTGTTGAATAAGGATATGGCCAATTTCTCCCATTTTGAGTCCTTTATCCTACCTTTAGGGATCATCCCCTTCATATGTGGACCTTCTTCCCCCTTTTTTGGATCCCTAACTCCTTCTCCTTCCCTATAAATGCATTCCCTTATACCCTCAAATGGTTGGTCATACTAGATTAGTCATGTTGCTGCTAAATTGTGCCTAATTGCTAGCAATGTGTGAAGGAGAAAGGATAAGTTGAGAAGTCTTGCCTTGGACTTAGAAACCCATCCTGAAGGAGGCTTGCAACATCAAGTCAGTGGTTGTATGCTTCCCTCTTGTGTTTATTATTAATACAATGCATGTTTTCTTTCCATAAGCATGCAAATGACTACTTTCTTAGTATGATGCTCCTTGATCTTGTAGGTTTTAGTTGTTAGAAAGTTATATATTACAGAGCAATGGAACACATAAAATATTGCAAAAATATCAACATAGAAAACATATAAAACAAGAGAGGGAGAGATATACTTGGTTCACCCAATTTGGGTTACGTCCATGGAGAAACAACGAATTCTTCCTTTTATATTATCCATCAAAATGAAGAGATACAACCTACAACAGATCCGTTGTAATTCCCTCTTAACTCTCACACAATCTCCTCTCTCTTTCTCGCTCAGAATACAGATCCAAATAGACACAATACAATTCCCTCATATATAGCGAGGGGTTTCCTTCTAGGGCAGAAAACCCTAAATTAAACATAACTTCTACTGTCATATTTCCGCCTAATCAATGACCCAGATTGACTATGAAATTACAACATTTTACAAGGTCGTCGCCCCCCCTTTGACCCCCTTAACAACGCACATTTACGGGTGTCGTTGCCGCCACATTATGAACGGGGGTCCAATGCAGCAATACCTCTGAATAAAGAAGATAATCAAGCTCCATACACAACATTAACCCCATACAGAAATTACCTGCATATGAATTCTAACAAACAAAAAAGAAATAATGGCAAGAGCATAAAATTTAAAACAAATATACACAGAGATTTTCCCCTAGATCCCAAAACCGGGACTAGTAGATTGATTTTTCATTATATTACTTTCAATGTTACAATACATATATATACATGCCGAAGCATCCATAAACCCCAATCCATTAACCCTCGATTAGAACATAACCATAGTTCCCTTGACCGGATCTACAAAATAGCATGGAAAAAAACCATCATGCCCAAAACCATGTGCGAAATACATGCACAAAACCATAGGTAGGTCTGCCCACCTAATATAGGGTGAAAAATAAAATAAAATCAGGGCACTGCGTCGGACCCTGTGCAAGGGGGCTACCGCCTCCTTACAAATGCCTTGACAAGGGGGGCTGCCCCCCCTTGTAGCCCCCCTGCTGCACCCGACACAAAGTAAAATGGGGGCTACCGCCCCCCTATGACCCCCCCATGTGTGGGATAGTCATGGAAAGATATAACGCACACCCAACATTCTCACACTTGTTGTTTTCTTTCCATAGGGGTCCACCAGAGAGCTTAGCCATTGGTCCAGCCCTACAATGCCCATTGTTGCTCTACACCAAGATAATTTTTCAGTGATCACAGACTTTGTCAGTGCATCTGGAGTATTCTTCAAAGTGTCCACCTTTACTAGCAACACCTTTTTATCCTCAACCATATCCCTCACAAAGTGATACTGAACATCAATGTGCTTTGTCTTTGAATGATAAGGAGGGTTCTTTGCCAAGAAAATTTCACTTTGGCTGTCACATTCTATCCTTATAGCTCACTGTGCTAAACTCATACTTGAACACAATCTTTGTAACCAAACTGCTTCCTTTCTTGTATGAGTGGCTGCCATGTATTCTTCCTCTGTAGTTGAAAGTGCCACTACAGACTGTCTCTTACTCATCCAACTAAATGCACCTCCAAATAGGTTAAACACATAACCACTTGTAGATCTTCTCTGATCTAGATCTCCAACCCAGTCTGCATCAACAAAGCCACGTATGTCCAAAACTCTGTCCAATCCTGGTCTTCCTTGGTAGCACAAACCATAATCACTAGTGCCACGCAAATGCTCGAAAACCCATTTCACTGCTGTCCAATGCTCCTTCCCATGTTTTGATATAAACCTGATCAATACTCCCACTGCATGTGCAATGTCTGGTATAGTACAAGCCATTGCATACATCAGGCTACCGAATGCACTTACATATGGAACACGGGACATGTCCTCTTCCTCTTCTTGTGTCTTGGGACACTGTTCAACAAATAACTTTACACCTATAGTAATAAGAACCTTCACCGCTTTACTATCCTACATATTAAACCTCTGCAGTATTGTCTCGAAATACTTCCTCTGGTTTAACCAGAGCTTCGTCTTTGCCCGATCTTGTTAAATTTCCATGCCCAAAATATATTTTTTAGCATCAATATCTTTAATGTCGAATTTGGAGGAAAATTGGGTCTTCAAATCCTAGATACTTTCTTTGTCATTTCCAACCAACAACATATCATCCATATACAAGACGGGATAAATAACACGGCCACCAATTAATTTAAAATACACATAGTGATCTGCTTTGCCTCTGGTGAAGCCAAGTCCCTGTATAAATGTATCAAATTTCTGATACCACATCCTTGGTGACTGTTTTAACCCATCCAGAGACTTTTTAAACTTGCATACCAGTTCTTTCTTACCCTTCACCGCAAAGCCTTCAGGTTGCTTCATGTAGATCTCTTCTTCCAGATTCCTGTGAAGAAATGTTGTCTTCACATCCATATGTTCTACCTCAAAATCAAAAGTAGCAACAACATATAAAAGTAATCTAATAGAAACTACCTTGGAAACAGGAGAAAAAATATCACCAAAATCAATTCCCAACACCTGGGAATAACCTTTTGCTACCAACCGAGCTTTGTATTTCTCCACCTTACCTTCTGCATTCATCTTCTTCTTAAACACCCATTTGCTGCCAATGGGTTTCCTTCCAGCTATTATAGCTCCAAATCTCACTCTTATGGTTTGTGATGCTGCACTCATGGCCTAGGGCAACCCCTCCTTCCAGACCTGGTCCTAAAATTTAAAAAACAGTGTTTTATCCCTTATACGCGACATTGCCTTGAGTTAAACGCGTGTATACGCGGGTTTGTGTATACCCAACCCGCGTATATGTATTAAAACACTTGAAAAAATATAAAACTCCTTATTTTCGGGCAAAGATCGCGGGTTTTACCTGCTGATCACCTGTTAGTGCCCGTGGCCCAACTGTTCCCAACCAACTCCCAACTAAAACACTACTTTGGGAGAGGTATAAAAAGACCTCAAAGGGAAGGCCTAAGGGAAGAGAGAAGAGAGAGAAAGGCTATTATGCTGAGATTTTTCCCCTGACCAGGTCTGAAGTCCCTTGTGCCTTCTGCACTTCCCCCATTTGTACAGGAAACCCTTGTTTCCTTGTGTGTTGATGTTCATCCACTACTTATGACATCATGGAGTAAGTCATGGAAGGAGTTTGTTAAAGGCTTGAGGCTGGAACGGATCTGGAAGGAAGCTTTGCTTGGAGCCTGCTAAAGGTGACTCAGGTGAAATTATTCCTTTTCTGTACTTTATTTGTCTATAATAAAAGAAACACATGTCTTGGTTCCTGATATGAATCTTCTTTATGTTTATGATATTCATGTTAGAATTCATATGTGAATGGTTGTTTATATTTCATAACTAACTACCTTTCTTTATAACATGAAGATGGTTTCTTTATAAGTTTTTGTCCATATACTGCTGTGTTCTTTGGAATTGGTTGTTTTGCAGGACAAAGGAGCAAGAGGAACTTGAAGAAGGGTTTGGACCCTTGAGGACCTTCTCAAATGTAGGACCTAAGGTATGTTCCCTTATCCTAGAATTTGCTTATAATAGCATAATGGCTGTGTGAATGTATGTTTCTCTGTATAGACAATTTTCAGTCTGCTAGGGTTTCAACCCAAAAAGCCCTAGGGGAACATTTCCCTCAACAAAATTCGTGACTCCACCGGGGACAACACTCTTTTGTTCCTAGTTTGGGTGTTTTCAAGCCAATCAGGGCTCAGCTGCCTGTTTGCTTGCTGTTGTTGTCTGGTCTGTTTTTGAACTTTAAGTTTTGCCAGTTTCTTCAGTTTGTTTTTTATTTTTCTTGAAACCTTTTATATACGTTGTTTTTCTTAGTTACAGAAGCGTATATACGCATGTTTCTTTAAGTGAACCCGCGTATACGCAGGTTTCCTTAGTTACAGTCGCGTATACACGCAACTTGTACACTAGTACAGTCGCGTATATCTTGCAATTTTCAAGATTTTTAAATCTTTTTATCTCTGAAGGTCTGGCTAGTGGTTTGATTCAGTCTGAAACAGTCACTTTCTAGTATCAGTTGTTTATTTTACATCAAGCATCTTGTTCCAAATTCTCTCTGACTGTAAGGGGTATTGGTCTTGTTTTTGTTGTTGCAAGCGTCATCCTTTCTTGTTTAAGCACGCAAGATTTCTTGTTGGAATCTTGGCTGCTCTGATTCATCAGGGCAGAAAGATTGGTCTCAGTCTTTGTGTTAATCTTGCTTTTGGTGACTTTTTGTTTGCTTGACAAAACCGCTTTTTGTGACCATCCACTTCTTTGTTTCATGAAAGTTGTTGATTGATACTTTCTTGAAATTTGTCTTTTTGATCTTTTTGGTTTTTGTTGCCAAAGCTTTCATCGCTGCTTTTGATTGATAAGAGCATCCTTAAACACATTTCTTTTTGTTGAGTTTTCGTCCATTGTGTGGTGTAAACTTGCAAAAGTGTTTGTTGCCTATTCTTCAATCACAAAGTTTCAGTTTTGTTGAGATAATTTTTGAAAAGAATTTTTTGTTGTTGCTTTGAAGAAAACCTTTTGAAAAACTTCATTTTGCTTTCTTGAACTTGCTTTTCATTTGGTTTCCTTTTAGTGAATGAAAGTGCTTTATGTTTGTCTTGAAACTTGTTTTTAGTGTTTAGAAGAAATGAATGGTAACATCTCATATTCCATCTAGACATTTTAAGTGGCAAAATAGAAATTGATAAGCAAGCAACTTTCATTTCTTGTCTGTAGAGTAGTTTTGAATCTTGCATCAGCATATATTTGTGCATTAGGATAGATTTGCATATCTTTTTAGGCATATATAGCTTTGTTAACTTTTGTGAGTGTGAAGCGTGAATTAACGAAAAGAAAAGAAAAATTTGTTTTATTTGAAGTTCCTCTGAACCCTATAGAAATTGCTTTTCATCAAAAAACGAAAACAAGTGCATGTGCATGTAGTTAGGTTTTTATTAAAAATTTTTTGCGTCAGAAAACACCACTAGTTTCACTTCCGTTACCCTGTGACTTAAAGAACGGCCTATTTTAAAATCAAGCGCTATGTAAAATTCACTAAAACTTTTTGTTTAAGTCAGTTACACCAACAAGTTTAGGATTTTAGGGCCTTGGATTAGGCGAGTGGAGAGTTAACTCTCCAAGGCCATTTAAACGTCAAACGTAGGAGTCTGAATAGCGAGTGAAAATCCAATAGCGTTAGGAAGACCAGGAAAGCTCCGGATCTGGGAGTTAAGCACGAGGGTCTGTGAAGACAGGGAAGAGAGATACCCCCTCTCCTACTTGTCCGAACTTACCTCACGACCATTCCGCCTGGCTTCTGCGACGAGTTGGTATCCATAGTTGCTACTCCTAGGGATCTACACAGGTGGTTGCGGAGGGGAATCCCATGGCACCTGAGGTCGACGTTGCATCACTCTCGACAGTACTACTGGAGGGCACCCTTGCGAAGCTTGGGGGCTTGCACCGGCACAGGCTGTTGTTAGGAGGTCAGCGTAACTTCCTCTGATACCTTTGCTGATAGGACTGGGCCCTCATCATCCCAAACTATCTTCGGAAGGCCCCTTAATTCACTTTCTTGTATTTTGGTGTCCGGTCCTAATCACCCGGAGCGGAAATACTTGGAAGTTGTTTGACTGGCTGTTATCTTTAGGGACTTTATAGTGTGTGCTCTGTGCTCTTAGTTGGCCTAGCTTTCAATTTTTTGAGTCTTTAGTTAGATCATAACAAAAAATTCAAAGTGGTTGACCGATCTCCTAGACGGTCTCGAAGACTTCGTGGTCTTTCACCACCAAGTTTAGAGCCTTCTCCTAGAAGGCGCAGAGGTAATACTGCTGGTGGGTTTCATCCCATGGTAGTTGATGCATCGGGGATTGATCCTCCACCCGGGGGCATTAGTGTTCAAGCAAGGCCTGGCACTTCCGCAGAACAAGAGAGGGACACGCCAGTTCTTTCTCGAGTTCTCTTTCAAGCGGAGAATAACATAGAGGTAGAAGAACTCTCAGAGTCATTAGCGGCTCCGAATTCTCCCCTACCATCCAGTCATCCAGACGTATTAC
The DNA here is from genome assembly GCA_031772625.1 of Pinus tabuliformis. Taxonomy (NCBI): domain Eukaryota; kingdom Viridiplantae; phylum Streptophyta; class Pinopsida; order Pinales; family Pinaceae; genus Pinus; species Pinus tabuliformis. The sequence goes on along the minus strand of CM062817.1, from coordinate 297,594,454 downwards.
AATACGTTGGGACTCCGACGCATAGACCGTCAAGTCTAGGTTACGCTACGTGCTTACCATCGATGACCACTACTGGAAGCATGGCTTCTACTACAAGTGCTACAACTATGCACACTCCAACATCGGTACAAGGGCGAGGAACGATTTCCATCTCCTCTGATTCTTTGTTTGGATCTTTTGCTAGCACATCTTTAGTTGGGTCTACCTCCATTCTGTCCATGAGTGGAAATTCCAAAACCAATGCTTTTGGTTCTGGATTTTTCCCATTTGGCACCCACTCACAGGGTATTCCATCAGTTCCGTTTAGTGCCGCTACGTCCATAATGGGCAGATCAACTTCATTCAAGGGTTTTCCTTTCGGAAGTGGTCATATACCACATTCCAACCTGACAATAGGATCCATGCCTTCTTCTTCTATAGGACAAAGCAGCAATCCTTTCCAAGGTTGGACTAACCCTGGGGTTAGTGGCGCGGGAATTGGGAATCCGTCTTTCGGCCAACAAGGGAGTAGGCCGTACTCCATAGTTAGTTCATTTCAAAGTATTCCTCCCTTAGCTTCGGCTTGGAATCCGTATCAGGGGTTATCAACTCCTTATAATCCTTTAGGAGGAAACTTTGCTAGTTATGGAGGCTTTGCGGCCGGAGTTAGTCAAACTCCGAATTTCGCTGGATCACAAGGCTTGCCTTTTGGTTCAGCCGGTTCTACTGGTTACTTCGGGCAGCCTGGTGCCTTCCAAAATCCAGGCCAATCTTTTCAGAACTTTGGGAGTTCCGCCCATTCTGGGTGGAATCCCCAAGGTCCTCCTAGGCTTCCGTTCCTGGCAACGTTGAACTTGCCAGATCTCACTAAGTTAACAAACGATCCAATCAAGTACAATCCAGCTTGGCCTCCGGTCCCAACCAAACTCCCTTCAGACATTCCAAAATTCGAAGGGAAGAGCGGTGAGGACCCAGGTGACCATGTAACCACATTCCATTTGTGGTGCTCATCTAACTCCTTGATCGATGATTCGATTAGGTTGAGACTTTTTCAACACACCTTGACTGGTAATGCAGCCAAATGGTATATAGAGTTGCCAGGGGGCAGCTTTACATCTTTCGCTGACTTAGCCAATATTTTCTTAAATCATTTCCAGTTGCCTGTCCGTTATGATGCCGTAACTGAACTTTTGGCCACTTTTCGTCAGGATAAGGCAACTCACATTTTTGACCATATTAAGGAATGGAGACGGAGAAAGAGGCTCATTAAAGCCGAAATCCCTCCGGAGTACCGTCTCGAATGGTTTTTGAAATCTCTACAACCCGAGATCTCCAAAGATGTCTCCATGTCTGGAGTCTATTATGAGGAACAAGCCATTTTTAGGGCCTAGCAATTAGAATTGATCTACTCTCAGTCTGGGATCCTACAAAAATACTTGCCAGATGCTCCTGGGTCTAAGGTTGACATAGCTAAGTCGAAGCTAGGTCCCCACGCGGATGGTATTGTTGGGTCGGTAGACAGAACTACCGTGAACTTGTTGAACCAATTGCAGCAGTTGTCTTTACAAACTACTTCTACAACCAGGTCACATTGTCTAACCCTCCGGCTTCCCAAACTTCTTCGATTAACACTGTCCAATCTGATAACCCCAAAGGAAGTCAAAATTCCAATGGGAAAAAGAAAGGACGAGGTAAGAAAAAGAACCAGGATGGGAAGGCTGACGCAAATAAATCCAGCAATAATGCTGGTGGTGGTGGTCGAAATGAGTCTAGAAAGAAAGTCAAGTTTCCATGCAAGTTATGTAGTGGAGACCATTTAACTCACATCTGCCCCAAGATTCAAGGCACTCAGCGCTTGTTAGGGCAGCAAGGGACTTCTAGTTCTCAGGCTGTGTTAACCAACCCTTTCCCCCAAGGGCAACAACTTCTTGCTGGCACGAGTTCAAATCCTGGTACCTCCGCAGGGGGCAACTAGGAAGGGGACAAGTCATCAAATGTTTTCATGATGCGTTCTCACGCTAATGTGGCCACACGGTCACACGATTATGGTGAAGGTGAAACTTCCAGGGTAAATCAATTCCCGAAACTAACAACCCACTTCATATTGAGCGACCTTCTGTTGAGACTATACCTCGGCTACCGAAAGGTTCCGATAAACGCGTGACTATCAACCCTAATATTAGGGTAACCTAGAATTACTCCATTGTTGAGGATCTGGCCCAGAGTCCATGTGCTATGTCCGCTTTAGAGGTTCTCCAGTCATGTCCTGCTCAAAGAACTGCCTTGCTATCGGCAATGGGGGCAGTGGATCCAAGTAATTCCTTAGCTCTCACTTTTGATATGGATAATGTCAAAAAGAGACTTCCTCATCACATGGCTTTCCAGATAAAGTCTACCTACCAGAAAACGAATATTTTCCGGACGGTTATAGATGAGGGAGCTTCCATGTGTGTCATGTCTATGTCATGCTGGAAGGCCATTGGATCACCATCGGTTGTTCCTTCACCTACCCTCTTGACAGCGTTTGATGGTCATTCTCATAGGCCATACAGGATTATCCTGGCCTTTCCTATATGTGTTGGAGGGAAGGTCGTTAATATTGAAGTAGAAGTCACAGATGCTAACCTAGACTACAATCTCCTCTTAGGAAGGAACTGGGTATACGAAATGGAAGCCGTTGTTTTGACTCTGTTTTGTGTCGTTTGCTTTCCTCATGAAGGGAAAATCGTTAAGGTTGACCAATTGGACTATTCTCCAGTTGATCCTCGAGAAATTTCTGACTCTACTGTTCCCTTAGTGGATAACCCCCGTCCTCCTACTGAGAATTTAGGAGTCGGGTTGTACTCTTCATTGATGGGTACGTTTGATCTTCCCCCTCCTACGGCTAGAATAGATACAATTTCATCTTCCAGGGACCCTTTATGGAAAGAGTTTGTTCAAGCTCGTCATTCTTCGGATCCTGGAACCTTAGCTTCATCTGTGACCACATCAGATGATGATAAGGCGGGTGGAATAGAATCTCTGATGTCTACAGTAGAGCTTAGATGTGAATCGATTGATACCTCTGCAGATAACCATTCTACTCCTTCCTCTGGGAAAGAGATAGATGGTAATGTGGCTTATATTTGGACCCTTGATTCCACCTTTGCATCGGATTGCTCGGATATTGTTTTTCCATCGGATGAAGCGATATTCGAAGCAATGACGGCTGTAGATCGACCTTTGGAAGATTTATATCATCGGTCACACTTTCATTCCCCTATGCATGAAGTCGAATCTAGGTCCTCCAGTCTGACTAGCGATGTTTGTACGGCTCCTTTGGCTCCAACACAGTTATTTGCCGAAGGAAGTATATTGATTGGTTCGATCATAGTACCTATAAACATCCCTAGGAGCAAGTTGGCGGAGCCCCCTGACGGGCTCTACCTCAGGAAGTACTTTGCTTAGTTTTGGCCAAGCAATGGCTTCTTTGTACTTTATGTATAGCTGTACACATATCATCGAGATTTTTTTGATATCAACACTTTTTGGTCTGTTGTGGCAGGTGTTGATGGATGATTTGGTATATTTTGGGTTCACCGTTGGTGCTAGTCGACACACTCGGAATATCGCTTCCGCAGCTTGGGTACTCTATTATCCAACTGGTCAATTGATGGTATCAAGAGGCGTATGCATCGGTCCAGCTTCAAACAATATGGCTGAGTATACTGCCGTTATTAATTTATTATCCGAGGCAATCTCTCATGGGATCGACTCGTTGGTAGTGTATCTTGATTCTCAATTGGTAGTGTCACAATTAAACAACATTTATCGGGTAAGGGATCCATGTTTACATCGCCAATATTTAAGGGTGAGGTTGTTGCAAAGATCATTGACTTATATTAATTATTTGCACATTCCAAGATATCATAATTGGTTAGCTGATTCTATTGCTAATCAAGCATTAGACTGGCACATCAATCATTCATCACAATAAAATCAAGCATCAAAAAGTCGAACTATATATATATATATATATATATATATATATATATATATATATATATATATATATATATATATATATATATCAGAAAGCGTCTTGAGTGTACATATGTTTGTCCAAAAATATACAAAATTGGAACTCAAATGCCCATAATCATGTCCAGCATATCTAATGCCCTCACTTTGGATGAGCGGCTAAGTAGGTAACTATCGCATTGGCCACACGCCGAAAAGTGCGAACCCAGTCACGTGGCATGCCAACCACATGACGCTGCATATCCCCAGGAAGGTCCTCTATGGTAGCCATCGGTACTCGGCAGCTCAGTCTCGCCAAGTGTCGCTGGACGTTATGTAGAGTCTGCTCTGTATCAACAGCCGCCTCTTCGGCTCCTCGGCCACGCCGTCCATGCCGCGGGAACCCATCTGGTCATACCGGCCCAATGTCTGGAACATGGTCATCATATTAGTCATTTGAATCTCATCAAAAATATTTTTCAAAATTCATTGTTATATTTGAAAAATCCAAAAAAATCATAAAATAAAAAATTCTTACCAATCTCGCCCCATGCTGCGTTGTAATGCTAGATCAGGATCTCCTCGGAAATCCAGCCGAGCATAGGGGTAGTCATCTACGGCGATGATCTGTTGGTCCCACCAGGTGAAGAAGTCATCGTCGAAGGTAGTCCTTGGGACTTCCCCACCCCCCAGACATTTCATCAGATCAGCCCACCGGCCCATGCGTGGATCGCATGGGGTGCTGATGGAAACTGCTACCCTGGGGCGGAGTGCGGGAACCTTCTCGAAAAAGAAAGTACACAGGATAGTCCCATATCCAAAGTTTTTGGTCTGTCCCCTCTTGATAGAAGTGAGCTGGCTCTTCATGTTGGCCAGAAGAGGAGTACACCAGTCGAACACAGTAGTGAGACAGTCAACTGCCATGCTCATGGTTAGCCGTGATGCCTGATGCAGAGAGGACGATCCGTTCACTCGAGCTATGGTGAACAGGATTATCCTCAGTGATAAACTCGCCACATGTGTGATAGAAATCTGGCTCCCAACCTTCTTGGGATGTCTCGGGCAATATATCTGTACGTAGTCCTCTATCGTGAGACTGCTCTGTGTCCTACCTTGAGAATGTACTACCTCTCCCCTTTGGGAAAGGCCCGTGATAAAATAGATATCCTACACTTCTACCCTGAGTGGCATCTGATCAATCATAAAGGCTTCCTCCTCGACGTCCCAATAATCAATGAGCATCTCAAGCAGACGTGTGTTTGCTTTCATATTCGGCAGTTTGAAGAATTTAAGCAAACCGCATCCCTGTAGGGCATCCAAAGCTTCAGGATCATTCATGACTTCATTATCCACCGCTGCGTGCTCTCTTTCTTGCCAGGTGATTGGCGTTCCGAGAAAAAATGATTTGCAACCGTTAGTTTTTGTTTAAAAATTGTTCGCGGCGTATACGCGGGTCCCTGTGCACACAGTCACGTATAGGGCCCACGTGTACGTGGGTTTCATATTACCAACCCGCGTATACGCCGCGTGAAATTTTGGGCAAAAAATTCAACGGTGAAACATTAATTAAAAATCTTAAAACCAGTCACAATCAATTGCAAGCTAAGTATAAGAGTTACCTGGAGGTTTTTGAAGAATTTGAATGGTTGAATCTGCCTATGGGAAGTTTGCTCCTTTTGCTCCAAATCCTTTGCTCTCAAACTCAAATGAGAAAAATGGTGAGTCCAAAATCTCTTTTATAGGTTTTGAAAATGTAAAATTTTTTCAAAATTTTATTTTGTTTGGCCTCATGTGACTTTTAACTAAGGAGCTTGGAATGTCGAGAATGGTTTATTTTTCAGGACATTTTGGATGTTTTTCGATAGTTTCGAGACGGTTCCATGACTGCTGACCCGTCATGGCAGGTATCGCTTTCTCACTGGCATATAGGTTAGGGACATCATTTTTCCGTTGCATTATGCATACTAGCCTCCATTTGCCGATACATCTGCCATAGGGTCGACCCCATCGTGTTATGGTTCGCTAGCCATCTTCACTCGCCGATTCTTTAAATCATGACACGATGGTAGAGCCATCCTTTACATGGGCATCGTAGTTAGCACCTCACTGACATTTGTTGCCCATGCTGCTCCGATTTGAGTAGGCTCGGGAGTCCTTTGTAGTCCCGCCATGACTTATGCATTGAAGACTCATTCCTCTTAGCTTCTTCGCTTTGTTCCGGCCTTATACCCTAGAGGCTCCTTTGTGTTGAGTTGTACTACTACATTGCATGTTGACCACTTGCACCTTTTGGCCTAGAGCCGGCTTCACTTAGACTCGTGTTTAAGCCAACTTTTGACCATGATGACTGCAAAATCAACCTTGCATACCTTTGACTTTTGCAGCTTGACACACCTTGACCCGTGGAAGGAACACACCTTTGAGTGTCACTGACCAGTTTTCACCTCCCTGCATTGAGCATAGGAACGTTCCATTCCCAGGAACTAGATCATCTATTTCACCGACACTCGTTCTTTCCACTATACCATAGCATTCTTTTATTCTTTTTCCAGCTTAATAAAAAAAGACAAAAAAATTAAATATTCCAAAAAAAAGAGCGGGAACGGGACAGTATTTCCATTTATTGTTGGCAGCTAGAGTCAGTCGTGTCACCCTTGAACAAAGCACTCAAAGCCAAGTCTCCTCCATTTGGGCGGGATTTAGTTTGACTTAGGTAAGCCTTAACCTTGTTATTGAGTCGGTTCTCCCCCGATTGGTTATCTCTTCCAATCATATGGAGGGTTTGTTCATGCCTCCTGCATGACGAACTTATATAGAGTCATCATATGCTGCCACATAGTCACATTGAGTCGTGCTTTTGTTCAAGGGAAGTTAGCCTGAGTCGGCCTCTCTGCGGTGTCTCTTGACTCATTTTTCAGTCGGCCATCCCTGGTTTTCAGTGTCGTGTCTATCATCACATCAGCTATATTGGTCCTTTACTCGTGCCGGTTTGAGAAGGTCCCCATTGACTTCTTGCTGGCGGGTCTTGTCCTTATCGATGACGACATCTTGCTCTGAGGACAGGCCTAGAGCTGCACCCTGGCCCTATTTTCATTATTGATAGGTCACCTTGTGCTCAGCATCGATCAGTATCATGGGTCTTTGACTAAGTGGTTTCCCTTGTGTTCGACATCAGCTTACATTATCACACATTGGGATTCGTGCAGTACCTTGGTTTCCATTTGACCCTATTGGTGGATACCTCACCTCTGTGTCAGCTTTCATTATTGGTTGGTTCAGAGGGTTTCTGTTGTGCGCTATCCACATCTTGTGTACGCCGGAAACGTACTTCAGTTGGGTTACTACATCTCTTTCGTCCGATTCCTTCCACATTATTGGCCTATGGGTTACACTCGCGCTAGATTGATGAAGGATGCCTTAATGCCTTCCTTCTACCGGATCTTTCCCGACCGACTCCGACTCATTGCTCTGGGGCAAATATCTAGAGTCCATTTGGCAGTACCTTGGGGTTTGCAGTCATTAGTGGCAGATCCTTCGCTATCGATAGTGGGAAACCATCATTGTCTCCTTATTGATAGATTCTTACAGGTGTTCAACTCCAGCTCATCTATTCACACTTGTTAGATTGTACTGGGTACCTTGATGCTCATTATCATTATCGGTGAGTAGTCTCGCATTTGTTAACGGTATACATCAATGACCAGTAATCAAACGATTTCTCACATGGTCGAATTCAGATCATTTATTCCCATAGTGTAGAAATGTACCACGGCGGTCGGTGAAGACCTCAGGTTGTATCAGCATTCATTGGTTCACTTGACAGTTGCTCTTGTTGTTGCTAGTTGATACCACTCCACCATATATGTTGCAGTCAGTCATGGCGACATTCTATATGCTGGAACCTGAGTTTGCAGTGTAGTACCATCCTATTCCATCATGTTCAGTTGGTACCTTTTGGGATCAGTCTTTGATATCAGTGATCCGTTGCATCTTTTAGCATCATTGACAGTCTTATATGTGATATTTAGACATGTACTTGTTCGATCATGATCAAATGATCCATTATGTATTTTCCAGTCATTTATACTTGTATACTTAGTGGATCCACTTGTACTCGATATGCGGACATGCTTTACTTTTTCTGAGCATGGCTATTCCCGCCTCAGACAGTGTTTCTTTCTGATCTCCTTTTGTGGCTTGGTAGGCTGAATTCTGGTGAAGTCCTCATCGGTTTGTGACAGATTTCCTTTCCATGTACTTACATAATACATTTCGACCATCATGTACCCCTTTTGACCTCATATATTAGGGGGCATCTGTTATAGCTCCAAATCTCACTCTTATGGTTTGTGATGCTGCACTCATGGCCTAGGGCAACCCCTCCTTCCAGACCTGGTCCTAAAATTTAAAAAACAGCGTTTTATCCCTTATACGCGACATTGCCCTGAGTTAAACACGTGTATACGCGAGTCTGTGTATACCCAACCCACGTATATGTATTAAAACACTTAAAATATAAAACTCCTTATTTTCGGGCAGAGATCGCGGGTTTTACCTACTGATCACCTGTTAGTGCCCGTGGCCCAACTGTTCCCAACCAACTCCCAACTAAAAAACTAATTTGGGAGAGGTATAAAAAGACCTCAAAGGGAAGGCCTAAGGGAAGAGAGAAGAGAGAGAAAGGTTATTATGCTGAGATTTTTCCCCGGACCAGGTTTGGAGTCCCTTGTGCCTTCTGCACTTCCCCCATTTGTACAGGAAACCCTTGTTTCCTTGTGTGTTGATGTTCATCCACTACTTATGACATCATGGAGTAAGTCATGGAAGGAGTTTGTTAAAGGCTTGAGGCTGGAACGGATCCGGAAGGAAGATTTGCTTGGAGCCTGCTAAAGGTGACTCAGGTGAAATTATTCCTTTTCTGTACTTTATTTGTCTATAATAAAAGAAAAACATGTCTTGGTTCCTGATATGAATCTTCTTTATGTTTATGATATTCATGTTAGAATTCATATATGAATGGTTGTTTATATTTCATAACTAACTACCTTTCTTTATAACATGAAGATGGTTTCTTTATAAGTTTTTGTCCATATATTGCTGTGTTCTTTGGAATTGGTTGTTTTGCAGGACAAAGGAGCAAGAGGAACTTGAAGAAGGGTTTGGACCCTTGAGGACCTTCTCAAACGTAGGACCTAAGGTACGTTCCCTTATCCTAGAATTTGCTTATAATAGCATAATGGCTGTGTGAATGTGTGTTTCTCTGTATAGAAAATTTTCAGTCTGCTAGGGTTTCAACCCAAAAAGCCCTAGGTGAACATTTCCCTCAACACCAGCCGACAACTCCACCAGATCCCAAGCCTCATTTTTGTGCAAAGATGCAATTTCACCAACCATGGCCTCTTTCCAGAGTTTGCCATCCTTTGAATCTACTACTTCCCTCACAGTTTTGGGATCATCATCAGTAATAGATAAAGAAAAATTTGAATAGAAAGTAGATGGACTATACCTTTCTGGCTGCCTTCTTGCTCGAACTATTCTTCTCATAGCTGGAGTTTGTGGCTCTTCATCTTTTGATTCCTCTTCTGCTGTAGAGTCTGATTCTTCCTTCTTTAGCTCAAAATCTATCTTCTCAGGTTCCTTTGGTAGGAATTCATGTTTAATAACATCTTTCACCTCTCTAAACACCACATCTCGGTTGTACACAACCTTCCTTGTTTCTTGGTTCCAAATCTTATAACCTTTTAAACGATCCATATACCCAATAAAGATGCACCTTTCAAATTTACTATCCAACTTTGTTCTATCCTCCTTTGGAACATATACATCTTCATCACATCAAAATACCCTTAGATGTGAAAGAGAAGGTTTCTTACCAGTGCATACCTCTTGTGGAGTCTTATCCTCCAATGCTGATGAAGGTGATCTACTGACCAGGTACATTCAGTCTCCACCGCCTCTGCCTAGAATTCTTGTCTTAACCCAGAACCACTAAGCATGCTTCTTGCCTTTTCCATCAACGTACTGTTCATTCTTTCTGCAACTCCATTTTAATGAGGTGTGTATGGATTATTCTTCTGCCATGCTATACCAAACTTCTTACAGAACTCTTCAATTTCCTTCTTGCAAAACTCTCCATCATTATCTGTCCTAAACGCCTTTATCTTCTTCTCTTTGTGCTTTTCCACCAGAGCCTTAAATTCTTTAATCCTATCAAAGACTTCAGATTTCTTCCTGAGGAAATATATCCATGTGTTCCTTGAGAATTCATCTATAAATGATACATAGTACACAAACTTAACCAGTGATGGAACCGTCATAGGTCTAAACACATCACTGTGCACAAGCTCTAATATCTGTTTCACCCTCTTAGCACCAGATGGGAAACTACCCGATTCTGCTTCCCATATACACAATTTTCACATAAATTAAAATTCAGAGAGCAATTAGACATACCTTCTATCATACCATTACCATGAAGTATTCGAAGGCCCTTCTCTCCAATATGTTCAAGCCTTTGATGCCATAGCGTGGACTTTTCTCTAGAGACCACTATATTTTCTGCTCCACTTTAAGGAACCACAAAACTATTGCACCATCAATAAAAAGGCTACCCTAAAGCTTGTACGGAGTTCCAATCCAAACTCCTCGCATCAATACCAGCTCTCCTTGAACCATCTTGCAATTATCTTTCTCAAACACTATTTTTACACCCGCATCATCCAGCTTGCTTACAGAAATTAGATTTCTGGCCAATGCAGGAATATGCAGAACACTTGGAAGTGTTCTAATCCTTCCACCTTGCAAATTCAACTTGACTTTTCCATGACCAATGATTCTAGCCTCCCTGTCATCCCCTAAGAAGACATCACCACCATCATATTTCTCATACTCGCAGAACCACTCTCTATGGGGAGCGAAGTGAAAGGATGCACCTGAGTCAATCAACCATGCCTCATGATCTACATGTGTACTTTAAGAAGAAGCCAAGTACACATCCCCACCTTCAGCTGAGGTGGTTTTTGCCTCTATAGAAGGAGCATCATCAGATCCCTTTCCTTTCTCAAGAGGTTTAGATTTACAGTCCCTTTTGAAGTGCCCTTCCTTTTTGCATTTATAGCACACCATTATAGGTTTTTATGGAGATTTAGATCTCCCACTCGAGGACTTATTTTTGTTTCTATTTTGGGACCGTCCTTATACATACAAGGCTTCACCATTTTGGCCCTCCATATTTTTCCTTATCATCTCCTCTGACAATAAGGATGAGACTATTTCATCAAACTGCAAGGTAGTTGCATTGAGACATATTGCAACAAACCAACTATCCCATGAATCTAGTAGAGAACAAAACAGAATGATTCACTTATCTTCATATGAAATTTTAATATCAACAGATAATAACTGTCTTACCACCGTATTAAAGGCATTTAGATGCTCTGTCATCGAGTCTCCATCTTTCATCCTCAGGTTATACAACTTTTTCCGTAGGAACAGTTTATTCACCAGAGACTTAGATTGGTACAAAGTCCCTAAATTGTCCCACAGAGCCTTTGCCGAAGCTTCCCTTGATACATTTAGCAATACTGAATCTGAGACACACAATCGTACTATTCTCTTTGCCTTCTGATCCAACTTCACCCAGTCTTCAGCTAACATTGTTGTTGGTTTAATACTCGAATCTACCGCGATCCACTGATCTTTATCCAGCAGCAAATCCTCCATCTTGAGTTTCCACAGCACAAAAATCTGACCATTAAATTTCTCGATCTTTATCTTTCCACTACTCACCATCTTCTTTCACCACAAGGATTTATCTCACAGATCTCCCACTGAGCAGGGTTTACCACAGGCCCGAGAAAAACTCCTCAGCAACAAAGGTGTCCCCTTGAAGCCGAAACAACTCTGTGTTGACACCTAATCCTTGTGATTTGGTAAATATATGTAAATAGATAAATAAGAAATATGAACAGTCATTGGGAGATGAACTGAACAGTCTCTCCCTCATGTATATAATGAAGACCTACCTGATGGAATAGAACACACAAATAATTTTTGCCTTATGGAGTTACTGCTTGGCTTGACATGGTATCAAAGCCAACTCCATTTTTTTAGCTTTTATGCCCTTTGTAACTCCCTATTCTGCTCCTCTTCTCCTCCGCTCTCCATTCAAAATATCTGTCCATACAAAGTGTTGTCTCTCCATTCAAAAGCGCTGCCTGTTCATAAACATTGGTAGTCTGCTCCATCCTGTCACCTGAACGCTGCTACCACATTCACCTGAACGCTACTGCCACGGTCGTCTGCCACAATTCCTGAAGCGTTCCTCTCCCTTAATGAATGTGAAATCCATATGATCCTTCTCTGAAGAGCATCTTCGGTGGTTTTTAAAGTACCCAGCCATATCCTCTGTAGTGTTTGGCGCAACATTTGGACATACCATCCGCATTCAATACATTTTTGAATGCGTTGATTACTATTATTGCGTTGCATATTACGCTGCTCTCTGGTGTCAAAGCCCTGCATATTGCGCTGCTCCTCCATCCTCAATGTCTCAGATATCAATATCGCCCTCCACTTCCAGTAAACGGTAGCGAATGAACTCCAACATACTTATGTTGAGACTCGCCTCTGCAACATCCATTGAAAAGGGTTTTGGTGGTTGACGGAGCGACTAGAAATTAGGTATAGCATGACATCCTGTGAGTACACCCTGACCTGGTTTGCCCACATGTCCTTAGCCAGCTTGATGCCTTCCACTTTAATTACATTTCCAGCATATTCCACTATCTCTACCAGTGGCCGAGCACGTCGTAATCTTCAGTAAATCACGTAGTTGTCAAATATAAAAGAGATGAGCATATGAATATGGTAGGAAACGTGAGAACCACCTGGAACTTGTTGCAGAATTGTGTAAAGACCAGCAATGATGATAATAACAGAAAGGTCCAATCTGCGACCATACTCTTTATCCAAACCTAAATTACTTTCTCTTTTTGGGGTGTGAAATTTCAAGTGAAAACATTGACCGGTGTTTCGTTTTATTATAGCCGAGTATTTGTTTAGAAACTACTGGTGGTAGACTTTTGTTTGGGGATCATAAACTTCTAATACTATGCTGCACTGGCGCATTGGCTTTGAAAATTAAGGCGTATGGTTTGTTCTAGTTGAATCATTTTGTAAAGATCTCGAAGCAACTCCTTCTGTAGTATTGTGCTTCTTGAAGTTCTGATAAATATTACAACTATTTTGCTGTAAGAAAAAAAAAAAAAAAAAAAAAAAAAAATAAATAAATAAAACAAAAATTTACCACTAGAAGTATAATTTTACATTATATCGGCAGAAGTATTTTTCTATCAGTAGAAGTAATTTTTTTTACAAAATGCATTCAATCATATCCATGGTGGGAATAGTTCTCATTGGCAAGAAGAACTATCCTGAATGGTCCCGGATGATAAAACACACCCTCATTTTCAATGAGTTGTGGAAAGGAGTGTGTGTCAGAGACAAATACAATGAACCAGTACATACTACCTCAGACAAAGAGCTCTTCATTTGGGAAAACAAGAACAACAAAGCTTATGCATTAATCGCAACATCTGTAAATGAAGAGATGAGTCGCCATATTTCATCATATCAACTACCTTTGAAGCCTTACAAAAGATAAAAGAACTCTATGACTCACATTCTGCACTTGAAGTTGTTCAACTCATGATTAAACTCTTCACTCTTGAACTGCAAAATAATGATCCTCTTGCTCTTGCATCTGAAGTAAAGTCTATAATGCATGATATCAAATCCACTAAGGTTGAATTGGATATTCCTCTTATTTCTTTTCTCAAGACACTTTATCCTACTTAATCCAATTCTCTTGAGTCATTACAAGCAAATGGAAATCTCAAAGATATAACCTTTGACTCTCTTGTGAAAAAGTTTGCTGAAAGAGAGAAAGCTTTTGGAAAGAAGACAACGCACGAATCTTCTGAAGAGGCCGTGTGCCTTGCTCATAAAGAAAAGCATCCTGCTCAAGATTCTACAAGAGGAAGAGGTGGTCGAAGAGGAAGAGGAAGATATTTCAGAGGCAGAGGGGGCAGACATTCTCAAGGAGAAAAGGCAGATTTGCACTGCATATGCTGCAAAAGAAATGGATCACATGATGCCTCTACATGCAAACTACCATGGGACAAAATTGAGCAGAGAAGAAACCAACAGAAAGGTAAAACTGATGATACAGACAAAGGTAAAGCACCTGAATCCACTCACTATGTTGTGGCACAATGTAACATTGGAGTAAATGAAGATTTATTTAATGCTTCACTTACTTCTTCGAAAAATGATTGGTTGCTTTATTTAGGAGCAACTTACCACATGACTCATAGAAAAGATTTTTTTGAAGATTTCACTGACAATGTTGATGGAGCAGTATACTTTGCAGACCAATCAAAAATCAAGCCATCAGGGCTTGGCACAATTAGGCTTAAACTACCTGGTCTTCTAGACTTTCTTCTGCATCATGTTCTATATCTCCCACAGCTCAAGAGAAACTTGCTGTCCTTGGTCCACATCCGCCAGCAAGGTCACTCCATTCATATGTTTGATGGCAAGCTTGAGGTAAGAAAAGCATCTGACCACTCACTGGTCATGAAGGGGAATAAAAGAAGAAAGGCTTCTCAAGCTGCAAGGAACCTCTGCTCGTGCACAACATTTCTCATACAATTCTCAGCATGAAGAAGGTACACTTCCATCAAGTTTATTATGGCATGATAGATTTGGACATTTGAACTATGCCAGTCGCCGCTTGTTGAAGAAAAATGGTGTTGCTGGTTTGCCTACAATTCCTAGGAAACTTAAGCAATGTGATGCTTGCATTCTAGGAAAGCATAGCATACATTGTTTTCATGATTCACATTTAAGAGCACATAGAAAAATTGAACTCATTCATTCAGATTTATGTGGTCCAATGCCTGTTCCTTCTGCAAATGGAAATAAATATATCATGACATTTATTGATGACTACACCAGAATGTGTTGGGGTTTATTTTTTGAATAACAAATCTGATGCTTTTCAAACATTCAAGAATTTTCATAAATGTATTGAAAATGATGCACAATCTCATATTGGGTCTATTCGCATTGATAATGAAAAATAATACACATCAAATGAGTTTGAAAACTATCTTTGCCAACATGGGATCAAACATCAAACCACTGTGCCTTATAATCCCCAACATAATGGTGCAGCTGAAAGAATGAATAGGACAATCTTAAATATGGTATGATCCATGCTCTTCTTCAAAAATGTAAAGATAATGTTTTGGGCTGATGCTGTTATATGTGCTACATATATAAATAATAGATGTCCATCTAATGCTATAAGAAACAAAACTCCATATGAAATGTGGTATGGACATGTTCCTTCGGTAAAGCATCTCAGGGTCTTTGGTTCCACCTATTATGCCTTGATACCAAAGGTACATAGAAACAAAGTTGGTGCTAGAAGTTGTAAGTGTATCTTTCCGGGGTATTCAAACACCTCCAAATCATAGCACCTCTATGATGAAGTAAATAAGAAGTTTGTTGTATCTAGAGATGTAATTTTCCTTGAATCATCCAAAACTGACAATGTTGTTGAGCGGCAACTTGATCGCTTGGATAGATTCGCAAAAGCAAAATCATTTCAAGAATTTGATAATTAGATTCCACATCTTGTGTTATCACTTAAGAAATGATTTCTAAATTCATAGCATCAGTTCTATTCCAAAGGATTGGTGTTAGTCTTGGTCTAGTCTTTCCATGGTTGCTTTAGTGTCTAAGATCTAGAAAAGAGTCTTGTTGGTATGGTCAAATAGGGTCAACACTCTGTTCTTTCCCATCACTGGTCCCACATCACACATTATTTCCATGTGTCAAGCTTGTGTTAAGGTTTAAATTTTACATTTGTTCCTAAGTCATAATGTTAGATTGTGGTTAAGTCGCTTTTATGGTTTTTAGAGTCTAAGTCATAGGGTTAGAGTCTCATTTCCATCATCAAATAAAGCTCAACAACCTTGTTTTACACTTTATGGATCTCATATCATGTTTTGAAAGTCATGTGTTTAGCAATTTTGAAATTTTTTTGAAACTTGCTAGAAATCCACGTTTTCGTAGTGCAGACAGTGTAAAAAAATAGTTTTGCGCTACGAAATCACTGAAGCGGCCTTTTTCAGCAAAAAAATTATTTTAAGTAGTCAATTTCCAAAAGGTCTCTTGAGAAACTGAAAGGCGATTTTGGAAAGATGGAAAAGGTTTTTCTTCCTAACATACTAAACTACAAAAAACTCTTTCAGTTTCTTCAAATTCGTTCTGAGGTGGGAGGAATTTATGGTTGAACTTGCGCTACGAAACTGCTATAGGTGCAATTTTTCACAAACAGACTTTTCCTGTTTAACACATACTTTTCAAAGACATATTCTGGGCAGGAGGAAAGGTATTTAAAAAACCCAAGAGAGGTTTGTGTTCAGCATGGATTGGTTCACAAAAGCCTCCTTCATTTTTTCAAAATACATTTTTTATGAGAAGATACGAGCTCTGTCCCAACACCTATTTTTCAGCCAGAACAGAGCAAGGAACAGTCTCCTAGTTTCCAGGAACAGTAAAAGGATGAGGCATCAAGGGCCAGCTGGAGGGTTATGAACACCATCAAATTTGAATTCATGGAGTTATAGGTCTCAAAAGGTATGTTTAATTCCTAGATAAGGTTGTTTTAATCATAATGAGGAGTTACACTCCTAATTGTATTAAGACTCTAAGACTGCTAGTTAGTTGTCATTTGTATTTAATAGTTTGTTTTATGGTTAGAATAGGTGTCACTCATAGAAAATTCGAATTCTCTTGATGAGGGATGAGGGAATCCATATTGTAAATGCTATATATGAAGCAAGAGGTTGAATGAGAGAAAGGTTGAAGACTTTTTGACCCAGCTGCTGCTTTATGCTATGAACTATAATTAGTAATGCAGAGAGGTTTTCCTGAAAAGATCTGAGTTCTCATGGGGATAATCCTTTCTTGATCTATATGTTATTTTAATTACTTGTAGTAGATCTTATTGTTAATACTCAGAATTCATGATCTAATGCTCTGACTTCCTTTAACAATAAGATGACTGTGTTTTATATTTGAACCACCAGCACTAGATTACATTGCTATTATTCAGAATTCACAACCATGTGCTCTATTTTCTTTTAGTAATGGAATGATTGTGTTGAGCAGTAGATCTCATTACTATTACTCAGAATTCATAATCTTATGCTCTGACTTCCTTTAGTAATGATATGACTGTGTTTTTTTAGAATCTTGTGAGTAAACCACCTTTGAACCATCAGCAGTATATTTCATTACTATTACTCAGAATTCATAACCCTATGCTCTGACTTCCTTTAGTAATGGAATGACTCTTTTTACCTATGTTATTGAGTAAATTATCTTTGTTTTAAAACCTCATTTGCCTCATCTTTCATGTCAAGAAACCTTGCCATTGAATTTATTGACTTGTTGACTCCATAGCCCAATGGTAGCAAGCCTTCATCTTTTCAGCCTACAAACACACAAAACCAAGATAGAGTTAGCCATCTATATTATCATTAATCAATATCATTAACCTCTGAGAGAGCCCTCTCAGGCTGAGGAGGCTACGCCTCAGCTAAAAGTTGGTTTGAAATAGTTACACTGAGATAGTCTGATCAGCAGCCTATTAGGGTCCTATTTTGTGTGTTTGTAGGTTGAAGACTTTTTGGCCCAACTACTGCTTTATGCTATGAACTATAATCAGTAATGCAGAGAGGTTTTCTTGAACAGATCTGAGTTCTCATGGGGTTAATCCTTTCTTGATCTATATGTTATTTTAATTACTTGCAGTAGATCTTATTGTTAATACTCAGAATTCATGATCTAATGCTCTGACTTCCTTTAACAATAAGATGACTGTGTTTTATATTTGAACCACCAGCACTAGATTACATTGCTATTATTCAGAATTCACAACCATGTGCTCTATTTTCTTTTAGTAATGGAATGATTGTGTTGAGCAGTAGATCTCATTACTATTACTCAGAATTCATAATCTTATGCTTTGACTTCCTTTAGTAATGAGATGACTGTGTTTTTTCAGAATCTTGTGAGTAAACCACCTTTGAACCATCAGCAGTAGATTTCATTACTATTACTTAGAATTCATAACCCTATGCTCCGAATTCCTTTAGTAATGGAATGACTCTTTTGACCTATGCTATTGAGTAATTTATCTTTGTTTTAAAACCCCATTTGCCTCATCTTTCATGTCAAGAAACCTTGCCACTGAATTTATTGACTTGTTGACTCCATAGCCCAATGGTAGCAAGCCTTCATCTTTTCAGCCTACAAACACACAAAACCAAGATAGAGTTAGCCATCTGCTTTATCATTAATCAATATCATTAACCTCTGAGAGAGCCCTCTTAGGCTGAGGAGGCTAAGCCTCAGCTAAAAGTTGGTTTGAAATAGTTACACTGAGATAGTCTGATCAGTAGCCTATCAGGGTCCTATTTTGGTGATAACATATTGAAGGGGGGATTCCTATACTAGATCAACATGTGGAATCTTCTTCTGAAGAACACTATCCCCCGCATGAAATTCCAACAATGGATGATGCTTTAAGTGATGTGATTGATAGAATTGGGAGACTCAATCTTGATTCAATCCCAACTCAATCAACAGAGCAGCTTGGACCAACTAAAAAAGATCCCCCAAAATGGCTGACAAAGACACTTGAAAGTTTTCATCCTGATGAGGTTGGAAAGACAGGAACTAGAAATTCAAACCGGCAAAATGGAGGTGATGTGGATGACTCTAATTCACCTGTTGATATGGATGTTTCTTATGATTTTGAATTGAACTTGTCTACAGATTTTGAACCAACTTCCTTCAAAGAAGCTGCTTCTCATGATGAATGGAAAGAATCAATGCAAAAGGAGTATGATGCCCTCATAAAGAACGACACTTGGAAGCTGGTTGATCCTCCATTAGGAACCAAACCAATTGGCTGCAAGTGGGTCTACAAGAACAAGTATAAAACTGATGGCTCACTTGACAAGCACAAAGCTAGGCTTGTGGCAAAAGGTTTTGCACAGAAGGAAGGGGTCGATTATGAGGAGAATTTTGCCCCCACAGCAAAATGGGCTACCATCCGGACACTCTTTTCACTAGCAGCTCAGAATGGTTGGAAAGTCCACCAAATGGATGTAAAAACTGCTTTCTTAAATGGAGATCTAAAAGAGAATGTTTTTATGTCCCAGTCGGAAGGATTTGCTGTGAAAGGACATGAACATAAAGTATGCAAACTGGTGAAGTCCTTGTATGGCCTCAAACAAGCACCGTGAGCCTGGTATGAAAAACTAACTGAGCATCTTCTGAAATTCAATTTCAAACATTATGATCTTGATGATGCAACTTTATTTGTCAAGAAAGTTGGAAAAACAGTTTTATATCTTGTGGTATATGTAGATGATCTTTTGATGATAGGGAACAATGAAAGCTACATTGCATCCATAAAGAAGGAATTGGGGAAAAGTTTTGAAATGACTGATTTGGGCTATGTTCATTACTATCTTGGCATTGAAGTAACCCAAAATTCAAAGTCCATATTTCTTTCTCAAAAGAAATACATTGGAGATCTGTTGAACATGTTTGGCGTGACAGAGTGCAATCCTCTTACTACTCCAATGGAACAAAACTTAAAGCTCACATCTATTGAAGGAAAAGAATTTGCGGATGTAATAAAGTATAGACAGCCTGTAGGAAGTCTAAACTACCTAACTACTACTAGACCAGACATTTCGTTTGCTGTTGGAATCCTCTCTAGGTTTATGCAAAAGCCTTGTGAGGGACATTGGTCTGCTACAAAAATAGTTCTAAGGTACTTGAAGGGAACTCAAGACTTTGGAATCAAGTATACACAGGTGGACAACTTCAGCTTGATTGGATACTCTGATTCAAACTTCGATGGAGGCAAAGAAACTGGGGTATCTACTTCAGGATATGCTATGAGTCTTGGATCAGGAGCTGTCTCCTAGAGATCACGCAAACAATCAGTTCCAGCAGATTCCACAACAGAAGCAGAATACGTCGCAGCAGCTGAAGCAACAAAAGAAATTGTGTGGCTCAAGAAAATTCTTGAAGATTTGCAGGTAAAACAAGTACAATCAACTCCACTCATGATTGACAATACCTCTGCAATAAAGTTGGCCAAGAACCCACAGTTCCATGATCGAACAAAGTACATCAATACTAAGTATCATCTGATTCGACATCATGTTGAGGCCAAAAAAATCCATCTTCGTCATTGTTATACAAATGAGCAAATTGCTGACATCTTCACCAAAGCGCTTGGAAGAGAAAAGCTTGAACGATTCAGAATGATGCTTGGACTCACCAACATCCCTTCAGATTAAGGGGGGGAATGTTGACACCTAATCCTTGTGATTTGGTAAATATATGTAAATAGATAAATGAGAAATATGAACATTCATCGGGAGATGAACTGAACAGTCTCTCCCTCATGTATATAATGAAGACCTACTTGATGGAATAGAACACACAAATCATTTTTGCCTTATGGAGTTATTGCCTGGCCTGACACTCTGATACCAAATGTAGGTTTTAACCCTGTACAAAAATTACTTGCATACGAATTCTAAAAAACAGAAAACAAACAATGGTGAGAACATAAAACATAAAACAAATATACACAGAGATTTTCCCTTGGATCCCAAAACTGGGACTACCAAATTGATTTTTCATTATATTCCTTCAATGTTACAATACATATATATACACGCCGAAGCATCCATAAACCCCAATCCATTAACCTTGGATTAGAACATAACCATAGTTCCCTTGACCGGATCTACAAAATACCATGGACAGAAAACCATCATTCCCAAAACCATGTGCAAAATTCATGCAAAAAACCATAGGTAGGTCCGCCCACCTAATACAGGGTCCAAAAAAAGAAATTTTGGGGCGTTTCCCCGGACCTTGTGTAGGGGGCTACTGCCCCCCTACAAAATCCCCGACAAGGGGGGTTGTTGTGTAGTAAATCCTATAATTTCACAAGCTAATGCAATTTTCTAAAGCAAGAGACAAGAATATACTTCTACTCTTTATAGCAGAAGCCCAGAAACATCGAGCAAACAATAATCAATAGAGGAAGAGAATCAAAGACAAATAACACAATAAATATCTGAGGAAAGCCACAACTCAAAACCCCACTACCTGTTTTGTATGAATCCGGAAAATCAAGATGAAATTACAATGCTTTTTCTCTCTAAAACAATCCCAGCACTCAACAAATTCAATCTCCAACTCATAAGCAAGCTCAAGGCCAAAGCTTAGCCAATTCGCAAGCTCTCCAAGTCTCTATTCCTATGTGTAATTCCTCTGGAGAATAACTTGTATTTAAAGGGAAATAAAGCTTCTAAAAATAACCCAATCCCTTAAGGTTCAGTTCTTGATTGCATGCACTATCAGTGCAAGTCAGAAAAATCTAAAACAAATAGTACACTGTCCCTACACTCTAGTCTCAACCGGGTCTTTCTCAGAATTGACATGCATGAGTTTCTGATGAGTAAATATTCAGTTAACTAGAGTAGCACTAGTTGAGTTCATTAGTGTCACTAGTGACTGTTAGCTCACTATTAGTTTTCTTAATCAGTTTGAGAAATAATTTAACTGAAATGACTCATGAAACTAAGTCATCTATTTTAAAACTCACAATTAACTGACACTCGACTCCTACAAAGTAGGGAGAACATATACATGACTTCTATGAGAATAGAATTCGAATTTAATTCACAGTTTAATTCAAGGAAAAATTAAACTGGAATTTCTTGTTGTCATTTCTCAACACTCCCTCTCAACAAGAAAGGGATTATCAACTACCCCGATCCTATATTTGTGAAACTCGAATTTACATCTTGACAATGCCTTTGTTAAGATGTCAACATCTTGCTATTCCGTGGGAATGTAATATAACAAAATGATCCGCCTCAATACACAATCTGAGATGATGATACCAGATATCAATATGCTTGGACCGATCATGAAAGATGGGATTTTCAGAGAGTTTGATACAACTTTGATTATCACAATAAATCATTGTCGGATCCATTTGCTGACCAAACAAACCAACAAGGATCTTCCTCATACAGATAGCTTCACATGCTGCCTGACTTGCAGCCATGTACTCTGCCTCAGCCGAACTTAGTGCAACCAATCTCTGTTTCCTGCCGTGCCAAAAAAATGCCACTAACCCAATACTAAATATCCCTCCTGATGTTCTCTTCCTATCGGTTGGACTCCTTGCCAAATCTGCATTGGTGAAGCCTTGAAGCTTCACTCCCTCTGTCCGTCTATACCATAACCAAAATTGAATAGTGCCTTTGAGGTATCTCAATACAAGCTTTGCTGCCTTCCAATACAACTTGGTAGGCTTAACCATCGCTTGACTAAGCTGGTTAACTGTATAGCACATATCCATTTGTGTGTTCACCAAGTACATGAGTGAACCCACAAGCTGCCTGTAAATAGTAGCTTCCACTACTTCCCCTGAGGTAGCATCCTCCTTCCTCCAGTTATCATCTAGAGGAGTATCCATGGGTTTACTATCCATGCAGAATCTCCTGAGTATCTCGTTGACATACTTTCATTGAGATACAAACAACTCCCCATCTCCCTGCCATACCTACATGCCAAGAAAGTAATGCATGAGCCCCATGTCCTTCATCTCAATCTCTCTTAAAAAGTCCTCCATGCAAGATTCAATGCTATTCTCATCACCTGTCAGTATAAGATCATCTACATAAATACAATGATCACCATCTTACCTTCCACCACTATGTGATATAGGTTCGCATCTGCTTCACTCTTCGTGAAGCCCAACCTAGTGAAGTAGCTATCTATCATGGTGTTCCAAGCATGGGGTGCTTGCTTCAGCCCATACAAAACTCTCTTGAGTTGACACACATGCGACTCACAGTCCAAGGTTTCAAAACCTTCGGGCTGCTCTATGTACACCTCTTCCTAAATTATGCCATTGAGGAAGGTAGTCTTCACATCCATCTAATGGATCTTCTAACCCATCTATGCTGATAGTGCCAAAATAGATCTGATTGATGAGTACCGTGCAACATGAGAAAAGGCATCATCATAGTCAATCCCCTCTACTTGTGAAAAGCCACGTCACAAATTTGGCCTTATGCTTCTCCACACTACCATCTGCAGCTTTCTTTACCTTGTAAATCCAATGAGAGCTCACAACTGACTTGTCCTATGGTCTCGGGACCACATCCCAAACATTGTTTCGAACTATGGAGTCATACTCCTCCACCATCGCATCAACCCAAACCAGCTACTGCACTACTTCCTGAAAGGAAGATGGCTCTGTCACAACACATGCACCCATAAGTGCCATGTATCCAATGTACCTCTTTGGTGACCTCTTCTGTCTGCGCTGAGAAGAGGGTGCTCCCATATTCTCCCTTGCATCATCCAACAATCTGTTAGCCTCTCTAGTGCGCTTTCTTCCCATTTTGGAAGACTCTGCCTGAGTGGATGTCTCCATTCTCTGAACCTCTGCATGTGACTTCTCCACATCAATTTGAGGTCCCTCAAACTTAGGAGCTAAAATATCCTCATCTGCATGTAGCTCAAGCTCCCTCCCAAGGGATACTCACATGGCCTTCTCCTCATCGAACTTGATATCCCTGCGAGCCACTATCATCCGACTGGTTGTGGGGTGTATCAATGTACCCCACAAATATCCCCAACTCTGTTGTTGGCTCAAGCTTCTTCCGTGCATCTTTGGTCACATGGAAATAAACTGATGACCCAAAAATCCTGAAGTGACCAACATCTGACCTCTTACCAGAATAAGCCTCATCTGGTGTCTTCATATCAAGTATCCGATGTGGGCTACGGTACATAAACCGCTTTGTTGCATGCCTCAGCCCACAAGTGTAGTGGTAGGCCCTGATCATGGAACATCGCCCTTGCTTCCCCTACTATGCTCTTGTTATTCCTCTTGGCAACCCCATTATGTTGAGGGTTATGGGGTGCCATCAACTCTCGTTTAATCCCTTCCGCTGCACAGAAGTTATTAAACTCACTGGAGACATACTCACCACCATTATCAGTTTGTAGAGCTTTAACCTTCTTGCCAGACTCTTTCTCTACCAATTCTTTGAACCCACAAAATTTTGTGAAAGTTTGATCCTTTTTCTACATAAAAAATACCTAGCATCTACAAGAATAGTCATCAACAAATATAACATTATATCTGTGTTTGGCCATGGATGTTTTCAAGAATGCTCCACACACATCTGAATGGAATCTCTCTAGAATAGACTCTGCTTGACTATTTCTATCTCCAAAGGAATACTTGGTGTATTTTCCCAAAGTACAACCCTTGCATGTATCAACTTTCTCAAGCGTACCTTTGGGAAGATCGGTAAAGATTTTATGAAATATCTTCAAAGCCCAATGATACAAGTGGCCCAATCGTCTGTGCCACAACTCGCTGACGTCTCGGCTCAACATCTTTTCCGCTTTTGAATTCAAAGCAATACAATCCTCTACCTCTATCTTATAGAGATTCTGAACTCAAATCCCTATCTTCTTTACTTGACTCGTGGCAATGTGTCAAAGGAACGCCTTTCCTTTCAAAAATATCACATCATAGCCTCTATCCTCAAGCATGGCAACGGATACCAAGTTCTTCGTCAATCTGTGTACATGCATAACATTCTTAAAGGTGAATGGAGCCACATGGTCCCTTTGAAAAGTAATAGTTCCCACACTAGTAACACTATACTTATTGTCATCACCCATCTTGATATGCATCTTGAGATATTTCTCCTGCAGTTCACTAAATAACTCTTTGTTGCCAGTCATGTGGAAAGAAGCTCCACTGTCTAAGTACTAGAAACTTCCCATAACTGAAGACACCATGAATGCAATGATGGAAAAGTCCAATTTGAATTGGGAGGCCAAAGCCTCACCTACTGCTCCTCCTGAGGACTTATCCTTTGACTTTTCAATGGACAATTTGTAGCAAAGTGTCCCATCTTGTGACAATGGAATCATTTAACTTTTGTCATGTCCTTCTTCTTACCTCCATGATAAGAATATGATTTGGAATGGAAAATTTTACCTTTCCCCTTCCTTGCCTTAATAGCTAAGGCACATTTATCCTCATCATCATTCTTTGATGAAGAGCCGTCCCTGGTGTTCCTCTTGATCTCATCCTGCATCGAATCCGACCATAGTCGTTCCCAATATAGCAGCTTCTCTTGATCATTAACAGAGTCCTGATAACTTTGCAAACTCTTTGGGAGTCCAAGAAGAGAAAGGCTCACCATATCCTCCTCAGAAATCATGATGCCAACACTTCCAAGTTCATCCCAACATTGAGTGAACTTGGTCAAGTACTTTGGAATTGTCTCGCCTTTCTACATCTTGAGTTTACAAAGTTTATCCTTCAGCGCAAACTTCCTTTGATCACTTCTATTCTGATACAATTCCATCAATTTTTTCCACATAGCATGCGGATTTTCCTTGCCATGGAGACTCGAGACAATATGACCTCGAAATCCCTCAAGGATTATCCGCCTCGCCTTCACCACACACTTCTTCCACTCGGCCAAGTTCTGTGCATCAGCAGCTGTTGGATTGGGGTCTTCTTGATCAATGAATTCCTTCAAGCCATTATATTTTAGCACAAACTCCATCCTGGCCCTCCAAGATATGAAATTTGAGCTTCCTGCCAAGGCAGACTCAAGCCTCAACCCATGGAACACCATTTTCTGATCCTAAAGTATGTATGTAAATTCGAATTTCACCTTTAACCCAAAAACTCAAAACTTCGAAATCTCCTCTAGAGAGCTGATTTTAAATCAGCGATATATCCCTCTTCCGAACTCCAATTCGGCCGACTTTTTTTTTTGAATTTGGGTATATTTTCCCAAGGAATCCAGATCTGCTATTTTTTTTTTAATTTTTTTTTTCTCTGAAAATTTTGGACAAAAATTTTCATATATGCTCTGCAAACTCTCGGCCCAAAAAACGATCTTTCTCCGATACCATGTAGAAAATCCTATAGATTCACAAGCTAATGCAATTTGATAAAGCAAGAATCTACTTCTACTCTTTACGGTGAAAGACAATAAACATCGAGCAAACAATAATCAATAGAGGAAGAGAATCAAAGACACATAACACAATAAATATCCGGGGAAATCCTCAACTCAAAACCCCAATATCTGTTTTGTATTAATCTAGAAAATCAAGATGAAATTACAATCCTTGTTCTCTCTAGAACAATCCCAACACTCAGAAAATTCAATCTCCAACTCATAAGAAATCTCAAGGAAAAAGCTTATCCAATTAAAAATCTCTCCAAGTCTCTATTCCAATGTGTAATTCCTATGGAGAATAACTTGTATTTAAAGGGAAATAAAGCCTCTAAAAATAACTCAATCCCTTAAGGATTAGTTCCTGATTGCATGCACTATCAGTGCAACTCAGGAAAACCTAAAACAAATAGTACACTTTCCCTTCAATCTAGTCTCAACTGGCTCTTTCTCAGAACTGACATGCATGAGTTTCTGATGAGTAAATATTCAATTAACTAGAGTAGCACTCATGGAGTTCATTAGTGTCACCAGTGACTGTTAATTCACTATTATTTCTCTCAATCAGTTTGAGAACTAATTTAACTAAACTTACTCATGAAATTGAGTCTTTTATTTTATAGCTCACACTTAACTGACACTGGACTCCTACAAAGTAGGGAGAACATATACATGACTTCCAAAAGACTTCCAACTCGAATTTCCTAAGTTAAGTAAGTTTAATAAACTTAATTGAACTATTTTAAGTTGCTATGAGAATAGAATTCAAATTTAATTCACAGTTTAATTCAAAGACAAATTAAATTGGAATTTCTTGTTGTCATTTCTCAAAATGTTCCCCCCCCCCTGTGAACCCCCTGCTGCACCTGACACAACATACAAGGGGGGCTACCTCCCCACCTGTGACCCCCCCCACACATGGGGTAGTCATGGAAAGAATATAACACACAACCAATAGATCTGTTATATGGTTTACATTAGAATGCATATGCTATGTTTTTCCTTTGTTGTCACTATTTGATATCTCTTGTAGGTATTTGTTCGCAGCAAGGATCGAGCTTGGAAGTGAGGAGATCAAGATTGACATCGAAAAGCGACCACATAGGAGTGAGGTAGGTCATCTTTCCTTTCTCATGTCATTCTGATTTAAACTAGGAGATTTTTGCATGTAAATCAATACCATGGATAGATGCCACTTACAATACCATGGGTGGATAAATGTCATGGGTGGATGAATACCATGGGTGGATGCCACTTTCCATTAGATCAAAACCAAATCATACCAATGCACAACCATTCATAAATATACCAAGTCATACTTTGTTCACCATGAAAAACCAATTGTTGTTAGTGCAAACCATGATAAAACACATATTAGAATATATACACTACTTCTATGAATAACACCTGTGTATGTAAGTGCTTCCTCTATAGAAGACTTGTGTATAGATTTCAAATCACTAACTACTAAGATTTCTGTCAAACTAAATCACTGGGTCAACCACTGAATATTGAATCAAAATAGATACAACAATATTGACTTACTGAAAAATCAATCATAATGTTGCACCATCACTTATCAATATATAAAATATTATTCAACCCAATCAACATATTTAAACATAGATTATCATGATAGATACATCACCGGTTGACAACAACAAACATAATAGAACTGATCAAATATCATCAACAAGTCATACTACAAAACCCTAAGATATATATGTGACTGTCACGAATCATATCAACTTATGTACACACTTTCCATTCACAACACCTGTGTACTAATGAGTGCCAGTATTGCAGCAAGGATGTTGCAACTCCTGGGCTACCAACGTTACTTATCAACTCGGGGTTCGTACAAACTTGGAGGTGACAGTGCTGTATGCACAAGGAAAAGTGAAGGTCCTGCCTGTTGTCATTGTTTGTCTGACAAGAGACCCCAGGGGTTCCAAGCCAGACTTCTATAGAGTTAGAAGAATCTTGATTCTTTGATGGAAGAAGAGAAAATCTATTCTGAGAGAGATACTCTACTGTAGTAATGAAGAAAACAACATGTAATGCTAAATCACACCATATCTTAATTAACCATTTAAACAACTATGCTAAGTAGAATTGATAAATCAACACTAAACAAATGCTACTATCTAAGCTTTAGAAGTAAAGAGCATCAAACCATACTAGTTTGTAAGCAAAAAACTAAACTAAATTTGTTTTCACTTTTTTTATTTTTTTTATTTTTTAGGAAAAATCAATTATGCAAATTAATTTTTCTTGTGGATGTGACAGGTGAATGAAAGGTGATGGAGGATGGCTAGAAGATTTATGGAGTGGTTGGATGGTGTGGAAGGGTCCTAGGAGGCTTTGTGTGACTTCCTAGAGGTTTCCCATCAATTAATCCTCAAAGCAGGCCGTTTTAGGAAAACCTACAGGATGTACTAGAAACCTATAGGATGATCCTGTAGGAATTATAGGAAACCTACAAGATACAACCGAGAGCTAATTGTGAGGTGTTGGGAAGCTTGGGAAAGGTGTATGATGAGTGGAATGGGGTGTTAGAAAGTCTAGGATCATTCAGGAGTCAATATCCGAGATAAGAGATGGCTATATTCGCTCAATGTAACTAGGGGAATTTCAATGAAAAATGATAAAAAAACTAGTGAGGGTGATGGTGGAACAAGAGATGGATAAGGTGGATGAGGTGGAAGGTGGCTACTGGTGATGAAGTCTGGGTCTCCTCCTGAAGTACCTGCTTTTCTTAAAACATGTGTGTCTTCCAAAAACTATGCAACAAGATGCATTTTCATAAACTAGAAAAGCATGAATCAATTGCCTATATTATGCATGAAGAAAGTTACTGAAGGGAATGCAAGCATGAGTGAAATCTTATTGCAGAAATGGAGATGGAAAAATATGACAATGAAATGTACCTTGCAACATGAACCAAATACTAAATCAAAGACAACAAACTCCAAAGCTCATGCAAGAACTAGAAATTTGTGTTTTTGGGGTTGCTGAAGGGTCCCTTCCTCAAGTCATGGTCCCAGAGGGAGGAAGTGAGGCCGAGACACCTGCTGAAAAAATTATGGTGATCCTTTTTCTCCTTGCTAACCTGCTACTTGAAAGAAGGCACAAATGGAAGCAAACTATCACACAACCAATCTAATCTATACTGCTGTAATGGAAATGCATCTACTAAGCAAATGAACAATTAAACTATGAATCTATACTAGCATACATGTACAATAAAGAGGAGCCTTGGATGCTAGGGTTGGGCCCTAACCCAAGAGCTTCAGCCCTCTGAGTTAACTTAGTGTTGGCTCAAAACAAAACTCATTCTTATTACCAAAACAATGGATTACATCAAAAACTGTCACAAGTCTTGCAGCTCGAAAATAGAGTAGAGTTTTACAATAAAAAATATGAATCCTACTGAGGTCCTAGGCCTCTCTACTTATACATCTAAAGTCTCCAATGACTTCCTTAAAATTAGGGAGGCTCGGCTCCCAAACTCGAGATAAATTGGTGCTTTGTCTTTCACTTGCTCGGCTACCTTCTAGTCCTCATGGTTTGGTTGTTTGCACTCCGAGCTGATGGAAGAATATTCGAATGGAGGGGTAGTGAATGAGGAGGATTTAACTCCTATAATCCCTCTCCCTTGTCCCATTTGATTTTTTACCATGGTCTTTGCCAAAATTCCTTTCTTTTATTCTTTAATCCTACATTAAATGCACATTGGACCACAAAGCAAAATATCCAACTCTAACTCATCTCATAAACAAAATATAATCAAAAGTATGCAATAAGTTATGAGAATAGTTGGTTTGACTAAGCTATGAGGTGAATTAAGGCCCATATAATTACCCAATGATGAGGCTCATCATCACCCCCCTACTGAAAGTGTTTCTCATCCTCTGAGCAACTTAGTCAATATCCATATCCTTCATGGCTCTGGTAGCCTCTCTGACATCCCATGCCTCTACTGTGGTCTCTTCTTATTGTTCATAGAAGCCTGCTTTCTTTTCTACTTCTTCCCACTGCCTCTTTTTTTCTTCTTATTTTCTCCTTTCTAGCATTACTAATAGTAGTGGTGGACTAGGTTTTAGGCCTATCCAATTGACCTTCAACCTTTTCATAGATTGCTTATACATAGGTGTCCTGTTGAGTGCCTCTCTCAACCTTTGAGGGGAGTGATATTCTCTTATCTTCAAGCTGTGTGGCAGTGTGTTCCATATCCTTAGGAAAGCATGTATACTATCATCTCCTAGCAGCCTAAACATGTCCTCAAAGTGTGAAATTGCTTGCTCTTGGGCAGCAAGATATCTAGGTGCTAGTTGAGGATCATTTGAAATCAAATTATGGGTACTGATGAGGGCCATGGGATTTGATTGTTCAGCTCTGATCAAAAGAGGTTCAATCTTCTCTCTAGCCAATATTCTTTTCATCTCTGCAGCTCTTGACTCCTCATGGTTCATCCATGAAGCCAAAGGCACTAATTGTAGATCTCCTAGCTTGGCATTATGGTCCCAAACATTCATTTCTGTGAGGGCCATGTTGTGAAAATAAAACTCAACCATTTTGGCCCTATCCTCTAGTGTACTTTGATCACAAAGATCAATAAATTGCCTGTAGTCCTGAAATGGCATGGTTCCCCTCTATGCTAGTGTCTTAATCTGAAACTACAACCATTGTTCTTTGAGGTAAAGAGCATAGGATTTAGCTGGCATCCTACACTGGATTGCCTCCAAGGAGAGGCTGGCCATACATGCTAGTTGGTTCTCTCTTTCCTGTAGCTGTCCCCTCAGCCATGCATTTTCTCTCTCAAGTTGACTTCTCATTATAGCTTCTCTGTCCCTTAAGCCACTTAGCTCTTTGCCCATTTCTTTGAGTTTCTCTTCCATGTGCCCAATGTCTTCCACCCCCTTTGATTTGGTGATCTGCATCCATTGGTGGGTTCTGGCCCTCTCCTTCTCAAGCTCGAAGAACAGTGGGATGGAAAATTTTTGAGGTATTACCCTGCCTCCTTCAATAAACCGATAATAGGAGTCCAGGTTAGGTTGGGGGTTGGGTTCCTTTGTCTCTAGGTCTTCCTCTTTAGCTTCTTGCTGCTCCCCTACCTTGCTTTCCAATTTCTGTGCCTCCTGTAGTTTCAGCAGAGTATCCTGTAGGACTATTTTTGCTTCTTGTAGGTTTTGCTGTGGATCTTGTAGGATTGCCTTACCCTTTGAGGAAGTTGATCTAGTAGTAGGCCTCCTTACATAGGTGATAGGTGACTTAGGGGAAGGCATTTTGTCTTTTTGTGTAGGGTAATCTTCAATCTCAATAGGAATTTTTGTTGATGTTTGTGGCTTCCCCTGTTTTATTCTTGTGCTCTTTCTTGTTCTGAAATATAGTGGGGTTTGCCTCCCCTTTTTCTTTTTTCTTGACTGGGGTGCTAAGAGAAGTGAGGAAAGTATTTGCCTCTCTCTTAGTGGCCTCTAGAGACACCTTAGGTGACTCCTCCTTGTGTTCTTTCTGCTCTGTTTTATTTTCTTCTTCTTCTTCTCTATTTTTCCAGTCTTCTTCCTCTTGTGGATCTTCATCATCTCTATCAGTTTCCTCCTTAATTTCCTCCTCTATTTCTTCATCATCCTCCTTCTCTTCTCCCTCTTCTTCTTCAGCTTCATCATGTTCCTCTATGTCAGATTCTTCTTTATCCATCTCATCCTTATCTTGCTCCGTATCTTCCTCTTCCTGTTTTTCCTCCTCTTCACTGACAGTAGGACTGACATCATAAGTTAGGGCTTCAATGTCATCCTTTGCTGGCAAGTCTCTGAAGGCTGACCATGTTATAGGGATTCTGAGGTTTTGGAGGTCATCTTTAATGAGGATCCTAATCAACCCATGGCGAGACAATTGTTGGGAATTCCCTTCCTTCACTTGGTTGTTGGAGTCTATGAGTGATTGCAGCAAGAAATAGGGTATGTCGAGTCTTTGGTGAGGTGGTGTTTCTATCCCAAATCTTAATTCCTTAAGGATCTTGAAATGATAGCCATAAAAAACACTATATCTACCTTCACATGAGATGTATTTGATTAGTTGGTAGCCTACCTCCCTCCATGGGTATGGCAGACTGTCCTTCCTTACTCCATTTTTTTCCTCAGTGGGTTCTTCGCCTTCTAAAAAGAATTTCCTTTTTGCCACTTGGCTGTCTCCTTTGTCTTATTTTCTCCATGGAATTCCTAGGGGGAGTGTGGTGACCTTGCTTATGAGCTCTGGGGTGAGATCTATAGTGATTCCCCTTATTACAATAGTGGCATGGATTTTTCTATGTGGAGTGAGGGAGTGAGAAAATTCTTGAGCCACCTCATCATCATACCCTATGAATTTTCGAAAAACCCCATCCAGTTGTGTCTTGTAAAGATTTCAAGCACCTGGGGGTGTTGTTGAATTCTCACAGTGTTTGTGGGCTCTCTCCTATTAAACCCTCCTATCATCTTGCTGTTGAAGATTGAGGAGAAAATGAGAGGGTTGACACAATTTTTCAAATGCAGGAGAAAAACAAAGTTGATTGTGTATGTAATTTACTTCTCACAGTTGCTAAATTCACTAGCTTTTAGAGTATCCCTGGTGTATTTTCTTGCAAAGGGGGATGAAATTTTAGAGGCTACCTCTCTAGAATGGTTGCAGTAGACTATCCTGAACTCTTCTCTGCCTATCCTGTAGACTGTCTCTATGTATCCTGTAGACAGTCTCTGTGTATCCTATAGACTGTATCCTGTAGGAATTCCTGTGCATGCTCCTCTGGGAATACTTTTGCATAGCGATGGATCTTTGCTTCCGGTGGGTGGCATGGTTTATGAGAGTGACTTGAGTGAGGGATTTTGGAGGAAGTGACATGCATGAATGCATGGGAATGATGTTTTATTTCCCTTTATGGTGATTCGGGGTGAGGTGGTGTGTTGGCAGCAAAGGTACGTTGTCATTTTTGGACCGTTGGTCTCCGCTACCACCTCATCATTTCCCACTCCTCATAATCAGCTCCCAACTCATAGATTCCTAGTTTAACCACTTTTTTTTCCTACTCTTTCTCTATCTTTGAGTTGACTATAGCCACGTGTGAGAGGACACCTAGTTCTACATGTGCTAACTGAACGAAGGTGGCCAATTTAATTGGCCACATTTTCACTTATAAACCAACTATCTCGTAACCCTTACAACTTTTGACTACATGATGTATATGAGTAAGCGAGCGGGATACTTACTTGTGGTTTTGATGCTATGCTATAGTTGTCGAAGACCAGAGGTGCTGCTTTGTATATTTGTTGCATGCCATTCTTCTTCCTCCTCTTGCTGTTTTCTGATGGTTTCTTTGATTTTATAGGTATCTGTGGTTGAAGATCTGATGCTGCTGCTGCACTGGAGCTCCTGGATCATCCAAGTGAAGAATCGTTGCTGGTGTGATTGGCATTCTGTGGGATAGGTTGCTACAAGATTTCCTACAGGATGTCCTATAGCTGCTTCTCCCTCAAAATTCTTTAATCATGTTACTGGATAGGGCTGTGAGGATGGTGTAATGAATGGAAAGAAGGAGTAGAAGTGTATAGAGAAAGGGATACTCAGGTAATGCTCTTACTCCTCTCCATTTTGCTTTTTTTTTTTTAAAGACTGGTAGAAACTATTGAAACTATTTTTTTTTTTGTTTTTTTGTTTTTGTTTTGAATGGTGAGTGCAAGGATGATGATGGTGGACGAGGTGAGGTGCTAGATCATGCATAGGGTGAATTTTAGGGACCTAACAAACCTATCATGTGCCTTCATATTGCTTCCTATAGGTTTTCCAGGTCACTGTAATTCCTACAGGATCATCCTGTAGGTTTTCAGGGGATCCTATAGGAATACAGGGGATCCTGTAGAAAACACAGTCTTTGCATAAATCGAAGCAATGGAGTGGAAAAATGATAGAAATGATGGAGGGATGCATGGTAAGGAGTGGAGGAGATGAATATGTGAGAGGTAGGGTTCCCTTTGGATCCTCTTTTTCTCCTTGACTGTCTTTCTCGCCCACCTGCAAATGACAATTATATATTTTTCTCTCTTTTTTTTGTTTTTTTCTTTTTGAAAAACAACTAGGCTGCCTTAGAGAGGTTTTCACCCTAGTTGTTTGCCCGGGGTGCCTCAAGGAAGGTTTTCACCCAGGGATCTTCTTATTCTTTTTTCTTGTCTTTTTTCTCTTTTTTTTTTCCTTTTTTTTTCTTCATCATTGGGCCGCCTCACGAGGTTTTCAACCCAAATATGGGACTCAGGCGCCTCATGGAGGTTTTCACCTAAGTCCTTATTATTTTTCTTTTTCAGTGACTTGATGAGGGAGGAGCTGGAACTTGCTCCACCATCATCACTGTTTTATTGATATTATCAATGAACTCTTGTTTTGATAAAGGTCTCTTGTACATTTTCAATCGGTGCCCATTAACAAGCAAAGGAATGGCTTCTTCATCTATAGTTCTGATTTGCACTAAACCATTATCATGGCATCTTTCCACAACATAAGGTCTAAGCCATCTTGTCCTTAACTTACCCTTGAAGTCTTTATACCTAGAATCATATAACAATGCCCAATCACCCTCCTGAAATTGCTTCTCCTTAATATGTTTATCATTCAGATCTTCCTCTAAAGTTGAACTATCTTTGTATGTAGGAGGGCCTGCATTCTGAACTCATCCAAGCCATTCAATTCGAACAATCTCTCTTTCTGTGCATTGCTGAGATCCAAATATAGTTGGGTTGCCATCCTTAATGTGCTATATTCAAACTCAATGGACAACAAGGCCTTTTCCCCATAGACTAGCTCATAGGGTGCGAATCAAGTGGTGGTCTTCCATGTGGTATTATAGGTCCAGGTGGCCTCAACTAGTCTTTCTGCCCAATCCTTTCTGCTGTTGCTCACTACCTTGGTTAAGATGCCATCCAGTGCCCTGTTGCTCACCTCCACTTGCTTATTAGCTTGTGGATGATAGGGAGTGGAGGTCTTATGCTTGATCTTGTGATGGCTGAGTAGGTCTTCAATCATGTTGGAGGTAAACTGGCTGCCTTGGTTGGTGACTAGCTCTCTAGGGTACCCAAATTTGTAGAATACATTCTCCCTTAGTAACTTAGCCACCTTTTTTTTCTGTTGCTGCCTTAATTGCCTTGGTTTTAGCCCACTTAGTCAAATAATCAGTGTACACGATAATGTACTGTTTTTTCTTTGAAGGAGGGTTGATAGGCCCAATGAAGTCCATGCCCCACTTGTCAAATGGCTCGAAAGTCACTTGAGGCTGCAAGGGAATTTCATCTCTTGGTGTAGGCCTTCCCATCCTATGGCACCAATCACACTGACTTTTGTACTTTTTCACATCCTAATAAAGAGTGGGCCAATAATAGCCTACTTGTAGCACTTTGAATGCTGTCCTCTTTGCTACAAAGTGACCTCCACAAGGCCCATCATGATAGGTCAGAAGGATGTCAAAGACTTCCTCTTCCCTGACACACCTTCTCAAGATTTGATCTGGGCCAAGTTTGAAAAGATTGCCCCCAATCCAAGTGAAGGGGGCACTTTTCCTAACTATCTTGCTCTTTTCTTTGGAGGGCAAGTTTGGTGGGAACTATGCTGATACCAAATATTTTTCTATATCAGCAAACCATGGAGAGAGAACTGAAATAGCAAACAAATTCTCTTTTGGTAATTAGTCATCCACCATTCCATCTTCAGCCGCAGGCACATTTGCCCTAGATAAAAATTCTGCAACAACATTTTCCTTACCAGGCTTATTAACAATGTCTAGATCAAATTGCTGTAATAAAAGCAACCATCTTATAATTCGAGCATTCACATTTGGTTTGTTAATTAAATATTTGATTGCAACATGGTCAGTATGCGCAAATGTTTGATAGCCTGTAATGTAATGCCTGAATTTCTTTAATGAATGCACAACAACCAAGAGTTCCTTTTCGTTCATTGTATAATTTAGCTCAGCCTTTGACAAGTTCTTACTGATAAAATATATGGCATAAGGCATTTTTTCCTCTACCTGACCTAGGGCACTCCTATGGATTTGTGTGAGGCATCAACATGAATATGAAAGGGAAGGGCCCAGTTTGGGCCTCAGAGAATTGGTGCAGTGGTTAACTTACCCTTTAGAATGTCTAAGGCCTCTTGACAACTTTTTGACCATATAAACTCAGAATATTTGGCCAACAACCCAAATAAAGGAGAGGCCAATTTGCTGAAGTCCTTTATGAACCTTCGGTAGTATCCAACTATCCCTAAGAAACTTCTGACATCTCTCTACTTTTGAGGAGGTGGGACCCTTTGGATGATGGCTATTTTGTTCAGGTCCACCTGCAGTCCTTGCTGAGATATTGAATGACCTAGCACGATCCCTTCAGTCATTAAGAATTCACATTTTTCAAGACTGAGAGACAGGTTCTTTAAATGCATTTGTGCAGTACTTTGCCTAGGTTAGTTAGGTATTCTTGAAAATCACAGCCATAAGGTGTAAAATCATCCATATAAATTTCCACCGCATCATGGACTAATTCGGAAAAAATACTCAAGACTTTTCTCTAGAAAGTGGCAGGAGCATTGCATAGGCCAAAAGGAAGGACCCTATAGGCAAAAGTACCCCAAGGATAGGTGAATGTGATCTTATCCTAGTCTTCTGGGCAGATTTGAATTTGGTTGTACTCACTGAATCCATCTAGGAAAGAAAAAAAACTTTTTCCCTGCCAGGCCGTTTAGCACTTAGTCAATGAAGGGTAGAGGAAAATGATCCTTCTTTGTGGCTTTGTTCAACTCCCTGTAATCAACATAAATCCTCCACTTACAATTTTTCTTGGGAACTAACACTAAAGGGGAGACCCACTCACTGTTAGAGATAGGGTAACTGAATCCTGCATCTAACGGTTTTTGCAGTTCTTCTTTGACTATATCTTTAAGAGCTGGATTCATCCTCTGTGGTTGCTAGATCGAGTTGCAACCTTCTTTGATGTATATGTGGTGAGTACACACTGAGGGGTGTACTCCCTTCATTTCCTTGTAACTCTAAGCGAAGGCTTCTAGGTTTTCCTTTAAAATGTTGCATAGCTTCTCCTCTTCGAGAGCAGACAGAGATGGATTAATTTCCAAGGTTTTATCTGGGCCGAATTCTATGGTTTTGACACGGAGTGGTTGGAATCGGCCAAGCATAAGTAAATTGGATGATTGTTCTGGGTTTCCCTTACTTCTCTTTCTAATGGTAATGAATCAGGAGTTGGACTTTGGAGCAGGTGTTCAATCAAGTGATCCTCATCTTGTTGTTCTCCTCCCATGGTCAGTTCCAAAGACTAAAGTTGGGTGGAATAAATGTCATCTTCTTCCTCCTCCTCCAACCATAAAGGTAAATCATGCTCTAGAGACGGTTGAGCAGGAGGGTATAAGACTAACTGCTTGGACATATGCCTATTCTTGATGGTCATATTCCCAGCTCTGTAGTTGATGTAAGCATCGGCTGTGGCCAACCATGGCCTCCCAAGGATGAGAGGATAACCAGTAAGCTTAGCCTTAGGCTAGAGAACTAGAAAATATGCAGGGTACTCCCAGGAGTCAATGGAGACCATCACATCCTCCACAATTCCCTCAGGGGTTACTGTGGAACAATCTGTAAGTTGCAGAACTGTTGTGGTCTTCCTCAATGATCCTTGGAGGTTGAGCTTGAGCATGGTGTCCTTGGTCATCACATTAATGGCAGCCCCAAGATCGATCAGAGTGTGTGGGACAATGGTGCCATTGATTTGCACATCTACTACAGGGCTTCCAGGGTCCAAATATTTTGGACATATTACCTGCCCCAACATTAAGTTGGACAGCTACCCAATGACATTAATGGTAGGGGCATCCCTTTTTCACCTCCATAGATGCTTGAAGCATTTCTCCTTAATCAACTTATTGTAAATGGGAAATCTTTTATTGCCTTGAGAAGGGGGATTTTTACACATAGATTTTCCAATTCTCCCAGAAGTTCATTTTCTTCTGGGGTAGGCTGGAGTGGTTGGGCTAATCTCTCAGGAAAGGGTGGATTTACTTTAAGTTTGCTTTCCCCTCTTTCTTCCTCAACCTCCCTAGGTAGAGGGGGAGGTTGGTTATCCGGGAGAACTCTCCCAGATCTCAGGTTAATCTCCTGGATTTCCACAACATAAGCTGGATATGATGTCTCTCCATTGTATACATGCGAAGCCTACCTATTTTGCGGGTTTAGATTTGGCTAGGTAGGTGGTGGGCCCCAGTATTGCAGCAATAATGCTGCAACTCCTGGAACTCCCTTCTTTAATTTTATCAACCCGGTAGTTCGTAACAAACTTGGAAGCGACGGTGCTGTATGCACAAGTACTAGCTCTTGCCGCAGCTGTCACTTGGTCAGCTGGCACAAGTCCGCTAGGGCTCAAGCCAACTTCTATGAGCTCTTAGAAAAAGCTTTTTAACTGATGGATGGAAGCTAACTCAGAGGAAGCTGATCTACTTGCAGAAAGAAACTGAAAGCCAAAAAGTAACATAAACCCTAGCAAACCCTAATTCTACCAGCTAGTCCTACTAATGCAGAGGAGAGAATGCAAACTATTAGAAGAGATGCCATTACTTCTATGAAGGTAAAATGCACATGCCTAGGCTATCTCTATCGAAGGAAACATCTTTTTGTGTGTTCAAATAAGTTATCAAAATTATCATGCATGTGTTTTAACTGGCTTTTTACTGTGCAGGGGTGGATCAAGGAAGGGGAATGCTTGGAAAAGGTTGGGAAGGCTCAGAGAAGGTCTAAGGAGTCCCTAACACCCTTCCAGAGGGTTTCACAAAGTTTTGCTATCCAGCAACCTCACTTGTGAGCTTCTACAGGAAGTCTGGAGGGGTTCTACAGGATGTTTCAGGGATTTCTACAGGATGTTCAGGAATTTCTACAGGATGTTCTAAAATTGGATTTTGGAGGATGGGTGAGTGAAAGAGGATGCATGAATGGATAGAGAGGTAGGGTAGGGGTCTGAAATGACCCAGTGACTGATGGATGAAGTGATGAGAGGATGTGGAAAGCTAACTTGACTTAAGGAAGGCTAAGGCAATGGAAGAGCAAGAAGGTAGGGTTACGTGGGTAGAAGAGTAGTTGTGAGACAAGGAAGCTAACTAGGAGATGGAGCAGCTGGCCTGGACGAAGCTTAGGTGGATGAGAGAGAGATGGATATGCCCTGCACGGTGTGTACTTAACCGAATCAACCAAATCCTGCACACAATCAAAATCTTAGCTAACCTATCCAACTATCAACGAAACAAATGAACAACAGCTTTATTTCTAAAGAGAACCATGTACAACACTTAATAAAAGAAACATCCACAAAGGTCTAAACGCATGACTAACTTCTACAAATGAAGACATTACACCAAAGATTGCATGGTCAAGCAAACTAGTGTTTTTGTTGGGTAGCACTGTTTCTGCAATTCCAGCCCCTGATCCAATAAGGGAGAGGTGAAACTGAGAGTGCAGGCAACCATTTTTCTGGAGCTTTATCAATTATTATCCTATCAATCTATTCTACACATCTGAAGCAATGCTATTCCTCAACAATGACCTATTTAACCAACACAACTAAATCTTGCTCAACAAAACCACGTTTCAAATGCATAAAAGGAAAATCACAGTGCTTAAAGGAAAGATAACAATACAAAGAAGGAGGCCCTAGGCTCTCAGGTTGGGCCCAACCCTGAGAGATATGGCTCCTATAGAAAAATCAGAGCTGATATCAAATCTGACTGCTTCCCATTATCAAAAAAGAATCATAAGTCAAGAGTTATGCCAACAATGGCTACAAAAGAACAAAACAGAGCTAGCAGCACTATAGTACAGAATATGCAAGAGTTTTTCAAAAGTCCTTTTCGAAGGCGGAGGCCTTAACATTTATACACCACGAGGCCCTAGTTGGCCTCCTAAATCTATGGGACTTGGCTGCCTAAACTGTGAGTGAACAACACCTTCCAAGAAATCTGTTTGGCTGCCTTCTGGATCCGGTTTTGGTGGCCTTTAGAGCTCGGAGTTGGGGGTGAAGATCCCAAGGGAGGCTATTTAATGCCATAGACAACCCCCCTACGAATCCTCAACCCAAGCTTGGTTGTCTCCTAGCCCATGTCTGCTCGGTTTTGCTCCAACATGTGTCAAAAAATCCTGAAATGAGCACGTGTTAGCCACCTAGGAATAGTGACTACCCTTTTTCGTACAAATGACATAAACATACTAAAAAATAATGCATAAGTGATGAAAAATGAAGGATTGAACAAGGGTAATTAGGCCAAATGAGCCCAAAATGTTACCAAATTTGGGGCTCATCAGCAGGCATCTGGGGTTGCTTGGGTGGAGCAGAGTGTAGGATTTGTGGTTGGGTAGGTGGTGGAGGAAATAGAGCTGGCTCATTATTGTACTGGGGCATCCACCCCTGGAGTGGTGTATTCCATTGAGGTTGTGGCGGAGCATAAGGTTGAAATGACTAGCTAGCTTGCTGGGAATGATACTAAGATGCATAGGACCAAGGAGGGGGTGTAGACCAGGAAGGATGAGAAGGGGGTCCCCAAGAAGGTATAGATGTGGTTTGGCTGGGATTGTAATATGCATGGGATGACCCTTGCATGCCCTGCTGGTATGGTCTAGGCGCAGGAGGTCTCCTTTGGTTAATGTAGCAAAGCTTCTTAGTGACCCCTTCAACTCCTTGACATACAACTTTGAGTCCGAGTAAAGAAGGGCACTTATCTATGGAGTGGTTTTCTTCACAGACCGAGCAAATTTCAATACAGTTCAATGGACATTCGTACTTAGGATGCCTCCTGATGCATCTAGGACAAAAGATGGCCAAGGCTCTCTTTGCTTCCTCTTGATTCCTTTTAATTTTCATGGTGTCCATTTGCAAGGAAAGGGTTTGCAACATCTCACTTTTGAAATCTTCCAGCATATTTCCAATTTCACCCTTGATGGATGAGTTAGAAGATGATGTACTGGCCATATGTTGACTACCCCTACCCTTTTTCCTGGCCGCCCTAGAATGGTTTCTAAAGATAGTCTTGATATCCTCATAGGGTAATTGGTAGATATCTCCTCTTGCTAACAAATGTAAGGTATCTAGAAGATCTTCTCTTACTCCCCTATGCAGTACCAACTTTAATGACTCAGGGTCAAGTGTGCACCTGACCCTTTTGTAACTAAGTTGGAATCTTTCTTCATAGTCTTCTAAGCATTCATCCTGGCTTATGGTCATCCTGTAAATTTATTCTTTAGTATCTTTTGACCTACAATAGTCCCGATATTTTTTGTTAAAGGCCTGCTACATCTAAGCCCAAGTTGTGATGCCATCTCCATGTAAACCCGTGAACCAACGCAATGTTGCATCCTTGAGGGTAGATGGAAATAGTTTTAACTTTTTCTCATCATCTGTATAGTCATAGGTTCGGCATATAACAACAAACTCAAATTGGAAAGTGTTGGGGTCCTCTGTGGTTAGGGCATGGAAATGAGGGAGGGAATAGGGGCTTATATTTTTCATCTTAGTGTCCCCGTTGGTTTCCCTGATGGGGAAGGCACCCTCAACTCTCTCTCTATTCCCTCTGTCATTTCGGTTCTTAGCCATTGGATCAGTAGGAATGGGCTCCTCCTCTTCTTCTTCCCCTGTAGGTTCTTCAAATATGTCAGGTTTCTCATCTAAAGGTTCCTCCAGTTCAGAGCTACCGAAGAAGAGAGAAGGTTGGCTGTTGGATGCAGTGGGGGTATTTGGAATTTTTTTCTAGGTTGTCCCTATTCCTACGAGGCATGAAAGGAAATGTTTTTGGGTTGGTTTTGTATTATTATTTTTTTTAACTGGAAAGTACTTGCAGAAATGAAATTGCTGATTGAATGAAAATCACTTACATAATGAAAAATCTACTTGCTGAATTGAAATCCTACTTGCAGAACAGAAAGGAAAGCAAATAATGGACAATGAAAGAAAGGAAACAACTAGATTACTTTTGTAGAAATAAACTAACGGAAAAATATTGAAGACAAGAAATAGAAGAAAAGAAAGCAATAATCACATTTTACTCAGACACTTTCCTGGCAATGGCACCAAAAAGTGATGAGCGCCAATATTTCAGCAAGGATGCTGTAACTCCTAGGCTACCAGCTTTACTTATGAACCTAGGGTTCATACAAACTTGGAGGTGACAATGCTGTATGTGCAAGTAAAAGTGAAGATCCTGCCTGTTATCATTGTTCGTCCAGTGAGAAACCCCAGGGGTTCCAAGCCAGACTTCTATAGAGTCAGAAGAAGCTTAATTATTTGATGGAAGAAGAGAAAATCCACTCTAAGAGAGCTACTCTACTTCAGTAATGAATAAAACATGTATTTCTAAATCACACCATATCTTAATTAACCATTTAAATAGCTATGCTAAGAAGAATTGGTAAATGAAAGGTGATGGAGGATGGCTAGAAGGTTTATGGAGTGGTTGGATGGTGTGGAAGGGTCCTAGGAGGATTTGTGTGACTTCCTAGAGGTTTCCCATCAATTCGGCCTCAAAACAAGCCATTTTAGGAAAACCTACAGGATGTACTAGAAACCTACAAGATGATCCTGTAGGAATTATAGGAAATCTACAGGATACAACTGAGAGCTAATTGTGAGGTGTTGGAGGTGTTGGGAAGCTTGGGAAAGGTGTATGATGAGTGGAATGTGGTGTTAGAAATTCTAGGAGCACTCAAGAGTCAATATCCAAGATAAGAGATGGCTAGATTCGCTCAATGTAACTAGGGGAATTTCAATGAAAAATGATAAAAAAAACTAGTGAGGTTGATGGTGGAACAAAAGATGGCTAAGGTGAATGAAGTGGAAGGTGGTTACTGGTGATGAAGTTTGGCTCTCCTCTTGAAGTACCTGCTTTGCTTAAAACATGTGTGTCTTCCAAGAACTATGCAACAAGATACATTTTCATAAACTAGAAAAGCATGAATCAATTGCCTATATTATGCATGAAGAAAGTTGCTGAAGGGAATGAAAGCATGAGTGAGATATTATTGCAGAAATGGAGATGGAAAAAGATGACAATGAAATCTGCCTTGCAACATGAACCAAATACTAAATCAAAGACAACAAACTCCAAAGCTCATGCAAGAACTAGAAATCTGTGTTTTTGGGGCTGCTGAAGGGTCCCTTCCTCAAGTCATGGTCCCAGAGGGAGGAAGTGAGGCCAAGACACTTGCTAACAACATTATGGTGATCCTTTTTCTCCTTGCTAATTTGCTACTTGAAGGAAGGCACAAATGGAAACAAACTATCACACAACCAATCTAATCTACACTGCTGTAATGGAAATGCATCTACTAAGCAAATGAACAATTAAACTATGAATCTATACT
The DNA here is from genome assembly GCA_031772625.1 of Pinus tabuliformis. Classification (NCBI taxonomy): domain Eukaryota; kingdom Viridiplantae; phylum Streptophyta; class Pinopsida; order Pinales; family Pinaceae; genus Pinus; species Pinus tabuliformis. Next base: position 297,550,867 of record CM062817.1, on the reverse strand, counting down.
AGCATACATGTACAATAAAGAGGAGCCTTGGCTGCTAGGGTTGGGCCCTAACCCAAGAGCTTTATCCCTCTGAGTTAACTCAGTGCTGGTGTTATCACCCAGGTTGTTCCCTATGACTCCCAAGGGAATACGGCCGGGGTAACCACTAACCAATCTTTGGATTACAGTGCCTAGCCACACTGTAATCAGAGAGGGCTCTCTCTTTATGATTTATCTCTGTTTGTAATGATTTTAGGCTAGCTATAAGTTCAGGTCTGTTTTGAGTTTTTTGCTTGGAGGATAATTTCAATCAAGGTGCTTGTGTATTTTTCAAAGAGTTCTAGTCCATTGGGCTATGGAGTCAGTGGTCCTTTAGATGCTTGATGTGCTGCTGTGATACTGTAGTGATGCTGCAGAGCCAGATTAGTGTCTGTGAAATAACGTTTGTAATAGTGATGGAATGGAGTGTATCCAGTTAGTGCAAGGCAATTAAGAATCTTACAGTTTAACTGTTGGAGTAAGACAGTGAGAATATTGACCTAGGAGCATTTAAGAATTTCTAGGTGATATTCATACATAAAGAATTAACAGACACATGAGCAATTAAGAATTCATGTACATATTTAACCCTGAGGACAAACATTTACAGCAGCAAAAATTGAGCACAAGGTGTAATAAAACAAATCTTGTACTATTCTTTCTTTTTACTGCTAGCTTAGTGTGAAATAAGTTTGATTTGATCAACACAAGAAAAACAAGAACAGAGTTTTGAAGAAAACTTGTTATTTCGCCAGACAGCACAGGAATTCTGCATCAACACATGGAGCATCCTCCAGACATCAAATAATTTCCGGAAATCACTGAGCTCATCCAGCCCTTTGTATTAGATAATTGAAAGTGTACAATACAAGTGTTCTCATAGAGAAAATTACCAACCCCTTATGAGTTACTCAGGGGAGTTTATATACAAAATTTACATAAAAAATATCAACAAAATGAGTTAATATCTCATTTATGATATGCTAATCTCTAAAATGCAGTAGCTGAAGGAGTGAATGCAACCGAAATTCCTTTATGCTTCAGCTGTCAAATAGTCAGAAGATATTTGGTCTTTATGGCTGTTAGAGTCGGTTGGAGATGCGCTGTTCAAAACTTGGCTAGCTGTCATAGTCTTATGTGATGAGTCATTACTCAGCTGCTTTTTAAATGCTAACTCTTTTTTGCTGTTTGTCTTGTAGTGACCTGGAGCTGGCAGTGGCCGAATGACTGAAGCTATCGTGGCAAAATCTGAAGCATGAATTGCCACCAATCCTCCTTAGGCATTTGATGCCTGCGTATTTTTATCAATGTTTCCTCTGCCTCTGTATGTTTGTAAAGATTGGGAGGGGTCTCAAACAGGTGGTTCACCTCATTCTCAATGAAGAACAGGCCTTCAAGTTTTTCATATATGCTCCGTCCTGTAGGAGGCCCTGCTGGTTCAGATGTACTGCCAGATGCAATAATCTGATTTTCAATAGTGGTTGCCATTCTGTTGGCCATTTGATCTAGGGAGATCAGCTTTCCTGCACCACTTAGCAAGCTGGGCAGGCCTTTTGCTTGCAGCACTCCCATTTTGGCCTTGTATTCCTCCACATCTGCTTGCATTTCAAAAAATTTCCTCTCTACTGTTTGTATATAGTTTCTTAGAGTTAGTGCCTTCTTGGCAGAGAGGACAGCTTCTGTTCTGTTGGGAATGCCTATGGCTGCTAATTCTTCCCTTTCCTATCTATTCAGGAAGTCTATCATCCTGTTTGCCTGTTCTGTTTTGTTTCCTAGTACTGTCTTGGCCTTCTGAATTTCCGCTTGTGCTTGGCCCATCAAATCCATCTGCTCATGTATTATTTTTATTGACCTCCACTGCTGTTTGATGGATTGGCCAATTTTAGCCCATAGGATTCTCTTTATGTCAGCCATAGCTGTATCTAGATTCAGCTCCTTTTCTAAGGCTTTTATCCTGTCTCTTTGGGCCTTTATTTCTCTGCCCTGCTCTGCTACAGTCATTTTGGAGTTGGTGTACTTGGAGTCCAGTTCGGCCAATGTTTCCTTGGCCTTCTTTATTTCGTCTGCTTGGAGCTCCATTGCTCTGACGGCCTTGGTCAATTCTTCTACACTTGGACGAGCATCTGGGGCTGCTGCTGTTCCTGCTGCTTCTGCTGTAGGGGGCACTGCTGCCCCTGAAGTTGCTGCTGTTGTTGATGTAGTTGGAGGAGCTTGGGAATTGGAATCTGCTTGTTTTTCCTGTAATATTCCTTCCAGCTCTTTCTCCAGTTCCCTACTCCTTTGGTCTTGCTGCATTAGGAGGTCTAGCTGGTCCTCAGCCCGTTTTTGCTTTTGGAGTTCTGCTGTTTGAGGGTGCTCTGTGGGCTGCAGCTTCAACCTCTTCTTCAATGCGTTCAAGTCATCATCTTTTTTCTTCATGAGGGCCTTTACACCCGTTGGATCACTAGGATCATGTCCTAGATCGATGATGATCTCCTCCAGGGACTTTATTCTGTTGTCTTTGGCTTGGGATGACAATCTCTCAAAATCCAACTGGGTGTTGGTGTTTTTTAGGGATTCCTTAAGCTCATGGGCCAAGGTGGCCTTCTCTATTAGGGTCGTATAGACCATCTCTCCAGTTTTCCTGTGGAGTTCAATCTGGTCCATGGGATGTATATCCCTGGCTAGGACCTCCACCCTTGTGTTTATGAAATCTGCAGGTGTCTTAGGCTCCGGCCCCATTGGCTTGAAGTGGCTCAGGAGCAGTCTCTCCTCCTGAATGTCATATACTGACAATAGTCTCTCTTGCTGGGCTGGTGTTGCATCTACGAATTGCTTGTAGACCTCGGCCCTTAGCAGCTCATTCTGAGCTTTTATCTGTTTGAAGGAAGCCTTGGTGCTTTTGGGCTTCTTGGTCAGCTGGGAAGAGGAGGACACCTCTAAGCCGTGTTGTAACGTTTGCTCCTGCTGAAAGGAGCTTGTACCTGTGTGTTGACTGCCCTTCTTGTCTTTTCTTTCACTATCCAAGACATCATCAGTAATGTCTTCCACCTCTGGGGAGTCTGCTCTTTGCCTTTTGGCTTCTGGCTGGTGGGAGGATCCACTGAGAGGAGTGGACTCTTCTCTTTGTCTTTTAGTTCCCCTTTCCTCATGTGCTGGGGTCTGTAAGATTGGGGCAGTTACTGGCTCTTTTTGTGGAGGTGGAATTTGCAGTGTTGGAGCTGCTGGTAGCTGAGTCTGTGGAGGGACATTTTTCCCTTGTTGCTGTTCTTGTTGCTGCCCTGTTTGCTGCTCTGTTTGCTGCTCTGTTTGCTGCTCTGCTTGCTGCTCTGCTTCAGGGGCAGGCTTTTCTTTTGTTACCTCCTCTTCTGTACCCATTATACCCTTGCCTTTATCTAACACTGGTGCTGATGTAGAAGGTGCCTGTGGTGCAGTCTTTGTAGCCGAGGTCCCTTCTCCTATTGAATAAGGCGGTCTGAAAGGTACCTGCTGCACATAGTCTAGGTCAATAGTCTTTTCAAGCTCCCTCCTACTCTTTAGCATTCTCTCTTCCTCAGTTAGATTTTCAACTAGAGTGTCCATCTGCCATTCTTGCAGGTTGGCATATTTTTCAATGTGAGGGTACTGGCAATGTTTAATGCCTATCAGCCTATACTTGTTTCTTCTATCAGTGATGAAACCTTGAGGGTCATAATGGACCCACCGAAAACTATAGGATAACTTGTATTTATCCTTGAGGATTAGGTCTGCCTCTTCCCACCCTTCTTTTTTGTTCATGATGAAGGGGCCAACTCGTGTTTGAACTTGAGGTGGGCCTTCTTTTTGGCGCTGTGGAAATGGGTGAGGTCTGACTGAATCAACTGCCTGTAATATTCCAAGGCAAATAACCTCATCGGTACATATTTTGGGAGCCTGTATGGACAGAGCTCACAGCCATAAATCCTAATGACAGTATGGTTCTCATATAGGTACCAGTCACCTATTTTATATTTTCTAGAAAGCTGCAGAGCTTTCTTTATCTCATTTGATACCCTGGGAGGAGGGGACTTCATTAACAGGCAAGAGACTGGGTATACAAATTGGTCAACAAATTCACAGTAAGTATAGGGTGAGTTTGTGACCTTATGAAAGACAGAGGTCCAGAAGATAACAGATCTTCTTTCCCCTTTCTGATCCAGCCTTCTGATGTAGCATGGGAAGGCTTCAGAGTGGTAGTACATGAATAGGTGGTAACTATAGGCTGAGTACCTGAAGACCCCCTGCCTGTCCACCTTGCTTAGCTGATCATGAATCTTATTGGCAATGAATTTAGCAAAGTTATATTTCCTGGCAGGGGGTTGGCGTGGGCTATATACAGATAGCAATACCAGCATCGTTTTGTCCACATGCTCACTGTTTTTGTATCCCAGCACATAGGCAATCATGTCCAGTAAAAGCCTGCCTATGTCATTGAAATGGATACCCAGGTAGGGAGGTGGCTCTGTAGGCTGGCACTCAGGTCTCATGAAATCTCTGGTGACCTTTTGAATCTCCTCACTGGTCATCTTTTCACCAGTCTCTATCAAATAGCTCAAGGAAAATGGGATTAGTAATTATGTCTGATCAAAATGTAACATCTTGTTGATAGACTCAGCATTAATGTAGAAAAGGATTCTTCCAGATGGAGTGCTAACAGTTCTGTGCTGCCCATTATAGTTTTCAGCACATAGGTGAATGATCTCAGGGAAGACATTTACAGCTGGGAAACAATAATATGGTAGGTTTGACTCCCATATCCCATGTGTGCCATGACCATCTTTATAGTCCTCTCTCAACTGACTGAAAGTTTGCAAGAAGTCCCTGTTGTCCTCAAAGTCTTCAATAAGACAGTCCTTGTCAACTAATGGCAAAGTCTCCAGCTCTCTACTTGTTGGATTCAATGGAGCTACACTCAGGGATGAGGATCTAGAAGCAGCCATTGTAAAACTTGATTTGAAAATAAGGTGATGGCAATTGATAGACCAAGTCTGAAGTGTTTTTCTCAGTGAAAATGCAAGCTGGTCTGTGCAGTTTGCTGCAACCTCTCAGGGATGTGAACTACCAAGGATAAGTTGCAGAGGTGATGAGGTTTCTTTTGGTAAGAATGCAGCTGGCCTGTACTCGGCAAAAGGGAACAATGCCGAGCACCTCGAGGACAATTTTACGGTTTCAGCCCGTGGAATGACCACTCTAATGCTGAATTATAGTTCAGGGGTGGTGCAGGTTGCTTGGGCTTACTTTAGGTAACAAGCAGAGTTGAATTTAGGATTTTTACCAGTCTTTTAATGGTGAATTTACAGAGAATTGGAATGCATGGGCAAAAGTGGGGAAAACTGGTGAAATACCTGGAAAACTAGCTTGGAAGCCTGCGGGCCGGGCTGTGGAGGTTTAATGCCGTCGAATTCTGGACTTGTAGCGGTCGAAATGTCTAATTTGATGGCTGGGGACAAATTTCGCGGCAGCTGGTCGACAACAGCTACTTCTTTTGCGCGTGAAAATGACCGAAAACGGCTCATTTGGTCGTTTATAACGTTAAATTTGGAAAAAGTATGTATTTGGCGCTTTTCCGCCGATGACATCAGCATGACGTCATGGTGGGGCCCGGGTACGGAGGTGACGTGGCTGCTGAGGTGTGAGACAGGGTGGCAGGACACGGTGGCGGGTGAATAAGGTGGTAGGGGTACGTGGAGGATCACATGGCACGGGGTGGGCGAAAGGTACAACGTCAGGATGACGCAATGATGACATAAGGGACGACGGTATCGGAATAGTGGTAGGCGGGTTCCCCGCACCGCCTTTGCTGGTGAGTGGTATTGGGGAGGGGGGCTCCGAACAACCCCGGCGATTGACATGCGTCCAGGGTACGGAGCGGGAAACCACTTTCCCTGGACGCTAAAGGTCGGCAGGTCGGGGGACGAAAATGACCGCCCACCGTTAGATCTGGGCGGCGGAGATCGGACGGCTGGCGGGTCCTCCGACGGATCGTGCAGGTTGAGGGGGGCCCGCCGGCCCATTATAATATTCAATTTAATATTTCGGGTGGATAACTATAGGAAAGGGGGTTTTTCATAGGTTTTGGGGATTTTCCGGGTTTTCAAGGGTTTGTCAAGGGTTTTTATCAGAAAAAGGGGTTTATAGGGGTGATTTTAGCAAGGGAAAAAGGGGTTTTTTGTGTTTTTGAGCAAAGGGACGGTGAGGGATGAGGGAAGAGGTTACTGCTCATAACGAGAGGTTAGAGCAGCTCCAAGATAGGGTTGACCACAGTCCCAGATGGACTAAAGTCTCCCTTGACCATTTATTTGGCTATAGTGCCAAGAGGAGGATATGTACATAGTGCTGGGATTTATACACCTTAGTGTTATTTATAGTAGGGAAAGGGGGACATAGGGGATTTAGATAGTAGAGTTAGTGGTTAAGATGTATGAGAGGGTAAATGAAGGGGAGACCACTAAGTTTATTTGAAATTTACTTAGTTTAGGGAGTAGATCAAAATGAAAAGAATTTTACACAGGAAATGTGGCTTTTAAATGAACCAGAACCATCATAAAACCTTAGAAATTTCTCATCAATCTCCATGGATGAGGGGACGTTAGTAATAAGAGTGGAAGGGGAATTTGGGGAATTAGACATGCTCCTTTGCCTTGCTTTTCTTATTTAACCAGCAAGATTCAATCTGGAATGAATCCCACTTCTGCAACCCCATCTACTTACCCAGCTACTTTGCCTAGCATTTTTTATTTCTTCTTGGAGGGTGCACTTGGACTTGCAGACCCTTACTTGCCTTTCCTTTTATTTGGCTTTTTCTTTTGTTTTTTCTATCTACTTCTACCCTTATTTCTTCCAAGGTCCCAGATTAAGCTGTTGGGAGCCTTTTCTTCTCTACCTGAACTACTTGTCTGCCAAGATTAAACAGTTTGGACAGACTTCCTTCTCTAATCTACAACTGCAAATTTAAACCATGGAATGATCCAGATTAGACTGTTGGACCATCCATCACAATTTTAAGTCCATACCAAGCTATAAGCACAGATTGGATTCTCTTGGAAATATGTGATCTTTGAATCATCAAAGCAGAGCATATTTGGACCTTTCATAGCCAATCATGAAATATGAAACCTATTGGTATAGGTAGCTAACAGCTGGCTCAAAACAAAACTCATTCTTATTACCAAAACAATGGTTACATCAAAAACTGTCACAAGTCTTGCCGATCGAAAATAGAGTAGAGTTTTACAATAAAAAATCCAAATCCCATTAAGGTCCTAGGCCTCTCTACTTATACATCTGAAGTCTCCAACGAATTCCATAAAATTAGTGGGGTTCGGCTCCCAAACTTGAGATAAATTGGTGCTTTGTCTTTCACTTGCTTGGTTGCCTTCTAGTCCTCATGATTTGGTTGTTTGCACTTCGAACTGATGGAGGAATATTCGAATGGAGGGGTAGTAAATGAGGAGGATTTGCCTCCTATAACCCCTCTCCCTTGTCCCATTCGAGTTTTGACCATTGTCTTTGCCAAAATTCCTTTCTTTTATCCTTTAATTCTGCATTAAATGCACATTAGACCACAAAGCAAAATATCCAACTCTAACTCATCTCATAAACAAAATATAATCAAAAGTATGCAATAAGTTATGATAATAGTTGGTTTGACTAAGCTAGGAGGTGAATTAAGACCCATATAATTACCCAATGATGAGGCTCATCACGTACAGATCTGAAAAAACTGAAAAACACTTTGCATAATATATACACAACTATAAAGAACTAGATCCGAATATGTATGTGACTAACTTGATTAAAACTAGCGTATGTATCTGAAATCTCTTAATTATACTTTCGTTGCACAACATAGCATCTGTTAAACCCAAATCTTGGCATACACATTGTTACCATTGTGCATCATTATACCATTGTCATAGATGTATCAAACCATAATCAGATTAAGCAATATGTATTCATTTCAGATCTATCAGATTTGATCCATCTCCATGCTCCCTGGTGCACACCTTTTTCAGATCAAATCATTCATAAACAATCCATTACTTGCACCCATAACACTTTGATATCCATCTCCTTATATAGTATTAGCCTTAGCCAATACCTTAGGCCAATCCATTAGTAATTTCGTTAGTATTCTTTTACAGGATCAAATAACCGTTGTCACACTCATTATTATGGGTCAATACCATGGTAAGATCCCTAGTATTCAATTTTCCATGGTATAGATTTTGTACACGCCTTTTCTTCACAATACCTGCATATGTAAATGACCCTTATGTGTAGGATCTATGTATACTTTCCCAAACTTCATCTTTATCATTCATCTTTCTCTGAACTTGACATTCCTTTGTCCATTACCTCTGTCACATCTGTGTTAGCTTGCATAATCATCCTATTACCACAATGTTGATATATTTATCAAGTAGGTTTCCATCAAGGACAATATATTAGCCATAATTCCAACAAAAAAAGAAATATCGTGAAAATATGCAGATGAAAGGTGATTATAGGACATCTAGCGAAGAACACCATTGAAAAATTGCAAGTGAAACCCTAGAGGCAGAGCGGCATGACTGGAGGAAGTAACTAGAGAAATGAATGTGGCATAGTAGAAACCTAAAAAATGTCATTAAACTCTCATGGAAATCCTATTATAATCCTTACCTTTGATTCAATAGGAAATGATCTGAACCATTAATTTGGGTTGGGTTAACTTGTTATATGTTGCAATGGGAATAAAATTCCCACTTAGGCATGGAATAATACAAAAATAATACCATTAATGCATATAATATGATATGATCATTGTTATAAATGATCCAAATAAGATCACATTAATCAATGGGAGAGACAACACCATCCATATAATCAAGTTTTAAATTAGTCCAATACAACAAACTGTGGAAATACCTTGAAGGAAATCATGATGTATGTAAGGTGTGAACTATTAAAATAGTATGAGCATTGTAGTAGGTTAGGTATAACATTAGTTTACAAATAGTCGTCAGCATCAACATCATATGTATCTAAATACATGAACTAGACTAAGGTCCATGTTTTTATACAATGGCTTACAATGTATAATATAACAACCAAAGTAATAAACCACATGCAATACATAAATAACACCTTGTGGCAATATAAGAGCTTTAAGGTGTGAGTGATTACAATAAAGAATATCTGGCACCAAGATGTGGTAATAGTAAATGCGTGAAAATATGATATAGTTGAGTAACGAAAGCTTGGAGTTATATTTATATAATGGAAATGGAAACACAAATCATTGGTCCCACAAATCTTGGAAACGAACTTCAAAAGATGAAACAATTGTTATAGTGAGTGTGGAAACAAACTTCAGAAGAGGAAACGATTTGTATAGTGAGAAAGTTAAAGACAAAACCTTTGGTAATTTTTTTTCAAATAATAACAATTGGAATAATTACCATATAAACTAAAAATAATACTATACGACTATAAGAATAATGATATAATTCCCTTTATGGTATCAATAACGAGAGAATTAATTTTATGGTGTCTTTAGTTAACATATGTATAAATAATTAAACATTAGAAAGCATACAGTTGTTGTGTAAGTCAGGGTCTTTACATTAATTTACATCATATATTTTCTTTAATTTAGTTTTAGCATTTAGTTTAGTTTTAAAGTAAAATAGAAATCATGGCCTTTGTGTTGGCCAATTGACATTGTCGTATTATGGCATTTGGTATGTTGGAATTGATGTCAATCGAAATAGCATTGAGATAGAGAAATTGGCATCCATTTCTCAGGTATAAAATGGGATCAAAGCCTACATAGGACCCACTCCTTTGGAAGGTTCTCTGAAAGAGCTTTCCAACGGTGTGTGGAAGCCAGAAAATGGCCTCCTGGATCAAAAGTTATCGACTGTCGAAGTCAGGGTCTTGAGGTCCTTTGAAGCAGGTCAAATATCGGGAGTTGAATTTCGGAAGGACGAATATCGGAAGCAGGTCTAGAAATTCGTAGGGAAGTTGGAACCTTGGAACTTAGAATATCAAAGGAAGGCAACATACTGGAATTCGATATGGGAAGGATCAAAGGATCGACATATCCGAAATTTGTAACTCCTTTATAATTCCTTTTGAGAATAGTTCTGATTCGGTACCTGAGCAGAAGAACATCGAGCCCCGATATCGGAACCTCGAGAGCCTAGAGATTTCAAAATCCGAAAGATCGGAGCAAGTCACAATATCGAAGGTTGGAGCCTTAGTTAATCAGAGTAGGAGAACATCGGGAGCCAATTTTCGGAAGGTTGGGGCCATTAGAATGTCAAAATCTTGGAATATCGGAGGTCAAAACCTCATAAGTCCTTATTAATGGAATTATTTTGAAAGCACCAAGGAATGCAGGAAATGAGAATTACAAAGGAACTCGTTGAAAAACCAAGGGCCAAGAGGATCATTTCTCTCTCTTTTGTAGGACACATGGCAGTAGGTGATTGGCCCCTCAGGAGCTGATGAGGCAGATGATGTCAACATGATGTGGCAGTTCGTAGGACACTTGGAAGCTAGATTTGACAACATTGGGTGGCCTAATGGGGAAAATATTGGTGACAAGTTTCACCACTAAGAATATTCCATGTGGCAAAGACGACAATTGCATGACGTCATTTAAGAGGTCGACATATCGAAGGTTGGAGTTTTCGTAACTCATGTCTAATTTTTTTAAAGAAATATTCTAATCCGATGAAAGGGGATCCGATGTGGATTGACACTTGGTTGGGAAATTTTAGAGAACCAAGGGAGAATAAAAGGGATAGCACCAAAGGACTATAAAGTATTTTGGAAGTCGAAATTTTGGAATCCTTTCTAACTAAAATTTTGGAGAAAGTCGTGATATGTGGTGATTTGATATAGCGTTGACGTTTGGTCGTAGATGCCAGAGAACCAAAGGCGGAAGAGAAAATACAAAGGGATATAGGTCCCTGATAGGAGCCCAAAGACAATAGCACCTAAGCTATAAGCCAACGGTCACAGGTCTTGTCATATGAAAAAACGATAAGGGGGCTAAGCAAGAAGGACCTAAAGGCACTTTGGAACATGGTAATATCATAAATTTGTTTTAATAAAAGTTACGATGAGTGGAGCTATGATACAACAATACAAAGAGTTAAAGGATGAATGGGTTGACAACTAGAGATTAAATGCAAGTCAGAGGAGTTGATTAATGGAGTTAATGGCATCTACCAAGATTGTTGTGTCAAGGCAACGGGGAAAATAATTCACAGAGAATAATTGTTGGGCTTGTCCCGATGTTGAAAGAAAACCATCTTCAATCTCCCGTGCATGCACTATAGATTTAAATGAGGAACATAGAAGCCATGTTGAAGTATGTGTCAAGCTATGTGTGTGATATGAAAAGACTTGTTGGAGTGTGCAAGTGGACTGAGATTAAATTCTTAGCATGGATAATCACACAAAGAGTTGGTAAAGTGCTTAGGAGCCCATTCTTGTGTTTAATGTAGTAGCATAATTGCAGCATCAGACGCAACAACAACATGGAGGAGCCATACAGAGGTACACTCAGGAAGTGTGGAAACATGTAGCAAAGGAAACATTGAGCAGTGTGTAGCAGATGAGAAAAACCAATGATTTCCATTGAGCAAAAGTGCAGAGGAGAGTAGTCTTATGAATGTGTTGAAGAGTGTGGAGCTAAGAGTGAGCTGAGTAATTGGGCCAAGTGTTGAACTGAAAAAAAGTGCTACTGAGAGCCTGTGCGAGAGAAGGTTGATAGTAGAGTATATGCAGTTGTGATCAGAGGATAGTGTGTTGCTATGTGAGGCCGAGAGATCCTATGGAGTAGTAGAGAAATGAGAGAAAAAGCTTATGTAGTGAAACCAGATTTGTATTTCTATGTATATGTATTTGCCTTTGTTTCCAATTTGAAAACTACATGAAAAGTAGAACAGTGGCAAGAGCAGGTGGTGGCTTGAATTCATAAAAGGTTGGTGCCTCTTGTGATCCGAATGGAAAATGGCATCAACCCATGGTATTCATCCACCCACGAAATTTACCCATGGTATTGTAAGTGGCATCCACCCATGGTATTTATCCACCCATGTTATTGTAAGTGACATCCACCCATGGCATTCATTCACCCATGGTATTTGCCCATGGTATTGTGACATCCACCCATGGTATTTCCCCATGGTATTGTGACATCCACCCATGGTATTCATTCACCCATGGAATTGACTCGTGGTATTGTGACATGCACCCATGGTATTCATTCACCCATGGAATTGACCCGTGGTATTGTGACATCCACCCATGGTATTCATTCACCCATGGAATTGACCCATGGTATTGTAACTGAAAAATACTATAAGTAACAAGTCGCATTTTGTAAAATGACAGTTTGTCCGCCACAATGTAGCTTTTACAGCTATTCTCTGTTTTAATAAAAAAAAATTCTGTGGTTTTGTTCATTGGGCATTCTCCTCTTTTTCTTCTGGCATTTCAATTATTCAGATCTTGGGGGCCTCTCTCCCAAAATCCATTTTAATTTTTTAGATATTGGGGGCCTCCCCTCAGGATCCGAATCAGTGGTATCGGAGCAGGTTATGATTCCATGGAAATGAGGGTTTCATGCATATTTCAGTTTCAAATTTTTCAGCAATATTCAACAAACTTCAGGCACGTGCTACGACCTCCACAAAGCACTTTCTTGGGCCAAGAAGGAAGAAATTTTCTTTTTTCACTTTTTTGCAGGAATATTTTTTGGGTGGCGAGTTTGTAAATCAGATCTGAAACATTTGGTGCAATATTTACACAAACAAATACCAAATCTGGATTCCTTGCAAAAAAAATACCAAAATTCAAAAAAAATGGTCGAATCAGAGTCCGGATGAGGGAGTTATCGCTGTTTAAAATCAACAATGTTGTAGATTATTATTATTATTTTTTATTTTATTTTATTTTTTATTTTATTTTATTTTATTTATTTATTTTATTTATTTATTTATATTTATTTATTTATTATTTTATTTTATTTTTATTTTTATTTTTATTTTTATTTTTTATTTTTTATTTTTTATTTTTTTCTGACGATAACTGTTGGACGACGACTCTCCTATATTTTTTTTGCAGTTTTTATGCAAAATTTCAAAGCAATGATTACAGATCTGAGTTTCTCTAAAAAATCACACAATTTTAAAAAAATGGGTCGAATAGGAGTTTGGATATGGGAGATATCATTGATTTAAAATCATCTATTTTTTCAGAACTTTTGTGATGGCGGAACAGTTGCAGTGCGAATCTGAGATTTCAAAGTGTCCAGATAAGGATTTCCAACACATGGGAAGATGCAAAATGATACTCTATTTCCAAAAACAGGTTCTAATAAATATTCTGAGTTATATTGATCGAGTTATGTCCATTTTAATCCTTCAGTAGCATTCGGAGTGGGTTCCGTTTGGAGACATGCCCTCCCACCCCGTTTTAGTAGTCACCTGGTTCAGATTCATCAGTTTCATCATAGCAACAATCGGCTTGGGTTCTTTGGAGACATGCCCTCCCACCTCAGGCTATGTAGGCACCTGCTACTTCATCAACAACCAACATCACATTTATAGGTCAACTGCACAAAATCCTTGTCATCGAAGTCCATTTTCTAGGCCTCACACTGTTAGCATCACAATTTTTCACAAGCATTATAGGGTATCTCTATCCTCGGATCTTCATTTGTCATGGTTATGGGTCATCCACAAACCCACACTTCATCGAAGTCCATTTGTTAGGCCGCACATTGTCAGTATCACAATTGGTCACAAGCATTACAGGTTATCTCTATTCTCGGATCTTCAGTCATCATGGTTATGGGTCATCCACAAACCCACACTTCATCGAAGTCCATTTGCTAGGCCGCACACTGTCAGTATCACAGTTGGTCACAAGAATTATAGGGTATCTCTATCCTCAGATCTTCGTTCATCATGGTTATGGGTTAACCACATAAAACCCTTCTCTTCAGTGGGTCTTCATATTCAACAAAGACTTCGTAGGAGGGAACTTCACGCAATGGGGACCATTGCTTCTTAAGGAGGGAGGAATGATTTGAATGGAAAATGGCATCAACCCATGGTATTCATCCACCCATGGAATTTACCCATGGTATTGTAAGTGGCATCCACCCATGGTATTTATCCACCCATGGTATTGTAAGTGACATCCATCCATGGTATTCATTCACCCATGGTATTTTCCCATGGTATTGTGACATCCACCCATGGTATTCATTCACCCATGGAATTGACCCGTGGTATTGTGACATCCACCCATGGTATTCATTTACCCATGGAATTGACCCATGGTATTGTAACTGAAAAATACTATAAGTAACAAGTTGCATTTTGTAAAAGGACAGTTTGTCCACCACAATGTAGCTTTTACAGTTATTCTCTATTTTAATATAAATGTTGTGGTTTTTTTCATTGGGCATTCTCCTCTTTTTCTTCTGGCATTTCAATTTTTCAGATCTTGGGGGCCTCTCTCCCAAAATCCATTTTAATTTTTTAGATCTTGGGGGCCTCCCCTCAAGATCCGGATCATCTTGGCAAGTAGGTTCTTTGTATCCTAAGGAGGTCGATGCCTCTTGTGAGTGGGTGCTCACAAACAAACTGATGTAATTAAGTAGGTGCTTAATTTACATCATACAACAAACAAATTGGTGCTTTTCTCCCTTTGGTTTTCCACGTGAAAATAATGGTGTCAATATGCGTATGCTGCTCATGTGATGGATTTTATGTACATATGAATGTCTTATATTGCTGCACATTTTCATTATGTATGAATTCCATCATAAGTAACAGACAGTAGAGGAAAGAGCTAAAGACATATTCATAAAAAGTTTTAAGAACCTCACTATTACTGATTACCCTCCCCCCCCCCCTCTCAGTAATTCCTTATTCCAATAATTGGTTTCAAAGCAAGGTTCCTTGAGGAGCAATCTAACCACTGGAAGGTATATTCATAATGAATTATGTCTAGGTAAAAGAGACAAGATGCTTACTCAAGCAAGATACCAATCTTTGATGGGACAAACTATGCCTTCTGGAAAGATAGGATGGAATCCTATCTTATGTCCCTAGGAGTAGATGTTTGGAGCTCTGTGCTAGTAGATTATGTTGTTCGTGATGTCCTTCCCACTGATGTAGATGGTAAAAAATTGTATGGAAATAATGCTAAAGCCAAGAATGCCATTCTATTTGACCTTAATGAATTTGAACTTGTAAAGGTTATGCACTGTAAATCTACCAAGGAAGTGGGGATGAAGCTCAATCAGAGTCATGAAGGAGAAGACAAAGTCAAGTAGCCCAAACTTCAAACATTCATAATGAGGTTTGAAAGTTTAAAAATGAGTGAAGAATAAATCATAGCATAATACTTCCTTTGAGTTAATGAAGTAACCAACGTGATTAGAGGACTTGGTGAAAGTCATGGAAGATATGATTCTTCAAAAAGTCTTAAGATCCCTACCAATGATATTTAATGCCAAAGTCTCAGCTATTGAATAAATGGCTAATTTAAAGGATCTCATAATGGACCAGTTGCTTGGTAATCTCATAGCCTATGAGATGAGAGTAGGAAGAGAGAATTACGAACCCAAGGAGGAAGTTCTCAAAGTGTCCAACAAGGCCAAGGAGCACAAAGATCATCAAGAGTGCTCCAACTATGTATATGATCAGGAGTTGGCTCACTTTTCTAGGAAACTGAAGTTAGGCTCAGGAAAATATAAAGGGAAGTTTCCCTTTAAATATTTTTACTGTGGAAGAGTTGGACATTTTTTGTCCAAGTTCCCTTAGAAAGGAAGGGATGGAAAGGAATATGACCATAAATTTGGAGAAAAATATTTGAAACATTAGAAGAAAAAGTTCTATAAGAAAAAGGGGCTCTAATCCAGAGAGGATAGCTTAGCACCAGAATCAGACAACAAAAAATCTTCGGAGGATGATTCAAATAAGTATTTACTTATGGCATTTGGAACAGACTCCAAGAAACAAAATATTAAATTTGAAGAGGAGGAAGAAGAAGAAGGTGTGGTGGACCTTGAAGGGGAACTCATCTATTCTCTTTATGATTTAAAGAAAGTAAAGAAAGAGAATAAGAAGCTGAAAAAACAACTACAACGTGCTGAGGAAGGTATGTATAACTCTGACAATGAGGAGTTTGTTATAAAAAAGAAAAACTTGAAGAAGCCATTAAAAGCAAAGATAGTTTATCCCTTCTACTAGAAGAAAAACAAGGAGCATGTGAGAAACTAGAAGAAGTGAACAAGAAATTAAAGTAGGATTTGTTCAAGGTAAAGAAGAAAATGATCTAAAAAACATGCAAAGATGAAATTATGTCCTTGAAAGTCAAACTAGAAGAAGCTAAAAGAAAGGAAGAGGTTATTCAGGATTTGATACATGAACGGGAAGATAATTGTCAGAGTCTCAACGCAGAGGTCGTCTCTCTAAGAATGGATCTTGAGAAAATGAAGATCAAAAAAGGCATAAATGAAAAATTTGCAAAAGGAACAAGAAAGCTAAATCAAATTCTGAGAAGTCAGAGATCTTCAGGAAACAAAATAGGCATGGGATACTCCATACCACATGAATATTCTATGGGAAAAATGAACATTAGGTATGCAGGATTTGAGGAACCGTAGAGAAATGCAAAGCTATATCAATAAAGAATCAATGAAGACAAAAAGGGAGCAAACTAGAGAGGAGCCCATCACTGGAATAATAACTTCATCTACCCGAAGGAACCACACTAGTAGAGGATGAATCGATCAACCATACAACAGAGGTACTTTCATGCACAAACACATGAACCTTCCAAGTTCAGGTACTCTCATTTATTTTATGGTCATTGTTATAAATGTCATATTTTTGGGTATAAGGTTATTGATTGTAAAAGGATCAAAGTTGAAAGACATGAAAATTTTAGATACAATAAGCATCAAAATTGTACACTTAAAAATCGAAATGCTTTCTCTCTCGTAATCAGTTATGTTGAATTTTTTAAATGCATTAATTTTGGGCACAAGGAAAGTGAGTGTAGAAGCAGGATAGAGTACCCATCCAAGTCTTAGAACACTTGGCAGTCGATTGTTCGAAAGGATAAGGAGAATTGGAAAAAAAATCTAGAAAGAACATGGAATGTGGACTTGCTCTATCATCACAAAATCAAGAAAACAGATGGTATGTGGATAGTGGTTTCTCCAAGCATATGACTGGGGATAAGAGTAAGTTTATGTCGCTAAAAGAGAAGGACAGAGGGAACAATATCACTTTCGGTAATAATGCTTTAGAAAGAATTAGTGGTAAATGAATAGTGAGTCTTGATCAAAAGACAAAAGAAAAAAATTTGTTGTATGTGGAAGGCCTCAAACACAACTTGCTTACTGTAAGCTAGATGTGTGGTAATGGCTATGATGTGACCTTTCAATCCAAGGACTATGAGATCCAGAGTGTGAAGGATGGAAAACTGGTGGGAAAAGAAATCAGAACTCATAATAATGTATATGTGTTTGATGACTCCAGAGTAAATTTCTATTTAAGCAAGATGAATGAAGCATGGTTGTGGCACAGGAGGCTTCACCATATGAATTTTTACAGTTTGATAAGATTCAACAAGCTAGGGGATGTGAGAGGATTCCCAAGATTGTCAAGGCTTGATAAATCAGTTTGCAAGTCATGTCAATTTGGTAAGCAGATTAGGACTCATTTCAAGTCAAAAGAGTTATCTTCATCTAGACCACAAGAGTTAATTCAAACAGATATTTGTGGCCCAACTAGAGAAAAAGTCCTAAGAGGAGAAAGTTATTTTATGCTACTCATTGATGATTTTACCAGGGCCACTTGGTTGGTGCTCTTAAAAGAAAAATTAGAAGCATTTAAGCATTTTAAAAAATTTAAAGCTCAAGTAGAAAATGAGAAAGACTTAAAGATCAAATGCTTAAGATCAGACAAAGGGGGAGAGTATACCTAAAGAGAGTTTGAAGAATTATGTGAAAAGCATGGCATTGGGAGGTACTATTTAGTGGCTAGAAGTCCACAAAAAAATCGAGTAATGGAGAGAAAGAATAGAACAATCTAGGAAATGGACAGACTTGCTATGTTGGATGAACAAGATGTATCCACATATTTTAGGGAGAAGATGAGACACCGCTCATAAATAAGACCGAATACAGATCCATGATAGGAAGCTTGTTTTTCTCATAGTTTCGCAACTAGACATCCTACAAGCAGTGGGCCTTATGGCCAGATTTTGAGCTTTCCCTCATGAAATTCATGTCATCGTTGTCAAAAGGATCTTCAAATATCTTCAAGGGGCAGCAAATTATGGATGATGGTATGCTAAAAGCGAAGAGTTTAAGTTGAAGATATACACTAATGCTGATTTGGCAAGAAATATTGATGACAGGAAGAGCACCTCAGGAGAAACATTCTTTCTGGGAAACTTCTTAGTGTCATGGGTCAGCAAGAAACAAGCATCCATTTCTTTATCAACTGTTGAAGTAGAGTATATTGGTGCTAGAACTTGTTTCTCGCAAATTCTATGGATGAAGCAAACCTTGAAGGATATTAAGGTAGAGTTGATTGATATTATTCCAATCATCTGTGATAATATAAGTGCCATAAGTATCTCTAAGAATCTTATCATGCATTCCAAGACCAAGCACATCCCTATCAAGTTCCATTTTTTAAGGGAATAGGTTGCAACCAATGTTGTTAGACTTGAATATGTGGCCACTAAAGACCAACTTGAAGATATATTTACTAAGCCACTGGAAAGAGAACCCTTTGAATATCTCAGGTAGAAGATAGGAGTTGTGACTCCTCCTCCCAAATGACTCAATTTTGGTGTGTGTTGGCAGCTACTTAGCATGTGGGATCAATGGAAGAGTAGGTTGTAGTGGTTTAGCGAGAGTATTCAAGGACATCCTTTGCCATTGATGCCAAAGGGGGAGAATATTATTGGAGAAACTGAGAAGAACAATATTAAATAATACCATGCCTAGTTTAAGGGGGAGTTTATGTTGTTTCCATAAATGCCAAAGGGGGAGTTTGTTGTCCAATTGACATTGTCAGATTAATATTGTGTTTGGTATGTTGGCATTAATTTCAACCGAAATAACATTGAGGCAGATATATTTACAACCATTTATTAGGTAGAATATGGGCTCAAAGCCTACAATGGACCCTTTCCATTAGAAATTTATTTGAAAGAGCTTTCCAACAATGTGTGCAAGGCTTAAAATGGCCTCCTGGAAAGTTATGGGCTGCCAAAGTTAGGGTCTTGAGGTCCTTTGAAGCAGGTAAAATATTGGGAGTTGAATTTCAGAGGGTTAGATATCAGAAGTAGGTTTAGGAAATCAGAGGGAAGTTGGAACATCAAAACTTCAAATATTAGAGGATGAAAGCATATTGGAACCTGATATCAAAAGGATTAGAGGGTCAACATATCAGAATTTCGTAACTCCTTTATAATTCCCTTTCAGAAAAGTATTGATCTGATAACTGAGAGGAGAACATCAGGACCTGATATCAGAACCTCAACAACCTAGAGATTTCGAAACCTGAAATATCGGAGCGAGTCACAATATCAAAGGTTGTAGTCTCAGTGAAACGGACCAGGAGAACATTGGGAGTTGATTTTCAGAAGGTTGGGGCCATAAGAAGCTTGTAACCTTCGAATATCGAAGGTTAGAACCTCATAATTTATTATTAATGGAATTATTTTGAAAGCACCGAGGAATGCGAGAAATGAGAATTGCAAAGGAACTCGTTGAAAAACCAAGGACCAAGAGGACCCTTTCTCTCTCCTCTACAGGACACATGAAAGTAGCTGATTGGTCCCTCAGGAGTTGAAGAGGCAGATGACATTAGCATGATGTGGTAGTTCATAGGACACATGGCATCCAGATTTAGCAACATTGGGTGGCTTAATGGGGAAAATCTTGATGACAACTATCACCACTAAAAATATTCCATGTGGCAAAGATGACGACAACATGACATCTTTTCGAAGGTTGGAATATCAAAGGTTGGAGTTTTTGTAACTCATTTCTAAATTTTTTAAAGAAATGTTCTGATCCGATGAAAGGGCCTCCGATGTGGATTGGCTCTTGATCGTGAAAGTTTAGAGAACCAAGGGAAAAGAACAGGGATAACACCAAAGGGCTATAAAGTATTTCAGAAGTGCAAATTTCAGAACTCCATTCTAACTATAATTTTGGCAAAAGTATTGATATGTGGTGCTCTAATATAGTGTTGGCGTTTGGTCGTAGAAGCCAGAAATCCAAGGGGGGAAGAGCAAATAAAATGGGAGATATGCCCTCGTTAGGAGCCCAAAGCCAGTAGCACCTAAGCGCTAAGCCAACGATCACAAACCTAGTCATATGGAAAAACGATAAGGGGTATAAGCAAGAAGGACCTAAAGGAACTTCGAAAAATGGTAATATCGTAACTTTGTTTCAATTAAAGTTACGATGAGTGGAACTATAATTCAGTAGTACAAAGAGTTAAAGGATGAATGAGTCGACGACTAGAGATTAAATGCAAGTCAAAGGAGTTGATTATTGGAGTTAATGGCATCTGCAGACATCATTGTGTCAAGACAACGAGGGAAATGATTCATAGACAAGAACTGTTTCAATTTTCCAAAAGTTGAAAGAAAGCCATCTCTTATATCTCGTGCACTCATTATAGACTTAAATGAGGAACAAATAAGACATGCTAAAGTATGTGTCAATCTCTGTGTGTGTTATGAATCAAAGATGAAAATACTTGCTGGAGTGTGTAGGTGGACTGAGATTAAAATCTCAGCATGGAGAATCACATAGAGAGTTGGTAAAGTGCTTAGGAGCCCATTCTTGTGTTTAATGCAGTAGCAAAATTGTAGAAATGGACACAACTACAACATGGAGGAGCCATATAGAGGTACACTCGGAAAGTTTGGAAACAAGAAGCAAAGGAAACATTGAGCAGTCTACAGGAGATGAAAAAAACTAGTGATTTCCATTAAGCAAAGTGGGGAAGAGAGTATTGTTGTGAATGTGCTAAAGAGTGTGGAGCTGAGAGTGAACTGAGTAACTGGGCCACGTGTTGAATTGAGGCAAAGTGCTACAGAGAGCTTATGAGAGAGAAGGACGAGAGAAGAGTATATACGATTGTGAGCAGAGGATAGTGTGTTGTTGTGTGAGGCCGAGAGAACCTGTGGAGTAGTAGAGAACTGAGAGAAGAAGTTTCTGTACGGAAACCAGATTGTTATTTCTCTGTATATGTATTTGCCTCTATTTTCAGTTTGAAATTGTATGAAAAGTATAACAATGGCAAGAGTAGGTGGTGGCCTAAATTCATAAGAGGTTGGTGCCTCTTGGAAAGCAGGTGCTTGCTATCGTAAGGGGGTCGGTGCCTTCTGTGAGTGGGTTCTCACAAACAAATTGATGTAATTAAGTAAGCACTGCTTAATTTACATCATAACAACAAACAAATTGGTGGTTTTTTTCGTCTGTGTTTCCACGTGAAAATACTAGTGTCAATATGTGCATGCTGCTCCTATCATGGATTGTATGTACATATGAATATCTCATCTTGCTGCTCATTTGCATTATGTATGAATGCTCTCATAAGTAACAGAGAGTAGAGGAAAGAACTAAAGACATATTCATGAAAAGTTTTAAGAACTTCACTATTACTGATTCGCCCACCCCGCCCCTAGTAATTCCTTATTCGAATACTTTTTTCCGGAAACTATACAACTAAAGCGAATGAATATGGGTCTAATTGGGACCCTGATCAACTCGATCGTTGCAGATAGGAAATTCCCCCCTTGTCAACACGATGCTTGATGGATTCAGAGTTATGATGGATCTAGAATGGTTTAATTTATCCATTTAAATATGTTATATTCCACATGAATACCATAGCTCAATACCAGGAGTTCTCATAAACCTAAAGCTCAAAAACTTTGGTAACTTCACTGAATCAAATTTACCTTAACTACCCAACAAAAAATAATAAAAAATAATAAAAAATAATAAAATTAATAATAAAATAAAATGTATTATTATTATTTTATTTTGAAGCTTTGTATTTTTTTAATATTTTTTTTTTACATAATATGGCAAGACATTACAACTTCTATTCCACTAGGTCACAAAGTCCCTCTTCGCGCAATGATACTATTGTTTTTTGTTATCTTTAATATTATATTAGTTCATATTATTAAAATGAAAAAAATGAAAAATTATTATTATTATTTAAAAAATATTATTAAAAATACTCTACTCATATAATAATAATATATTAATATATTTTATTATTAACTTATTAATAAAAATGTTAACTTATTGATATCATTACAGAACTAACCCTTTATTCAATAATAATATTTTAATACTAATATTTTTAATATACCAAACTTTTTAATTATTAATGGTTATTTTCCTTTAATATATTATATTGTCATTATTAATAGAAGTTCATGACAAATGATAATCATATTATTATTATATTAATAACATATTTATAATACAATTTTTTAATTATTAGCCTTTTTTTTTTCTTTAAAAAATATTATTAAGTTTTTTTTTCATTTTTAATAATATTAATAATAAAAATAACAAAAAGATATTATCATAAATTTATTATCAGTAATAGTATTTTGGATTTTGTGAGATGAGTAATTTTGATATAAAGTTTCTAGATACATCACATTTTATTTTTTAGTAGAAACGAATATGGCTGATTATCAAAACGCTATAATTAAAAATCTAACTAACTTCCAATAAATAAATAAGAAATACTAAAAAAAAATTCAAAAAATTAACCCAAGAGCTACCTTAAAAAAAATAGAATTAATTAATAAAATAATTACTAAAATAATAAAATAATTATTAAAATAATAAAATCAATGCGTCGACAAATGTATTATCATGTGATTTACGCCGAAAAACTTTTTCGGCATAAACTTGATATGGATCAGAGAAGCCTCATTCAACATCCATAAATCTTATATCTAAATAACAACATTAGTTACCTTTCATAATATTTAATACTAATATTATAAAATTAACATAACAATATTATTATTAATCCGCTTATAAATAATAACATTTACAATATATTAAATAACATCACTTTAATAACAATTGTATTATATTAAATCTCTATAATGTATTACAGAATAATCATATCATTGTTTTGGAGTCAACCTTTCGAACCATCTATTGTGGTTCATCTTCAGGACAAGGATGAAAAACCATCTATAATTAGGTATAAATAGTAGATATGCCCCAGGTACCAAAAGTAAAATTCAATTATAAGAAGAACGTTAAAGATTAATTAGATCAAAATAAAAATAATAAAATAATTACTAATATTAAATAACATAAATAACCATTAAGAGAAGGTCAAAACACATAAAAGAAATAAGTAACTAATTTAAATATTACTATTGTGTATGAGTTAATATTTAAAACAAATAATCATATTATTAGTAAAATATTAATAATATTAAATTAAAAGATAAAATAAATACAAAAGAGCCATAACATTGAAAAAAGAAATTTTAAGAAGAAAAAAAAAGTGAAATAATAATAATAATAATAAATAAAATTATATAATTATCTCTTTATATATATATAAAATAAAAAACGAAAAATAAAATAAACATAAAAACAAAACAAAATAATGAATAAATTAAATTAAATATTAAAATAAACAGAGAAGTCAAGACGAAAGGGTAGGAACCCAACTCCTACTTAATTTCCAACCATCATCCCTATTGAGATTCTTCGTATGCTTTTCAATTTCAATGGCCTCCCACAACTTCCTATGATGAAAGTGATCAATCCTAGCGATGACCTGAGAGTCCTCAATGCATACATGATGCATAGTTTTCTTTGCATGCTCAACAATAGTTGAGGAGCGGGAACGCCTATGTTTGATGTCTGCAACATGTTCCTGAATATGAAGATTAATGGAGTGACCCATTTCCCCAATGTAGGGAATCCCACAAGAGAAAGGGATTGAATAAACCCCTTTCATGTCTTTAGGGTTAACTGGGTCCTTAACAGATCTAAGGGAGCTTCTGATGGTATTAAGGGGGTTAAAGGTAGCTAAGACCTTATGTTTTTTAAGGATATGAGCAATCTTGTCTGTGGTTCCATGGATAAAAGGAAGTTTAACCATGGAAACTAGATCATCCATAATTTTTTTAACCCTAGGAGCCTTACTGGCTCTTTGAAAAGCCTTAAGACCTTGATAATTGCTATAACCATTCTTTTCAAAAACCTTCAAAAGATGAGATTTCTCCTCCTCCAGGTGACTAACATTGGAAATTCTTAAGGCACAAGTGGCTAGAGTGTTAAGAACTCCAAACGTCTGGGCCGGAAAATGGTGGGAGCTCGCATGAAGATATTGCTCCGTGTGAGTTTTTTTACGAAAAATATGGTGCGACAAGGAGCCATCATCTAACCTACATAGAAGAACATCGAGGAAAAGAAGGCATCCATCATCCTCAACCTCCATTGTGAATTTTATGGAGTTAGATTGAGAGTTAAGATGATGAAAGAAAAGGTCTAACATCATTACATCTTATTACAATAATAATAAAAACCTACCATTATATTATTTATAATGTTAATATTTACCATAATAATTAATAATTAATAACGATATAATATTCATTATTATAAGTCTATTTAATTATAATAAAATTACTTCAAATTTGATGTATTTAATATATTTAATTTTTGATGTATTTAATATATAAATTGATATAATAATTTATTATTAATAATAATTATTGTAATAATATATTATTAAATAATGTATTTTTATATGAATAATTAATTCAAATTTAATTTTTCTAATAAATTGATTATTTAGTTGAATGTGTTTGATCAATTATGATAATCTTAATATTATTATTCAATTTTCTGTAAATTATCATTTAATAATATTTTAAACCTAATCTTTTAGTTCTATAGTCAAATTGGCCTATTCTCATGAATCTAACTATTCTCTTCCTCCTACTTAATTTGGTTTGACCCTCTCTATAGTCCTTGCATCAACTTCATTTGTCGTGATGATAAGTGGAACTTCCACTTAAACGAGAGACATTTCACTCACAGTCCATAAGTTTTTCTAGAATCAACATCACATGTTTAGAGTGAAATCTTACTAGAATATGATTATTGATGGAAGGTTGTTCAACCTATATTTTTTATCTTTATTTTCATGAGTTCCTTGGGTCATTTTATATATTTTAGAAATCTTCTCATCTATGGTCTATATAAAATAAACTTAGTATTTTTTCAATATTTTATTTGAATTCAATTTTATTATCATTTTGGAAGCATATATATTCATCTTTTTTCAACATTAGTATGAAGCTCCTTATATCATATTTGTATTGGGTATTTGGTTCTCTAAATCTTCACTTTCTTCATAAATATATCTAAAGATTTAATAGGTGTAGAATTTTTTCAAAAACCTTTTTGTATGTGAGTCAAAAATAAAATTGACCTAAAAATATCTATTTTTTTTCTCTTTATCACGCTTAAATGACCCAAAAAGATCTTCCAATTAAATGCGATGAAAGTTTCAAGTTAACACACCCTTTTAAACTCTTATTTGAATCTTAATCTCATTTCTCAACTTCACCAATTGTAAACCTTTATTGATAAAATCTATATAGAATATACTTTGAGGTGTTAGTTTTAGCCTTCTGTTGGCCCTACTCAATTGAGATCTTCCAAAAGAAACTTATACTTACATTACTGGAATTTGTTGGTTTTTAATCAATAATTCATTTTTATTTTTGAAATTTGTGTTTGAAACACCTTAATTCATCTTATTTTTTAATTCACTTAATAACACTCCATTCAGATTTTTCTATCTTCAGATATAATTAATTTACTAGAAACAATTATTAGTTTTAGTACTACTAAAAAACCATAACTTCAACAATGTGTAACTTTAACGATATTGAAAACTAGAATCTACAATTTTATTCAGTCTACTTATGTATTCTCCATAATAATTTCACTCATTAAAGATAATCCAAACAAAAATGTCATTAAAGATAATCCAAACAAAAATGTTTACTTGACACCTTTTAAAGCAGGCAAACCCAAGGATTCCCTATTTTGATACCAAATATTATGGATAAAGAGAAAGATGAATAAATCCATGTCTTAATAATGATATATATTTAATGAATAGGAAACCTCTTTAAAGCTGGAAAACATATATATATCATACATTATGTATCATACAATATAGGCTAAATTAACTATAATTAAATTATACTTACAGTACCAAAAACATACTTAGTACATTTTTCTTATTAAAACTTTGGTGACAATAATTCCTCTAAGAATTAAATATTTTTGAGCTTGTACGATCTTTTTGATGTGTTTTTCTAACTTGTGGCATGTTTTGTCAAAGCCCCAAAGTGTAAAATGTGTCCCTCAAGTTTTTTATTATAACTACCTGTCATATAGTGCATTCTCCTTCCCTAGAAAAGCCACAAAGGAATAACACTTTGAATAACATATCACTTTCGTATCTAATTTGGTGCCTTTGGTATTTTTTAAGAAAAAGGGAAAAATGAATAGTTATCTTCTCCGTTATACTGTTGCTACTCTATTATTCGATGAATTTTTTAAGAATTTTGTAAGGATAAAATTCGTCCCATGCTCTATTTTTTTTATTGCAACATCTCCTCAACAAGTTACTTTTGTCTTTGTGTACATTGGGTGGCTCAAAGTTTACTCACACCACAAGATTAAATGGAACTATGGCATAAAAGAAAGAATAAATGTAGGGTTGAAATATTATTTGTATTTTGTTTTTTAATTCGTAGATCTATGGCATAAAAGAAAGAATAAATGGAGGGTTGAAATATTATTTGTATTTTGTTTTTTAATTCGTAGATTTTTGGCTATAGAATAAAGAAAATTCTTTGTTAAGATTTTCATTATTTAGGTTATTTATTTTATATTATTGTGAAGGTTGGGGTTATATAGAATAATAGAAAAATATTGATGAATATAAGTTATAAATTTAAATTTAAGGAAATATATTATATCTTATTCTTCTTAAAGAAGTAAGTATTTTCCCATTGAGAGTACAATGAAGACGATAAACAATGAAGATAAGATTTTTCCTAAGAGTACCTCAATCACTAATGAAAACCACATGTGGATCACGTGGTGTTGGCGTAAATATGCCAAGTATTCTCTAGACCATTGTGGAATCAAGCAAGAGGTCACCCTAAAGAATACCATTGATATTAAAATATTATTATCTATAAATTTAAGGATAATTTATGGCGCGATGAATAATTAGAGCATGAGAGAAAATTAAGGTGTTATAAGGATGTGATCAAACATAATTTATAATATTATAGCTATCTTTCTATTTTAAACAAAATAAATAAATAAGAATAAATAATAAATAATAAATAATCCTAAATAGTAAAATAAACATTGCTAAAATAAAAATGAACTCTCATGAGCTCTATGGTGGAATAGGGCATTGGGCAAGTCATAAAAAGCCATGGGTTGAAGGAATCTATAATCTTGTGACACTAAGAGGGTTGAATATGAGAAGAACTTTCTTTTATTATGTCCCATATACACCCACATTAGATCTCAATTTCAAAATATTTATTGTCATAAAAATTTTCCTAAGATTTTAACTCATGAGAATTATAAGGATTTAGGAATGCCTATGTTCAATATTTTTGAGCACATACATAAAATTAAATAAAACCAATTAATTCTGTCAATTTTTTGAAAGTTTTGATAAATCAAAGTTGGTCTTAATGTATTTTTATAACCATCATAATCATCATTGTCATCATCATCGTCGTCATCGTCATTTTCATCATCGACGTTGTCATCGTCATCATCATCACCATCATCATCACCACCATCATCATCACCACCATCATCATCATCACCACCACCACCACCATCATCATCATCATCATCATTAGCAACAACAAGTGAAGTCTCTATGAGAACATTCATAATTGATGCTCTAAGACGGTGTTAAAACTTCCTATGTGATGGGTATTTCTTCTTGGTGTATTTCAAACTCTCATTATATTCTAATAAAGTTAAGAAGGTAAAAACTCTACGCAAATTCTTGCTTCCTCACCATATATGTGTCACTAGTTATTTTTGGCCTTGGAAAGTAAAAAACGCCATTCCTTGCTTAATTTGTTTGTCGCCATTCCTTCACCAAGTGTGTTATATCTTGCTTATGCATTTCAAACAAGCAAGATTGTGTAGATTCAAGCAAGTCACTCTAAAATAACAACTAAAACTAGGTTTTTGATGAAGTAAAATATTGATATTGGAAGATTTGAGAGGTATCCCACTAATCAGGAAGTGTTTTTCATCGACTAGATTCATATCAATATCCTTGGATATTTCTTACTTCATTGAAGGAACTCAAATAATAAATGTCTCTATATAATCTTTCTTCACTCTTTATTTTTAATCCAAAAATCAACACGACATTCTCTAGTCCTAATTTTTAATTGAAAAATCGATAGGACATTTGGATATGATTGGTTGGATTATATGCTTGATTCTTTGATACATTCATTATCGATTAAACATTTAACTTTAGTATTAGTTATGCAATTTATTCCTTAGTAGTCCATTTCCTCTCCGCTAATTAAAAAAAGAATTGTTTCCTTTATGAAATCCCTCTATAGCATAGTTACTTCACTTGAATCATATGGCTGGCTAGGGGTGAATGCTGTTGAGATTTTCTGTTTTAAATAAAATAGGCAAAAATCCCAGTGTGTGACAACAATAGAAATTTGTTGCTAGATTAGCTCCAGGTTGTTGGGAGAGAATTAATGCATCCTAAATTTGATGTGAGAGGCAGTTAGATTCTCCTTGCTATAAAATAGGTATCCATACGGATAGTTTGGTGGTGTGAGAGTTTGTGAGGATTTGATTAATTATGTAATCTCCTGTTTGATTAATAAAGATTGCCGATGCCTATGTTTGGTGGACGTAGCCCAGAATGGTTGGGTGAACCACGTTAAACCCTGTGTCTCTTTTATGATGTGTATCTGCTGTTGTTTGTCTTTGGTTTTAACTGTAAGCTCCAACAAATGCTATCTATGAAAATACCTCCTCATCAACTCATAGGAGATTACTATGCTTTTGGTTGAAATACACCCCTTTACACCCCCTTTTTCCAGCCTATTTAAGACAATAACACATGTTATGTACGACGAAGACAACGTTATCCTAGTCTATAACACTTTGTCCCTTCATCTAACTTGTGTTACCAAATTCTCATTCAGTCACAAGGAAAAAAGCTCGAGTTAACTCACTTTGACATGCTTCTTCACTTAAGGAAACACATATGGTGAAATGCATTTTATTTATCCTCATCTACAAATTTTTCCTAAATAAACAAAGCATACAGAAGCAGGAAAGATCCATAAAGCACGACGAATATTTTTACTAAGCATTACAACATTTAAAAAGTGGATAAAAGCATATTTGTTGAAAATAGCAACAAGAAATGCTAAAAATAGCACTACTATAAATAGAAATTTGGGTACCAGTGCTAGATTGAGCAACAGGGAATGAAAAATGGAAGTGCTAAAAATAGCATTGCTATTTTTAGCAGTTCGGGATGGATTCCAATTTTAGTCAGTCCCTGGACTAAAATAGGAAGTAAAATTCGAATTTGAACATAACAGCTATTTGAAAAGAAATTAATTAATTCACCATGAGTTAATTAGTTGTGAAAAATCAAACATGAAGTCTATGTGAGGACGTGCAATAGTTTCTCTATTAATTAAGGAATTTATCCATCAGTTAAAGAGATAAGGATGAGTTCTAATTTGAGTTGTAATTAGTTGGCTCAGTTAACAGAGTCAAGTCCAGTTAGATTGATTTAAACAGTTTGTTTAAATTAATTGTGAGTTCAATTAGTTAATGCATGCTTGCATATAACTACTTCACTTCAGATAACTTAATATTCTCTCATGAATAACTCATGCATGTCAATTCAAACAGAGACCCAGTTGAGATCAAAGGAGGGACAATGTACTATCACTTGGATGTATTTTTCATATAAAGGAAGCTCATCCATGGAGAAGGATTTATCTCCTTCAGGATTGCACAGTTGGATCAGAGGTTAATGAGTGTGTGAAGAGGCCAATTCACACAAGTGGCTGCACTGGAACCCAAGGAAAATTGCGCAAAGAAATAGGAGGCTTGGAGGGCAGAGGAGAAGGTTTGAGAGAGGCCTTTGACTGTCTATGAGCAACAGAGGGATTGCATAGAGAGTGGGATAGCTTGTGAGCTGATTCTTTTTGTAATCCAAACTATATTTCCACTTGTATGATAATACAGAGTTGGGGTTTTAGGCTGAGGCTTTCCCCGGGTTATTTCTTTTGTTTTATGTGTGATTGATTTCTCATTCTCAGTTATATGTGTTCTCTTGATCTTGCTCAATTCGATTAAGCTTCTGCAAAGTGTTGTAGAAGTAGATATTGTATTGTGTTTCAGTATATTGCATAATTTGTTGATCTATAGTGTGAATTTCTACATGGTATCAGAGCAAAGGTGATCAAGGAAGAACAATATACAAGAAGGGAGAAGTTTGAAGTTTGTGATTCCTGAATATAGAAATCGAGTTCTTATCACATCTCTATTTCACCTATGGCATTCAATGGTTTAAGACTCAAATATGCCCTTGATAGCAGTTCGAATTATATAGCCTGGAAGGATTGCATGGAAGTAGTACTAGAGGATAACGGTCTAAAGGACTTCATTGATCAAGAAGTCCCCAAGCCGACTGGTGCTACTGAATTGGCTGAATGGAAGAAATGTGTGGCTAGAGCAAGGAGAATCCTTTTGGAGGGAGTTTGAGATCACATAGTCTCAAGTCTCCATGGGAAGGAGACACTGTTTTCAATGTGGAAAACATTGAAAGATATATATCAAAATAGTAGTGATCAGAGGAAGCTGGCACTAAAAGACAAGCTTCAAAAGATCAAATGTGAAAAGGGTGACACGATCTATACATATCTGAACAAGATCACCACATGTAGGGATGAGCTTCGAAGTGTAGGGATCATGACAACTGAGGATGACATGGTGAGTCTTGCACTCCTCGGTCTTCCTAGGAGATGGCATAGCTACCAAGACTCGATTAATGGAAGAGATAAATTGCCAGATTGGGAATGACTTTGGTCGGATTTGATGTAGGAGGAGATAAGAAGAAGCGCCAGAGATGGTTCTTCATCCATGGAGGATGAAGAAAACTATGCCTTAGTGAGTAAGGCGAAGAAGGGGAAGGAGAAGCTTTCTCATTCCGAATCCAGTTCTTCCCATGGTGGGAAGAAGTTTGACAAATCGAAAGGGCGATGCTTTCATTGTCATGAGATGGGCCATTTTGCTACAAATTGTCCACTAAGGAGATCCAAGAAGGGATCTGTGGAAGGATCATAAGGTGAGGCACCGGCCTCACAGTTCAAGTTGGATTTCACACTATTCGCATGCATGGTTTCATCCATGGTGGGAAGTGGTTGATTTCTTGACAGTGAAGCTTCTTTCCACATGACCGACGACAAGAGTTTGTTTAGTACTTTGGAGGAGAAAGATCTCTAGATACTCATAGCGATGGGTAATGATGAAAAGTATAGTGTCTCAGGTGTAGGCACGGTTATTTTTTAGAGGGAGCATGGAGCTCGCATTACCTTGACCGATGTCAAGTATGTACCAGGACTGAAGAGAAATTTGGTGTCGATCGTGATGCTGGAAGACATAGGCTATGATGTAGTCTTCAGTAAGGTAAAGGTTTTCCTTAGACACATCATCACTAGATAGGTGAAGTAGATTGGTTCACGGGTCAAGAACATGTATGCTCTTGAGGTTCAAGATGCATGCAAAGCCTTGAGGAGCAAGGCAACTAATGGAGACTTGGTGGTTGAGAGGGAGAGTACATTACCTCTCAACATGCAGCGCAGATGAAGTCTCAGGCAATTGTGGAGGATTCATGATTGGTGAAGCAGCTTCAGGAGGTTGTGAAGCAGCCACAAATGAGGAAGCCAAGAGGAGACAGAGTGGAGGCATCCAATCATGCAGAGACCTCCATTAGGGAGAAATTTCGAGCCAGGTGGGTAGAGGGACCACATGCATCCATACCTCCAGGTAGGAGGTGGGGCGATGTGGAGTGATCATCCCAAGAAGGCTGGAATAGGGGCAGGATCCTTGAGGTACCCAACCTCTTTGATTCGACTTTGCTATAGGAGCCCCAATGAGGAGTAGCAGGATTGGTTGATTGGGTAGAGATAGATGGGGATGGAATGGCAAAGAGAGCTACAGTGCAAGAGTCCCAAGACAGTGTAGAGCTAGCAGGCTGCAACAATGCGAGAGGCACAGGAGTGTTGCACCAGTGCAAGATGGCACAGAGAGGTGTGTAACGGTGTGAGATGCATGGAGTGTTGGAGGAGATCAGAGGTTAGAGAGGGAGCACTTGTCATCAGTAGGTAGAGCTTCAACATCAGAGTATGTTTCTAGCCCAACAGAGAGGTCAGTTGGGAGTTTTTTTGTTTTTAGAGTTGTTGGAGCAACTACACTTGGTAGAAGTGTTGCATGCAGAACATTCCAAAGGTACAAGATCGGGTTTGAGTTGAATGCCTTTCTTTTTGAGAGGGAGTGTTGAAAATAGAAACAAGAAATACTAAAAGTAGAAGTGCTAAAAATAGCACTGCTATAAATAGCAGTTTGGGTACCAGTGCTAGATTGAGCAACAGGGAATGAAAAATGGAAGTGCTAAAAATAACATTGCTATTTTTAGCAGTTTGGGATGGATTCCAATTTTATTCAGTCCTTGGACTAAAATAGGAAGTAAAATTCGAATTTGAACTTAACATCTGTTTGAAAATAAATTAATGAATTCACCATGAGTTAATTAGTTGTGAAAAATCAAACATGAAGTCTATGTGAGGACATGCAACATTTTCTCTATTAATTGAGGAATTTATCCATCAGTTAAAGAGATAAGGATGAGTTCTAATTTGAGTTGTATTTAGTTGGCTTAGTTATCTGAGTCAATTCCAGTTAGATTGATTTAAATAGTTTGTTTAAATTAATTGTGAGTTTAGTTAGTTAATGCATGCTTGCATAAAACTGTTGCACTTCAGATAACTGAATATTCTCTCATGAATAACTCATGCATGTCAGTTTAAATAGAGACCCAGTTGAGATCAAAGGAGGGACAATGTACTATCAGTTGGATGGATTTTTCATATAAAGGAAGCTCATCCATGGAGAAGGATTTATCTCCTTCAAGATTGCGCAGTTGGATTAGAGGTTAGTGAGTGTGTGAAGAGGCCAATTCACACAAGTGGTTTCACTGGACCCCAAGGAAAATTGCGCAAAGAAATAGGAGGCTTGGAGGGAAGAGGAGAAGGTTTGAGAGAAGCCTTTGACTGTCTATGAGCAGCAGAGGGATTGCAGAGAGAGCAGGATAGCTTGTGAGCTGATTCTTTTTGTAATCCAGACTATATTTCCACTTGTATGATAATACAGAGTTGGGGTTTTAGGCTGAGGCTTTCCCCGGGTTATTTCTTCTATGTTATGTGTGATTTATTTCTCATTCTCAGTTATATGTGTTCTCTTGATCTTGCTTAATTCAATTAAGCTTCCACAAAGTGTTGTAGAAGTAGATCTTGTATTGTGTTTTAGTATATTGCATAATCTGTTGATCTACAGTGGGAATTTCTACATGGTATCAGAGCAAAGGTGATCAAGGAAGAACAATATACAAGAAGGGAGAAGTTTGAAGTTTGTGATTCCTGAATATAGAAATCGAGTTCTTATCACATCTCTATTTCACCTATGGCATTCAATGGTTTAAGACTTGAATATGCCCTTGATGGAAGTTCAAATTATATAGCCTGGAAGGATCGCATGGAAGAAATACTAGAGGATAACAGTCTAAAGGACTTCATTGATCAAGAAGTCCCCAAGCCGATTGGTGCTACTAAATTGCCTGAATGGAAGAAATGTGTGGCTAAAGCAAGGAGAATCCTTCTGGAGGGAGTTCAAGATCACATAGTCTCGAGTCTCCATGGGAAGGAGACACCATTTTCAATGTGGAAAATATTGAAAGATCTATATCAGAATAGCAGTGATCAGAGGAAGCTAGCACTGAAAGAAAATCTTCGGAAGATCAAGTGTGAAAAGGGCGACATGATCTCTACGTATCTGAACAAGCTCACCACATGCAAGGATGAGCTTGGAAGTGTAGGGATCATGACAGCTAATGATGACACGGTGAATCTTGCACTCCTCAGTCTTCTTAAGAGCTGTCATAGCTACCAGGACTTGGTTAATGGAAGAGAGAAGCTCCTAGATTGGGAACGAATTTGGTCGGATTTGATGTAGGAGGAGATAAGAAGAAGCACCGGAGATGGTTCTTCATCCATGGAGGATGAAGAAAACTGTGCCTTAGCGAGTAAGGTGAAGAAGGGGAAGGAGAAAGTTTCTGATTTCGAATATAGTTCTTCCCATGGTGGGAAGAAGTTTGAAAAATCGAAAGTGCGATGCTTTCATTGTCATGAGATGGGCCATTTTGCTACAAATTGTCCACTAAGGAAATCCAAGAAGGGATCCGTGGAAGGATCAGAAGGTGAGGCACTGGCCTCATAGTTCGAGTTGGATTTCACACTGTTCGCATGCATGGTTTCATCCATGGTGGGAAGTGGTTGGTTTCTTGACAGTGGAGCTTCTTTCCACATGACCGACGACAAGAGTTTGTTTAGTACTTGGAGGAGAAAGATCTCCAGATACTCATAGCAATGGGTAATGATGAAACGTATAGTGTCTCAGGTGTAGGCACGGTTATTTTTCAGAGGGAGCATGGAGCTTGCATTACCTTGACCGATGTCAAGTATGTACCAGGACTGAAGAGAAATTTGGTGTCGATCGTGATGCTGGAAGACAGAGGCTATGATGTAGTCTTCAGTAAGGGAAAGGTTTTCCTTAGACATGTCATCACTAGATAGGTGAAGCAGATCGGTTCATGGGTCAAGAACCTATATGATCTTGAGGTTCAAGATGCATGCAAAGCCTTGAGGAGCAAGGCAACTGATGGAGACTTGGTGGTTGAGAGGGAGAGTACATTACCTCTCAACATGCAATGCCAGATGAAGTCTCAGATAATTGTGGAGGAGCCACGATTGGTGAAGCAGCTTCAGGAGGTTATGGAGTAGCCACAACTAGGGAAGCTGAGAGGAGATAGAGTGGAGGCATCCACTCATACAAAGACCTCTAGTAGGGGGGAA
Organism: Pinus tabuliformis; assembly: GCA_031772625.1. Classification (NCBI taxonomy): domain Eukaryota; kingdom Viridiplantae; phylum Streptophyta; class Pinopsida; order Pinales; family Pinaceae; genus Pinus; species Pinus tabuliformis. Next base: position 297,515,476 of record CM062817.1, on the reverse strand, counting down.
TTTCGAGCCAGGTGGGTAGAGGGATCACATGCATCCATATCTCTATGTAGGAGGTGGGGTGATGTGGAGTGATCATCCCAAGAAGGCTGGAATAGGGGCAGGATCCTTGAGGTACCCAACCTCTTTGATTCGACTTTGCTATAGGAGCCCCGACGAGGAGTAGCAGGACTGGTTGATTGTGTAGATACAGATGCTGATGGAGCAGTAGAGAGAGCTACAGTGCAGGATTCCCAAGACAGTGTAGGGCTAGTAGGCTACAACAATGTGAGAGGCACAGGAGTGTTGTACCAGTGCAGGATGGCATAGAGAGGTGTGCAAGGGTGCGAGATGCATGGAGTGTTGCAGCAGCTCAGAGGTCAGAGAGGGAGCACCTGTCAGCAGCAAGTAGAGCTTCAACATCAGAGTATGTTTCTAGCCCAACAGAGAGGTCAGTTGGGAGTTTTTTTGTTTCTGGAGTTGCTGGAGCGACCACACTTGGTAAAAGTGTTGCATGCAGAACATTCCAAAAGTACAGGATCGGGTTCGAGTTGAATGCCTTTCTTGTTGAGAGGGAGTGTTGAAAATGGCAACAAGAAATTCTAAAAATAGAAGTGCTAAAAATAGCACTGCTATAAATAGTAGTTTGGGTACCAGTGTTGGATTGAGCAACCGGGAATGAAAAATGGAAGTGCTAAAAATAGCATTGCTATTTTTAGCAGTTTGAGATGGATTCCAATTTTAGTCAGTCCCTATACTAAAATAGGAAGTAAAATTCGAATTTGAACTTAACGGCTGTTTGAAAATAAATGTATTAATTCACCATGAGTTAATTAGTTGTGAAAAATCAAACATGAAGTCTATGTGAGGACATGCAACAATTTCTCTATTAATTGAGGAATTTATCCATCAGTTAAAGAGATAATGATGAGTTCTAATTTGAGTTGTAATTAGTTGGCTCAGTTAACTGAGTCAAGTCCAGTTAGATTGATTTAAACAGTTTGTTGAAATTAATTGTGAGTTTAGTTAGTTAATGCATGCTTGCATATAACTGTTGCACTTCAGATAACTGAATATTCTCTCATGAATAACTCATGCATGTTAGTTCAGACAGAGACCTAGTTTAGATCAATGGAGGGACAGTGTATTATCAGTTGGATGGATTTTTCATATAAAGGAAGCTCATCCATGGAGAAGGATTTATCTCCTTCAGGATTGCATAGTTGGATCAGAGGTTAGTGAGTGTGTGAAGAGGCCAATTCTGCATTGGACCCCAAGGAAAATTGCGAAAAGAAATAGGAGGCTTGGAGGGCAGAGGAGAAGGTTTGAGAGAGGCCTTTGAATGTCTATGAGCAGTAGAGGGATTGCAGAGAGATCAGGATAGCTTGTGAGATGTTGGCTTGTTGGGGCCTTACCCAGGTTCAGAAGTGATTTAGCCAAACAAATCCCGCACTACCAACCTTTTCGGCAACAGTCTGTGGAGCACGGACTGAATTCTCATGTGAGGTAGCAGGGGTGGGTGCTCGAACTAGGTTTCTGCACCCTTGGGATGTCTAGATGTGTTCTGGATGGATCGCGAACTGATCTGCGCCTTCACGCCACTCTGCACTACTGTCAAGCTTCAGCGCAGGTCTACACCGCGACGCTTCTTTATTCTTATTATTACTGAGTGTATTATAGATCAGATCGGATTCTTAAGGACTTTAAACAAACATTTAATAGTAATAGCCAGTGTGCGCAAACATTCATAAGCATAAATTCTGAACATAAACATATAGATCATAATAGATACATAAACCAGAATTTAGCCAGATCTGCAATATTTCAGAACCAACTTATCTTTATTAATGTCTTCGCTTTAGTACAATCCACTTCTTACCCTACGCACTCAGTTGCAGGGTTCCACGCACACAGCTATGGACTCTACTAGGCCTCCACACACAGCTGCAGAGCCTCTGTCTATCTACTAACACCCTTGACTCAGACTTACAGACGCAGAGATAATGTTACCTTCACAAACCCATAACACATCAGATCTTTCAAAAATCTATCTTCTACCCTTAGAGCCTCACTCTATTTATACATTCCCATGGTTCGCGGACCATGGGCAGGCCGACTTACTTTCTATTATTTTACATTATTTTTGAGCGGACAACCCTTTGACTCAACCCATTACATTTCGCGCTCCGTGCACTTCGCGAGACTTTTACAATATCATTATCCTAAATTATGGGCTTTAAGCCCAAAAACCGTTACGTGGGGCCTCTGCTGCCCAATAGGCCCCCAACACAATCATCGTGACTCGTCCTGAGTCACTCGTCGGTGCGGCGATACGCACTGCCAAGGCTTCATGGTCCACCATCCCTGTGAGTGATGCACTACGTTCTGCCACTCCGTCTTTGTCTCCTGCAACTCTTCTTCAAGCTTCTGCTCCATTGCCTCTACTAATTCACACAGCTGATGATGCTCATTCTGCTCTACTCGGTTAACACAGAGAAACCCCCCATAGGATTTTAGCACAAGCTGAGGTGCCGCATACGGGAACTTTTCACGCCATAGCAGCAAGTCTCCAATTTCTGGTCTACTATACACACTGTCTGTTGTAGCTTGTGTTGCATTTTTGCAAGAAATATGTTACTGTCCGTGAGGTCCAAATCTTCAAGGTGCATCAGAGACGAACTGTTAACTGCAATTCCATCATTTGTCTCCATATTCATAGTCTTTCCCTTATCTTTTATAGGTTTCCGACCAGCTCATGCATTAGGCAGCGACATCCAGACTAGTTCTGCTTCATGTCTAGGAAGTTCCGGTACATCCCCTACCGTCGGTGTTGAACTCTGCACAGTGCCCGTGGCCGTCGACACCACATTATTCAGAAGGTCCTACATCTCTATTGGCCATATTATAACCCTCGGGCTTACTCCTTTAGCATCAATGATCAACAGTTCCATAAGACACAATAGCTTACTTCTCTCGAAGCGATAGATCGTTCGGTGGATGCCCCCCTATGATTTATAAGCATTTTGAAATTCAAATTCAGCCGTTCCCTCCTTTTTTGGCACCGTAACGTTAAGCCTGTGGTAGATCGTTATGGATCTGGCTCATACTTCGTCTCTTAATTGCTTGCCGCCCGCTCCTTTTCACCATAACTCAGACATCTTGTCATGAACAGTGATGGAAAAAGTACCTCTCTGGTTGTCCATGCGGTAGCTCAACCCCTTCTAGGCAACCATGATCCTTGTGACATGCCAATTCTACGCGCACCCTTGTTGTCGTGCAGCTCCCCCATAGACTGCTTTATTGTCCCACACTCTCTTTCAACTGTCTGGAGCGGTGAGACTGTACTCTGGTCGGTTAGTCAGGTCATCGGCCCACCCGTGTAGAGCTTTAGGTGACTGCCATTTACTCGCCCTGGGAAGGGCTCTCGTCGGTTAGTTAGGCCGTTGGCCCACCCGTGTAGAGCTTTAGGCAACTACCATTTACTCGTCCTGCGAAGGGCTCTCCATTAAGCTTGCCAAGCTATACCGCGCCTCCATCTGTAACTTCCTTGACTACGTATGGTCCCAACCAATGCATCTGGAGTTTTCCAGGGAATTTCTCGAACTTACTGTCATACAACAATACTAAATCATTTTCTTTGAACGTGTGAAACTTGATATGGTGATCATGCCAAGCCTTTTCGTGCTGCTTCTGTACCTGTTGATGGAATCCCACCAGAAACCATTCCTCCTCTAGTTCTTCCAGTTGTGTGAGCCTCTCTTCCAATGCTCCATGGTCTACCATGCCTGTCATCGCTGCTATCCACAAACTGGGTACAATGTATTCCATTGGCATGATAGCTTCGGTGTCGTAGACTAACTGGAAGGGTGTCTGACTCGTCAATTTATTACAAGTAGTTCGGTATGCCCATAGCACAGTAGATATGCGTAAATCCCAATCATTTCGCTGCATGTTACATACCTTAGTCAACGCAGTCTCTAAAATCTTGTTAAGCGCTTCGACTGTCCCATTTTCTTGCGGATGATATGGCGTACTTTGCTGATGATATACGTGGAATTTCTGAGTGAGTGCGTTGATAGTTTCATTTAGGAAGTGTGTTCCGCAGTCACTCATTAGGATTTTCGGACATCCAAACCATGTCAAAACATGCTCGAACAAAAATTTCGCAGCTATAGCGGCAGTACAATCCTTAACCAGTTGTGATTCCACCCATCGAGTCAAGTATTCTGTCGCGGTGATGATATAGCATGCACCCGTCTCTCCTTGAGGTGAGATAGGTCCTATAAAGTCGATTTCCCACTTTTCAAATGGTTGCAGTGTCGTCTAAGGATTGAGTGGAATTTCATCCTTCTGCTATGGTTTCTCGATCCATAGACAAATTTCATAGGCTTGACAGTACACTTTTGAGTCTTGATGTAGGGTTGGCCACGATAGTACAGCGCGAAGGATATTTTGTGCTGTCACCCTTCCCGCATAATGTCCTCCTGCAACCCCGCCATGTGCTTCTACAAGGATCTATCCTCATTCAAATTCAGATACATATCTTCATAATATTTCATCGTTTCCCATTTTGTAGAGGTGCCCTGCAATAACAGTAAAGTCCGCTCTGCGTATCACCAGTTCCTTCTTCTGCTGAATGGAGTATCGCTGCGGTGTGGTCCCAGTGGTTAAGAAGTAGATGATATCCTCAAAGTGGCCATCTGCGACGCGCACTGCATAAAGCTATGCATCAGGTAGTCCTTCCTCTAAGTTTGTGGGTTCTTCACCGTTCTCAATTTAGGACAGGTGGTCTGGGTTTGCATTTAAGCATCCCAGCTTCACAATGGCTTCGAAATCATACTCTTGAAATAGTAACAACCATCTACAAATGTGCTCCCCCAACACAAGCTTATTCACTAAGTATTTTAACGCGGATTGATCAGTATACATCTTAAAGTTTCCACCAAGTACATAGTGGCAGTATTTCTGGAGCACATATACCATCGCCAACCCCTCACACTCATTACTGGAGTAGTTCTTTTCAGCTTTGGACAATCGTCGACTTGTGAACGCGATTGGGTGATCAATTCCTTCCGCTCCTTCCTACGTGAGTACAACCCCCAGCGCAATACATGATGCATCAACATGGATGTGAAATTCAATGTCCCATTTTGGGAAAACCAAAATGGGGGCGGAGGCCATTTTTTCCTTGAGAATCTCCAAACTTTTCTTACACTCATCATTCCAACAATATGTAGAATCTTTCTTCAACAACTGTTCCATCGGTGCTGTGATTTGTGCGTAGCCCTTAATAAACTTACGATAGTAGCTAGTGTGTCCCAATGTGGTGCAAAGCTGTTTGACGCTCCGCGGTGCTTGTAGATTGAGTATGACAGCAACCTTCGCAGGGTCCACCATCAGGCCTTGTCTACAGACCTCATGGCCGAGCAAGTTTCCGAAGGGGACGAGGAAAGTGCACTTCTTGAGATTTAGCACAATCTGATTCTGTGGGCAAGTATCCAACATCAACCGTAAGCTCGCAACATGTTTCTTGATTAGCCCAAATACAGTCCAATCATCGAAATAAACTTCCAAAAACTTATGGATGAATTCTTTGAACGCGACCACTACTACGCGTGAAAATATCACCGGGGCATTCTTTAACCCAAAGGGCATAATCATGTACTGAAAGCATCCCCATTCAGTCGCGAAGGTGGTCTTGCTTCTATCCTCTGGCACGATCTTGATTTGATGGTACCCTGAAAACCCATCCGCAAATGAATACGCTTCCTGACCACCGACATTCTCCAGAACTTCATCTGTAAACGACATTGGGAATGGGTCATGAACACAGGCGACATTCAATGTTTGGAGATCCACACAGATTCGAATTTTGCCCTTCTGTTTCTTCTCTTGTACTATCATAGGACTCACCCAATCAGATTCTTCCATAAGTTCAATAATTACTGCTGCCAGCATTTTGTCCAATTCTTCATGGACCTTCTCCTTGTACTTTGGATTTAGACGGTAAGGTCGTTGTTTAACTGGCTTCACATCCAGTTTCAAAGTTATTTTCATCATCCCTAGATCAACGAGGATCCCTTTTAACTTAGTCATTTTGGTCGGGAATAAGTCTTGATATTCATGAAGTAACTCAAAGACCTTATTCACCGTGGTGTTGTGCAAATAATCCCCAAGTGTTGCATACTTCGACTCCTCCTCCATACCAATGCTCACTTGTTTTGTCTTCAGTGGTGCGATGATGTCAGGGTCCTCGATCGAGGGTTCGCGAACCTGGCGACTTCCCTCTGTCTCCGGAATATTGATGTTTCTGGGGTCATCATCATCATCTTCCACCTGTACATTGTAACATTCTAGGGCCGAGGTCAACTGATGCACCCACTCTGGCTGCACTATTTCTTCTGGTTCTAGTGGTTTTTTGAAAATGGCGGCCTTCACAACTTGCAACGAATCGTCAACAGTATCCATCCACTGGTCCTCAAATAAAAACATTAATAAAAATCCTTCACGTAAGATATCCCATTCGCTTGTACCATGTCGGAGTTCTATTTCAGTATACCACTTCTTGGGGATGACATCCAGGGTATGCTAAAATAAGTGTATCCACTCTGGCTGGGGTTCTTCTTCGTAGGCCTTGGTCCATCATGTGAGGTGCATGCACAGGTCATCACATCCATCATATTTCTCAGTTATTCGTAGTTCCGGATTCCAAAACCTTATCTGCATCATCCTTCTGTAGCCACGCCAGTACTTAAAGGTTCCTTTGTGTGTTCCCCACCAACGCGCAGTGCCCATTTTAATGCATCAAACCTCTGGTGCTATGGTACAACGTTCTCAAACTTGTTCAAGAATTCATCCACCACCGTCAGCCCATCATACGTTGGTAGGTCTCGATCCTGAGCCGTTATGCAACACAACGACCTAGTCATCATGTTGCAGTTTAGCATTGTTACTCCTTTCAACCGATTATGCCATCACTTGTCTTCCTCATCTTAATCTGCAGTGCAGGACTCTGCACGCTCCCACGATATTCTTCCTTCTACCTTCAGATTGACCCAATCTTGATTTCATGCAGTGATCTTGTAGATGCAATCCAGTTCATCATCACTGTCCTCATCACGCACATGCTCAATGTAGCGTGCCACTTCAGCCGGGTCTAGCGGAATGACTACGCGGAGTGACTTCTTCTCAAATATCATCTTCCACTTTTTTAAATTAATAACCCCATTCATATCTATGGCCCATTCTATCCCTAACAATGCGGGGTAAGGGCTACTGTAATCCACAATTTCTATTACCTCAAAGTCCATTTGTGTGCTCGCACCTTCTATATCTACTGTGATTCCTTGCAGTCTCCCTATGGGAAAGAACTTCTGTTGGTTTGCCATCCGCAATTGAATAGGAGACCATTGCAATGTGGGCCTGCCCATGCATTCCCAAGTCTATTTAGGTAGCACGTTTACATCTGAGCCTAAGCCTAGAATGATCTGATCCATCTCATAGTCGCCAACCTGCGCTGCTAGTCGCATTTCCCTCCTAGTGTGCGAAGTATGTTTCCCCAATTTTTGGACCACGCGAGGTTCACCTAACCCTGCACACCTAGTTATCAACTCTTGTAATCCTTTAACCACCTTATTATCGCGAAGCAATTTCATGCATGTCTCTAAAAAGGTAGTTAGCATTGAGGGATCCATTTCTGGCTCTGGTTGATCCTTACTACTTGGGGTAGAGACCTCCGCGAAGCTCTTCCTAGCTTCTAGACATGTCTCCTTGCAAACCCTTATGTCTTCCTTGGTTAGTTTCCCCTTATCCTCCCCTGTGGCCGTGCCACTTCTAAGCATCATGTTCACGTTGGGGTCTTCCTCACGTGGTTTAGACCTCATCATTTGGACATTCTGCGTCGGCATAGATTGTGCTGCCCTTTTCTCAAATATCTGCACTATCAGTATGGGGAAACCTATCATTTCATGATCAAACTGCTCACAGTAGGGGCATGATATTCTGGTCGAGTTGGTACAATCACATGCATAGTGCCCTGGTCCTCCACAGTTATAATAGATTAGCTGCCCGCGGCCCCTTCCTAGCCCCATTCCTCCCCGTCCTCGTCCTCGCCCCTGGAACCCACCGCGTGCTATCACTACGGCTGGATCCTGACCTCGTGCCTCAGTCTGCATCCTGTAGGCAGGTGTTCGATCCATCAACAATTCATAACTATGGTAGTCTCGTTCATCATGGCCCACCGATCTACAAAAATTACAAAATAGCTGCTGGGGGGTCTGGGTAAACTTTTGCAGCAGGTGACAGTTGTCCGTGGTGTGCTTTCCTCCCACTTGACAGATCGCGCACCAGAGCGAGGGCACCACGCTTGGCCCTACTTATGCCTCTGGTTGCAATGGCATTGGTCCCCCCCTGCCAAATAGTTTGTGAATATCGGACAATGATCCTTATCGTGGCCCTGGCCTTTACATTTTATGCACCACACTTCTTCGCGCGCTTCTGGCCTGGGCGCCTTCTCCTGTTTCAAACTCTGCATCTCCAAGCATAGGTTTTGTATTTGCGCGTGGATCTGCTAAACTCCCAACCCAGGATCCTGTATTGGAGTCTCATGCAACCTCATCACTATTTCTAATGCTTCAGCTTGGGTTGAGATCTTCTGTTGTGATAGCGTCGTCCTCAGATGTGGCGTTAAAGATGCCACAAACCACGTGCGGTGCTGCGCATCCATTAACGTCATGTTAGCCTCTCGGATCGTACTCTTCAGTCTCTAATCCAGGTCCTAAGGGGTTTCACTAGGAAATATCACGATCTCTTTGAACCCTATGATCGACTACGTCTCTGATTTCGGCTAGCTAAACTCCTTGTTCAATGCATCTCGGATCTCCGCTATTCCGACATTGGGTTGATCGCTAGAGTGCTTAATATACCAAGTCAGTGTGCGATCCTGTAGTGCACTTACCAAGGTAGCCCTTTTAATGTTATCGTCCGTAACTCCATGCGCTTCCCACACTACCCCTACTATGAACCAAAAATGTTTTGGATCTTCGCTTCCTACTCCTTTGAATACATGCAACTTGATCGCGCTTGCCATGTTAAACTTCTGGTTTGGCGGAGGGTGTGCCAAGGCCAACCACGAACTCGTACAACTTTTGATCCAACCAATCTTCAATCCCTTTCTTCGTAGGGTTCCCCTACTCTAACATCAGACACCCCTTAGGCAGATCCCGGTCCCAACAACGGAACCATTTTTTGCCTTGTTGGGGCCTGACCCAGGTTCAGAAGTGATTTAACCAAACAAATCCCACACTACTGGGCCTTTCCAAAACAGTCTGCGGAGCGCGGACTGAAGTCTCACCCGAGGTAGCAGGGGAGGGTACTAGAACCAGGTTTCCACACCCTTTGGATGTCTAGACGTGTTTTGGATGGATTGCGAACCGATCTGCACCTTCGCGCCACTTTGCACTATTGTCAGGCTTCTGCGCAGGTCTGCACCACGTCACTTCTTAATTCTTATTATTACTGAGTGTATTATAGATTAGATTGGATTCTTAAGGTCTTTAAATAAACATTTAATAGTAACACCTAGTGTGTGCAAACATACATAAGCATAAATTCCGAACATAAACATATAGATCATAATAGATACATAAACCAGAATTTTGCCAAATCCGTAAGATTTTAGAACCAACTTATCTTTATTAATGTCTTTGCTTCAGTACAATCCACTTCTTACCCTGCACACTCAGCTACAGGGGTCTGTGCACACAGCTGCGGACTCTACTAGGCCTCCACGCACACAACTGCAGAGCCTCTATCTATCTACTAACACCCTTGTCTCGAACTTACAGATGCAGAGAGAATATTACCTTCACAAACCCATAACACATCAGATCTTCCAAAAAGCTATCTTCTACCCTTAGAGCCTCGCTCTATTTATACATTACCATGGTTTGTGGACCATGGGTAGGTTGACTTACCTTCTATTATTTTACATTATTTTCGGGTGGACAACCCTTTGAATCGACCCATTACATTTCGCGCTCCCCCCACTTTGCGGGACTTTTACAATATCATTACCTTAAATTATGGGCTTTAAGCCCCAAAACCGTTACGCAGGGCCTCCGGTGCCCAACATGAGCTGATTCTTTTTGTAATCCAGACTATATTTCCACTTGTATGATAATACATGGTTGGCGTTTTAGGCTAAGGCTTTCCCCGGGTTATTTATTTTGTGTTATTTGTGATTGATTTCTCATTCTCAATTATATGTGTTCTCTTGATCTTGCTCAATTCAATTAAGCTTCCGCAAAGTGTTGTAGAAGTAGATATTGTATTGTGTTTTAATATATTGCATAATTTGTTGATCTATAGTGGGAATTTCTACAATTTTTACATGAGGAAGCATCAGCCACCCAAAATATTTTTCCTAATTATAACTAAGGAGGAATTTGGAAATATTCATAGCCTCCACTTGCTTATATATTGGTGGCTTGGCCATTGAGAAAAGGATCAAAATTCATTATATTTTTATGCTGTCAAGATCTTCCTTGAGAGAGATAGTTTTTGGAGCTAGGAGCTGGAGGAGGTTCTGTTGCAACTACACCTTATGGCTGTAATCTTCCTTCACTTACTTAATATATAGATCTACTATTGTTTCTTCCTTATTGCTATCTATCATTTATGCATATTTTATTTGTTTATTCTTTAATGTCATTAATGGACAATATACTATGTTGTGAAGGTTTTTCTTGTGTTTATTTGTGCTCAAGATAAATATTTTGATTTAGCTAGGAGCGCTTATCAACTATGTTGAATGCTCCAATAGATCTACAAAGGAAGACAAGTGGGTTCTCCTTCACCACCACTCTATTATATTCAATTTACCTCTTGCATTCTTGAATACATCTAGCCTTATTACAGTAGATCGCTTGCTTTGTCTTCCCTAGGTCTTCGAGAGAACCTGATATGGTTTTCTAGTTTGTCCAATGGAGCTTAAAATTCTATAGAAGAATTGGCGACTCCATTGGGGTGAATTATTCTTCTCGGTTTATTTTTTCCTCTCCTAAATTCCATCTCTTTGATCTTGTATTTATTTGAATGCCTATCTATAGTTTGCATGCGTAATAGACTAATTGATCTGAGCCATTTTATTTGACCCATACCATCTTTTTTTGGGTGAAAATTTTATAACACTGATATAGTGTGGACACACAGAGTTACTAACTCATGCTCGTGATCAAGGTGGCTTCAGACAAGCTCATAATTCAACAATGGGTATGGAATAACTAAAAAATTAATGTCCTCAGTTTGAAGTGAAACCAGGACTAGATCGTAGTGACCTTCGCCCTGATTCCAATGGTGTGAATGGAACTCAAATCTGAGTTTGTATGCCCAAGGTATAGCTGGTCAAAGTTTTGGGAAAACTTGGCCAGGTGGGAGTGTTACCAAGGCAACAATTTGGCAGTGTCCCAGTGCATGGAATCTGACCACCAAGACAGGAAAATTTATTCCATACTTAATTTACCCAACAACCCCTAAAAAATGGTTAATTTTGTTTAAACATTTGTCTTATATAAAAACAAAAAAAATAAAAATTGGGGTGGCAAGCTACCACCCTTGCCACCCCTGCATAGTCACATTATATTAAAAAAAACGTAACGGGCGGGAAAGACACCCACGGTGGACTCGCCTGACCCAAACCACATATTACAACATTATATATGCCAGAACCGATGGGGTTTTAACCCGCTCAACCCAGTGGGGCTAGCCTGCCACCTAGGTGGTTCCACAACCACATAACATAAACGTTAACCACACACCTCCCACCATATGTTAACAAAACCAGTGGAGTGTTTACTGCCAAACTAGTGGATCATTGAAATCTAGTGGAGAGTTGATCGCAAAACTGATGATGGATTAGAAATAAACATGCGCCATACCATTTCGAGGGGGCAGTGGGGTTGGAAACCTCGACCTACCTACTACAACTTGGGAGTTTTAGCAACAAGCCAAACAAACTACATTTTAATGTACACCAACACATATTTATTTAAACTCCACTCATTTTCTCGATGGAGGAGCCCGATGGCAGAGGATCAGAGCGGAACCATGAGCGGGCAGAGGTGTGGAACCATGAACAGAGAATATGCCAAGATGCCAAAAAGATTCCCTTAAAGGCCCAGAGATGCAAGTGTCAGAATTTGACAAGTTGATAGTCATTTGACATGTTTTATCGCCAAGATTCCAACCATGCAATCAAAATATCCATCTGAGCAAAAACAATTCAGGTGTCCAGCAGCAAGGACTCTTTGGAGAATCTTATGGAATCTAAAAGGTTCCCTTGGAGGCTGATTTTTGATAGAGGCAAAATGTTTCTAACTTTATAGTCATTTTTCATAAAATTTTATAGAGAGCATAGTGGTGTGCTCAGAATCTTCATCTGAGAAATGAATTTTTCAAGTATCTACAGGAAGGAATATTTGGGGGAATCTTCAAGATTCTCGAGGGTCCAGAATTTGAAGGTGTCAGAAAGGCGAAAAGTTTATAGTCATTTGACACGATTTACCACCACGAATGTATTGATGATGTTTGTTTCAGCAGTTGAGCTTTTCATTTTTCAGACATCAGTGGAGGTATATGATGCAGTTATGCCATGTCTTTCTTTTGATTTTCTGAGATGATGTTTTTTCTGTTGAGATCCCTAATTACCATTAAGTTGAGGGATAATTGTATGCCAGATCATGTGATATTTTATTAGTTTGTGATGCTGAAGGAATGCCCATTTGAGTGAGAGTTCTTATAGGACGTCTCGTGGAGAGACATGCCACTCTTGTTGATGGAATTTTCCCACATGAGTGAGAGTTCCTAAGAATGTCTCGTGAAGAGACATGCCACTCTGGTCGAGGGTACTCATCCTTGTAATGAAAAATAACATACCATGTACATCATCATCATTTGCAACATTCAATGAAGTGACCTCCCCATTCTTGAAATGAGGGCCCAAAAACGTAACCCACACTGGCTGAACTCTGTTATCAATGTGTTTGTGTTCTTGATTTGATGGTTGTTGTTATGTTTCATCTTCCTTATAGTGTGCACATGTGGTTGTTTCATACTCTTTCATATGCAATTCTGATAACATCACAAAAGTAAATGGTCTTGGTTAATTCCAGTAGCTGAAGAGATCTAGATTAGTTAGCATTTATAGACATGTGTTACCCCTTCCTATAACACACTTTATTGGCATGTTTACCTGCGTTAGTGCTTAAAACCTCTTATTTGTCACTTTTCTTGTGATTTCCACTCCCTTATTTTTACTTTTTTGTGTCTTAAGGTCTCTGTTATCTTGAACTATGGTTATTATGGCTATTCATATTTTTCCTTTGAAAGTTAGTTTAGCTTGCATATATTTGCATCCTAAAAGAAAAGAAAAGAAAAATTTACTTTCTGTCAATTTGGTTTATTTTGATCAAATGAAAAGTGAGCTTGTTATTTTGAGTTTGAATATATGCATGTGTTGCGTAATATTGGAAGCTTCATTAGGACTATTTTCTTTAGAAAGGGAATTGCTACTCTCTCCTTATAGAAACACTTTTTTATCGAATTCAATTGAAAATCATTCTTTCTCCATCGTTTGAGTCAGGTCTCACAAACTTCATACGTTAAAACCCCTCTAAAAACACTAACAAGGTTCCTTTAAAAGAAACTACGTAATAAAAGCAATCTGTAACTCTTTGTTCAGGAAAACACATATTAGCTTAGGTTAGGGCCTTGGGTTAGATTGTGAAAAGTCAACTCCCTAAGGCTGTAAAACTAAACTAGTGTCACTAAAGAGAGAAAATATTGTTGGACTCACATTATTTGGGTCTACTCTAACATAGGAGTTAAACACCAGACAACATTAGAGTGTGAAATAAGGTAACTTGCCTTCAATTGCATTTCGATGGATATGAGGTGTACTAGGGATCCTTCCAGGGATATAGGAACTGAGTCAAGGATTCAGGGATCCTTCCCACACATCATATTATCTACGATTGTGTCCCCCTTAGTGGTGTCTATGATTTGAGGTGAACTTAGTGGCCATATTCCTAGGGACTTACATAAGGTGACTGGGGTGGGATGCCCTGGTACCTAAACAGATGAACCTACTTCATCTTTGGGTTTTTGGGAGGTGCTCATCTTCATGAGAGAACTTGGACCCTTCTTACAAAGGTTTGGGTGAAGCTCAAGGGTAATCATAACTGTCTCGTTTTGGAAAATTTTTTCTTATAGTCCTTAGATATTGGGTTTCATCTCTAGCTATTTATGAATATCAAAAAAAGTTTGATTTCTTGCTTATATCGTAGAGTTTTTTACATTTTTAGCAGTGTGTTTCTTTGGTTACTGAGACGTTATAAGAACATCACTTAATAAAATTTTGTAAAATCTATATCATTCACTGTGGCTTCCATCGAACCCCATCGTCAGTCTCACCAATTGCAGGGTCTTCCTCCATTATCTGTGGAGAAATTTTTGAGTGAATCAAATTCTCCTTTAATCAAGGGATTTGGTATTCAGTTTCTAATTATAAACCATTATGTCCTAACCTAGAGCCTGATTTACCGGAGGACCCTTTCACTGAAGGTCTCATACCCCTATATAATCCTCCACTTAAAGATCTGTTGGAAATAATACCGAGAAGGGGGGGGGGGTGAATCAGTATTAGCAACTTAACAATATTTCATTTCCATAAACAGATTTAGATACGCTACTTTTGTTAATGCAACTTGCGTATATACGCAACTGTGTTTAGAGCAACCAGCGTATACCTTGTAAACTTATTATTTAGTTAGTTGATTCTTAATCTGTGTATCAGAACCATATAAGCAGTAACAGGCACAGTAAAAACAGAGCAGACAATCACACACAAGAACACAATATATAATGTGGAAACCCAATGTGGGTGAAAACCACCTGCTGCAATTTGTCTCTATCTTCTTTAAATAAGAAACTTCTTTTTTATAGTATTTCTATACTGGTGCAGTCTTATACTAGTACGCAGGCTTCTACTTGTAGAAGGCTACAACCTTCTCTCATTTTCCAGCTTCTCTTGGAAGGGAGCTACAACCCCCTTAGCTCTTGTACTAGTTGATGTACTAGTACGTAGGTGTTGACCTACAGAAGGCTACAACCTTCTATTTTTCTTCCAGGGACCACGTTTCATAAATTTTCAGACTAGATCCATCAATAGCATCAAAATATATCTGCATCAATCAATCTCCCTTGCACTTAACCAAAACTGAATCAAACAATCACTTCTCTAAATGCTGTAACCAGAGTAGAGTAACAATACCAGAACCCAACCAGAACCCAGAACACTGCAACAGTAAACATAAGTAGCTAAAACATATTATATGAGACGTATGTTGCTTCAATATGCCTAACCTGTGTGTATATGCTATTATATGAAGGCAAACCTGTGTATACGCTATTTTGAATTGTCGAACCAGCGCGTATACACACTTTTGCTATACTGAACCTGCGTACAAATTTGTAAAAGATGATTTAACCTTTACAACTATTCAGACATCAGTTATACCCAGATCATCAGATTTACAGATTACGACATGCGCCAATTATTCAGATAAAAGATCAAAACCACATAAAGATACTTCTCTTCAAGCTTTAAGATCTTGACCCATCAATAGAACTTATCCTTCTTCAAGCGCTCAGGTTCTTCTTGATTCAGATCTAGCAATGCACCATAACCCAATGACCAGTGTTCTAGATCTTCTTCTTCATAAGATATTCAATACTTGAGTGCCTTTGCCTAATTATCTCCTCCTCCTTTTATAGTCTTAGGCCTTACTCAATACCATGGTCCAAAACCACTTAGAAGCAATACCTTGGACCAAATACCTGGGGTCAACACTTCGGTCAAGATACCTTGAATCGATACCACGGGTCAAAATACCAGGGGCCAAATACCATGGACCAAAACCAAGTTTTCCCACATGTACGTGATTTTCCTTGCGTGAAAGTCCGTGCATACGCATACGCATCTTTGGGTCGGGGATCCCGCGTGTATACGCGGCTTGGTTAAGTGGAACCTACGTATATCTCTTTTTCCTTAATTCTGAGAGCCTGAACTATGATCTGTCATCTTAGTGAGTTGCCATCAAGGACAACACCTGTGTCATAGTGCCAAACTTGTGTCATAATGCCAACAATCTCCCCCTTTGGACTTGATGGCAATCCGAAGTCACTCTTCCCCTCTGTCATCAAGGGCAAAGGGTTATGCTCCCCTTGAGTACATGCTGAAATCTCTGATCTGCTGAAGAGTGCTATCCATGCTCCCCCTGACTATAAGCAAGGTCTGCAAAAAGATGTTCTACAAGAAGAACATGACTCTATACATCATAAATGACCTTCCTATCACCAAGGATTCATACATACATCCATCTCCCAACCAAGTGGGGATATACTAAGATTGAATCATCCACCCGACCAAGTGGGGATATACCAAAAGTTTATACATGATAAAATAAGAACTTTACATCATCCATCCCAGGCATAGTGGGGAAACAAAATAGGTCGTTACATGACCTCGATAATAGAAGATATACATGAAATAGAGACAAAATATCTAAAACAAGACTATGATAGTCATCAACAACTATCATCAGTAGCATCTGTCAATCATCATCTAGACCAGCAACCATGATCTCCCTCTACACTTGTTCCACCTGAAACAAAAACAACTATTAAATTGTACCAAGATGTTCTAAGATAATTCCAACAATGCATTATTAGAAGTATATGCTCCCCCTGAACCTGTGCCAGATGGTCTCTGTCAGACCCATATCAGACTCTTTTCATCCTGAGTCTGGCCCACTGTTTTTTCTTCAAACCAACATATACGCCACTGTATCCACCGAAACCAGCATATGTACGCGGATGCTCTTCATGAAACTCGCGTACAAACACTTTTCTTTGAAACAGATAAGTGTCAACAACAAGATGATGCATCAACTACTCCCAGCTTCTGTCTGAGGTATTCAAATGTCTCCCTGGGTAGTGGTTTGGTGAATATATCAACAACCTGTTCCTTGGAGGGAACATACTCCAATTTGACGTTTTGTTCAAGCACTTGTTCCCAGAGAAAATGATATTTGATAGGTATGTGCTTGGTATTTGAATGCATGACTTGATTCTTTGAAATACTGATTGCACTTGTATTATCACATAAAATGGAGATAGGTGGAGTGCATGTGATCTGAATGTCTAGAAAATTTTGCATCATCCAAAGGAGTTGTGTGCAGCAAGATGCAACAACCACATATTCTGCTTCAGCTGTAGATAATGCAATTGAACTTTGTTTCTTGCTGAACCAAGATACTAATATGGAACTGTTATAGACATATTTGGGCACTGCAACCCCAAACTCATATGTCCATAAACTAAGGACTCCTTAAGTCCCTAAAAGTGTTGCTTCATACCCTAAAGGATCATGGTCAGCTGATTACATCATTTCCCAGAAGTTCCACGTGAAAAACTACTCAGAATTGGCCAAAATTGGACCATACAGGCTACTACATGGACAAAGTGCGATGCATACTAATTGCCTAACTAGCCAGGTGTGATGCATAATAAAATGGCCTTCTGTGGGGTGTGATGAGCGAGAATAGACAAATGGCAGAGATAGTTTTCAAGGTGGATGATCATGGAATCTTCCAGAAACTTCTCCTGTGACACTTGCTTCTCTGAATTCGACCAGGGATGAGTAAGAGATCATGAAATCTCGAAGTGGAACCAAGAACTATCAATGAAATGGCACTAATCAAAAACCTAGAGCTGACTCACACCCTTGCAAGACATCTATATATGGATCCCTCATCTGAGAGATCTAGAGGCTGGAATTTTGTATTTTGTAAGGAAGTGCTGTTGGTTTGTTGAGAAGAGACATTGCATTGTTGGGTGATTTTCTTGTTCGTGAGGTGACGAGAGCTTCTACAACTGGGAGGATGATGTTGGATCAAACAGCTAGGTTGTAATCCTCTCTTACATTACTATTAATAAAGTTCTTTGAGTTTTCCTCCATATGATCTTGTATTTGTGAATCTTATTGTTTATGAATGCAATTGTATGGTCAATGTGTTTTTGATTCCATATTGGTTATGATGTTTTAGATAGAGATGCTTTGATAGTTTGCTGTTACTTTGACTCTACAGGTACTCTTTGGAGCGGGACAAGTAGGAGAGGAGTGGCAAATTCTATCAAGGGAAGGGGAAACCAAGCTAGGATCAAAGCGAAGGATCCAAGTTGGTCCTTGATTCTTCTCTTCCATCTATCACACTTAAAGGAACTCTTGAAAAGCTTTCATTGTTTGTTTCTAAGGTAGCTACCCGTCTTAGTGGGACTAGAAGTTCGAATCGACACTAGTTTTCCCTATAACAAAATGGCGACTCCGCTGGGGAACAAATCGTTTGTTTTTTTTGTTTATTGTTTACTTTATAAACTATAGACGGAGCTTGAAGTTAAGCCAGCTAGCCTTCGAAATGCCTTTGCTATGCAATTGCGAAGTATATAAACACTGCTTCAGTAAATCTCTGGGTTGGTTTATGAACTGAACATCTGACTTACAAAGCATCTTAAGTGCCCTTGTGGTAGCTCAAAACCTTATCAGGTCCTACTGTTATTGGGAGAACTAGTGTCTATGCAGAGCTGCTAGTCCCACTAAGGCTGGTAGCTACCTTAGAAACAAACACACTAAAAACTACTTTCATTTTCCTTTATGAGCAACAGATAAGAGAAGAATAAGGAGACCAACCTTTGTCTTGTGCTTGGTTCCTTGATTGATTCCTCTCTCTTCTGGTAGGTCTTTGCCACTCGCTTCCTTGTCTACCTAGCTTCAAGGAGTACCTGTAGAATCAAAGCAGCATAACACTATCCAAGAACATAGATCTATTATCATAAACAATATAGGATCATATGTACATTGACCACACAAATGCATAAATCATCAATCATACAAGAATGTGGAGGAAAACTTGAATAGCTTTATTGATAATCAAGAAAGAGCAAAGAGGATTACAACCAATTGTTCTGACCCAGCATCATCCTCTCAGCAAGAAAGCCCTTCTTCACCTTATGAAAAGCTTAGATCACCCAACACTATGATATTGCACCAAGAAACCAACAACACTTCCTTACAAGATAGAAAATTCCAGCCTCTGGATCTCTGGGATGAGGGATCCATATATAGATGTCTGCAAGGGAGGTGAGTCAGCTTTTGAGATTTGATTAGTGTCTTCTCTCTGATAGTTCTTGATTCCACTTGGAGATTGATGATCTCTTACTCATCCCTGGTCGAATTCAGAGAGGCAAGTGTCACAGGAGAGGTTTCTGGAAGATTCCATGCTCCTCCACCTTGCGGATTGACCCTTCCATTTGTCCCTTCTCGCCCATCGCACCCCATAGAAGGGATTTTTGACATGCATCGCACCTACTGTGTGTATTTAGGTGGGATGCAACGCACTTTGCCTATGGAGCAGGTGAAATGGTCCAGTTTTGACCAGTTCTGAGTAGTTTTTCATGGAGAACTTCTGGGAGATGTTGTAATCAGTTGACCTTGTTCTTTTAGGGGTTGGAACAACACCTTTAGGGACTTAGGAGCCCTTGGTTTATGGAAATTTATGCTTGGGGTTGCAGTGCCCAAAAATGTCTATAACAGTTGCCCCCTAAAGCATGAGGTCGTTAATCTTTTTTATGTCGGCTGAAATTCTTTATCATGAGGATCCGAAGTTTTTTTGAGCTGGAAGGCAACCTGTAAAAAGATACAATACAATACATTATCTTCATGATCTAGCTGAGGCGGGCATTCCCATGCTCAGCTTTATAAATTCATTTTCATGTACATAGGACAGACAATCGTCTGAGTGTAGACTGAGGATTCTGGTAGAGCCATCATTCCTTAGATTCGATGATTATCTGTGCAGCAATGATGTACATTTGATGTCTTTATTTTCCTGAATATATATCACATCCTGGATGGATGAAACTAGATCCGGGGTCTTCAATCTCGTTCGATCTTCACTCTAAGTACAAGTCGATCCATGTGAGAGATTTTCTGGAGTCGAACATGGAAAGACATCGCCTGATTGCCGGCCAATGATGTAAGTTGTTAACAGGCGCGAGAGGAATCACCGATAATGATAATGATCCTCAAGGTACTACAGTACAATTCACGTGGTGTGAATAAGGGACTTGGCATCGAACACCATGCAAAGTCTTTCGGTCGAAGGCCATTGATGTAAACCTGTCGCCGGAAGTGAGAAACTTGCCATTGAGGCATGCAAGCTTCAAAGTACTGAAAGGGTTGTTCCTAGATCGACTTCTTGGATAATTAGCTGATGTCGACAAGAAGCGATCTGTCATAGGAGGGCCTTAGTGAATCCCACATCGATGACACGGAACGGATCAAATGATTTTAATGGAGGTGAAAATGATCTGGTGATATACGGTTTAGGGTGGCGGTCATGAAAGAATGGAGCGAAAATGTATTATAGTGGGTGAGACACAGGTGAATTCTCTGAGCGACTTCTCTTGAACATATCGGCGACACTGACATGATGGATTGGTAGCATTAACCCCAAATGTGGATGGTGTGATGGAACCATGGTGATGTGACTAGTGAATGGAACAACCCAACCCGACTCGGATGCAGAGTGAAAGTGTCATTTTCAAGAGCGACTTGCTACCAACAAAGTTTCTTCAAGTTTTCTTCCCAATTTTTCCCCAGTCATTGCTGACCAATACCTCTTCATTTTTGTCAAGCTTGAGGAGGATAACATATGCTTGTTCTATAATTTTCCCTTCGGGCAAACCCATCATTATGTTTTAACGAGCCTAGCGATAGTGAAACTCGTTTTTGAGGAATGAGTGATAGATTCGGGTAGCAGCTGATTCCAGGTAAGGTTTGGAATTTTCCAATCACGGCAGTGTCACAAGGATGGCTAACAAGATCACTCTTCGCAACTGTTCCTCAAAAGGGGTAAACAATCAAGTGGAGGTGAATGATCGGCCAATACAGATTGGAGGTGATGATGAGAACATGACCAAGGCTTCAAAGGCTGAAGTAATACATTCACGATGGTTATTTACTGGAAATTGGTTCATTTTTTAATGAGCTTAAACGCTGGGGGAAACACTTGCTCATTGCTTATGTTTATTTTTTAATGAGCTTGAATTTCGCATTAAAACTGCTCGATTAATCCAGTCGCATAATAAGGATGTCTCATATATAAAAACTACATTATTTCAAATCTTTTCCCCACCTCCTTTCTTTATGCAAGTTAGGAAATGACCAATCCTACGAGTTTAAAGGGTTAGAGGGCCTATAAATTAAAAAAATAAATGGTCGCTCTTCGCTTGCATGCCAAAAGATTTGCATGCCCCCAGGTATAGTGAAATAGAGTTTCAAGGTTACCCCTCAATTTGCAGACAAAACATTTGTTTTATCGGGAAAGGCCTACCTTTTCACGTTACCCCTCAATTTGCAGACAAAACGTTTGTTTTATCAGGAAAGGCCTACCTTTTTCAGGTTACCAAAGATTGCTCTATCTGTACCACAAACAAAACACTTCTTCGGCGATGTCTACCGAAATAGACAAAGGTGAGTGGCGTAGACGCCTCCACTCACATAACTTTGACAAGGGAATCTTATTCTAGCCTAATCCCAGTTTCATAAACGGACGGGTGTCAGACTAGTCATATATCCTTCGTGGAAACCTACCCTATACCTGAAGTTTTCCTGCCGAAGCAGACCAGGGTGCATGCCCCCTGGGTTTCAGTCATGCCCTTCAAATCACTCGCGCTCATCAGGAGGACGAACTGGGGATTGATGAGACATTCCTCGTGTGAAAAGACCATTCAGGGTTGGTATATGACTATTTGCTATGTGTGAACCGGGGAATGAAAGCTGGTCTACGAGCTTGACCACTCTTCCTTCGTGCGGAAAACACATTACTCTAAAGAGTGAGGAGACAATGGATCCCATGCAATAAATATAGTCTCGTCCAAGGAGTAGATTATAATCCAGGGGTCCTTGGACTACCATTATGTTCATGTGAATAGTTTTCCTTCTCAATGTTATCGGCACATCGTGAAGGATCCCTAACGGTCGACTGGTTCCTTTGTCAAAGCCTGTTAGATTTCTTATCTCAGGCAAAAGCGATGGCAAACCAAGTGCTTTCCAAGCAGTTGAGGAAAGGATACTCACAGAAGCCCCCTCATCTATGATGGTACCGGCCATAACCATTCTATATACTTGAGCGATGATTCGGAATGGTACACTAGCTGGTAAACGGGGTCTGCCTAGTAGATTCCAGTCAAAGGAACAACCGGGTTGGTTGGAGGTGGGACCGAATAGATGGCCGGGTATGACTCTGGCGAACTTCCTTCCTGCGGTAAAGGAACGGGTAGACTGCCCCCATGTTCATCGGAGTCTGTGCTTACGAAGAGAATTTGAACGGTGTCGTTCTTGTTTTCTTCGGTGACTGTATCATCTGAAGATGGACCTTCTGAAGGCAAGACCGGGTCAACTTCCGCCTCGACCTTTTGACTTTCGTCTGGTATGGATTCAGATGGTTTATCTTCAATGGTAGATGCTTTGGCTTACCACAAGGGCGTGTCAGCCGTATTTTCAACTAGCGATGGACTCGGCAAGAGTTTTTTGTATCCAGGAGGAAGCCATAACGGTGAAACCGGACGGTCATCCAAAAGTCTTTTAGCTTTGACTAAGAAGGGACAATGGTGGACGGTGTGATCGCCTTCACACAATTTACAAGGAAATTTATATTTTCCTTTTTGTCTAGGGGCTTCACTTTCACTAGTTGACGGTGTATGCTCAACATGATCGTCAGAGGTTGATGACACCGGATTGTGCAAACGAGGAGACCAGTCCCTTAAGATCTGAGGGATGCAAGGACAATCTCGATGATAGTGGTCTCCTTTGCAAATGACACATGGCGATTTAGGCCTGGTCGGTGCACTGTGTGGATTTTCTCTAGACGATGCTTGGTTACCCCTTTTCGCCTTTGGCTCCTTCTTCTTCTTCTCTTTCTTCTTCTTAGTTACTTGATTTTGGGCTTTACCAGCTTCATCAAGCGAAGAGGAAGGAGGAGAGGAAGAATTGGACGAAGTAGAGGGTTGGGGGGTAACTCTAATATCGTTTAGTTGCTGACTTGATTGTTCAGGAATTACGGTGTTCTGAACGACAAAAGTTGAGAAGAGCCATACGGGAAAGCCGATTGTCAATCCTGGAAGAGACAATGTGGCCATATGGGGTGCACCAACATCTCCCCAAGAGGAGAAGGGACTAGGATTTCCTCCAAGGGGAACTCCTTGGTTGGTGGACTCCATGTTTTCAACTTAAGATCAACGTAGGAAAGGTGATGATTATTCCGTTTAAAATAAATTTTAGACGCTTTGACACAACTTGTTTTTTCAATTTTTAAGAGTCGAGAAAAAACAAAAGGTGACTCTAGTCGCCTTCGATTTTTAATGAGCCTGAAGTGACAAGTGCTCAGATGGACCTTTTTTGTTAAGGAGTCTGAAAAGGAACGAAAGGGACTGCTCTGGAAATCTAGACAGAGGGATTACCAAACCAATCGCAAAACTGCAGAATACTTTTTACGGTACGGCAGTCAATCTTCCCGAATGTTGTGTTCAGTGCATTGCGATCGATAGGGCAGCAGACACGGCTTCCTATGGATAAAGGATAAAGACTATTGTGGTCTCCCAAAATATACTCGACGGTACGTGGGAGCACAAGTCCGTACTGGCACTTATCGTCTCAAAGTGGAGGAATCACCCAACCAACAGTGAAAACAACAGTTACCAGTCTTTACGACGCCGGAATACGTCTCTAGCCTAGACTTCTAGATGTTGTGCATTAGGTTCCAAAGCGTTTTTAGATTCATTAAATTTATTTTATGGTTGATCTTGCTTAAGAAATTTTCCTTTCAGGTTCACCGCATGATGTAGATTTACAATTCCTAAAATGCAATCTAAGATGATAAATAGTCGTTTAATCTTCTTTCTGCAATGAAAATCCTAGCTACTAAGGAAAGAGAGATGGCGTTCTTTAACCAAAGAGCATAGAGCAGACACTATATGCACTGTCATAAATCAAGCCAACAAACAGTCTAAATGCAAATTCACATGCATGTATTTGTTTTCAGCCTTCTTAATGTGTGAATGATAAAAAGAAAGCTAAGTGCAAATCTGAATTATTTTCCAAAGCGACAATTACTAACAAGTTTCTTTTCAAAACAAAATGAGGACAATGACGACACTTTGTTATTTGGAATTGAAAACTTGCTTTCGACACTTGGAAAACTACTAACTCAAATCAAATACAAGAGTAACAGTGTAACCGACTATCAAGAACAATCAGATTCTTTTCTATGACTGAAAATGACACTTGCGACACTTTCAAATCAAGAAACGATAGTACAATTACGCTACTTCTTTGTAAATGAGAACGGAAAATGACTCAAAAATACATAAAAACATTTACAGTTCTTTGCACAATGGAGGTGGAATAACAGCAAGGAAATGGGTTTCAAACAAAGGTGTACTAACTACAGGCAGCAAAACTCCTAAATAGAGCTGAAAAGAGTGAGAACAAAAACCAAAATTTAGGAACAAGGCCTTGTCTGATCAGTGCACCTGTAACATAGTGAAACTGAAATGCAATGCACCTACCACACTCGTGAAGCGCGATGCATTTGAAGTTCACAGAACAGACAGTGCGCTGGACCAGGGATGAGACTTTGATTGGATTCCGGGTCACAGTTTGCAGTTCAGTTCAGGGATTTAGGCCGAGCAAGTGGTAATCAGTAAATCAATCACAGGGGTAGATCTAAGGAGGTTACTAGAGCAACCACGAGGGCAATTAGAAAGCTTGTAAATCAATCGTTTAATTCATAAAAAAAACCCAGAGATTGACTGAAGCAGCGTTGATCTACTTTTCACTTGCATAGCAAATTCAGTTCGAAGGCTAGCTGGCTTGACTTCAGGCTCCGTCTGTAAGTTTATAAAGAAACGAATGTAGATGAACAAACAATCTACTCGCTCCCCAGCGGAGTCGCCATTTTGTTATCAGGAAAACTAGTGTCTATGCAGAGCTGCTAGTCCCACTAAGGCTGGTAGCTACCTTTGAAACAAACACACTAAAAACTACTTTCATTTTCCTTTATGAGCAATAGATAAGAGAAGAATAAGGAGACCAACCTTTGTCTTGCACTTGGTTCCTTGCTTGATTCCTCTCTCTTCTGGTAGGTCTTTGCCACTCGCTTCCTTGTCTACCCAGCTTCAAGGAGTACCTGTAGAATCAAAGCAGCATAACACTATCCAAGAACATAGATCTATTATCATAAACAATATAGGATCAGATGTACATTGACCACACAAATGCATAAATCATCAATCATACAAGAATGTGGAGGAAAACTTGAATAGCTTTATTGATAATCAAGAAAGAGCAAAGAGGATTACAACCAATTGTTCTGCCCCAACATCATCCTCTCAGCAAGAAAGCCCTTCTTCGCCTCATGAAAAGCTTAGATCACCCAACACTATGATATTCCACCAAGAAACCAACAACACTTCCTTACAAGATACAAAATTCCAGCCTTTGGATCTCTGGGATGAGGGATCCATATATAGATGTGTGCAAGGGAGGTGAGTCAGCTTTTGAGATTTGATTAGTGTCTTCTCTCTGATAGTTCTTGATTCCACTTGGAGATTGATGATCTCTTACTCATCCCTGGTCAAATTCAGAGAGGCAAGTGTCACAGGAGAGGTTTCTGGAAGATTCCATGCTCCTCCACCTTGCGGATTGACCCTGCCATTTGTCCCTTCTCGCCCATCGCACCCCATAGAAGGGATTTTTGACATGCATCGCACCTACTGTGTGTATTCAGGTGGGATGCAATGCACTTTGCCTATGGAGTAGGTGAAATGGTCCAGTTTTGACCAATTTTGAGTAGTTTTTCATGGAGAACTTCTGGGAGATGCTGTAATCAGTTGACCTTGTTCTTTTAGGGGTTGGAACAACACATTTAGGGACTTAGGAGCCCTTGGTTTATGGACATTAATGCTTGGGGTTGCAGTGCCCAAAAATGTCTATAACACCTACCCTTATGCTATGTGTTCACTGTACATCATTACTCAACCTAAATCATAGAACTTAGCTGCAAGTTTTGAGCAAAATCCAAGCTCAATTTCTCTCCCTGTCCCATCGCGCTGTCTGTAACTGTGCAACCTGGATGCATCACACCTCTCGTGTGTTGCAGGTGAGATGCATCCCCGTTTCCCTATGTTATAGGTGCGATGATTGAGTAAACTATGTTTTCTTCTTTGAAATTTGGTTTTTTTTTTTTTTTTTTTTTAGCTTTATTCAATAGTTTTGTTGTTCATGATCAGTACCTTCTTACAGTAACCATCTTCCTTCACATTATTTCAGCCTCCATCAGTTAGGAATTGTAAATGTTTTTGTGTATTTTTCGATCATTTGCAATCTTCCTTTGTCGAAAGTAGCCTAATCGAACCGTCGTCTTTGATGCAAGTGTCGTAATTTTCATTTTGAATCAAAAGAAGAGTGTTGTAAAGTCTTCCTCTTCTAGATGGTTGATTGTACTTTTGTCATCGTACTTGATTTTGATTATTAGTATTTCAAGTGTTGAAAACAGTTTTAAATTTAAAATTGGAAAGTGTCGTCTAGTCTTCCTTTCGTTTTGAAAAGAGAAAATTACTAGTACTTTCGCTTTGAAAGAAGATAGTTCAGATCTGTACTTAGCATTCTTTCTTAAGAAAGTGGAAAACAAATACATGCATGTGCACCTGCATTTTGACTACTTGTTTTGATTTAGGAAAGTGCATTTAGTGTGTGCTCTATGCTCTCTGCTGAAAGAAAAATCGTTATCTTCTTTCCTTTGTAGCTAGGATTTTCATTGCTAAAAGAACATAAATGACTGTTTATCATTTTAGATTGCATATTTGGGAATTTCACATCTAGATAATGCGGTGAACCTTGAAAGACAAACTTCTAAGCAAGATCAACCATAAAATAAACCTCAATGAACATAAAAACGCTTTGGAATCTAACGCAACACATCTAGAAGTCTAGACTAGAGACGTTTTCCGGCGTCGTAAAACCTGGTAACTATCGTTTTCATCGTAGGTTGGGTGATTCCTCCTCTTTGATATGACAAGTGCCAGTACGAACTTGTGATCCCTGTACTGTCGTGTATATATTGGGAGACCACAATAGGCTATCGTCCTTTATCCTTAGGAAGCTGTGTCTGCCGCCCTATCGATCATAATGCAGTGAAAACAACATTTGGGAAGATTGACTGCCGTACATAAGTCCTTGGTAATTTCTCTATCATTTATCACTAAGGTGTATTTTGCAGTTTTATGATCGATTTGGTAAACCTTCTAGCTAGACTCCTAGAGTAGTCACTTTCATTCCTTTTCAACTCCTTAAAAGAAAAGGTCCATCTGAGCACTTGTCACTTCAGGCTCATTAAAAATCGAAGGCGACTAGAGTCACCCTTAGCTTTTTCTCGATTCTTAAAAATTGAAAAAGCAAGTTGCGTCCAAGTGTCTTTAAAATTTATTTTAAATGGAATAACACCCTTGTTCCTACGTTGATCTGAGGTTGAGATAATGGAATCTACCAATCAAGGAATCCCCCTTGGAGGGAATCCTAGTCCTTTCTCCTCTTGGGGATATATTGGTTCTCCATATATGGCTAAATTATTCCTTCTAGGAATCACAATCATCCTACCGGTATGGATTTTCTCGACCTCTATCGTTCAAAACACCGCAGTTCCTCAACAATCTAATTAGCAACCAGATGTTACTGAAGTTACCCCTTCGCTTTCTACTTCATTTGTTTCTCCTTCCCCTTCTTCCTCTTCGCTTGGTGAAACTAGTGACACTAAAAACCAAGTAACTGAGAAGAAAAAGAAAGGGAAGGAGAAGAAGAAGAAGTCGACTAAACAAGGGAACACCAAAGCATCATCTGGCAAAAATCCACATGCTAAAGTTTCCAAACCAAAAAATCCATCCACAATTTGCAAGGAGAACCATTACCATCAAGATTGCCCTTGCATCTCGCGGATCTTGAGAGAATGGTCTCCCGGGTTGCACCATTCGTTGTCATCAACCCCTGACAGTCAGGTTGACAGTGCACGATCAAGTAGTGAAAACGAATTTAATCGATAGAAAGGAAAAGTTAGAGTTCCATGTAGGTTATGTGAATGTGATCACACTCTTTACCGTTGTCCTTTTCTGGATGAAGCCAAAAGTATTTTGGATAACCGTTCTACTTCACCACAATAGCTTCCACCTACATACAAAAAACTCTTACCAAGTCCTTCGCTAGTTGAAAACCCAATTGACATAACTCAATTGTCGATCGAACCACTTATCATTGAAAGTGAACCTTTTGAATCCATACCAGATCAAAGTCAATTGGTCGAGATGGCAGTCGACCCAGTCTTGCCTTCAGAAAATCCACCTTTAGATGATATAGTTTCCAAAGAGGATGAGAACGACACCGTTCAAATTCTTTTTGTCGATATAGAGTCTAATGAACTTGGGGGCAATCCGCCCATTCCTTTACAACAGGAAGAGACCTCCCTAGTTCATGAAACTTATGAACTTGGGGGCAACCCACTCATTCCTTCAGAATAGGAAGAGACCCCCCTAGTTCATGAATCTTATCCGGACATTTATCTGGTACCTCCTCCGAGAAATCTGGTTGTTTTCTTTGACTGGAATCAACTAGCGAAACATCACCTTCCATCTAATGTACCCTTTCGAATCATAGTACAGGTGTACAAAATGATCGTGTCTGGAACAATCATTGATGAAGGGGCTTCGGTGAGTATCCTTTCCTTAACTGCTTGGAAAGTGCTTGGTTCGCCATCACCTTTGCCTGAAAAACAAAATTTGTCAAGCTTCAACAAAGGAACCAGTTGACCATTAGGGATCCTTCCAAAGTTTCCTATAACTTTGAAAAAGAAAACCGTTCATTTAAACGTGATGGTAGTCCAAGGTCCACTAGATTAAAATCTATTCCTTGGATGTGATTATATATATAGCATGGAAGCCATTGTCTCCACATTCTTTCAAGTGATGTGTTTTCCACATGAAGGCAGATTGGTATAGCTTGTTGACCAGCTTTCATTCCCTGGTTCAAACACAATTATAAATTAACCATCATCCCTAAATGGCCTCTTCGCATCAACAATGTCTCTTCCATCTTCATCCCATCCACCGAATTACTGCAAGTAGTTCGGAAAGTGTGATGAAGATTAGGGGGCATGCACCCTAGTCTGCTTCGGCAGGAGAACCCAGAGGAAAAGAGAGATTTTCTTGAAACGGCATAATACTTGGACTGAATAACATTCCTGTATAGGTTATGTGATCAGTCTGACGCGATTATTTCCTTTGTATGATTGTGAATTCAAGCGCACAGCATTCACCTTCATACGTTATGTGATTGGAAGCTCACAGCAATCACCTTTTTCTATTTTGATGGACATCGCAAAGAAAGAGTTTTTGTCTTCCAACAGATACGATCCTGCCTAACCGTAGGACTTTCATTTGATAACCTGGAAAATTCTCCTTTTACTAAAAGACCCAGGGGCATGTAAACCTTTGCATGCAAGTGAAAAGTGACCCTTGATTTTCTTAGTTTGTAGGTTCTTAACCCTTTAACCTCGTAGCTCGGTCGTTTCTAGCTTATATAAAAAGGTCACGAGCACATGTTATAGTAGTGATCAAGCTCATTAAAAAATAAATATACCAAGAGACATTATCAAAAGACTGGTAAGAGCAATGTTCCTACAAGGTTCAAGCTCGTTAAAAAATCAACCTGCACTGAGCACATGTTGGCACAAGGTTCAAGCTCATTAAAAAATAAACCCGCCTCTGGTAAAACACCTTTTGTGATCGCTTTGCTATCTGCCCTTTTGAACTTTGGTTGTGTTCCTTCCGCCACCTCCATTTCATTCGACCGATCATATGCTTCCACTTGATTGTTTACTCTTTTGAGGAACATTTGTGATGAGTGATTCCGATTGCCACCCTCTTCACACTGCCATGTTTTGAGAAGTTCCAAACTTACCTGGAACTAGCTGCTACCTAGAAACATCACTCGTTCCTAAAAAACGAGCCTCTGTTAAACTCTTTTTGGACTCGTTAAATATAAAAATATCGTCGAGCTATTAGCCTTCCCAGCTCATTAAAGTAAGGGGTACGCTATCCCTCTCATATATTTTAATCTTTTTGGACTTGAGGGATTATTAAACAAAAAGATCGAGCGCTTGTCTTTATCGGCTCGTTAAAACTATTGAAAAGTCATCCCTTTCATATTATTTTATACTTTTTCAGACTTAAGGGATTATGCCACAAAAAAGGATTAATGGAGTCTCCTTTTCGTCTGTTTTTAGACTCTCTAAAAAGAAAAGGACCGAGTTATCTTTGTAATTAAACTCGTTAAAACAATAGTGATAAACTTGTGCACTTGGACAAGAACGAGTCTCACTGATGCTAGGCTCGCTAAACACAAAGGAACAGGTTTGCCCGAAGGGCAAATTATAGACCAAGCATATGTTATCCTCCTCAAGCTTGTCAAAAATAAAGAGGTACTGGTCAGTAATGACTAGGGAAAAAATGGGAAGAAAACTTGAAGAATTCTATTGGTAGCAAGTCACTCTTGAACATGACACTTTTACTCCATCACCGTGATTGATTTGGGTTGGTTTCCGTTCACCATCACCATTGGTCCGCTGTGCCATCTGATGAGCCCCAATTTTTGGTACAAATTGGGCTCATTTAGCCTACTTACCTTGCTCAACCATTCATCTTTTATCACTTATGCATTCATTTCTTAGTATATTCGTGTTATTTGTAGGAAGAAGGGCAGGCATTATATCTATGTGGCTAATACATGATGATTTCAGGTTTTTGGCATTAAAGAGAGCAAAAGACCACGCAAATGGAGACAAGGAGACAACAAAGGTGACATTGCGGGTTCATAGGGAGGTTGTCCACAGTCTTGATGACCTTCCTCGTGATTTTCACCTTAACTCCGAGCTCCAACAACTCTCCCCACCGAGCTTAAAGGCAGCCAACAGATTCTATAGGATCAACAGTTTGACTTTCAGTTGGACAGCCAATCTCCACGAATGGAGGAAGCTAGCTTGATCTTCATTGTGTATAAATATGAAGGCCGTAGCCTTTGATAGGAGCTTTTTGAACTTTTGAACTGATATTGTAATTTCTGAGCACGAGCTACAGCTCGGTGTTTGTTTTTGTAAGCCAGTTTTGGCATGACATTAGACTCTTGATTATGAATAAAGGCAAGCAGATTTGGATCTAATTCTGAGCTTTTAAGGGAGCTATAGCTCTCAGGTTAGGGCCCAACCTGAGAGCAATAGACCTCCTCTTCTTTGTAGTGTTATTTGCCTTTCTTTTCAGCACTTTGTTTCTTTGTTTTGACATGCATTTCAAGAACACAGTCTACTGATTTGATTTCTTTAATGAGATTGTGTAGGATTAGCTTATGGTTAAATCGCTTTCAGTTGCTTAGATTAGAATAGGAGGATTGTAATTCATTGGAGCTCCAAGAAAAGGTTGATAGTGCCTTCACTGCCATCTCTGTTTAGAGATTGGGGTGCAGTCTGTACCAACCACCAAAAAAAACGCAGTCTTTTTCTACTTTTATGCAAGCTGCAACACAGTCATTTTAATCATAGAACCATCCATGCACTCTGATCTTGAGCCATACTTCTTCATTACAACTCCATGCACGACTTCTCTTCACGATTTACATTGCTGTTCATTGGTTTAATAGCACAGGTAGCACAGGTTAATGGATTCTCGTTTTTGGTGCAAGACATAAGCAATTTGTTTTATTTACACTGCTCAGTATC
Organism: Pinus tabuliformis; assembly: GCA_031772625.1. Lineage (NCBI taxonomy): Eukaryota > Viridiplantae > Streptophyta > Pinopsida > Pinales > Pinaceae > Pinus > Pinus tabuliformis. Next base: position 297,483,509 of record CM062817.1, on the reverse strand, counting down.
ATTCCACTTCCTTCTTCTTCTTCTTAACCATGCCTAAAGCCACCTACTCGACCTCTGTTCAGCTCGTTTACCTTCCAACTCTTCCATTGCCCACGTAGCTCCATTTTCTTGACCTTTCGTTGCTTCCTTCCTTCTATCCCCCAACCAACTCCGTGCACTCTTTCTCCATCTTATTTCTCTACCCCTGAGCCATCACAAGCTCCATCTCCATCTTACCTACCCACCCATACCACTCCATCACTTCACCATCACCCAAAACTCCCACGGTAGACCATCCTGTAGAAGTTAGCAGACTTCCTGTAGAATCCCTGAGTTTCCTGTAGGATCCCCTGCAGACATCCTGTAGAAGCCTGCAAACTTGGTTGCTGAGCACCTGAACGTTGTGGACTTCTGTGGACTGATGCTAGGGATCCTCTGGGACCTCTCCTAGCCCTCCTGACCTTTCCCAAGCTTTCTCTCCCTTCGCACTACCTCTGCACAGCCAAACCCTAATAAGAAACAAAACCATAATCACTCCAACCACGTAAGCAAAAATACAAAAAACAATGTTCTTTTTAATGGAAGTAGTTTGAGTTCATGCATTTCACATCACTAGAAGTAATGGCATCATTTTTAGACATTTGCACTCTCACTATTGCATCATAGAGGTTAAACTAGTCAGATTAGGGTTTACTAGGGTTTCCATGTTTTGGTTGGCTTTCAGTTCATTTTTGCAAAGTAGATTACTTTCCGTTGAGATAGCCTTCGTCCATCATTTAGAAAGCTTGAACATATAGAAGTTGGCTTGAGCCCTAGCGGACTTGTGCCAACTGACCAAGTGACAGCTGCGACAAGAGCTAGTACTTGTGCATACAGCACCGTCGCTTCCAAGTTTGTACGAACTACCGGGTTGATAAAATTAGAGATAGGAAGCTCCAGGAGTTGTAGCATTATTGCTACAATACTAGAGCCCACCATCTTTTTGGCGCCGTTGCCGGGGAAGCGTCAGAGTATTAGTAATTGTTGCTTTTCTTCTATTTTCTTACTCTTGCCTTCTGCTAAGTAGTTTATTTCATTTCCATTCTGCAAAAGTAGCATAGACATTTCCTGCTTTCATAGATTAGCATTTCCTGCTTTCATAGACTAGCATTTCATTTCTGCAAGCGTAGATTAGTGTTTCAATTCTGCAAGCGTAGACTAGCATTTCCATTCCTGCAATTTCATTTGAGCAAAGTAGATTAGTTCTTTCCTACTTTCATTTTAATTTTGCATCTTTATAGTTAGTTCTAGATCAATCTGTTTCAATTTTGCAGGTACCACAGAAAAACAAAAGCAATCAAAAAAGTCTTTCCATTTCATGCCTCGTAGGAATCAAGATAAAACAGGCAAATTCTTACCCAACACCCCCACCACATCACTGAGTCACCCTTCTCTCTTCTTCGGTGACAGTGATCCAGAAGAACCTATAGGTGAACCTCCTGAGATATACGAAGATCCTGTAGTAGAAGAAGAATTAGAAACCATCCCATCTGAAGCTATGGCTGACAATAGGAGAGAATATGAGAGAATAGAAGGTGCCTTCCCCATCCGAGAGACCAATGGAGAGATGAAAATGAAGAACATTAGCCCCTCCGCCTTACCTCACTTCCATGGACTGACTACTGAAGATCCTGATACCTTCCTGTTTGAGTTTGCTGTCCTTTGTAGAACCTATGACTATACTGAAGATGAGCAAAAGCTGAAACTCTTCCCTTCAACTCTTAAGGATGCAGCATTACGCTGGTTCATGGGCTTACCTGGGAATAGTATCACCACTTGGGCTCAGATGCAGCAAGCTTTCAATACCAAGTACAAGGATTATTGTAGGTTTAAGGAAACCAAGGGAGAAATCTTTCGGATGACCATGGGAAATGATGAGTCCTTAGAGGATTATGAGGAGAGGTTCCAACTTAGCTATAAGCGGGCCAGGTGCACACTTGACCCTGAATCCCTCAAGTTGGTCCTACTCCGAGGAGTCCCTGAAGACCTCTTAGATACCCTTATGAGGACATTTACCAACTGCCTTATGAGGACATCAAGACTGTGTTTAGAAACCACTCCAGGGTAGCACGGAAACGAGGTAGAGGAAACCTCCTCTCAACTAGTGTCCCTTTCTCCAAACATGAGCTTGCAAATCAATTAGAAGATCTTAAGAGTGAGGTGAGACAGACCATTGCCATGCAGCTAGACACATTCAGGATCCAGCAGAAGAAAGAAGAAGCTGAGAGAGCCTTGGCTGTCTTCTACCCTAGGTGCACAAGGAGACACCCTAAGAACGAATGCCCATTGCATTCGGTTGAAGTATGTTTCGTTTGTGAGGAGGACCATCCCACAAATCAGTGTCCAACCTTACCTGGGTTTAAAGCCATGTACCAAGGGACAGAAGCTCCCACTGAACCTCTCTATTACCTCAACCAAAGGAGGCCACAAGGATCTAGACCTTATCAGCAGGGAATGCAAGGGGCACCTCAAGCTTATTACAGCCCCAACCAATCGACTCCTATGCCTTCCTGGGGCCCCCCTGCTCATCCTTCCTGGTCCATGCCTCCTCCATGGTCTTATCCACCTCAGTACCCTACTCAACCTACTTCTCATTCATATCATTCACATGCCCAGCCACAGCCTCAGTGGAATGCACCTCAGTCGGGGTGGAGGCCCCAATACAATACTCCTCCCGCCATTTTGCCTCCACCAGCAGTTCAACCTCAGCCATTACCTCCTGCTCCTCCAAGGCAACCTCAAATGCCTGCTCAACCGAACCCAAACCCCAACAATAGACAGGCCCAGCAGGTATACACTGGGGAAACCTCATGCCCTACCTATGCTTTGGAGATCCAGGAGATCAATCTTCGATCTGGAAAGACTCTACCAGATCGCCAACCTCCTCCCCCAGAGGATGAGGAAGATAAACAGGAAAGTGAACCAAAGGCTATTCCACCCTTTCCTGAGAGACTAACAGCCACCACACAACCCAACCCAGAGGAGGATGAGCTTCTGGGTGAGCTCAAGCAGTTGTGTGTAAAAATACCACTTCTCCAAGCCATCAAGGATGTGCCAATATACAACAAACTGGTTAAGGAAAAGTGTTTCAAACACCCAGGCAGGCGGAAGAAAGATGCTTCAACCATCAATGTCATAGGACAACTGTCTGACCTTATGTTAGGACAAGTCATCTACCCAAAGTACCTAGATCCTGGAAGTCCTGTAGTAGATGTCCACATCAATGGCACCATCATACCACACACCTTGATTGATCTGGGGGCTGCCATTAATGTGATGACCAGGGATACCATGCTCAAACTCAATCTTCAGGGTTCCTTGAGGAAGACCTCGACAGTACTGCAATTAGCAGATCGCTCCATTGTCACTCCCGAAGGGATTGTGGAGGATGTCTTGGTCTCTATCGACTCTTGGGAATACCCTGCAGACTTCCTGGTTCTGCAACCCAAGGCAAAGCTTACTGGATATCCTCTCATTTTGGGAAGGCCTTGGTTAGCCACTGCAGATGCTTACATAAGTTGCCGTGCAGGGAATATGACCATCAAAAATGGTCCTATGTCCAAACAGCTAGTCCTATACCCTCTTGCCCAACCCTCCTTAGAGAATGACTTACCACTCTGGTTGGATGAAGGAGAGGAAGACGAGGTGTACTCAGCACCTCTGTGCACCCTAGATACCACTAGAAGAGACCCCCCAACCGAGGATGACTTGATCGAGACCTTGATCCAGAATCCACCTTCCATTGCACTATCCTTAGAGAAATTGATGGAGGATGCCCAAGCTAGCACCTTAGTGGATCTTTGTACAACCAACCCTGTCACTCCCAGAGTCAAGACTGTGGAGTTCGGCCCTGAGAGAACGTTAAAGATCAGCTCCTCCCTATCTCCTTCCCAGGAAAAGGAGCTGTGTAGCATGTTGGCCAGTCACCTAGATGCTTTTGCTTGGAGCTATAAGGAGATGAAAGGAGTCCATCCTTCGGTCTGTACCCATCACATATACATCAAAGAGGATTGTAAGCCGGTTAGGCAACCCCAGAGGAGAATGAATCCAGCCCTTAAGGACATTGTCAAGGAAGAATTGCAAAAACTGTTGGATGCCGGATTCATCTACCCCATCTCAGATAGTGAATGGGTGTCCCCTCTGGTGTTGGTTCCCAAGAAAAATGGGAAATGGAGAATCTGTGTGGACTACCGAGAACTGAACAAAGCTACCAAGAAAGACCATTTCCCTCTACCTTTCATAGATCAAGTGTTGGATGGACTAGCAGGAAAGAAGTTCTTCTCTTTCCTGGATGGGTTTAGCGGGTACAACCAAATCCAAATCAGCCCGGAAGACCAAGATAAGACCACCTTCACTTGTCCTTGGGGCACCTTTGCCTACCGAGTCCTTCCCTTTGGGCTATGCAATGCTCCTGCTACCTTCCAGAGAGCTGTCTTAAGCATCTTCTCGGAGCTGGTCCATGATGCAGTGGAAATCTATATGGATGACTTTACTCCTTATGGGGCCAACTTCTAGGAAGCATTGTCCAATCTGGGAAAAGTCCTAACCAAATGCATTGAGATGAACTTGTCCCTTAGTCCTGAAAAATGTGAATTCCTAATGACTGAAGGGACCGTGCTAGGCCATACCATTTCTCGCCAAGGGTTACAGGTGGATCCTAACAAAATTGCTCTCATCAAGAAGGTTCCACCTCCTCAAAAGGTAAGGGATGTTCGGAGTTTCTTGGGATTAGCAGGATATTACCGGAGATTCATTAAAGACTTCAGTAAGCTAGCCTCGCCATTGTTTGGCCTGTTGGCAAAAGATGTGGAGTTTAAATGGACTGACGATTGTCAGAGGGCTTTGAATGAATTGAAGGACAAGTTGGTGTCAGCCCCAATCCTGAGAGGTCAAAACTGGGCCCTACCTTTCCACATCCACACTGATGCCTCGAACAAAGCCATAGGTGCAGCTTTAGGACAAGTTGAGCAAAAACTTCCATATGCCATTTACTTTGTTAGCAAAAACTTGTCCAAAGCTGAGCTGAATTACACTGTAACCAAGAAAGAATTCTTGGCTGTGGTCCATGCACTGAATAAGTTCCGACATTATATTACTGGCTATCAAACCTTTGTACATACAGACCATGCTGCAATTAGATATTTAATGAATAAACCAGATGTGAATGATCGTATTATTAGATGGTTACTTTTATTGCAGCAGTTTGATTTGACCATTGTTGACAAACCAGGTAGAGAAAATGTTGTTTCTGACTTTTTATCTAGATTGGATTTGTCTGCAGAGGAGGATGGAACAGTGGATGACCAGATGCCCGATGAACATCTGTTTGCTATTTCAGTACTCTCTCCATGGTTTGCTGATATAGAAAACTACCTTGTTTCAGCACAGTTCCCTCCGCACCTATCTTCAAGAGAGAAGAGCAGAATCATCAGAAAAAGTGCCTCATTTACTTGGATCGGGGGCAATCTGTTCAAGCTTGGCCCCGATCAGATCTTAAGGCGTTGTGTAAGGGAGGAGGAAGTCTTTGATATCCTCCTCACCTGTCATGATGGGCCTTGTGGAGGACATTTTGCAGCAAAGAGAACTGCCTTCAAAATCCTGCAGGCAGGCTACTATTGGCCCACACTTCATCAAGATGTCAGAAGATATGTCAGCCAGTGTGACCAATGCCAAAGAATGGGGAAACCGACCCAAAGGGATGAGATGCCTCTCCAACCTCAAGTGACTCTTGAGCCATTTGAGAAGTGGGGTATGGACTTTGTGGGCCCACTCAACCCTCCTTCGAGGCAAAGGTCTTACATCATTGTGTGCACTGACTACCTGACAAAGTGGGCAGAGACCAAAGCAATCAAAGCAGCAACAGAAGAAAAGGTGGCCGAGTTCCTAAGAGAAAACATCTTCTATAAGTTTGGCTATCCAAGAGAGCTGGTCACCGATCAAGGGAGCCAGTTCACCTCCAACCTGGTTGAAGATCTACTAGCTCATCACAAGATCAAGCATAGGACTTCCACCCCCTATCACCCTCAAGCAAATGGGCAGGTGGAAGTCACCAATAGAGCATTAGAAGGGATCTTGACTAAGGTGGTGAGTAGTAGCAGAAAGGACTGCGCAGATCGCCTGGTTGAAGCCACATGGGCTTACAACACCACTTGGAAGACCACCACCGGCTTCACACCTTATGAGCTGGTCTATGGGAAGAAAGCTTTGCTGTCCATTGAATTTGAATACAACACGTTGAGGATGGTGGCTCAGCTGGACCTAGATCTCAGCCATGCACAACAAGAAAGGTTATTGCAGCTGAATGGACTGGATGAGCACCGAATGCAGGCCCTCCTTCACTCAGAAGTGGTTCAACCTCAGAGAAAGGTGTGGCATGACCAACATCTCCATGACAAGCAATTTCAGCCGGGATATTGGGCTTTGTTGTATGACTCCAGATACAAAGATTTCAAGGGGAAGCTGAGAACCAGATGGCTAGGGCCATATTCAGTGGAAAAATGTCATGACAATGGATCTGTTCTTATTCGGACCATTGATGAGGAAGCCATCCCCATGCTTGTCAATGGGCATCGATTGAAGATCTACAGGAAGCCTCTCTCAAGACAAGAGTTCATCAAAACTATGGAGAAGGCAGTGTTGGTCATAGAGAAGGGTTCTGCCTCTGCTTTGGGCATACCCTGAAGAATCTAAAAAAAATAAAAAATAAAAAAATAAAAATAAATAAATAATAAAGATCCCTGGGTGAAAACCTTTCTGAGGCGCCCAAGGCAGGTGGTAGGGGTGAAAACCTCATTGAGGCGCCCCTATTGTCTTTCAAAAAAAAAAGAGATTGGAAAAAGATCCTTGAGTGAAAACCTCTTTGAGGCGCTTAAGGCAGATGGCAAGGGTGAAAACCTCAATGAGGCACCCCTGTTATCTTTCAAAAAAAAAAAAGAGAAAAAAAAGAAAAAAAAAAGAAAAAAACAAAAGAAAAAAACAAGGTCAGCAGATTCATTATGTAAAATTGCATGCAGGTGTTCTATGGAGGAGAGGAAGCCTCTCAACTCAGAGCTCAGGATCCTTACCATGCTGTCAGGAGACCTCACCAGCACCTCCTCCAAGAATACTCATTTTCTCCAAGGTATGTGCAATTTTATTACAGCTTGAGTCTTCTACAGGAAGACGCAGATGTTCTACAGGAAGATGCAGAGTTTCTACAGGAGGATGCAGATTTTCTACAGGAAGGTGCAGACGCAACCTTTCTACAGGAAGCTCTGTATTTCTACAGGATACTTCCTGTAGAAGCCCAGGACGGTCCAGAATCCATGTTATGAGAAGATCTAATGACTGAGGATCGGTTTGGATGCATGCAAGCTATTGTTATCTCCCTTGCACATTGTTGTCACCTCGTCCTGCCATCCTTGTCGACATGCAACGAAGTTACCTGCACCAGCAAAGCAGATCGATGAGTTCTCAAGAAAAAGCAAATTTTAAATGAAAAAACGCTGGAGATCTCACACCATATTCATCCCAGTCATCCAGAAGCTCCGGGAGCGTGATCGTGAGGCCAGATCCTTCGTCGTGCAGCATGCACCCAAGGAGGAAGAACTGTTACAAGACATCCCGCGGGAGTCCTGTAACAGTTAAGCCTGCTAGAGTGGATACCATTCACAGCGCCGGCCATATGCAATGAAACGCGGGCCCATGCAACCGAAGCATCCAATCCATCGTCGGCAGCCTGTAAACATGGACCTCCAGGCCTGTGTAAGTTCCCCAGCAGCAGGTAAATCCACTCATCAGCGTCCAAAGAACCGAAACATCGTGTGCAGTTGCGCAGGTAAGTGTCTCGACCCTTCCTTCCATCAGATTGCATGAATGTTACTTTGATTGATTGCAAAGTGTAAAGGTGAATGGGTTGAGCGGCCGTATGGCCATTTGGCCGGCCACGTCGGCCAGTTAATGGTCTAGTTGGATGTTTGGGTGGCGGCCATGACAAAAAGAATGGGCAGCACGCACGTGAGAGCAATCCCGTCGGAAAAAAAACGAGTTTAACAGAAGAGGCGGCTGCAGATCTATGGGAATTGATGCGGCAGCAAGTGAACGCGCAGTTGAATGATGGGATGACGTCGCCCAACGGTCCGGCGGGGACAGCTCACCCCCGCGCCATGGATTCCATCGATTCAAAATCTAATCGGCTAGATTGCACTCATGCATTTATCAACCACCGTTTTGAACTCGAGTGGCTATCCTGATCTTTCTGCAGTTCGATACGCCGAACCTTTGGCTATCAGAACGCTTGTGAAGCACACCCAGAGCGCAGACCAACTGCATTCTTTCCCAAAAATCGCGCGCTGCTTCTACAGGAACGCTGTTTCTACAGGAACGCAGTTTCTACAGGAAGGCGGGTGCCTCACGTAAAAAGGTGGAAAATTAAAAAGGTAACCCTGAACTCTTCATGCAACTGGTTTTAAAGGTGGCAGAATTGTCGTCCACAGTCTGGTCATAGAAAAATGGTGAAATTGTTGTCTTCTGTGCCTATACTGTCATTCTACAGGATGTCAGGGTAATTAAACTGTGTTGAGTTCCTCAGGGATAAGTTTTGTGGATTATGTGCATGACATTCTACGCTCTGTCTCAGTAGACCAAATTTCTTCCACAATCACCACCTCTGGTTAAGGAAACTGTTTTATCATGCCGGGTGGGTTTATTAGACGAGAACCCACTGATTCAACCAAGTTAAGGGAAAACCAGGAGGTGGTGGAGCTCTTCACACGGGTTCAATGGATATCTTTTTGTGACAAATTGCAGGGTTACGACGATGAAGTGGCAGAAGAATTTTTGCAGGCTCTGAGGCCGAAATCCAAGACACTGGCCACAGTGAACTTCAGGGGCCTAAGCCTCAAGCTCACCCCGCAATATATCAGTCGAATTACTGAACTTCCAATGGGTTTGCCATGGGATAAAGAAGAAAGGAAGTTGAGCCAGCAGGCCAAGAAAGAATTCTTTCCACCTGAGGAGGAATTCTCGGAGGAAAAAAATGGGGTGCGAAGAACCAGCTTGCTGCCACCATGGAATGAAGTTAGCCTGCAAATCATGAAGTATATAACCTGTGAAGGCCATTTTAGCATCGTGTACGCGTATCACTTTCGGTTGCTCACTGCATTGAGGCACCGGATTGATCTTCCTGTAGAAGAGAAACTGAGCATTCCTTATTTCTTGCTACAGTCTCTAATTGAGTGTGCCACAAAGTTAAAAGAAGGCATACCAGATCAGGTAGCCCACCATGGGTTGATCAAACTTCTTGTGGAGGATGCGCTTCATTCATATAAGGTTCCCCTTTCATGGGAATCATTCAGAAATTTGACAAGAGATGGAGACATAAGGATGTTGATTGAAGAAACGGGTTCCTCCAGCAGTGAGGAAAAAGAAGCAGTGGCCGACGGAAAGAAAGAAACAGGCCAGAAGACCCCGACCACAGTGCAGGAGAAAGAACAAAAGAAGAAGCATGAGGAAAAGGATGACAAAGAAAAAGGTGACACACCCATCTTGTCAGCAAGAGAAAAGAGGTTGCAGAGCAGAACAGACAAAGCTGAGATGGTCCACATCAGCCCAAGTACCTCATCAGCACCCGCAACCAAACCAAAAAGCAAAACCCACGTAGCAAAGCAAGCCAAGGTGGCGACACCTGTGTCTACAGGAAAGCAGAAACAGGCTTCTACAGGAAGCCCGAAAACAGTAAAAGGGTCTTCTACAGGAAGCCCGAAAATCATTGAAAAAGGGACTTCTATAGGAAGCCCGAAATTGGCTAAAACAGGGTCTTCTACAGGAAGCCCTGAAAAGGTGAAACCTAAGGAGAAGAAGGCGGACATTCTAGCAAGGGAGGCAGTAGCTGTACTAGCTGGCCTCAGCACGCCACCTAAGCCAAAAGAAAAGAGGAAGAGGGAGACCCCTCTATACTTTAAAGCTCGAAGAAGTGTTAGGATAAAGACGGGCAAGCCACAGCCTCCGTCCAGCAGCCCGATTGTCATCGAAGATACCCCTGCTTCTCCCAAGGAAAAGTCCCCCTCAAGGATAACAGTCACCTATGAGAAGGGGAGTCCAAAGAAAAATACGTGGCAAGAAAGGTTAGACTTGTTGACTGAAAAAGCTCGGCTACAGGAAGCTGAAAATGTTCTACAGGACACTCTGGCCCGGCTACAGGAAACGGAAAAGAGGGAAGGAGAAGGACCCTCATCACCACCAAGGGAGGGTGAGGTAGAGCCACCTAAAGAGGCAAAAGGAGTACATATACCAGAGCCCAGCCCTCAGCCTAGTCTGAGTTCATACTACACCTTTTTAGAGGCGGGAAAAATCATACCGCAGAAATTTACGGTACCCCTATTTTTTGCATTGGAGGAAGAAAGAGTCCGTACCCACACATGGATGCAGATCGCCAAGTAAAAGGGTGTGGCGGACATAGGTCCCTTACAAGAGCAACTCAAGGAGGTCAGGAGTGAATTCACCATGGCTAAACATGTGGCTAATTGCCAACGTGTCCTTCTACAGGAAGAAAACCATAAGCTGAGATTGCAGCTACAGGAGCTAAGGGCAGGGGCAGGTACATCCTCCAAAGACACCACAGAAGAACAACAAGGCAAAAAGGAGCTGACCACCAGTCTTGAGGAGCCAATGACACTTCTACAGGAAACAGAACAGCAAGCACAAATTGAAGTGCAAGCTCTAAGAGAACAGCTGCAGCAAAAGGAAGCACAATTGGCCTGCATGGCCAGCTGGGCCATGGAGGCAATACAGTGAAGACAACCTGCAAAATCCTATGGTTTGTACTTAAAAGATCAATGGCTACAGTTCCAAATAAATACCTTGGCACAAAGAGGTATTTCTCAGATCCAAAACCCACAACAATTTTCTGAATTGTGCAGTACTAGTTCGTCAGAAGACAAAGCCAAATTAGCAGAGTTCTACCTCCACAATTTGGCTCTGCCTAATGAAGTCTCCTGGGATCCCAATATTGCCTTGGGTGATATGCAATTGATGGCGTTCGCTTCATGGTTGAACCATGAGGATCAAAGAGCAGCTGAAGCAAAATTGGTCATGAACCGAGAATTGAGCGAGCCACTGTTCATTCGAGCAGAACCAGAGGATCCGGTTGCACTCATCTCAGCACACCAACAGTTGTCTACTGATCCCACAGCTTCCTTGAGATTTATGGACCAACAGGCCCAAGCCATAGCTCATTTTGAAGACATGGAAAGACTGTTAGGAGAAAGTGCTGCCCAAGCATGCACACGCAGATGGAATACCTTGGCACACAGTTTGAAAATCCGAGAGTACCATACCCCAACTCGGATGAGGGAAGCTTTGGTAAGGGTAGACCTTTACAAGAAATCCATGCAAAGCCTCCAGGCCAGCTGGATTGGTCTTAAACTCAGCCCACCACTACTGCTAGGGTTGACTGAAGGCAATACAGAGGAGGATGACAGTGAACAATGGGAAGAGGTGAACAGGAAAGCTGGGTTTCATATCAGCAAGGAGGACACTACCACAGAGGCTTGGGATGTAAGGGAAGCAGTAAGAGCAATGAAGGATGAAGATTTGGACTAAGTTGCTCAAGGATGAGCAAATATTTTAGCTGGGGGGTGATGATGAGCCCCAATTTTTGGTACAAATTGGGCTCATTTGGCCTACTTACCTTGCTCAACCATTCATCTTTTATCACTTATGCATTCATTTCTTAGTATATTCGTGTTATTTGTAGGAAGAAGGGCAGGCATTATATCTATGTGGCTAATACATGATGATTTTAGGTTTTTGGCATTAAAGAGAGCAAAAGACCACGCAAATGGAGACAAGGAGACAGCAAAGGTGACATTGCGGGTTCATAGGGAGGTTGTCCACAGTCTTGATGACCTTCCTCGTGATTTTCACCTTAACTCCGAGCTCCAACAGCTCTCCCCACCGAGCTTAAAGGCAGCCAACAGATTCTACAGGATTAGCAGTTTGACTTTCAGTTGGATAGCCAAGCTCCACGAATGGAGGAAGCCAGCTTGATCTTCATTGTGTATAAATATGAAGGCCGTAGCCTTTGATAGGAGCTTTTTGAACTTTTGAACTGATATTGTAATTTCTGAGCACGAGCTACAACTCGGTGTTTGTTTTTGTAAGCCAGTTTTGGCATGACATTAGACTCTTGATTATGAATAAAGGCAAGCAGATTTGGATCTAATTCTGAGCTTTTAAGGGAGCTATAGCTCTCAGGTTAGGGCCCAACCTGAGAGCAATAGACCTCCTCTTCTTTGTAGTGTTATTTGCCTTTCTTTTCAGCACTTTGTTTCTTTGTTTTGACATGCATTTCAAGAACACAGTCTGCTGATTTGATTTCTTTAATGAGATTGAGTAGGATTAGCTTATGGTTAAATCAATTTCAGTTGCTTAGATTAGAATAGGAGGATTGTAATTCATTGGAGCTCCAAGAAAAGGTTGATAGTGCCTTCACTGCCATCTCTGTTTAGAGATTGGGGTGCAGTCTGTACCAACCACCAAAAAAAAGGCAGTCTTTTTCTACTTTTATGCAAGCTGCAACACAGTCATTTTAATCATAGAACCATCCATGCACTCTGATCTTGAGCCATACTTCTTCATTACAACTCCATGCACGACTTCTCTTCACGATTTACATTGCTGTTCATTGGTTTAATAGCACAGGTAGCACAGGTTAATGGATTCTCGTTTTTGGTGCAAGACATAAGCAATTTGTTTTATTTACACTGCTCAGTATCATTCCACTTCCTTCTTCTTCTTCTTAACCACGCCTAAAGCCACCTACTCGACCTCTGTTCAGCTGGTTTACCTTCCAACTCTTCCATTGCCCACGTAGCTCCATTTTCTTGACCTTTCGTTGCTTCCATCCTTCTATCCACCAACCAACTCCGTGCACTCTTTCTCCATCTTATTTCTCTACCCCTGAGCCATCACAAGCTCCATCTCCATCTTACCTACCCACCCATACCGCTCCATCACTTCACCATCACCCAAAACTCCCACGGTAGAACATCCTGTAGAAGTTAGCAGACTTCCTGTAGAATCCCTGAGTTTCCTGTAGGATCCCCTGCAGACATCCTGTAGAAGCCTGCAAACTTGGTTGCCGAGCACCTGAACGTTGTGGACTTCCATGGACTGATGCTAGGGATCCTCTGGGACCTCTCCTAGCCCTCCTGACCTTTCCCAAGCTTTCTCTCCCTTCGCACCACCTCTGCACAGCCAAACCCTAATAAGAAACAAAACCATAATCACTCCAACCACTTAAGTAAAAATACAAAAACAATGTTCTTTTTAATGGAAGTAGTTTGAATTCATGCATTTCACATCACTAGAAGTAATGGCATCATTTTTAGACATTTGCACTCTCACTATTGCATCATAGAGGTTAAACTAGTCAGATTAGGGTTTACTAGGGTTTCCATGTTTTGGTTGGCTTTCAGTTCATTTTTGCAAAGTAGATTACTTTCCGTTGAGATAGCCTTCATCCATCATTTAGAAAGCTTCTTCTGAGAACATATAGAAGTTGGCTTGAGCCCTAGCGGACTTGTGCCAGCTGACCAAGTGACAGCTGTGACAAGAGCTAGTACTTGTGCATACAGCACCGTCGCTTCCAAGTTTGTACGAACTACTGGGTTGATAGAATTAGAGATAGGAAGCTCCAGGAGTTGTAGCATTATTGCTACAATACTGGAGCCCACCACCATCCACGAGGTTAACACTACCAATCCATATCAGTGTCGCCAATATGTTCAAGAGAAGTCATTCAGATAATTCACCATCCAGCAAACACCTCATCCATTGCATTACATCCACGCTTCATTTTTCATGACCGCCATTCCTAAACCTCATATCATTAGATCGTTTTCACCTCCACAAAAATCATTTGCTCCGTTTCACATCGTAGATGTGGGATACATCAAGGCCCTCCTACGACAAGTCACTTCTTGTCTACATTAGCTCATTATCCAAGAAGATTGACTTAGAAACAACCCTTTCAGTACTTTGAAGCTTGCATGCCTCAATGGCAAGTTTCTCACTTCCAGCGACAGGTTTACATCAATGACCTTTGACTGAAAGGATTTGCGTGGTGTTCGACATTAGCCATGAATTCACACCACGTGAATTGTACTGTAGTACCTTTAGGGTCATCATCATTATTGGTGATTCCTCTCGCGTTTGTTAACAGCTTACATCATTGGCTGGTAGTCAGGCAATGTCTTTCCATGTTCGACTTCAGAACATCTTTTCACATGGATCGACTTGTACATCGGGCGAATATTGTATGAGTTTTGAAGACCCCAGCTCTAGTTTCATCCATCCGAGCTATGATATATTCAGGAAAATAAAGAAATCAATTGTACACAGAAGCTGCACAAATAGTCATCTAGCAAGGGAAGATGACTCTTCATGCGAAGAATCACAAGTCTGCAACAACAGACGATTGTCTGTCCTATGTACATAGAAATGAATTTATAAAGATGAGCATGGGAATGCTCGCCTCAGCTACATCATGAAAATAATATGATGATGATGTATTGTATTGTATCTTATATAGGTCACCTTTCAGTTCGAATACCTCAGATCCTCATGAATAAAGCATTTCACTCGACATTAGAAGATTTACGACCTCATGCTTTAGGGGGCATCTGTTATAGACATATTTGGGCACTGCAACCCCAAACTCACATTTCCATAAACTAAGGACTCCTTAAGTCCCTAAAAGTGTTGCTTCATACCCTAAAGGATCATGGTCAACTGATTACATCATTTTCCCAGAAGTTCCACCTGAAAAACTACAAAGAATTGGCCAAAACTGGACCATACAGGTTGCTCCATGGACAAGGTGCGATGCATATTGACTGCCTAACTGGCCAGGTGCGATGCATACTGAAATGGCATTCTGTGGGGTGCGATGAGCGAGAATAAAAAAATGGAAGAGACAATTTGCAAGGTGGATGATCATGGAATCTTCCAGAAACTTCTCTTTTGACACTTGCTTCTCTTAATTCACCCAAGGATGAGTAAGAGATCATGAAATCTCTAAGTGGAACCAAGAAATATCAGTGAAATGACACTAATAAAAAACCCAGAGCTGACTCACACCCTTGCAAGACATCTATATATGGATCCCTCATCTGAGATATCTAGAGGCTGGAATTTTGTATTTTGTAAGGAAGTGTTGTTGGTTTGTTGAGAAGAGACATTGCATTGTTGGGTGATTTGCTTGTTCATGAGGTGAAGAGAGCTTCTACAACTGGGAGGATGATGCTGGATTAGACAGATGGGTTGTAATCCTCTCTTACATTACTATTAATAAAGTTCTTTGAGTTTTCCTCCATATGATCTTGTATTTGTGAATCTTATTGTTTATGAATGCAATTGTATGGTCAATGTGTTTCTGATTCCATATTGGTTATGATGTTTTAGAGAGAGATGCTTTGATAGTTTGCTGTTACTTTGACTCTACAGGTACTCTTTGAAGCGGAACAAGTAGGAGAGGAGTGGCAAATTCTATCAAAGGAAGGAGAAACAAGGCTAGGATCAAAGCGAAGGATCCAGGTTGGTCCTCTATTCTTCTCTTCCATCTATCACACTTAAAGGAACTCTTGAAAAGATTTCATTGTTTGTTTCTAAGATAGCTACCTGTCTTAGTGGGACTAGCAGTTCGAATCGACACTAGTTTTTCCTGTAACAGGAACCCATATAAAATGCACCACCAATAGTGCTTTTCCTATCATCCATGCTTCCTGCCCAATCTGCATTTGTATATGCACGAAGTGTAAGATCTGTATCCCTAGGATACCATAAACCAAAATTTAGAGTTCCTTGAAGATATTTGAAGATCCTTTTGACTGCCTGAAGGTGTGCTTCCTTCAGATTTGCTTGGAATCTTCCAACTATTCCTACTGCATGCATGATGTCTGGTCGAGTACCTGTTAGATAGAGCAGACTATCAATCATGGATCTATAGGTTGGTTGATGTACAACTGCTGATTCATCATTTGCGCTGAGGCTGCATCTTGTTACCATAGGAGTACATACTGGTTTAGATTCTTCCATGCCATATTTCTTCAAAATCTGCTTGAGGTACTGGGTTTGTGATAGAAAAATGCCATCTTTATTTTGTTGAACTTTTAAACCAAGAAAATAATGAGCTCACAAAGAAGGGACATTTCAAATTCTTTTTGCATTACCAAAGCAAAGTTTTGACTCATGGCTTCTTCATTACTCCCAAAAATGATATCATCAACATACACAACAAGTATTAGCAATTTATAATTGTCAATTTTGATATATATATATTGCTATCAGCTGATCCTTTTGAAAAACCTTGTTGATGAAGGTATTTTTCAAGACAATAATACCAGGCACTTGGAGCTTGTTTTAGACCATAGAGAGATTTTCTGAGTCTACATACAAGTTTTGGATCATTTCCAAGGATAAATTCGTCTAGTTGCTCAATATAAACTTCTTCTTCTAGATCTCCATTAAGAAAGGCAGATTTCACATCATTAGATATACTTTGAACTTCTGAAAGCTAGAAAGAGCAAGGAACATTCTTATGGCTTCTAGTCTAGCAATAGGTGCAAAAGTTTCTTGAAAGTATATACCTTCTTGTTGAGCATACCCTTTACTAACAAGTCTGGCCTTGTTTCTAATGACTTCTCCATTTTCATTCAACTTGTTTTTGAATATCCATTTGGTTCCTATGACATTCTTATCATGAGGTTTAGGAACTAATTCCCAAGTATTATTCTTTTCAATTTGCTCAAGCTCTTCATTCTTGGCCTTGACCTAGCATTCATCTTTGCATGCTTCATGTACATTTTGTGGTTCGATGGAGGAAAGAAATGCTAGATAGCTTGAAGTTTCTGTGATAGTTCATCTTGTCTATACACCTGCCTCTTTCTGTCCCAAAATTTGAGTCTCTGGATGATTTTTCTGAACATATCTGGATGGAGTCTTTTCTTCTACTGTTATCTACTCTTCTGGTGCTTCATTGGTTTCTTCTTCTTCAGCATTAGTCTGAGTTGATGTGGAAGGATAATCCTCATCTTCTTCCCACTCTTCAGTTTTTACCTTCTTTGAATTTTCGCCTGTTTCATCAACCACAACATCAATACTTTCAACAATTTTCCTTAGTCTTTTATTATAACACATGTATCCTTTACTTTGGGAAGAGTAACCAAGGAGAATGCCTTCATCTGCTCTAGGTTCAAACTTGCCAAGTTTTTCATCAGTCCTTTTGATGTAACATTTACTTCCAAAAACTTTGAAGTATTTTACAGTTGGAGTCTTACCATACCAAAGTTCATGAGGAGTTTGAGTGCTGTTTACCCGGACATTTGTTTTGATGAGAATAGTGATGATAGCAAATGCAGCATCTCCCCAGAAGGTTACAGGAGTTCCAGACTCATATAGCATAGCACAAGCCATTTGTTGAACAGTTCTGTTCATCCTTTCTACCACTCCATTTTGCTGAGGAGTCCTTGTGATAGAGAATTCGCTTCTTATTCCATGTTCTTCACAGAAGTAGAAGAATTCATCTGAGGTAAATTCCCCTCCTTGATCAGACTTGAGGCATTTGATATAGCGATCTGATTCATTTTCAACCAAAGTTTTGAAGGCTTTGAACTTTTCAAATGCTTCATCTTTATGCTTTATAAGTCCTATCCAACACATTTTGGAAAAGTCATCAATGAACAATATAAAGTATTGTTCTCCACGAGGTGAGTTTTTCCTTGATGGACCACATAAATCAATGTGGACAAGTTCAAGAGGCTTACTAGCTGATCCTTCCTTCTCAAGAAAATGTGCTCTAGTTTGCTTACCAAATTGACATGATTTTCATATTGTATTTTCTGGAATTCTGATGTTAGGAAGATCAGTAACAGCTTGGAATTTTCATGCTTTCCTTATATGAGGGAAGCTTAGATGCCCCAATCTTCCGTGTCATAGCCAATGTTCATCATTTTCTCTAAGATAACACTGTTGTTGTCCTCCCTTGAGTATGTATAAATTATTTGGAGTTATTATGCCTTTGATCACCGTTTCTCCTATATCAAGCTCACGAACAACACATCCATTTGATCTAAATACTACTTGGTGATCTGCTTTAAGCCTTTGTTGATGATTGTCAATATGTTCATTTCTCCTTGCTGCATCAAGATAGCTTTTGGAGGTTGATGGTTTCTGTGCTTGAGATGGTTCTTCAGTATATCTAAGACCTGTCTTTATTAGAGGAGAGCACTGCACTTTGATTACTTCATCTAAAGTTTCTGATCCTTTAGCATGCCTAAGATTGAGAGATTTTGTTTTCTCAATTTCTTTTCTTAGACCCACAATTTCACATTCTAACTTTTCATTGTGTTTTTCCCTTTCAGCAAGTTGGAATGTCAAAGTATCTATAATCATAGTCTTTTATTCTGAATAGATTTTAAGTTTATAAATTTCTTCATAGAGACCATGTTCATCTAAAGCATCCAAAAAATCATCATCTTCAAAAGCCATCAGAAATCTATAATGATTACTATTTTCATCTTCATCACTATTTGATAAACCATCACTATCTTCATGCGTATAATAGCTCTTCTTATTTACACTTTGTTTTCTATTCCATTTTGCTGATTCCTTACCTTTATCAAGCTTATCTTTGTGAGGAAATTTGGTAGCATAATGACCTAATATTCCACAAGCAAAACATTTGAAAGGTAGTTTACCTCCGAATCTTCCAGAACCCTGTTGAAGGTTCTTGAAAACGTTTGATTCTTCCTCTCCTTCTGACGTATGTCCTAACTCATTGAGTTCTCCTCTTCCTGAAGCTTTGAATACAACTTCTTTCATATCTAATGGACCCCCTTTTCTCATTTCATAAGTAGTTAGGATTCCGTGCAGCTGTGACATAGTAATACTCTGAAGATCCTGCTTCTCTTCTATGGCAGAAACTTTTGATTCAAACTTAGAAGACAAGGATCTTAGAACCTTTTCAACTAAAGTAACTTCTTTTATCTCTTCACCCAATTTTTTCATGCGATTAACAATCTCATCTATACGTAAGAAATAATTAGCTACACTTTCATCATTGTGCATTCTGAGAGTTTCATATTGAATTATGAGAGATTGTAGTTTTTCACGTTTTACCTAATCGTCTCCTTCATAGCTTAGAATGATCTTGTCACATATTTCTTTGGCGGTTTTGAGCTGCATAACCTTGATGAATTCTGATTGTGACAGACTCCCCAATAGAGTATTGAAAACCTTTGCATTTGTTTCATACTTCTTTTAACTTGCCGTATCTGTAGGAGTTGCTGATGGAAATGTGTATTCTCCTTCCACGATATCCCAAACTTTTGTTCCAAGAGATTGAAGATAGGCTGTGGTTATTACCTTCTAATAGACGAGGTTGCTCCCATCAAAGATTGGTGGCCTGATGGATGCCTCTCTTTCGTAGTTTCTCATGATGATAGATCTTCCTTCAAGCGATCAAGCTTCTTCTGAAGGACCTGCTCTGATACCAATTGTTGGAAATAATATTGAGAGGGGGGGGTGAATCAATATTAGAAACTTAACAATATTTCATTTCCATAAACAGATTTATATACACTAATTCTGTTAATGCAACTTGCGTATATACTCAACTATGTTTAAAGCAACCAGCGTATACCTTGTAAACCTATTATTTAGTTAGTTGATTCTTAATCTGTGTATCAGAACCATATAAGCAGTAATAGCTACAGTAAAAACAAAGTAGACAATCACACACAAGAACACAAGATATAAGGTGGAAACCCAATGTGGGTGAAAACCACCTACTGCAATTTGTCTCTATCTTCTTTAAATAAAAAACTTATTTTTTATAGTATTTTTGTACGGTGCAGTCTTATACCAGTATGCAGGCTTCCACCTGCAGAAGGCTACAACCTTCTCTCGTTCTCCAGCTTCTCTTGGAAGGGATATACAACCCCCTTAGCTCTTGTATTAGATGATGTACTAGTACTTAGGTTCTGACCTACAGAAGGCTACGACCTTCTCTTTTTCTTCCAGGGACCATGTTTCATAAATTTTCAAACTGGATCCATCAATAGGATAAAAATATATCTACATCGATCAATTTCCCTTGCACTTAACCAAAACTGAATCAAATAATCACTTCCCTGAATGTTGTAACTAGAATACAGTAACAGTACCAGAACCCAACCAAAACCTAGAACATTGCAACAGTAAACAGAAGTAGCTAAAACATATTATATGAGATGTACGCTACTTCAATGTGCCTAACCTGCGTGCATACGCTGCTATATGAAGGCAAACCTGCATATACGCTATTTTGAATTATCGAACCAACATGTATACATGCTTTTGCTATACTGAACCTGCGTACAGATCTGTAAAAGATGATTTAACCTTTACAACTATTCAGACATCAGTTATACCTAGATCATTAGATTAACAGATTACAACATGTGCCAATTATTGAGATAAAAGATCAATACCACATAAAGATACTTCTGTTCAAGCTTTAATATCTTGACCCATCAATAGAACTTATCCTTCTTCAAGCGCTCAGGTTCCTCCTTGAGTCAGATCCAACAATGCACCATAACCCAGTGACCAGTGTTCTAGATCTTCTTCTTCATAAGATATTTAATACTTGAGTGCCTTTGCCTAATGATCTCCTCCTCCTTTTATAGTCTGAGGACTTACTCAATACCATGGTCCAAAACCACTTAGAAGCAATACCTTGGACCAAATACTTGGGGTCAACACTTCGGTCAAGATACCTTGAATCAATACCACGGGTCAAAATACCAGGGACCAAATGTCATGGACCAAAACCAAGTTTTCACACATGTACGCGCTTTTCCTTGCATGAAAGTGTGTGCATATGCATACGCACCTTTGGGTCCACGATCTCGTGTGTATACGCGGCTTGGTTAAGTGGAACTTGTGTATATCTTTTTTCCTTCATTCTGAGAGCCTGAACTGTGATCTGTCATCTGAGTGAGTTTCCATTAAGGACAACACTTGTGTCATAGTGCTAAACCTGTGTCATAATGCCAACAAGATCCTCTTGGGCTTTTTTTGCTTCAGATAACACCTTTTCCTGTTGTTTCTTTTTCAATTTCAACCTCAAATACCTTGATGACTATCGATGAGTCGTGCTCTTTAGTGGAAACTTTTTATTGACCACCATATGTCCCACCTATTTAAGTTTCTACAACATTTGTCAGTTATCCCACTATCCAAATTGTGTCTAATCCACAAGCCTTAGATACATCAACTGTGGGTGTTGGGTTGTAGTTTTTGCCTCCTGCCAACCCTTCTCCTTTTATGTCAACTCACAAACCTCTGACTCACACCCCATACAATGTGGAAAATTCACTAACCTTTAAAAATCCTTTTAGTTGGAATCCACTTCTAAGTTCAACCCCACCTCCACTACAAGGTGGGCGTAACATTTTTGGTACTTATCCGATAGATGGGGACATTCCTGCACCCATGAAACCTATGCTACAAAGGGTATTTCTTTGATTGATTTTGTTCTTGTTGGTGGCTATCATGTTAATGATAGTCCAATTATCATAAAATGTAGTAGTTATATGCCTAACCCACCTTATGTGGAAAGAAATGCTCCATATCTTGGGCATGCGACATCTCCTTAGGGCCTTACAACTCAACCATCAATACTTGTTGGAGGCAATCTCTATTTTAGGGTAACCAATTTACTAGTAACATCCCTTAGGCTGGGGGAATGCCATATGAACCACCACTTTATACGAATCCACCTCCACCACAAGGGAATTACTATCCAACCGCACCTATGTACCATTCCAAAACAAGTTGATGGTTGGACCTTCTGATCCTTCAAGTCAGCTTAGTTTTCCCTGGTCATATTTTTTGACACCTAATCCATTTCCATTTTTGGCTACTCTTGACATCTCGAATCTTTACAAGTTAACTAAAAACCCCATCAACTGTAACTTATTGTGGCCTCTGACCCTGCACAAAATTCCTGTTGACAATATGAAGTTTAAAGACAAGCAGAGAGATGACCCGGTGACACATGTCACTACATGCCATCTTTGGTGTGTTTCTAATTCCATGATTTATGATAGTATCTGGGTTGGGATTTTCCCTCATACCTTGAATGGTAATGCTGCTAAGTGGTACATTGAGTTACTATGTGCCTTGGTTAATAATTTTAACACCCTTGCCATGGAATTTCTTAAGCATTTTTAGTTACCAATATGTTATGAAACTGGAATAGAACTACTAACAACTCTGCAACAAAGTACTTCCACCCATATCTTTGATCATATCCATGAACGGAGAAGATGACAAAGGTTAGTGAAGGCACCCATTCTAGATTACTTACTTTCCAAATGGTTCTGCAAATTGATTTTACCTGTCATCACAAGGGACATTTCCATGTTCGGAGAAATCACTGAAAACCAGGTCATTAGATGTGCTAAACATCTTAATATTATCTATTTGGAATCAAGCACTCTTTATGACTTGATCCCTAATGCTCCCCAAACTTCAAATGCTCCTACTGCTTAGCAACCTGGTCCACATGTTGACAATATTGTTGGTGCTACGACTACAACTACTATAAACTAGTTGAGTGGAAAAGCTACTCAGTTATCCATCACTGTGGCTCCCACTTCAACTACAATGATCCACCCTACTGACCTTCCTATTGCTGCAATTAATTATATGAAATATACATAAGTAAACATCTATCAGAAAAAAAATATTAAGAAGAAATATGCTTCTTCTAATGAACAAAAACCTAGTCAAAATGCCCCACATCAAAAATCCCTTCCAATGCAAAATCTGATAAATATAAAGCGAAAGTGGTTAAGATTCCATTCAATATTTGTGTTGAGGACCATTTAACCTACAAATGTCCTTATTTACAAGGATGCATATATCTCCTTGCTCAAAAGGATTCATTGACCCCTCTTGTCCTTAATAACCCTTTCCCTCCCCAACAACAACAGTGGTGGCAACATCTTGTTGCAAACCCATCCCCACCCCTGCAAGGGGGCAACGATGTTTATAATCCCCCAATTTCTAGAGAAATATCGTCGACTATATATGTTTTTAAGGCTTTTGATTTACAAACTCGGGCCAAGAATTATAGGACTCATATCCTTGACTCTCCGGACACCCTGTCAAGCTCCACCCTACCTCCTCCTAATGATTTACATATCCAGAGTCCCATTGTTGACCCTGTGATTTGTCTCCACAAAGGGACACTTTGTTGTACTACGGACAATCGATTTTTCAACATCGCCTAGAATTAGATTATTTTAGAAGATCCTACACAGGTGCAGTGAGCCATGTCCACTCTCAAAGTATTACAAAGTTTTCCTATGCAACGAAAGGGTTTGTTTACAACCATAGGTGGAGTTGACCCTCAGGATTATAGTTTAGTTGTCTTTGACATGGAGAAAAGTGCACCTCACCTTTCCCATCAAATTGCATTCCAAGTGTAGGTTCATGTGAAGGATAAAGGAATTCACTGCAACATCACTGATGAAGGTGCATCTACTTGTGTGATGGCTACTTCCTATTGGCTTTCCATGGGTTCACCCAATCTCACTCTACCATTGAGCTCCCTTAAATATTTCAATGGCTATACTTTCATCCCTAAGGGATATCTTGCTTCTTTCCCCATCACTGTTGGAGGGAAAAGAATATTGGTTGATATTGAAGTTGTTGATCACCCACTCGATTAAAACCTTCTTTTGGAGTGTAGTTGGATCTATGCCATGAATGCCATTGTCTCATCGGTCTTCCAACTTATCTATTTTCCTCACCAAGGAAAAATTGTGATAGTAGACCAACTATATTTCTGCATTCCGAACATTCAATCGCTAACTTCTACCAACTTTCCTTTAGTGGGTGGTACTCCTCAACCTTTCATTGGTATCGAGATCGATATTTTGAAGGACTCATCTGTTCTGAGGTATTTCCCTCTACCTCCACTTGAGGTTCCTATGGCCATTTCTATGGTCTCTTCTATGGATCATCTCAACCCCTTCCACCTTTGATTTCTATAGAGGTCAGTTGCCGCTATCGCCAGTGGAATTGACTTATCAAGCTATTCAATATACATCTGAATCTCCTCTTTCCTTGGTTGGTGTTCATGATCATATGAACTCTTCCATTGAAACTCCCTCTACCAATCTTCTCAACATTGTCCTCCCCTCTAATGAGGCTATTACGAAGATCATATATCTAGCTAAGCTGCTTAAGGATGAGTTCCAACCTCATGCATCCATCTCTTCTCCATATGAAAATAACATGAATCATATGGAAATCCTACCCCTTAATCAATATAAGCTTGTTCCTTCCTCTTTAACACCTTTTCAATATTTATACTTAGAAGGAAACTTAGAAAATATCTTGCGGGTAGGAACCCTTCTATCCGTCTGCCTTAGTCCTTACACTATCACTTGGGTCCTTTCTAAAAAGGAATATGAACTTATGGACTATGATGGGGACCCACCCAAAAGGGTACTACATCTATCACCTTGCTAGCTTGTGCTTTGTAACTTTATGTAAAAAGTTTTGTTTCTTTTGTTGTGCTTCTTTCCCTTTTTCATTTTTTTTCTCAAGTTTTTAGTGCATAAAAAATCCAAAAACTAGGATGTTTTGTTTGTTGCATTTGACCAAAAAAAATATATAATTTCCAAAATCCAAACAAAATTTCACACAAGCATTCTTTTTATAGTATTTTTCTCACTTGATAATCCAAAAAACATCGATTTTCCTTCTTCAGGCTTGTTCAACTCCCACAAATAAAAGCAAGCTTTCTTTTTAAGGACCTTTTCTCGCTTGTAAAAGAGGAAAAACATGAGTTACCTTCTTCAGGATTGTATAACTCCTACTAAGAAGAATTGAGTGATTATTTTTCTGTCTTTTTCTCACTCTTTAAAATGAAAAAGATACTATGAGTTGTCTTCATTTAAATCATTTAAAACAGTACAAAGAATATCAAGTTCGTTCCCCTTGTACTTGTAACAAAATGAGGCAAACATCTATTACACATAGGCTTATCATTTTATCTAGAGTCAACGGACTAACCATGAAAAAGGAACTGTGTCGGGCATACTATTAACCCTTTTTCACACCTGGTCATCAACCATGACAAAGGTAACCCCTTGTAGTCTTATTTAAGCTATTTATAAACTCTCTAAATGTGGAAATACCACCAAGTTTACCCTTTTTGGACTCGTCAAACTTAAGAATATTGGGACAAAATTGGAAGAAAGAACATTTATTGTTATCTATATTAGTCGAAAGTTTTACCACAACAGTCTATTGTCCATCCCTTAAACATGGTACTTATCTAGCATATTCCTCTTTTGTCAACTTCTCTTTAAATACCATCTTATGAGTTTTTCCTTGATACCCCAATGTCCTTGCATCATTGTATTCTAACTCTCTTTATTGTTCTTAAGTTTAAGTTGCCTAGTCTCCTTGGTATCGTGCCTTGTATTTTTCAAGGGATTTTCTACTACCTATTGACCTTATCAACCACTATGTCATGTGTCCATTTGACCTAAACCCCGTTCACATTGTTGTTCCAAATCACTTCAAAATCAATCACTTTTTCACCATTTCATGTCAATTGATGTTTGATTCTTTATTTCCAAACTTTGACAGATCCCTTCCTATCGAATTCAACACATTATCTAGGGAGTGGATTAAGAAATATCACAATACCCTAGAGGTTTTAGTCCTCAATGGTAGGTTTCCACGTGTTTGATAAGGGGTTTTCATTGTTGGCTCCCAATTGACTGATTCTAGGAGTGTTCGACATTAAATCATTTATTCACACTACCTAGATTGTAATAAACATCTTGGAGACCATCATCCTTATTGGTGACCTTCCTCGTGTCTATTAACAAATTTCATAATTAACTGGTAATCATATGAATTCTCACATGTTTGACATCAGCTCATTTATTCACATGTGTAGAATTATGCCATTTTGTGATGGTGACAAAGACCTTGGGATGAGGCTTACATCACTTAGCTTTGTTTCCTCTCCCAAGATATGTATTTTGCTTCTAGAAACAACTATCTTAGTCTAAATACATTGTGACATAGTTCCATATTATACTTATGGGCGGACATGATCTCTGATCTTCTACATGGATCCAAAGTGTATTGTTCTAGCTACCAAGCATGGGAATTCCCAACTTAGTACATGATTTATATATGACATATGTTTGATGTTGTTTGCAGGCCTCCTTTGTTTTTATGATCTAAAAATCTATCTCATTGGTTGTTTTATAAAGTATTTCATCGATCACCTTATTCTTTAACCTCAAACTTCAGGGGGCAGATGTTATCCATGAAAATATCTCCTCATCAACTCAGAGGAGATTACTATGTTTTTGGTTGAAATACACCCCTTTATACCCCCTTTTTCTAGCATATTTAAGACTATAACTCTTGTTCTATACCATGAAGACAATGTAATCCTAGTCTATAACACTTTGTCCCTTCATCTAACTTGTGTTACCAAATTCTCATTCAGTCACAAGGAAAACATACCCAGTTAACTCACTTTAACACTCTTGTTCACTTAAGGAAACTCATATGGTGGAATGTGATCTCTTTATCCTCATCTACAAATTTTTCCTATACAAACAAACCATACAAAAGAGAGAAACAACCATAAAGCACGAGGAAGATTTTTCATAAGCATTAAACCATCTAAATCATGGATAAAATCATTTTTACATGAGGAAACATCATCCACCCAAAATATTTTTCCCAATTTGAACTAAGGAGGAATTTGGAAACTTTCATAGCCTCCACCTTCCTATATATTGGAGGCTTGGCTATTGAGAAAGGGGTCATAATTCATTGTTTTGTTATACTATAAATATCTTCCTTGAGGGAGAGAGGTTTTAGAGCTACGAGTTGGGGGAGGTGCTATTGCAACTACATCTTATGGTTATAATCTTCCTTCACTTAGTTAATATATAGATCTACTGTTGCTTCCTCCTTGTTGTTGTCTATCATTTATGCATATTGTATTTGTTGAATGATAGTTTAATTATGTATTCAATTTTATGCATTTGTTTATTCTTTAGTGTTATTAATGGAAAATATTTTACGCTGTGAAGGTTTTGCTTGTGTTTCTTTGTTTGCGGGATCAATCTTTGGAGTTAGTTGGGAGCACTTCTCAACTACGTTGAATCCTCCAACATATCTACACAGGGAGACAAGTGGGTTCTCCTTTTCCACCACTTTGTAAGATTCACTTTACCTCTTGCATTCTTGAATACATCCGAACATATTATAGTAGATCCCTTGCTCTATTTGCCCTAGTTTTTTGGGAGAACTTGAGAGGGTTTTTTGGGTTGTCTAATCAAGCTTGAAATCCTATAATAGTGAATCGTTGATTCATACATTTCTTGAGATATCTTTAGAAAAATGGAGTTTCCTAGATATGAATTGACATCATGAATGGTTTATGTTCATCATATAAATCATTCAATGGATCAACACCTCTCTTCAACCTCTATATTTTTTTTCCTTGCCCTAACCATTTTCCTATATATACATTAATAGAGCATGTAAGAAGGGGTCACATTTAATAAAAAATAATATGTTCGTAACGAGAATAATATCGACAGAATGAGGGGTGGTGGGAGTGGGGGGGGGGGGGGGTGGTTGAATCAATATTATGTACTTTTTAAGATTGTTCAAAATTATTTAAACCACAATCTAGAATAGCACCAAAAGATCATAAATCAAATAATAGACACAAATTAGACAAACGTTTACGTGGAAACCCATGAACGTATAATACCACAAATATTCCTTTTATTCTTAATGAAAGCTACAATATGTTGTTACATCAAATTTTCTAGCACCAACTATAAGGAAGCACCAACTCCATAATTTGCAAGCACCCACTTGTAGGAGGCATCAACCCCCTTGATTTTCATAAGCACCAACTTGCTGCAATTTCTGATTTGAATTGTTTGCAGGCATCAACTTGTAGGAGGCACCAACCCATTGACATTTGCAAGCACCAAACTGAAAAATGTGACAACCCCTTGATCTGCTAGCACCCACTCGCACAACCTTTTAGATCCCTCTTTCATCAATTTTCACACTCAAATATGTAGTTATTTTGTTGTATTATTGTTGATAGAGTTTGTCAAATCACCATTCTCTTTCTCTTTGTTTTGTACCCACATATTCTTTCCCTCATTCTGTAATTCAACTAAATCCCCTCACAAATTTGGATCTCTAATATGCTCCTTAATAAGTTTCTTTTTTGTAATGTAATGATTAAATATTTAGATCTATGATCCTTTACTTTGCAATTTCCTATTCTTTCTTCTATTTATTGATTTAATTAAATCTCCTTGAGAATCTACTTTTATAATTGATATTCCCCTAAGTTTCTTTTCTACAACCCGAATCTTATGATTCATTTATGCAATTTTTGATCTCATTCCTACTGCAAGACTTGACCAAAATTTGTTTTCTTCTATCTGTTGTGAACTCTAACCTCTGCACCTTTGTCTGTTGCTCCCTATGCAGTCTAGTTACAAAATTTTCTTCTTGTTTATATTGAATTACAAATCTCTTGATTATCACCTCATGTACTTAAAATCATTAATATTCAATCAAATTGATCACATTCACAGTTCTCCCTTACGTTGATGACATTATTCTCTTCATTAACTATTGGACCCGATTTTTCAATTTTTGTTAATGGACTTATCTTTTAGAACTGATATATATCAAATTCCTGGAGCTCCTCCTTTACTATTACTCCCAGATCTTAAGCTTAGTATTTTTCTTTCAGGTGTTATTCTTTCACTCAGTGTCCAATATCCTTTCAAATGACCAACCTTTCTATGTTGTTCTCCTTTTTATTTTAGAGATATAGCCTATGGTTTTACCTATGAAAAAAATCTTTTAAATGTATCAATAACCATGAATTTTTGACTCAATCATGACTATGGATCAGATATTCAAATCTATAACGTAACACATAGCTACTATGCCATGCACAAACCTAAAAGTTTACGGCCAAAGCTCTTTTACCAAATGTTGGCACCTTTGCACCAAATTTTGAAGCATCTATGGTCCCGAGTCCTTGAGATTCTCCAATAAACCAATCATATAAGATAACCGAGGATTTGTAGCCATGGTACTTTCAACTATTGTGAGTTTTCCATCATATGCCATTGATTTTCCTATTATAGTCCTCAGTTCATGGGTCATTCTTTCATCGTGTGTCATCGCAGTCATAAGTTTGTGAGAAAAATCAATCATACACTCCTATATAAACCATTCGAGGACGTGAGGCTGGGGATTAAATACTAATCCCAATTATATTAGTTTAAACTTTAATCAACTAAATCGTGTGGTTATTTATCGGTGCATCCTCAAATCATGTCATGTCACTGCCATGTGTAGCTGATGTCATCTTGCCATATGTTACAAAAAAAAAAAAAAACATAGCACATGGCTACCAAATAGGGCCAAATCCACTTGCCACATGTCTTAATTATAGTGCGCCATGTCATCTTATTATCCACATCATTTGATCCATGTCATCATGTTCAGCCAATCAATTTTTTCCACCTATACCACTGCTCCAAGAGATATTTTCCACATCATCCCATCCCCAATCCCTTCTTTATGCCCGTACTTCGTAATTCAAGTGGCACTACAATGTCGAGGCCACGCTGTTAAAGTATTTGTCAATTTTCAACAATTTTTTTGTCTCTTCCCTGGGTTGTCAGGAAAACTAATTCACCAAACATTTGAAAAAATCCACAAAGATGAGGTGCGAATTAACACTAATAATCAATTAGAATAATCATTGTGATTATTAACTGCATACTTAATAATCAGAAACTTGCTTAAACTGTCAATATTCATTTTTTATTTACTCAAGATTCTGTGAGAGTTAGATCAAGTGCCATATAATGTTCGAAATGTATCTAATAGGAATATCCAACTAAACATTTAGTTTTCTCATTGGAGCTGAGGAACTGGAGTGTAAATGCCTTTAAATATATTCACTTTATCCTTGACCTTAAGCTAGGCAACAACATGTTAATCATAACTAACTTGCCAGACTCCTCTTGAATGAGACTTAAAAATATCAACAATCTCACTTCAACAAGTCCCCATTGAAGTCGTGGAAGTTCTTGAATTGAAAATTGATGGATTGGGCCAGGTATGAAGGTATATATAAAAGAACACCTCACTGCAACATTCGACTTAGGAACCCTAGGGATGGTCTGTTAACATTGCTTGAAACATCTTCTCCAAGTAATGATAAGATGGTGGCTAAAATTTTTTATGCCTCTTGAGAGGAAATAAATTGGGTAGGTTTCCATTGTTGGAGGAATTTGTGTTCCTAGGTGCAAAATCAACGTAAACAAAGATTGTTTGTACCCTGTTGATAACTGAGTGAAATTTAAAATTAATGAGTCCTCGGTGAATGGCTGAGAGTTTTTCACATTGGAGAAATTGAAAGATTTGTGGATGAGTTTAGTTATAACCTCAAGGATATTTTCCCCATTAGATGAAGCAACAAAATTCCTTTTGGAAATGTATGTAGATGATAACCAGGTTATAAACCCAGGAAATTGCTAACTGGAAGGGGTTATAATATAATATAGAACAAAATAAATAACCCTCAAATAATCTTATCGTCTTATAAAATGGCCAAAAGAATCCCATCGAAACTCTTCAAAGTCGAGGGGACCAAAAGAATCATGAATTTCACCCTCTCTATCCATCAACAGATCTTTAGTGGAATGATTGAGTTTTACATGTTTTGGGGTTGACTTTGGAGTTGCTTTTAAATTAATAATTATGGAAAATTTGGGTATGACATAGAGTCTAAATACCTGGTTTTAGAGAGAAACGATTGAAGTTGCAGTGTACTATTGTTGGCTGACTTGGACGTCAATTAACAGAGTTGTATGTGCTTTGCAAATGATGAAAAACAGACGGGAGGAATGTGATCAGGCTTGCTTAGCAGGCTCATCTGGAAGGTGGGATGAGCACATGCTAGAAGTCGGAAGTAGTTTCACAAAACCATTTACTACTTTGCACCCCCCTCTATTGGTAGTTTCCGGAAATTGGGGAGAGGGTGGTGCTATGCATCTTGACCATTTATCACATGAACAACGGTTTTCCCAAACAACTTTGTGTCATCCCTGACCTTTTCTAAAAGGTGTGCATTTTGGTTAGGCATAGTTTAATGTGATGTGAGTGATGTTGAAAGGAGCATGATCCACCCTCAAACTTGTATGGTGGTTAATTCTTTTCTTTAATTGTTGTGGGTCCATCCTTTTTTTTACTATGCACCAACCCTCAAAGGTTAGAGGGTATAATCAAAATAATACAATTAAACTCTATCCTTTCTACAAAATTCTTTTCATCACTTTAATTTATATATATATATATATATATATATATATATATATATATATATATATATATATATATATATATATATATATATATATCTTGATTTTTCATATTTTTGGAAGAAACCAAGACTTAAACCACAACATTGGCTACACCCGGGGATAACATTTTTGAACAAAATGCTAAGAACCACAGATTACTGCCTTCACCTTGGGCATGGAGTTAAACTGTAGATGAAAATTGCATAAAGTAAAGCATATTGGTACTTACAATGGGCTCTCTAGTATTTACAATGGAAATGAGTAGATGACTTTAATGCTGAAAATAATGTTTAAGATACCACCAATTCATAGGCAGTTGTAGCAGCTCACCTTAAGGGTTCTCCAAGAGGAATGTGTTATTTCCTTGAACTTCAGCTACATTGAATGGTCCAAACCATAAAGCATTAAAATTATAATGCTTCCCCTTGTCTTCTCTCCTTAGATGCCATCTGAGTATTAAGTTTCCTAGCTAAAACACTATGTCTTTAGCTCTCTTGTCAAATAACATGTTTATTTTCATTGGTATTTGATCAAAGTCCATGCCACCTATTCTCTACTTTCATTTAACTCCACTAACTGACTAATCCTCCTTGTTAATGGGTATGGGTCTTATTTTACATCTTGCGTTAATTTAGCCACATGGATAGATAACTGACTAGGAGAGAAAGTTACAGTCCCATACACCCTTGTACACCCTTTGGTTAGGTGAGAAGAAAGGGGCGTGGGTCAAAAATCTTTCACTTTGGTGACTCCACTAGTTTGAATCTCATTTTGAGTATCTTGGCTTTCAAAATTCCTCACACTCGCTCTAACACTTCACAACATAGAACTACTCCTGTATTTGACCCACAAAAGATAATATCTAGGAGAGTTTGGAAAGAAAGAACTCTTGTCACTCCAGGCTTGGTGATCTCTTTCCCAGAAGTATCAACCTCCAACTCTCATAAGATTGTGATAAATTTCTCTAAATCTTCCTCCAAAGCCTTGGAATATTCTAAGGAACGTTGTACTCTGTTCAACTCATTTTCCTCAAGAGTCAATATCGAAGAAGCTTCTGTTAGTTCACCTCCCTTCACATTTCATACCTTCCCATAAATTGAATAAGTCAAAGATATTACCATAAACAGTCCAACACAGAGCATCAATAATGTTCAGCTCATCTCCAGTTATCTGCAACTCATACAACTCCTCAACAAGGCCCTATGATAAACCTCCTACAACCTCCCTTGCAAAATATGGTTGTACTTGGCTTTATTTTAAATAAATATGCTCCAATAGACCTTCCACAAGCACTAAATGGGAAGCCACAAGATTACTTGTGCACTTTCCAAGATTTACTAGAGAGGATGATATCTCAACTCAAAAGCACATAGAAACCTTTTGTGCATTTCCAGAAAATCTGAGTGTAGAACACCTGGATAGGGTATTAAGACTCTTTGTCTAGTCCCTATATGGGGAGGAAAGGAAATGGTTCAAAGCCCTCCCAAATGCTTCAATCACTACCTGGGAGGAGATGGAAAACTCTTTTATGTAGAAGTGGGGGGAGAAAAGGGACCATGGGTACATCCTCATTGAATTCAATGCAATGAAGAAAAAGCATAATGAATATGTTTCAAAATTTATAAAGAGGTTTAACAAATTATACAATAGTCTTCCTGTTGAAATCAAACCTCCACAAGCTGCTACCAAAGTGGTATTTGCTGGGGCTTTCGAACCAGAATTTGGGTTCACCCTTAGAGAAAGGAAGTCCCATACCCTAGACCAGATTCAAATAGATGCTCTAGAAGTTGAAGCAAATTTCACCTCCACTGGGAAGTGGAAAGGGAAAACTGAGCATGGATATAGGAGGAGGGGAAAAGAGGAAGCCAGTTCCTCAAACCATGGAAAGGAAACCCAAGAGCAAAAACTTGAGGAAATGATAAAAGTGATAAAAATTTTGTCTAACAATCTTGTGAAACTGGAGCTGGAGAAAATGAACCCTCCTCGACAAAGTCAACCAACTCCTAACTGAAATTTGAGCCCTAAATATAGAAGGCCACCATATTTATCCAACTTTGTATCTAGAAGATGATCTTGAAGAGAATACTGAAGATACCATAGAGGTCCAAGAAAATCAGTTATCTTCTCTCTCTGATTAGGAGCAGGGAATAAAAGCACATGAGGAAGAAGGGGATGACTTGGATGCCCCATTGGATGATGGTGAGATTGATAACTATTGTAGATAGTTTTTTGAATTAATACAAGCTCAATTGCATAGAAAATATGACCTTAGATCCTCTAGGAAATGGTCTATAATGCAAGATCAAAATGAGGAACCCCCTCATTCAAAGCCTTCTAAGCCAACAAAGAAAGGAAAGAAACCTCTTGACCAAGTCCCATCAAATAAAAAGAAGTTTTCAAATCCTATTCCTCATAAGATTGAAGTCTCCAAAACATAGCAGTTCCCATTGTTAGCACACTAAAATTGAACCTCTAGGCTGAAAAATGGTTTGCAGGGGTAACCACGAACCTCTTTTGGCTAGAAACTAGCCCTTTCCAACCAAAGGGGGCTCCCTCACTCAAAATAATGTCAAAATGTGAAAACATTAAGGCTTAGGGACATAAAACAGAGTCCATATCTGTAAAATAAAAGTAGGACTCGATGATGGTGGTTAAGAAACTTAGGAGGAAGGGCCAAGGGCATAGAGTCATAACTAAGATCTTACACGAAACTATCAGATCTTAATGAAGCACTCATGGAAATAGAGGCAAGGCAATCATGACTTCAAATTATTACATTTGTCATAGTATAGTGGTAGAAAAAGCCTTTCATTACATTCAAAGCACCTAATTATGAGTGAGTTTTGAACATAACTTGGAAATACACAAAAATATATTCAATCACATGAAACAGAGCATGACTAATAGATGAATTCTGAAACATATATCTTTGATCAAATATCAAGAAGAAGAACAATTTACCATAAAGGAGCACCTAACCGAGGGTGAATTCCAGCATAGTTTTAGAAAGGAAATAAGAGTATTCATAGCACTAGAAAAGATGAATTATGAACTAGTTACATCCAATTAAGAGATGAAGATTTAACATTTAAATGGTAAAGACAGGAAATAAACATACACATAAGAAGGGAAACACAGAACTTGAAAATCATACCATAGGAATCTCTGGTAACGTGCCAAACGTTTTGCACATATAATTTTATATTCATAAAATCAAATCATATACATAAGCCCCTTTTCACCCAAGTCAAACCATTTTTTCATATCTTGTTTTGCTTAAATAAAATTAGAAATACTTTCTTGCATGAACAATAAGAGATCAGATACAATGTATCTCCTATCGGCTAAGAAGATCAAGACAAACTTAATCTTGGAAACATCATATTAAAAGCTTGACAAAATCTTGGCAACATCAAGCTTCAGAAAATCAAACTTATCCATATATCCATCCCTATCTTGATCACTAACAACCTATCCTGATCACTATCATAACTATATAAGGTCCAAAAATAACCAAAATACAAAAGCAAGCCTGGGTGATAAGTTTAGCAGTAGTGTCTAGTAGAATTCCATCTCAGCATGGTTACAAGTTGTATTGGATGAAACTGAGCTGATGGGGAACATTGAAAATGGTGATCTATTGGAGTAGGACCCACTACATGCTTCCTTCCATGCGTGCAGACCTAAAAAATGCCTAGTCAGCACTTGCGCAACAAAATTCAAATTCTGAGTTTGTTTGACATTTTCTGCTCCAAAAAACATTGTAGTGCCCAATCATTCATCACTTTCACTTTATAACACCCAAAATGTATCCAACCTACCAAAATTTGAATTTACAAATTGAATTTCAAAATATTTCAGAACTCCATCAACAAGAAATTGTGGAACATGGGTCTCCAAGTGACACCTGTAATTCCAAAATTGTGATACTTGTACACACAATGAGAAAGGTTTTTGTTATTGTTCCCATGGTAAACACAAACCTATTTTATTTTTTTAAAATTCACTTCCATATATTAGCAGAGTGCACTGAAAAACAATGTCTGAAACAGGGGAAAAATGCAAAATTTTATTTTTTTGAAACGTAGGTCTCCAACAACGTTTCATATCTACAAAAAAAATAACACTTGTGAAGTAACTAAAGAAGGATTTTGTTATTTTTCTCATTATTGGAAGAAACCTCTTTTAGGTTTTCTAAATTATTTTCCATTCGGTCAGAAACCTTTTTTGAAAATGATGTCTAAAATAGTCAGTTTTGTAGCAGATTTGTAGTAGAGTGTGGCAAACCTCCATGGTTGATATGGTTGCAGATGGTTCCGTGCGAGGCTGAGTGAGTAGATGTGCTTGATATGACATGGTGACGATGCATCACCCTATGAGTTCTTCCCTCCATGCTTGCAGACCTCCATAATTTCTGTTCTCATTTTGCGCAGTGGTTAAGCAGTGACTATGTGGCTTGGAGTTTGCGCAACAGGTGCATAGTGAACTTCTTCCACATGAATTATAAATTATGAATTATGATGATGAATTATGAATTTAGGGGGTGTAATGGAATAATGGTGAGATGTGAATTGGGGGGTGAAATAATGATAAATTCTGCATGAAAGGTGTACATGAAGGTGAAATATGAATTGTGAAGGGTGACATGTGAATGGTGACGTGAATGGTGACATGGGGATTGAGGAAACCACTAACAGACCCATAGAAATTTAATTTAATGTCATGGTTTTAACTTGTGATAAATAAGACCCCCATGAAAAAACTCCTTGAACCCCCAATGACTCTTTTTCTCTACATGAGTACAAATTTGGAAATATGACCTTATGACTCTCTCATGAACTTTAGATTCGCTCAAACTTAATTTTGTAATTAAAAACCCCTTTATGACATGGAAAAATTGGAGTGACCTTAGATAATGACCCCCTAGACAATGAAATCCATGATCATAGGCTAAAATTACATATAAACCCTCAATATCAATAGAAAGAGGAAAAGACACTTTGATCCCTATACCCTAGGACCCTAGCACCCACCACAAGTCAGTCCAATCTATGATGAGAATAAAGAACCTACTGATGTTGCCAAAACTGATAGGATGCCCTCTGATATCAGTCTTCAAAAAGAGTTGGAAAAAGTAAAAATATATGTTCCTTTGACTGAATCGTTGAAACAACTTAATTATAAAGCTCAAGTATCTCAGGTCATGAGTCCACCCACCACAACTCCTCTACAAGATAGCATGAACCTTCAATAAGAAAGACCCATGGTTGTGTTCAAACCTCATGTTGAGGTGCAAGAATCTTCAAATGCCCCACTTTATGTTACCTTGGTAATTCAAGATCTCTTGTTGCATAACTATATGCTTGACTTAGGAGAATCTCATAATTTGATGCCAATGTCTATCATGGAGAAGTTGGGGTTGCAAATAAAAAAACCATATAAATATTGTTGCAGCTAAATATGTAAGGAGCTGTTGCTCTGTGATCTCGTGTCTAGAAAATATCACCAGACAAAGCATAATTGAATAAATGGGACAAAATCTAATTCCCAACCCAAATGCCCAATCATGCAACAAACAATCGGATCTATGCTATAAATATGAGGAACCACACCTTAAATCTTCATAGGCCAGGGAAGGGTTTTGAGTTCGATGCATATCTTGCACTCCACTCAAGTGATCCAACATGTCCACAACAAATCTCTATCCCTGCACACAATCATGCCAAAACAAAGACAACATGTGATCTTCCTTGGAAGATCATTATATCAAAAGTAATATATATTGATATATAACATGTTGAAAACAAACTCATATAAGGAAGGGAACACAAATTTCCATTAATTATAAAAGAAACAATACAATTATGGTGTTTCACCTCCAAGTCTCTTCTTCATAATTCGGCAGAGTTTTGCCACTATATCCCAGAAGTGAGCATGAAGAATAGTAGGCTAGTGAATAAGGACCTCACAAGCTCATAGCAACATAATCCCTAGATTCGAATCTTGACACTAGCTCTCCAAAACTCCAAAACTAGTTGATTCTCTCAGATGGTCGAGTATAAATAGGAAGAAGAGAGGTCCCGGGAGAATGTATTTGGATGCTTAGGACAAGGAGAATTCATAGACACTTCTAAGAGATAAGTCTTGGCCAGTTCAAATAGATGAGGAGTCAAAATGATCTCTTAGGGATTAAGGCACTCTAGAAGAAATCCCTAGTCGTTGGCACTGAAAGGGGAGAAAAGGTCCTTGGTCATTCCCATAGAGTGGGCCTGAGAGTGACTTTGAGTCTACACTTGCTCCCATAGGATTTTGTGCAAGCGACTTTGGGTCTACAGTTGCTCCCATAGGTTTCTGTGCAAGTGACTTTGGGTCAAACAGCCAAAAAAAGTCCTGAGTCTGTAAAAGGTCATTTATACTCAAGTACCGAGAGTGAGTGACCTGACAAATTCCCCCTAATGTATGAGGTTAGAATAGAATTTGATGTCCGAAATACATTATGATAAAACTCAGAGGTCCACATGAGAGTGAGGAAACAAAACTAGCACTGTGGATCAGCCAACTTTGGAGCTGAAGTCTCATCTGCATTGATAACATCCCTGAGGTGGGCATACCCATGCTCGGTCATAAGAAAAAACTGAACACGACTACCATAAAATACACTGCGGATGCATGAAATGAAGTGCTAGAACATGGCCATGAAATACATACACAGTGGATCCATGTGACCTGACAGATAGAGCATAGCCACTAAGAAATACACTCATGGATCTCTATCACAGTATACATGAGTAGGAATATCAAAACATGACAAATAGAGAGGTGTCTCAAGATAGCCCTCAAAGTACATCAATGATACATAAATCCAACACAACCTAGGAAGGATGCCATATATGAGTGAGATGTCGCTAACCCAGGTTCTTCTACATAACCCTGATTACACGAATCTACACCATGTGAATAGATGAAGTGAAGTCAAGCATGGTAGAAACAACTGGATTACCAGCCAATGAGGTAGACCAGTATCAGACACCAGGGAATCCACCAATGAGGAAAATGGACCCCAAGGTACCTAGTATAGTCCACTAAGTGTGAATAAATGAGTTGATGTTGAACGCTAGTGAACTCAATCAATTAGGAGCCAATGTTGTAAACCCATTGTCGAATGTGTGGAAGCCTGCCACTGAGGTTTGCAAGCTCCAAGGTACTACTAGCTCCTTGATCAAGCTCCTGGATAATGAATTGAAGTCAACAAGATAAAATCAATCGAAGGAGGGCCTTAATGTATCCCCTATCAATTGACATGGAACAAACCATGATGGTGTGATGAAAGGATGAAGTCATGAAGTGATGAAGTACAACTGACACTGGGATGGCTAACTAAAAAAAGTCAATAGGCTACTGCAGATGGCTGACATAGCCTAAGACTTCCCTTGAACACATAGAAACATGACACCAGAGTGACTTGGAAGCATGACTAATTTTGCACCATGTAACATCATGCAACGACGTAGGAGGCATTGAAGCACGCTCCACATGACTGGAAGAGTAACCAGTCAGAGGAGTAAAGAGACTCATATGGATGATACGACTCCTGGGCAAGTTGAAACCCAACTGTAAGATAATGATACAGACAGGTGCCATGTTCAAGGGCAACGCAAATGACACTACCATTTTGATGACTAATGGAAAAATATGTTCCCTCCCTTCTCTTTTCTATCAGTTCCTTTTTCATAAAGTTATCTCCCAAGCCCAGAAAAGATATAAACATATACAAGGGGGAACCTCCTAGCCACAATAGACTAGGGTATTCCTTTTTCATAACTAGTCTATCATAGTCTGGAAAAGGGTTAAACTTGTACTGGGTAGACAACACTTCGGGTACTTTAACGAGCGTGAAGTAGACAAGTTCAATCGGCAATCTTTTTTAGATTAAGGAGTTTGAAAAGAGCTTAAATAAAGCTCCTCTTTGAGGAGCGAGTGGTATAGAGGTTAGCAACTGGTTTCGGTAATGTTGGAACTTCTCATGACATAAGAAGGACAAGAGGTTGCCTAATAAGACCACTCATTGCAGTGTTTCCTCCAAGAAAGGGTAAAACACCAAGTGAAAGCGGATGGTTGGCCAAGCAGATGATGATGCTGGAAAAAATGACCCAAGGCTCAAACTGTGAAAATAGGCTGATAGAACAGTGGAAATCACAAGGGATAAAAATGGTGGAATCCTATTGGGGTAAAGCCATAAATGAGACGAAGAAGAGAACATGTGGCTCATATTATAGGTCAACTTGGAAAAAACATGCTAACTAGGGTATCCATGAGATGGTAAGCTCTACTGCCAAGTGGCGAATGCATAAAAGAAAGTGGCTAAAGTAGCAACTTGGTGGGGTTAGACCTAAGGCATAAATGTGGCACTGACGGTTGATAATGGATTGGTGATGGTGATATATGACCTACCCCTATATGCTAGTAGGAGGAAACATTCCTCAGGCCCAATGGATGTTGCAATAGAAACGCCACCCTATCCTATAAAAACCATCCAAAAAGTCTAGACCCATGGTTAAATAACATAATGAAAGAAATAAACATGGATGAAGTAAAAACAAGACCATATATTTTGATTTTTTTGATTTTATATTTTTTTGGATTTTTGGCATAAATAAGGCATGACAAATACTACATCACACACCAAACCAAAAAGAGATAAATCATCACACTCCTATGTACATTATGTACAAGCATGACACAGTCCAATAGGTCACGCTAAATTTTGTCCACAACCGGGCACATACCAAGAGTTTCTATACCTGAACTCATGGATGAGTGGAGATACCATATGGCTCACCAATGTGGGGCCATGCAAAAGGAAATTAAGCTTCCCAATACCGAAAGGTTGACCATGCCAGGGACATTCTAACATAGTCGTGTTCTCAAAATTAACTTGAGGACATATAACAGGATCAATACCTAAATGGAGTACGAGACGTTCGTTGACAGGTGGTGAGGGAAATTCGTTGGCAAGTTCGGTAATAGAATCCCATGACTTGACTCGATCCATGGGTAGAAATGCCAAGGAACAATGTGTTAACACCCAGGTTGTTCCCTATGACTCCCAAGGGAATACGGCCAGGGTAACCACTAACCAATCTTTGGATCACTGTTTCTAGCCAAACTGTGATCAGAGAGGGCTCTCTCTTTATGATTTGTAACTGTTTATGATAGGGTTTTAGGCTAGCTATTATGCACAGGTTTTGTTTATGTGTTGGTTGAAGAATTTCCTTCAGATCTCTTGTGATGTAATATTCAGAGAGTCAAGTATCATTGGGCAATGGAGTCTGTAGCAGTAGGTGTCTAGAAACTTTGAGATGAAACGGTGAAACTTACAGGGCCATTTGGGTGCTTCATAGAACAAATTTTGATTAATAACAGGAAACAGGTAAGACAAACAATGAAAGCATTCAAGAATTTTCACTCATTTTTAAATGTTTCCACCAAACTGGTTATGAGAAAAGACAGATGTCACAGGGGCAAACTTGAATCCCTGGGAATGTCTATCACAGCGAAAGATATAGTTTCAAAGTGCAGCAACTAAGAATTACACTTCTGTTACTGTATCTGAGGAAAACATGGATAATAGCTCAGTTTGAGTTCAGGGTAATCATGGATTAAGTCCTGGAACCATTCTTCTACTTTGCTATTAAGTGTAAAACATCTGAACAATAAAAGAGAACAAAAGACTCGAAAACATGTAATACAGAGATTTGAGAAAACTTATTGTTTTATGAAACACTTTGGAATCCTGCAACATTCACCATTCATCACAACGCACCAAATACACCACGCTTTGGAAATTCCATTCTCCCTTTGTATTATTTCTTTGAGAATTTTTACAGCAAGTGAGAGTTTCAAAAGGAAAATAACAACAACCCCTTAAGCTTCTGTGAGGGGCCAATATATACTTGCGATTGTTTACAAAAATATCTGAGTTCTGAGTTATCTCAGACTTAATGTTCTTACCAACTTTGAGATATTATTATCAGAAATTTATTACAGCATTGAATACAAAATAAAGGCGCTTTAATGTTCTGTCAGAAGATATTTTGGCCTTTGGGATCTGCTGAGTCGGTTGAGATATTTTGATTAAATGCTGGAGAACCCGACTTTATGGCTTGTGCGCTGTATGCTATGTTTGTCACCTGTGATTGTGACTGCTGCAGTGGTGAGAGAATAGCTCTGCTGAGTTGGCTCAGCTTCTGCCTCTTCCTTGTAGATTTTATTCATCAAAATTGTGCCTGCGTATGACTGCTCATGTGCTGGAGAAAAAACCAACCTCACGGGTTCGGACCTGATAAGATTACCTGTGTCAGATTCCTCCACTCTTCCTGTGTGGGCAATTGGTGTCTTATGATTGCCCCCATAGTCTCATCTGCCTCAGTATACTTAAAGAAATTCGGTGG
This sequence comes from Pinus tabuliformis, assembly GCA_031772625.1. NCBI lineage: Eukaryota > Viridiplantae > Streptophyta > Pinopsida > Pinales > Pinaceae > Pinus > Pinus tabuliformis. The sequence continues at coordinate 297,441,538 of CM062817.1, read as the reverse complement.
TGTATCAAACAGATGATCAATTTCATTCATAATAAAAAACAGATTATCCACCCTATCATACAGATTCTGCCCCGATGCTGGCCCTGTGTCTGCTGAGGTACTGGGCTGTTTTGCAATTTGTGCTACCGCATGGGCGTCAATCCTTTTGTTGTAATTTTCTAGGGTGAGCAGTCTTCCTACACTGCTTAAAATGCTGGGGAGGCCTCTGTTCTGTAATGCCAGGAATCTGTCCAGGAATTTGTTGATTTCAGTCTACATGTCCTGTGTTCTCCTCTCCAGTGTTCCAACTAGGCTTCTTAGTGTCAGGACTCGTTTAACTACTGAGATTGTTTCAGTCCTGTTAGTAATTCCCATGGCAGCTAGTTGAGAGCTAGTTTTGTTATTTAAAACATTGACCATTCTGCTGGCAGCATCTGGCATGTGGCCAAGGCTTGCTCTTGCTCTGTGTATTTCCTTGTTTGCCTTGGTGATGAGTGCTATTTGCTCATCCATAGTCTCAATGTACTGCCACTGATTGGTGATGGATCGACCGATGTTACTCCAGAGGACTGCCTTTAGTTCTGCTGTTACCTTCTCTAGTGCAAGCTCTTTTTCTAGTTCAGCTATTCTCTTTTTTAGAGCTTTTATCTCTCTCTCCTTTGTTGCTTCATTCTGCTTGCTTTTGTCAAATTTTTCATTCACCTTGGCCAAAGTCTTCTTGACTTCATCAAGCTCTTTCATTTGGGATTCAAGAATTTGGATCTCAGCTTGTAGCTTCTGCATATCCAGACTGGGAGTCTGTCCTGGTGTTGGTGTAGTCGTTGCTGTAGATGGTGCTGTAGTTCTCGTTTGCTGAGGAGGAGGAGTAGTTGTTGGAGGGACTTCCTCAAGATTAATTATCACAGGAGGAGGCTGGGAGGGTTGGCCCTCTTCTCTTTGCTTCATTGCTGTTTGTAGTGCTGCCTTTGCAGCTTCTGATTGTCCTAGCTGGTCTTGAGTTCGAACCAGCTCCTTGTACAGGGATACCAGCAGGTCTGTAGTATCCTTTTCCTGCCTTTGCTGGGCAACCTCATCTGTTTGTGGATGGATGGTAGCTGGGAGCTTGATTTTCTTTCTTAAAGCCGCCATGTCTGCATCCCTTATCTTCAGGAGTTCTTGGATACCCTTAACATCTTTAGGATCATGTCCTATTTCGATAATTACCTCTTCCAAGGACTTGATCCGGTTGTCCTTGGCTTGTGATGATGCTCTCTCCAATTCCAGCTGAGAGGCTGTATTATCAAGGCTGCTCTTCAATTTGTAGTTCTCCAATGTCTCACCTGCCAAGGAGGCATACACCATTTCACCAGTTTGTTTATGTAATTCAATCTTATCCATAGGGTGTATGTCTTTGGCCAGCACCTCCATGTTGGTTCTTAGGTAATCCGAGGTAGATTGAGGATGCAGTGTTGTGGGCATGAAGTGACTCATGATCATCTTGCCTTCACTTACATCAAAGGCAGACATGAGTCTTTGCTGATTTGTAGGAGCCAGGTTCAGCAAATGATCGTACAGCCGTATTTTAATAGGATCACTCCTCCTCTTAATGTCAATAAATTGCTGCTTGATGCTTGACTGTCCCTCTCTGTGCTGGCTGGAGGAGCTGACCTCTCCTCTTATAGTTCTATCATGTTCATGCTGAGATGAACTGGCTGAAACTTCTCCACTGGGTGGGCCCATGCCCATTGCTTGCCTCACTGCTATGTCATCCTCTTGGGAGTCATTTAGTCTTTGTCTTTTCTCTCCCCGATTAATGGATGAAGTCAGGGGAGTCTCTCTATCCCTTTTCCTGGTGAAGTCCTCCTTTTGTGGGGTTTGGAGGACCGAGGTATCAACAGTGGTTTCTGCTCTAGGAGGCACCACTGTCTGAGCCTGTTGCTCAGTGGAGCTTGGAGGATCAGTCACTTTTTCTTGCTGCAAGGGCTGCTGTTCACTAAACTGTTCCTCTTCCTGTTGCTGCCCGAATTCCTGCTGCTCCATCTCTTCTTGCTGCTGTAGCAATGTGTCCACTTGTTCTTCTGTCAATGGAGGTGGCTGTTCCACCTGCTTCCCTTTATCTCTGCTTGCTGTCTGTGGTGCTTTCTCGGCAGTTTGCTGCTGTGCTGTTGATGATGTAGCAGCTGCTCCAAGTTGCTTTTTGTAGGAGAGGGGCACCTGTCCACAAGTTTCCAAGTCAGCTTCCTTTTGCATATTTCTAGCCTCTCTCTCAAGTAACTCTTCATTAGTAATTTCCTCCTCTAGGGTACCCTCCTCCCAATTTGATGCATTGGCATACTGTTCAATCTCGGGTTGTCTCTTGTGTGCATAGCTACCCAATTTGTATCTAATCCTCCTGAGGGAGATAGCATGATTGGGGTCATAGGGTATCCATTCAAAGCTGGTTTGCAGTCTGAGGCCTTCCAGGATAGTGTTTGCCTCTTTCCATCCCTCTTCTTTCTTGTTATATAGGAAAGGACCCAGCTGGTTCCTTACCTTCAACTGTGACTTCTTGTTGTTGCTCTGAAAATGAAGATAGTCTGAGTTCCCAAACTGTCTGAAATATTCCAAGGCAAAAAGCCTCATGGGGACATACCTTGGCAACCTAAATGGGTTCAACTCACAGCCATATATCCTGATGACTGTGTGGTTTTGGTAGAAGTACCAATTACCAATGCTGTAGGACTTATTCAAATGGAGAATTCTCCTCATGTCATCAGTTAGTCTAGGAGGAGGAGTACCATGCAATACTGTCATGACTGGATAGATGAATAAGTCAATGAACTCAGTGTATGTGTAAGGTGATACAGAGGTATGATGAAAAATAGAAGTCCAGAACACAACTGACCTTGGAATTCCCTGGGCATTGAGTGGTTTCAAAGGAACAGAGAAGGTGGCTGGCTGATAGAACAAGAATAGATGGTATATATATGAAGTATACCTGAATAGTCTTTCCCTCTTCAAGTTCATAAACTGCTCATGGATTTTATCTGCAATGTAGGTTGCATAGTCATAATGTACAGCTGGGGGTTTACCAGGAGAGAATATAGACAGCATTGCCATTAGGCTATCATCCACATCCTCTATCCCCCTGAATCCTAGGACATAACTGATTAAATCCACTAACATCCTGCCCAAATCATTCAAGTAGTGATACCCAATAGGAGGGGTTCTGACTGATTCAGAGCCTGGTCTTACAAACAACTGATTGATTTTAATGATTTGGTCATTTGACAGCTTGGTCCCTTTGTTTATCAAATTCTGCATAAAGAGGGGAGTCAATTGCTTGGCAGTTTGGAAGTGCAGCATTCCATTTATACTTTCTGGGGTAATCTGGAACAGGATTGAGCCTGTGGGGCTGATGACAGCTCTTTGGCTTGGGTCATAACATTCCTGGCAGCTGTAGATGAGTTCTGGCATAGGATTTACTTGGGGAAGGTTGTAGATGGGTAAATTTGAGTCCCAAATTCCCAAGATGTCTGCCCCACTCAGGTGCTGGGCTTTTAACTCATTCATCATCTGGATATTGTATTTGGTTCCCATAGGGAACCAGTCCAGCATTTGGTAATCCATGTCTCCCAGGGCTTTCCATGCTAATTCCTGGTGAGGAGCATTGAGGGGCTTGATATTTAGAGCAATAGGAGTCTCCATAGTTCTTCAAAGTGCAACAATTGTAGGTGAATAGTCAAAATGGAAGCAACACAGAATAGAGGTGATTCTCTGTAAAGACAGTTTGTATTTTGGACACCAGAGGGGAATTTACTCAACAGCAATTGAAATACTGTTTGTTTTTTAGGAGCAGAGTTTCTCTTAAGGTCTGACTATGTCCTCTTTTTGTGGGTAAATTGAGACCAACAAGGAATTTTCCGAGAATACACAGTGAGTATTGTTTTTGGGTGAATTTACCGGAATTATGGCTCGGCTGGTGTTTTTCGACTTCACAGTGGCAAATGTGGACTTGCAGAGGGAAATGGGCGGTGTAAATATAGTTTTTGAGGTGCCTTTATCCTTCTGAACAAATTAAAGTTCGATAACAGTTGTATGGAGGGCAAGACAACTGTAAATACCTGTAAATTGGCGAGCAGAGGTCGAGCAGGTGTGCACGTTTGCTGCTGAGGAGGTCGCCCGGGTTAAATCAACAGTATGGCGGAAATTCGAACGTAAACGGTCATGCAGGGAGAACAATAGCGACAGGAGTGAAAGTGGGAAAAACACGGCCTTTTTGGGTAAATATGGGTTTTTTACCATTTTGGCACTTTTTCGTGATGACGTCAGCATGACGTCATTGGTGGGTCACGGTGAGGTGACGTCAGCTGACGTCGTCGGGTGACGTGGCAGTAGATTATTGGTCCAAGGGGCGATGAGGTGGCAACCACGTCAGCGGACAGGTGGACGAATGGCAGAGGTGAGTACGAGTGGACGCGACGTGGCGATGAGTTAGCGGAAAATAGGTGGCAGTTAGGACCGTAGCGGTTACGGTTAAAGCTAACTGCTACGGTTTCTCGGGGCGGTTTGGGTACGGCGCCGAAGTTGTCAGGCCCGGCTCCGAGATACCTCAGTGCTTGACGCGTGGAGAGGCCCTGACGTGACGCAACGTCAGCATCTCGGGCGGTAAAGGACAGCAGTGGGAGCCGCTCCGATATTGACGTGGATCGTCAGATCTTCGGGCCTTGATCCGACGGTGGGCGGAGTATGGAGGTGCTCGGGTTATATGCGGGCGGGGAACTTTAGGTTTTATGGGTTTTTTATTGGTTTTTCGAATGATTTTTTCATTTAACCAATTATGCGCTAACCCTTTGGAAATGCGCCAGAGGCGGGTTTTTTGACTTTGGTAATTTTTTGCAAAGGATTTGAAGGCGGAATAGGGTTTTGTAAGGGTTTTCCAATGCAAATGGTGGTTTGAGGAGCAGTTTGACTTGCAGCAAGGGGGAATGGGATGGGACAGGTTCACCAAAGTGACCAGATGTCACTTTGGTCCCTTTTGAAGACCATATGGCTATAATGCCAAGGGGAGGGAGTATATATAAGATTTGGGGCTTTATACACCTTAGTGTTAGTATTATTAGGGGAAGGGGTAAAATAGGGGAGCTATATAGTAAAATTAGAGGTTAATATGAATGAAGGGAGCAAATGAAAGGGATTTTACTGAGTTTATCTGAAATTGACTTGGTTTTGAGAGTAGATCAAAATGAAAAGATCTTAGACAAGAAATGTGGATTCTGAATGAACTAGAACCACCATAAAACCATGATCTCTCTTCATAAATCTCAGCTGAAAGAAAGGGAGTGTTAGTGATGGAATAAAGGGGAAGAGGGAAGTTAGTCATGCTCCTTGCTGTAATATGATGGAATTAACCACTTTTTCTATTGATAGATTTTGCCTTGGCAAAACACCTGTTGACATATGTGTAATGGTGAAAATACCCTTTCTGCAACCACAACTGCCTACCCAGCTATTTCCCTAGCATTTTTTGTTTCTCCATAGAGGGTGCATTTGGACTTGCAAACCCTTACTTGCCTTTTCTTTTCTTTGGCTTTTTCTTTTTTCTTTTCTATCTACTTCTACCCTTATCTCTTCCAAGGTCCCAGATTAAGCTGTTGGGAACCTTTGCTTCTCTACCTAAACTACTTGTCTGCCAAGATTAAACAGTTTGGACAGACTTCTTTCTCTATTCTATAACTCAAAATTGAACACATGGCATGATCCAGATTAGACTGTTGAATCATCCACAAAATTGAAATAAGGTCCTCAATACTTGAAACACTTTACCCACCTCTTGCTTTCTAGGAAATATGGGATCTTTGGGATACCAAAGCAGAGCATATTTGGCCTTTCTCTTGCCAATCATGAAATATGAAACCTATTGGTATAGGTATCCAACACAATGGGAAGGTGCCCCCTAAGTCGATTCAATATTTCAAATGCTAGGCTCTACTCGTTCCTCATCAGGGAGACTAGAGTCATGAAGAGGTGTAATTTCTCTAAGATGATCAGTGGGTAGATCCATGACCTCCAAGTTGACTAATCAGGGAGGCTCATCATCAAGGGAGTCATGTGGAACAAGCAGTGGGGTGGCCTATGTGGGAAAAGGTAACTAGTCATATTCCATATTATGATGGAGTTTCTGACCAGCGTCAGGAGGTACTGAAGAGACTTCCACAACAGGTGGTGGGGGATCCTCACTAGCTTGATCAACTTCCATAATAGCAGGCGACACCACCCAACGATCAAGAGGTTGATGGGGTCCACAAGTTCCGGAAGAGATCATATCCATAGGAGCTGTGGTAGAAGTAGAAGGAGTATTGGGCGGTGGTAATTGAGGAAATATTGTAATAAGAGATGAGATTTTAAACAAGCTCACAAAAACACTCTCATGTTGACCAGGTTATCTCCCATGAGCGGTACAAAATTCCCGGTAGTGGATTACACAAAAGTCAAGTTGATCGATAGTGACAATCTTACCTTCATGAGGAAAGCAAGTAGACAGAAAACATATGACATGACTACGGTCATCGTGTAAAACCAACTAGAACCAAGGCATAGGTTGTAATCTAACGTGGCGTCGACAACCTCAACATCAAAATGGAAAATTCCCCCCCCTAACTCAATGGAAAAGTTTGGAAGAAGCCCTTTTGGGACAAGTTTTGTCCTTCAAAATCTTGGAGAGTCGTGTCTAACATGGCAAGCATGGGAGAGCCAAGAGCCTTCTAGCAAGATACATACATAACACATGTGGAAGAGCCCTCATCCACCAAAGTGAAATGAATATTCTGATGGAAAATACACACAATGATTTGGAAAGCAATCTGATGGGAAAGGTGAGGAGTGGATTTGTTGACATTAAAAGTGATGAGATTAGAGTCAGGCTGGTCAACTCCACCAATGGAAAATAACAAGTATTTGCGCTACTGAGGACATCTTCGCAAGACCTCTAAGGTAGACATGGTACAAGAAGCCTAGGCTAGATCTTCAACAATATTGTAATGCCGAGCAGCCCTGGAAAAAGGATTGTGTGTTGACTTTCAAAGAACACCCTTGGGAGGGAGATAGATAGGTTCCATAGACTTATCAAAAGTGAGAGGTCCAGTGGAGGTAGGTGGGGCTAATGAGTCCTTAGAGGGAGAACTCGACTCAAGAACATCACAATATTTGGTTCACGTGGTCACGTTGACATCTTCCCTGCACATTAAGATGGATTAATTATGAGGAGGATGGGAAGATGACCCCTCATTTCCCCCTTGCGGAGGTTGAGGAGATTGAGCAACCATCTGTTGTTGGGTTTGTGTAGGGAATGGATGAGTCAAAATGACAAGATCTTGAGTAGATGGTGGTGAAAGAAGCCTATGGACTTCATCCATTTGAGGGAATTCGTGAGTAGGGTGGTCACCTTGACAAATTTTATAGGGGAAATTTACTTTATGACAACATTCACCAGTGCCCCCTCCCTGACTCTTAGGGTTGGGTTGAGACTCATGGGCATTTTTATTGTTTTGTTTATTTCACTTAATATTCATTTTACCATCGTATTGTTGGTTGTTATTCAGTTGAGTGGACTTCACCGTGAGAACATCGGTGGACTTCTCAGGAGGCAGTGATTTATCAGATCTAAATGCACTTGCTAGGGCTCGAGATGTAACAATAAATTTTCGAAGTTGGGTAGCAAGTTGTCTCGTAGAATTAGAAACATATGCGATCATGCCATCGACATGTGGGCTAGGAACAAGTTTTGGAGGGTCAAGAGAAGGCCTAGGGGCATTAGGAAACACTTTGTAAAGCGTACCTGACTCTGAATAGATGAGATCAAACTATTGGGAAGCTAAAATAGCTTGTTCCTTGGTAAGAAATCGAAACATAGACACATCCTTGCTAATATGAGGTCGGAGAGTTTGAATGAACCATTTACGTAAGATCTCATTAGGTAACTTGGTTCTTACCAACTGCTTGCGACGATGCCACTCATGAATATGATCATAGATTAGCGTGGCATTGTCTTCCTTGAAATTAGACAGGAGGTCATAATTGATATCATACCAAGTGGGTAAATGGAATTGTGTAGGAAAGTTTGAGCAAGGGAGGAAAAATCACCGTAGGATGTGGTATCGAACTCAATGTACCACTTTGCAGCATCCCCAGTCAACGTATGTTGGAATAAGAAAATTTTAATAGAATCATCCACCAAAGAATTGGAGGAACACCACAAATGATAAGTTGTAATGTGAGTTGATGGATTCTCCCCAGGCTTTCCTTCAAACTTGGGAATATCATACGGTAATTTCATGGGCATAGGTGGCCACCAAGGATCATGACGGATGGGTCATTAGTTAGTTTCACCAAATCTGGTAAATCAAGAGAAGATAAGAAATGATTTCAAAGATGACTAAATGGGTCATAGGTGGGAGAGGCCCCTAACCAACTGTGTTGTCCCCCCCTATAAGGAGTGGAATGATGCACCTACTAGTGAAGAAAAGGGTTTGCCTTGACATAATATTGCTACGGGCCAGTTTGAATGGAAAATGGAGGTTGCCCCCCAGGGTAAATACCATCGGAGAGAAAAGGACACCCAAAAGCATGACTGCTGCGGTTGTACTTGAGGATAGAATAAGGACCACCTTGTGTAGTAGGATTGACATAAGGAGGATACTCTATGTGAGAAACAATACTAGCAACAGGGTTTCCCCCAAGTAAACTAGCCCCCCCAGTAAAAGTTCTGGTAGGTGGCGCCCCTCCAAAAGAAAACTGTACCAAGCTTGTGACATACTAGAAGCGGTGTTGCCCCTAGAATGACTCGAGACAATGGATGATCCTCCCCACATATTACTGGAAGTAACCATGCCTAACTAAGGGACATGAACAATTGGTTGGGAAAAATGCGGCATAAATATTCCTAAACCTATCGGCTGACTAGGATGGGTTGCCATGGTCAACGTAGGAGATGGTGTGGGCATGGAAACGTTCGAGAAATTTGTAGGAGTCATAGAAGAAACTGGTGGAATTCCCCAAGAAGAAGTAAGAGGTGTGGACGAAGGAGTGGGTATAGCCACACTAAGAGGTGGCAATGATGTCATCATAGCTGATACCACTGATGCAGAAGGTAAGAACGTATCACACTCCACCATAGGGAAAAGAATAGATAAAGGAACATGAATGTAGGTAGGTGTGGAATTGTCAGGGTTCAACTGCAAAAAATTAGGTCACAACGGCTTAGTCAAAGGTGGGTTTGGAGGAGTGTCAGAGTCGTTTACCAAAGTCTTGATAGAAACAAAATCAATACCAGAAGGACAAGGTATAGAATCCATGACAATGTGGTGGTATACGTCTTGAGAATTGAGTGGTACTCTTCACGTAGGGGTAACAAGTCCACCTCGTTTAGGAGGAAAACTGGTACGACATGAATGTCGATGAACAAATTCAGCCAGGGTGTTAACTTATAATTTAAATACAATTATGTTAGTACAAACACCCTAAGGCCAAAAATACTGACTTGGACCAAGAAACACACACTAGAAATGTCTTAAAATATGGCACATGCAAACCAAAATACAGAGAAGCTAGTGATGGAACAATTATACTAGCGACCTGCTTCCCAACCCTTTTATCTACGAACTCAGTGCAAGTGTCGTTATTAGCCATGAGGCAACGTCTGAGAGGACTGAGAAAGTATGCATAATATCTGTCCCAGGTACAAAGAAGATGAAGTCGACCTTGCACCTGTGTATGATCCCTAAGAAGATAGGTCAATATGGTCACCATGTACAATAACACGACCTGGGGGGACAATGATAGGACAAATCCACATGCAAGGGCAGGAAAATTAACCCCAAAAGGAGATAAGACCGAAACCCCCTTGAGAGTTGCCTCCAAAGTGGTCCCCAAGTGATAATGACACCATTTTCATGCATGGAGATTATGCTATATCATACCACCCAAAACTAAGCGAAAGGGGTTGTGTCAATTCGCCTAGCCCAAGTGTGATGTCGTGGTTAACCCTTTTGTGAGGAGGGCTTCCTAGACTGCACTACTATAAATGGATTTAATCTCCTTATCGCAAGCTACTAAGTTTATTTTATAGTCTTTGTTGGACACAGATTGTCATTGATGTCAATATGGCAATATTCAAGAGGAGGAGACAAAGCAAAAGGAGCCAAGAGGAGCGGACCAAGCCATAGGAGCCACATATATCGGAGGAGTGCCAGAGCAAGAGGAGCCATATCGAAGGAGTGTCAGAGCAAGAGGAGCCATCGGAGGAGCTACAGGAGCAAACAGAGTGGACCGAGAGGAGCAGATGGAGTAAGAGAGGAGCAATATATATGGAGCAAATGGAGAAAATGGACTGAGAGGAGTAGATGGAGCAAGAGGAGCCAAGAGGAGCCATATATATATTACAAACAAATAGGGCCATTGGAGTCATATGATTGAAGCCTTGGGAGTCATTTCTTTTTTTATACAGACTCCTTAAATCATTTTACAAGTGCTATATCGAATATCTCTGTTTACACAGAGAATTCAAAATATTTCCCCTTAGGTGGGACAGTGGCGGAGTTGAAAGAATAGTAATTTTGGTCCAGACCCATATCGGGTCCGGAAACCAAATATCGCATCGGAGGAGAGGCCTCGGAACCACCGAAGTGTATGCTCCGAAATCCCGGAGCCGAAGTATTATGAAGTACAACGGATAAGGATTTCGGGTCCGAAATCAATATTGCATCGGAGGAGTGGAGCCTTTCGCAATCACCGAAGTGTATGCTCCGACAGACCAGAGCCGAACCATTATAAAGGGGAGCATAAAGTAATATCGGGTCTGCAAAGGCCTTTGGGACTATTACGTGTAAGCTCCGACTGTCCGGAGCCGAAATATTATAAAACAGAGCCTAATGGAGCATCGGGTCCGCAGACCCATTACATTGCAAATCTGCCGATAGGGAACTGCCGATAGGCCGGACCCGAAATATCTTTAGAAGGGAGCTTAAAGGAGTGTCGGGTCCGCAGACCCTTTGTGTTACAAAGTCGCCGAGGTGAACTCGCCGAATTGACGGAGCCGAAATTTGAATAGGCTGGATCATAAAAGGGTGTCGGGTCCGTCGCATCGGAGGAGGCTGTTCTATTGTTTACAGCGAACGTCGATGTTCATCGGACCCGAAACAATATTAAAGGGAGTCTAAGAGCATCGAGTCCGCTCCTCATCAGAGGTCGGAGTAAAGGGATTTATTGTGATCACCGAAATCCGGACTCGCCGATAACTATAAAGGCGGGCAGATAAGATTTGAAATCCGCGAATGATCATTTGAGTGGATTTACATGGGTTCCTCTGTAGTAATGTATATGTGACTGAAATCTTTATAAAGGGGTTTTATAATGTTTCCCATATATTATATGTGGCTGTGGGTTTAAGCCTTAAGACATATATTGAAACGCTTGTGTTGATTGTATGTTTGGACATGGTTGGGCGGTGGCTTCCGATAGACATAAAAGTGGCAATAAAAGGGTGGCTCTGATTCTATAAGTGTGGCGGGTTGATTAAAGCACTCGGTGATGGTTGATTAAAAGGCTTGGTTGGTGGCTTCCGATGGTTGATTAAAACGCTCGGGTGGTGGCTTCCGATGGGTGATTAAACGCCTCCGATAAAGCCTGTAAGAAAAAATAAAGAAAGCAAAGAAATGGAAGCCGAAGTGTCAAGCGATCAAGTGAGGAGGAAGCCAAAGAGCCAGCACGTAAGAGGAAATGAATGGACAGGGGCATGGAGCATATAAAAGCAGCAAAAACAGAGAATTGTGTTGTCATTGGTGGATGACATAACTTGAGCATGAGATAGTGGAAGCAGCAGAAGAAAAGGGGGCAGCAGAAGCAGTGGAAGCTGAAAAGAGCGCAGCAGCACACCAGTGTATACCAAAGAGGTTGGAGCCTCAGAATTGAAAAGGATTGAAGTCCTTGGGAGTTGGTGCTCCTAAGTCCAAGATTGGTGTCTTGGCAAAATAGAGTTGGTGCTCAGGAGGTTGGAGCCTCACCAAAGTCCAAGTTGGAGCTTGGCAACCAATTGTGACATTCTATTTATTGTATTTATTTTACTGCACAGTTATATTAATAAAAGCATTTATTCCTGCTGTTCATTTTGTGTTCTGAACATACATGTTTTAACTAGTAAAACAATAGTGAGAAAAAGAAATACTGATTCACCCCCCTCTCAGTATTTCCAACAGTCTTGGAGTAGTTAACTCACACTCCTATCTCCAAGACCCTAGCCTAAGCTAGTGTTGGTGTGCTACCAGTGAAAGTAAAAGACGAATCTAGTTAATTTTATTATCATGTTGATTTTAGCGGCTAATTTTTACACAAGTGGGATGTTGCGTGAAACTGAGATGGAGTGAATGACTCTCAGTTAGTCACCCTAATGCAGATAGATGCGATTTTTCAATTTTCAATTCGATGACATGCTAACTAGAGGAGGGTAAGAGCCTTATAACACACCAATGCCTATTATGATGTACCTCTAAATCTTATTAAATGAAAATTATCCCAAATTTTATGAACTAATGACCTAAAACAAAAAAAATAAGGCAAACCAAAAATCCGACAAGGAGCCAAAGGAAAATACTCCCAAGAAAGAATGCAAAGCACTCCAAAAGCGTCATAGCTAGGAAAAACAAAGCCCAATCAAAGAAACACACTAAAAGAAATCAAATCGAAAGCCAAATGTGAAAATAGGAAGGGAAATGTCATCAAGATAGGGTTGTAATACAATGACCTACTCAAGGCCAATGGTATACACAGGTCACAACCTGACCCTAGAGGAAAAGAGGCCTAAATAAGATCAAGCGAGGGCTAAATAAAAACAACTAAAACACACTCATGAGAACATTTTTAGATGACACGTTTACAACTAATCACAACACCACCAAACATGACCAAAATAACCCAAAGAAGAGACAAATTGCTCAATAAGAGATAATAACAATGAACGAAAGTGACAAAAGTCTGTCAACAAGATGTGGATCAGGCTTAAACAATCATTGATACTATCCAATCAAATTTGAAAGTGAGATCTAGAGGCGAAAATCATACCTCAACCCAAAGAACCCAAAAGAGCTTTAGAGACAATTTGAAGGACTAAAAGAGAGACAAAACCCTCCAGGACTAAAAATATCAGACTGGATATATGTAGTCGAGAATTAGTAATAGAAAACCAGAACTCACATAGTCCTATAATCGGATCAACAAACAACAAGGGAGCCTAAGTTCAGTCAAAGAGAAAAAATCCGCCTTGATAACAAGTGACTGATCTAAAGAAAACTGAGGAAAAGTAACAAATCTTGATCAGATAAAATAGATGAACAAAGGTTCAGGTTGAGCATGAACAAGAGTAAACAACCTCAGAATAAAGTAGGGCCTTCTTCATGGCTTAAAATCTCAGTCACTGGCACATGACTGGATCAAAGCGACTAGAGTCACTCTCAGGGTAACAACAAGGGAGTAGATTTGGTGTTTGGTCGCTCAGATGACTCCCTCTGAGAGCGACTGAGAGAAAAACTCAGAAGATCCCTAAAAACTTGTGCTTAGGTTGAGATATAAGGGAAACACACAAATAATAACACTGAAAATAGCTGAGAAAAGTCGAAACAAATAAGAAAACTCAACAAAACAAGTAGGGGAAAATCGACCAAAAATGGAGGAAAAACGAACACAAATCAAGTATGCTCTCATTGAAAGCAACAGTTCTGTCGCAACTAAATATGCAAGGAACTATTGCTCCATTATCTCATGTCCAAAACAGATCACCAAACAGATAAGAATAAAATTGATGGGAGAAAATCTAATTCCTGATCCAAATGCCCAATCATGCACCAAACAATTGGATGGGGGTTTTGAATTCGATGCAGATCTCGCACTCCACTCGAGTGATACAACACATCCTTAATAGATCTCTACCCTTGCACATATCCATGACAAAACAAAGATGACATGTGATCTTCTCAGAAGATCGTTAGATCAAAAGCAATAGATATCGATATATAACATTCTGAAAACAAACTCATATAAGGAAGGGAACACAAATTTCCATTAATTATAAAAGAAAAAATACAATCATGGTGCTTCACCTCCAAGTGTCTTCTCCATAATTTGACAAAGTTTCCCCACTATATCCAAGAAGTGAACATGAAGAACAGTAGGCTAGTGAACAAGGACTTCACAAGTTCATAGCAGCATGAGCCCTAGATTAGAATCTTGACATTAGCTCTCCAAAACTAGCTAACCCTCTTAGATGGCCCAATATAAATAGGCAGAAAAGAGGTCCCGGTAGAATGCATCTGGATGCTCAGGACAAAGAGAAGTCATATAAACTTCTAAGAGATAAGTCTTGGCCTGCTCGAATAAATGAGGAGTTGAACTGATCTCCTAGGGGCTAAGGCACTCTAGAAGAAATCCTTAGTCGTTGGCATTGAAAGGGGATAAAAGGTCCCTACTATCTCCCATAGAGTGGGCCTAAGAGTGAATTTGAGTCTAGACTCGCTCCCATAGGCTTTTGTGCAAGCGACTTTGGGTCTATAGTCGCTCCCATAGGCTTATGTGCAAGTGACTTTGGGTCAAACTGGCAAAAATAGAGTTGTGATTCTGGAAAAAGTCATTCATACTCAAGTCCTGAGAGTTAGTGACCTAACAAAGATATGTAATCCTTTGATTCCACAGAGTAAAATTCCCGGGGATGATTAAATAGCTTATGGTCAATTTGGATCAAATCCCAGTGAAGAGTGTAGTAATGGATATTGTGGTTGCGAATATCCTTGCTAGGGTTGATATGCTTTTATCCCGGTCATGGGGATAAAAAATTGGAGGATCCATCAAACTAGATTTGACATATGCTACCATCCCCTTGTTTGGTGGAGAATAACGTCAATTGTATATACAATATAGAATTATGGAGACAATTACAAGGGATGATTGTTCAAATAATGATCTTGTGTATAGTAAAGAAAAGTATTTCTCTTGTTTACTGTTAGAGGAAAATGATCAAATCATGGATGAAACTCAGGTGAAATATTTTGTCTAGCTAAATAAACAATCACTAGAGTGAAAAAAAAAATGGAAGCTGTATTTTGATAGTTCTTATTTCAGGGAAGGAAATGTGGTAGGTGTATTTTTGGTGTCCCCAAAAGACAACCTGATTCCTCTCTCTTTCAAGCTAGAGTTAGAAGCCACTAATAATTTTGTTGAATATGGAGCTTTGTTGTTAGTGTTGTAGGCTGCCAAATCTATCAACATTGGTTGCTTAGTAGTATTTGGAGATTCAAAGATGGTGGTGAAGAAAATCAGAAATTAATGGCAAACTAAGCATCCAAGACTGAAGGCTTACCAAAATGAGGTATGGGATCTCATTGAGAAAATTTTCTTAGCTTTTAATATCCATTGTTTTGCAAGAGAAAGAAATTGGATGGCTGACTCCTTAGTAGTTGCTGTTAGCAATTTTAAGGCTCCTAAAAAACCTTTTCTCAAATATGAAGTTGAGATCAGGTACTAATCTTTAGTACCAGACAATATAAAGTACTAACAGGTGTTTGAAGATGAAGAACAAATCAAATTATTCATGGAGGTTATTGGAGTTTTTTCAAACTCAGTGACTGACGAAGAGGATGAAAAAATAACAGATTAACAACAAATCAATTGGGAAGAAACTATTGTTGGGCACAAGATTTTACAGCTAAAGGGTAATACTATCCTCAGGGGATTGGTCCCATTGGAAAGGTTGTTTAACTCAAATGATGTGGCTTCCAAACCAACTGATAAAGTTGGCTAAAGGAGTTCCTAAAGAGTACACGAAAAGGTACTTGGACCTTTTTAAGCAATATATGGATTTGTTTGCTTGGTCATATTATGACTTGAATACGTTTGACAATACCATCGTTCAACACAAAATTCCTTTGAAAATTGGGGTGAAACCATATAAACATAAGCTAAGGTGGATTCATCCTCTGTTACTTCCATGAATTGAGAAAGAGGTGAGAAAGTTGTTGCAAGCCAAAATTATTGTGCCTTTGAGGTATTCAGATTGGGTAGAAAATTTAGTCCCTTTTAGGAAGAAGAATGGAGAAATAATATTATGTGATGACTTCAAAAATCTAAATAAGGCCTCACTAAAAGATAATTACCCTTTGCCTAAGATGAACTACATTTTGTGGTAGGGTCTTCTCGGATGTCCTTGATGGATGGGTTCTCTAGATATAATCGGGGTGCTATACATCCCAAAGATCAGAAGAAGACACCATTCACTACCCCTTGGGGAACATTTATTTATGCCAGAATGCCCTTTGGCCTCATAAACGTTGAAGCCACTTTTCAGAGAGCTATAGATATAACATTTGTTGGGGAATGAGATAAATTTGTAGTAATCAACCTAGAAGACATCACTGTCTTCTAAAAAATAGATGAATAGCACATTAAACATTTACTACTCACTTTTGAGAAATGTAGAAAGTATGGTATGTCCTTAAACCCCAGGAAATCATAGTTTTCTCTAAGTGAAGGAAAGATATTGGGCCAGATTGTGGCAAAGGAAGGAGTAAATATTGATCCCAAAAGGGTGGAAGCCATTAACAACATTCCATTACCAAGAAACAAGAAATAAATTAAGGTCTTCTTGGGAATAATCAACTTTTTGAGAAGGTTTATACCCAATTATGTTGAAATTGTCAAAGATATCATAGGCATGTTGAAGAAGCATAGGGAAGTCAAGTGGATTGTAGAAGCTCAAGAATCATTCTCCATAATAAAAAAGGATTTTGCAGAGGACCCATTACTAGTTAGCTAAGACTATCAAAATCCATTTCTCATTTTTTATTTTTCTTCTCCTTACACGGTGGCTGTTGCCTTGTTGCAAAAAAAATAATGAAGGACATGAGCAACCAATTTCATTTTTCAGCCAGGTGTTACGAGATTCTGAGCTAAAATATAATATTTTGGAGAAACATGCCTACGCCTTAGTCAAAGCCCTGAAAGCTTTCAGAATTTATGTCCTGTAATCAAATATAACATCTTATGTTCCTACAACTATTGTGAAATATATTATTGTGTAGGGTGATAGTGAAGGCAAAAGAGGCAAGTGGATTGCTAAGATATAGGAATATGACATGAATATCAAACCCAAAAAGTTGATCAAAGGATAAGAATTAGCCAAAATCTTGTCTAAAGAAAACTGTCAAGCCCTGGGTATAAATTTTCTGGCAGGGAAGGATGGAGGAAGTGGAAAAGTAGAGGAACAACAAAAACTTGATGCCTTAGCCCAAAAAATCCAGATGAAATACCCTGTGGCCCATTGGTATAAACATAGTCCATTATTTACTTTTTTTGAGGTTTCCAGTGAATTTTGATAAAGTCAAATACAGAGCTCTAAGGCTGCAAGCCCAAAAATTTGTTATCTCATATGAACAACTGTATTGGAAATACCCAATGGGAATTTTTCTTTTATGTTTGTTTAAATAAGAAATTCATAAAGTGATTGATGAGTTTCATAATTGCATTTGTGGAGGAAATTATAGCTGGAGAGCTACAACCCATAAAATTCTGAAAGCAGGATTTTGTTGGCCAAAGTTGTTTGGTGAGGTACACACGTACATTTGGGCCTGTGATAAATGTCAAATGTTTGTAGAAAAATAGAGGTTTACACCCCTCCCTTTAATCCCTATGTTTGTATAAGTGCCCTTTAGGAAATGGGGGTTGTACTTCATTAGAGAAATACACCCACCTTCCATTGGTTAGCATAAATGGATATTCACAACCACTGATTATTTCACCAAGTGGGTGGAGGCCATGCCAACCATAAACGCAACTGGTGCAGTAGTAATCAAGTTTATGGAGGAAAACATCCTTGCCAAGTTTGACTACCCAAAGAAAATTGTCACCGACAATGCCCAGGTGCTCAAGTCAACCAAATTTTTTGATTTTTTCCAAAGGTACAACATTTTAATAATCCATTGCACTGCTTATTACCCACAAGGAAATGGATTGGATAAATCCTCTAGCAAAACCTTAGTAAGGATTTTGAAGAAGATAATATCATAAAATCAGAAGAACAGGGATTCACAGTTGAAGTTCCCCTTATGGATAATATATTTACCACCAAGAGGTCCACTGGGAAGTATCCTTTTGAATTAGTGTATGGGAAAGATACAATTTTCCCTATACGATTAGCAATGCGAGTAGCTAATATTCAACAAGATGTTGAGGAGGAGCCAATGCTCTGACCAAAATGATAAATTAGTTGGTAGAAATTCAAGAAAATAGGGAACATGTAAATCGAAATTTGATTAATTATCAGGAAAAATGAAATCTATTTTTGAGAGAAAAGTAAGGGATAGATGCCTACAGTCAGGAGATTTAGTACTTAGGTGGGATTTTATAAGAGAATATAATGGGAAACATGGAAAATTTGATCCTTTGTGGTTTGGACATTTCAAGATTTTTGAAGAAAAAAGGAGCAATACTTTCTTATTGGAAACTTTAGATGGTGAAGTGCTTGGACTAAATGTGAATGGACGGTTTCTCAAGATTTATTTCCAACATTAAGGAGGTCCTTTCTCATCCACTGTAAATATCGGTGAACCATTGTACATATACACAATGTTTTGTTTTCTTGTTAATGCTGTTTTGTTTTATGAAATTTTGAATAACTCGACTCCATGCCCAAGGAGTAAGACACTAATCTATAGGCCCTCAATGCATTGCATACAATACACTATCCCTAGTTGGATCCAATGTTGTTTTCTATCCCATTTTTGTAATGGTTTCAAGAAGGCTTGCTTTGAGCACCTTTGGCTTCAAAATAGAAAAAACAATGAAGTGGGAAAGTTTGGGGCTTGATGGTACAATAAAAGCCTCAAACACCTAAGACTAGATCTATTGAATACTTTGTCGAGCAGGTGTGGTAGGGAAAAGAAATAAATTAATGAAGGAATGGTGTTTTAGTTAAAGTTCGAACATGTTTAAGGGCAGATTGTCATCCATCTTCATACAATCGCCCCCCAAAAAAACTTCAGGGGGTGGGGGGTAACCAGCGCAGTAAATACACTGGCTCTACCCCCCAGAGTTGAATATTTAAATGGGTGGATCTATTGATCCAATGGCCCAAATAATTATGGGGGGTCATGCTAGGATCCCGACCCCCACTCTTTCACCCATCGGAGGAAGGTGGGGATCACTCGCCATGTCATGATCCCCTAACACTATTTTTCAAGCGATCAATGAAGGTAAAGGTAAAACGATAATGTCCCCCACTCTTGTCCATGTCACATACCGCGCCCCAATCATCTTCTGACATGTGTTCCCCTGTGACATCATTTGATGTTAGACAACTGTTTCCCCCCTATACCTATAAAAACAATTCCCACTTCAGAATTTTTTTTTTTTTGAATTTTGTTTTGTTTACCTATGCAACTCCTCCCATCATTCAACTGCTCTGCAACATTGTTCATTCACCAAGCTGGTCTAGAACTCCCCTCCAATGTCATTTTCAGTTATTTCTTAGTCAATCAAGTAACCTGTCGGTCTCCTCCACCTACAACTTGTTTCAATACTTGTTTAAAATGAAGAAAGAAACCCTCAAGACCCCAAAAGCTCGGGAAGTCAAACCATCCTCCAATATGGAATCGCTAATGGACATAGAGGCACATATTATGGACCCTCCTTGTGCTTACCATATGTCAGACTTCCAGTTCGACCTGTATGGCCACCATGTTAGAGGAAAAGACCCATTATGAGTAGTTGACTCAGGTTTATACTATTAAATCATGCCCTTTGTGTTTTATTTCCCTGAGTTTATCTCTTGGTTAACTGCCTCATACATTGAAGAAAATAATTGTTTTTCCTCTTCCATTGGAGTCAAAAACCTAGAGGTGACCCTATAATTGATCCAAAAAATCCAAAAATCTTTGATTTACACAAGGTCCCCTGAACCCTAGAAATTCATATAAAACACTATTGTTTACAATTATGCTACCCTCCTAGCGGCGGACAACAATCCTTTCTACAAATGGTCCTTGCCCCCAGCTTGCAATACTTGCCCATTACTAATACTTTCCTAATAACTATTTTTATAGAGTCTATGCAACCTATTCTATCTATAATTGCTCATCATTTTGGGGATGATAATACCAATATGGCCAATAAATTATCCCTAGGATTTCTCAGGGAGATGATGCATCCATACCACCTGTTTGAATTCGTTCTTACTTGGCCGAGTCCATAAAATTCCAACTACGCCATTTTTCTACTACCTCCTACTTCAAAAATTATTCTCTATTGTTTTAATTGTTTATGTACACCCATGTAGATGAGTTTGAGTGCCTAAGCCTCATTCTGACTTCTCCAAACAAGAAGAGCAAGTTTTTTTGACTGGGATGCTGTTGTTAGGAGGGGACCAGTTAATGATGGTTATTTCCAATTCATATCTTCCTACATGGCCATTACCTATAAAATTATTCATAATTTTTCCCCTCCAAGGATCCCCCCTCAACAAAAGGTAATCCTTCAACGCAACAAGGACAATAGGATGGGAGACTAGTATTTATTTGAGGATTACACAAATATTAGGGTTTATGGGTGTGAGCTTCCTCCTTACCGCTTTCCTTTGTTCATGCCAATGAAGATATTTAACCTGAAATTCATTAGAGAGAGACTCAATGTGGACCAAGTCCCCTTTGTCCTTGATCTAAAGGGGTACATGTTCAAGTTGGGTAAGCCTATAGGCCCTTTCATTATTAACTCCAGACAGGCCTTCATGATAGCTAAGTAATTACTAAAACAAATGAATTTCGACATGGGGGATATTTGGCATTATGATCCTCATGGTGTCATTGCAAAGAAAAGGGAAATAATACGAGCTTCAACTTATGATCATGAATATAGGCCTGAGATTGAATGGAAGGCTAAGCTTGATTCATGACATGTTCACACATCGATGGAGATTGAGACTCAATAAAAGAGGACAAGTGTAGAAAAGGACCGTTGATGAAACAGGTGATGTGGAAATGGAAGATGTACAGACCAGCAAAAAGGCCAAAACCCTAGAGACAAAAGAACAAGAAATCGAGACTAGGTTGGTGGTGACAAAACTAGACTGACCAGGTGTTTAGTCAATTAAATGTTCTTAAATTGTAAGCATAAATTATCGACTAGGGTAGGTAAACTGATGAAGTACAAGTGCACTCTATGTGCTAGAAGTTGTCTATGTCATTAAGGTGATTATGTTATTGTTATCTAAATTAATGTCAAACTCTAGAATCAGTAATGAAATGATGTTATTATCTATACTAGGATGTTATCTCTAAGATTTATTAATTGATTATTCTAAAAGATGTTTCTAGAATTAGTTCTAACTGAATTGAGCTTTTTAGAATGTTTTAAATAATGATCTTAACTCTTTTCGATGAATATATTAAGTTAATCTACTCTTCAATTTATCAATTTGTTTTTGGATTTTTATGTTGCAGCTAAACAAAGCTAATTATTAAAGCATGAAATGATATAAAGGAGATTCTATTTTATCAATTTGGAAAATTTAAGATGCTTGAATTCATATTCTAAGAAAGACTGTCACTCTTATCCACTCCAACTTCATTCAATGCAAAATTAAGAAGAAACAAGATTACTAAGCTATGAAATAACCAAACTATGAATGAAATGAAATGACTGAGTTATACTAGGTACAAAGCGAACGATATGATTGAGTTATGCTAGGTAGAAAAAAAATGCGATGATTGAGTTATGCTATGTATAAATAAAATGATATTACTGATGCATAGATCAATCTAGTCATGAATTCCATTGAACTGCATCCTAAAAATATAAAAACAGAGCATCCACAAATTAAATCTATGAAATAAAAGAAAATCTAATTGCAGTGAATCAAAGACCTGATCTGCACGCAGGGGCCCTCCACGAGGCAGTCAATAGCTTTAATCAACAACACATAAAATGTATGAACCAAGATCTTTGCATTAATTGGAAAATAGTTTCTACAAGATGCTTCAAAATTACATATGGTGGTGCACCCTTAACATAGAGCGCCATTGTTCTTATAGAGTTCTTAAATAACAACATGAGAAATTCAAGTCTACAGATATTTACTACAATCCTTATCAAACCAAATCATATCGCTTATTCATCGATTTGCTATTGAAAAATCAAATCGATAATATCTCTTGAAACTCAGACTCTGTTGCAGCACATTATCTTGCGGTTGACTTTCATGGTTGACCGTGTTGTAGTGTGAACATCTTGATGGATTAGCTCGAGTAAGAAGAAGAAATACATGAGAGGATCATTCCCTATCTACCCATATACTTCTTTTCTGAGTTGGCGCACTCGAACCTTGTCAACAATGGAAGTAGCTGTGGATCTATGGATTAGCTGCAGAATCAAGTCAATTTTGTAGCTGCATCCAAACTTTAATAAAAAAAATAAGTCATATTGAAAAAATATGAAAAAGATGACATATGAATGCTTACCTTAACAAAATCTTATATTTATTGCATTTATTTGGATGATAGTGATAGGAAAGAGGAAGTAATATGGACAAAAAGGGGTGTCAAGGTAAAGCAGTTCTTGGACTCTACATTTCCCACACTGGAGGTTTTGTATGTCCTCATACAATAGAACATTGTCATTCTCCTGTATATCCTTGTTATCACATCCATATTTCATTTTCTTCTTTGGAAACCACTGCTATCCTTGGTTTCCTCATATGGATATTATACTTAAGGTTAATGATTTCTCTTTTCCTTGCCCTATTTTCTTTCTTCAATTTCTTGTTCTTTTTATACCATAGACTTAAGTGGAGAATGAGGTTGTCACTCTTGGAAATTTGAATTCTATTTTGTGCCTTCAACGTTTGTTTTTTAGTTTTTAGGTACCTGCTTAATGTATCCAGCTCAAAGATTTCTTGTTTCAAGACATTAGATGCTCGAGGTTCTTGTGGCTCATTAAACTGGTTGCTGCTTCTTTTTTGTCTAATGATTCTATGTAATCATAAATTTCTTGCAGAACATGGTCAATACCTGGACTTTGTAATGGACTCCTTGGAGGTGAATTGAAGGGAGGTGGTGATACCCTTGGTGACAGTTTCAATGTTTCTCTTAGAGAGTCTTTAAGACCTTAATATTTCTCTTTCAACTCAAGATCGATATGTTCTACAACTCCTGAAGCTGCTTCTTTCACTGTGTTCAATCTGGTGCTTCTTCTCAAAGGAAATCCTTGATTTTTCTTTTCTTTAGCTTTTGGATTTTCTTTCTGTGAAAGACTTTTTGTTTGGAGTAAAACTTCTGTTCCCTTGCTGGCTTTCTTTCTTCTAAGACTTTCTATATTCATTTTCTGAAAAATTTCTACAGTGGCTAGATAATCCTTTGATAATTCTTGTTGGGATTGTGGTTCCTGTTCTATTACTGTTTCCATTTTTATCTTTCTTCCCCTTAGGGTTCTGCTACCACTTGGTTGTTCAGGGATTTTCTCTTCAAAATTATTTCTTACTAGAAAATTTTCCCAGTTGTCACCTATGCTTTGAAGATGAAACTCAATCAAGATTTTTATCGATCCATGATGGTACATTGTGTTGTCTATAGACTGGATTTTCTTCTGAACATTCAGTGACATTTTCTTAAGGCTATGCAATAGAAAGTATGAAATATTCATTTGATTCTCTTCAAGGAAATTCATCATTATTCCAATGTGATAGAAAAACATACACCCAAATTGACCGTCACAAGTAACAAATTTTTGAAGGACAAGGAGAAAATTTCTCCATTTACTTTTGAGGGAAAAAATATGAATACCTTTTCTAAAGATGGTAGTATCCATGCTTGGGTTTTTCGAGAATATTTTCCAATCTTCCCCTTCAATTCCTCTATTCTTGAACCACTATTCTCTAGCTCTAGGAAATTTGGTGGCTTCTGTAATTAGGGACTCTGTTACTGTGAATTTGACATTGCCTATTTCAACCTCTGTCCCATGAAAAGACCATGCAAAGGTTTTTGTCACCTCTCTATGGAAACAATCAAAATTTTATATCAAATTTAACCACTGAACTTTCTGTAACAATTCTCTGGTCTGAGGGTATCCTTCCAAAAATTTCCTTCTTGTTGGTTTTGTTCGAACAATAACTCCCATGGTGAGAGATGTTTCATCTCAAGAACTGTTTACTTGACAGGGAAAATGGTCTTGGTAGGGTTTCGCTCTGTGATGGAGAGAGATGGAGAGGTTGTATGAATTGGAGGAATGAGAGAACGAGTGAATATAGTGAACATTTGTGTAGATTAGTTAGCCGTTTAGATGGATTTAATTCAATGATTTGACGGTTAAATCAAAGGATTCAAAATATTTGAAATGAGGATGAGATAGGGGTTAAAAATGGTGGCGGACTATAATGGATTTGACAAGCGACTATCATCCATGAATTGCAATGATTTCATTTTTATTTCAGTAATGTTATGTCCACATAATCCATATATGTAATATGTTAACCCTTATTGTAAAATTAAAGTGTCACATACCTTAGAGTGATTTTCTAACCTTTATTTGTCCTTTGATGTCTTTTGAAGGTACTTTTCACTTGAAAGGAGTCGATCCTTTCTTCAATTTGAGCCACTAAGTGTTCCTATAAGATTGGTTGCGGAAATCTTATTGGAGATGAAGAAACGTGTCCGAGCTCCAGAAAGTCACTAATTTCGCAGTTGAAATATTTTTAAGAAAATGATTGTTTATAAAAAGGGATTTTTTTTAGAAAAATGGTGAAGGGAAAATTTAAGGTGCCAACAAGAGTTGGTTTTCACTTTAAATTTTCTGTATAAGCATGCCAAAAGCTTCTAATAAAGTCTAAGTCAATGCCCATTCACTAAAAGAAGAATTTTCTCTTCATCAATAGTCTTGATTCTAACTGCACCATTGTTAAAGACATTTTCAACTTCATAAGGTCCAAGCGAGTGAGTTTGGAATTTTCCTTGGAAGTTTTTGAACTTTGAATCAAAGAGTAATGCCTAATCTCCTGGATGAAATTTTCTTTCTTTATTGTATTTTTCATGCCATTTGGATCTTTGTTGCTGAACTAGGTTGGTCTTCTGGAAGGCTTCTTGTATTATTTCATCAAGCTCATTGAGTTGTCCCATCCTTTTCTTTTGTGCTTTTGACAATTCAAGATTCAACTAGACTGCTATTTTATAGGTCTGGATTTGGAACTCTATTGGAAGTAAGACCTGTTTCCCATAAACAAGTTCATAGGGAGTATGTCCTGTAGTACTTCTCTATGTAATTCTATAAGCCCACAAAGCTTCTGGAAGCTTTTTTGCCCAATCCTTCCTATGTAAGTGTACAGTCTTGGTAAGAATTGCTTCAATCACCTTGTTTGTAGATTCAACTTGTCCGTTGGCTTGTGGATGGTATGGAGTGGATTTCTGATGCTTGATTTTGTATTGTTCCATGAGGTTCTGCACTAATCTGGATGTAAACTGTGTTCCTTGATCTGTTACAATTTCTCTTGGGACCCCAAAATGAGTGAAAATATCCTTAAAAAGAAATGAAACTACAACATTTTCAGTAGCAAAAGGAAGTGCATTAGCTTCTACCCATTTATTGACATAATCAGTACATACCAGAATATACCTTTTTTATTTTGAAGGTGGATTGATTGGACCAAAAAAATCTAGTGCCCATTTCTCAAATGGTTGAATGAGTACCTGATGTTGTAATGGAATTTCATTTAAAAGAGTAGGTTTCCCCATTCTCTGGTAATTGCCACATCTCTTAACATATTCCTTGGTCTGCTTGAAAATGGAAGGCCAATAATATCCTAAGAGTAGAACCTTATAAGAAGTTATTTTGTCAAAAAAATTTCCTCCACACGGTTCATCATGGCATGATTTAAGTATTTATGATATCTCATCTTCTCGAAAACATCTTCTGATGATGAGATCTGGTCATGTTTTGTACAATTCTTCGTTTATCCATGTATAAGATGTGTTGTTGTGAACTATCCTCCTATTTTCTCTAGAAGACAAATGAAATGGTAATTTACATGTAGCTAAATAGTCAACAATATATACGTACCAAGGCGATTTAGTAGATACCGAAAAAAGATATTCATCAGGAAATTTATCCTCCACAGGTTGATCATTGTTATCATTCTGAATTCTCGATAAAAAGTCAGCAGTTGTATTTTGTTTTCCAGGTCTATCTAGAATGGTGATGTTGAATTCTTGTAACAGTAAGAGCCATTTGGTTATTCTTCCATTAGTGATTGGTTTATTCATTAGGTATCTAATGGCAGAATGGTCGGTGTGGATGAAAGTTTCATATCTAGTTATATAATGTCTAAATTTGTTAATGGCATGAACTACAACTAAGAACTCCTTCTCTGTTACATTATAATTTAGCTCTATTGGAGTTAAATTTTTACTGGTATAATAGATTGCATAAGGAGTAAGGTATTTTTGTCCTAACATAACTCTTAAGGCTTTGTATGAAGCAACAATTGATATATGGAAAGGAAACCAATTAGGTCCTTTTAAGGTAGGTGCTTCAAAGATTTTCTTTTTCAAAGTTTCAAAGGCAGTTTGACAATCGGGATCCCAACTGAATTCACATTCTTTGGTAAGTAGTTTGAAGAGTGGAGATGAAATTTTTGTGAAGTTTTCTATAAATCTTCTATAATATCTAGTAAAACCAAGAAAACTCCTAACATCTCGTTAAAAATTTAGCATTGATAATTTAGTTATTATCTCTACTTTAGATGAGTCTACCTTAATTCCAACTCCTGAAATATGGTGACCTAAAACAATTCCTTCATTAAAGATCATATCACATTTCTCATGACTTAACAAAATATTTGTTTCTTTAAATCTTATTAGAACTTTTTCTAAATTTTCAAGTGATTCTTTGAAAGAATCTCCATAAACTGTGAAATCATCCATATACACTTCCACACAATCATGAATAAGATCAGAGAAAATTCTGAAGACTACTCTTTGGAATGTTGCTGGAGCATTGCATAATCCAAAGGGAGGTAGTCGGTAAGGATAAGTTCCCCATGGACAGGTAAATGTGGTTTTATCTTGATCCTCAGGTGCTACCTGAATTTGATTATATCCACTAAAATTGTCCAAAAATGAAAAACACTTTTTCCCTGTGTTGACGGTGCTGCACCCACCAACAAGTAAGGGGATCTCCTCGGTAAGAAGTCCCAATTAGACATCAGACCGCTTGGTGTAGGACTCCCAGTAGTGGGTTCTATGGTAATGCCTTGACTGTGATTTTGCACAGAGGCAAGTAAGATAAATCCGTTGGTAGAAAGGGTGTGACAGCTGCAGTGAGTCAAGGAAGGTGCATCAAAGGTTCTAACACATGTGGGTTGAGAAGAGTGCACCCCTTGGCAACCTGTAATAGTACTCAGATGGGAAGGGAACACATGAGAAAAGATACATCACAAGCTCGAAAGTAAGTTAGCTGGAAATCCAAAGTGATGGTTAAACCAACAACACATTTAAGAAAGATTCATACATACTCATACAGAATAGTCCATACATACATGTGTAAGAAAGAAAATACATATGCCATTTAGAGTAAACAAGATAGATGGAATACAATACAACATGTGCATGAAACATGCTCACTCTTATTATATAAATAAGTGTAAGTTCTAGTCATACAGTACATCCATGTCCAACCACTAGCTCCAATAGTGGAATGTTACAGCCACATCCTTCTACTCCTCCATGGAGATATACTAGCTCAGTGCAGTGAAGAAGCAAAGGCGCATTACAATACTATCCAAGCTCTCTCCAAGATAGTCTTATCAGAAGCTTGGATGACCAAAATCCTATACAATGAGTTATGAGGTACTATTTATAGCAAAGGGTGGGGTGACCCTTGAAATTCCCCTTTGTGACAGTTCAACTACCCTCATGTCTCTTCACCTACTCTATGACTGTTACATTCGACTATTGACACTTGACTTACACTTGACATGACGCTATAGTACAATGCACATGTACTCATGTGAGACAAAATGGCTTGAGCAAGCCATGCAAGACATCATTGACACTCGGTCCATTATGATGAGACCAACTCTTTCACATGCTTGTGATGGTGAAGGTGGTGAGTTGATACCCAACTTGGTCTTTCGGTGATGGTGTGCATGCACCCCATGGTGACATCTTGCTAAAGCGAACGCTTACCTCCGTTGAAACTGGTGCATTGGTTCGGCTCCTTCATCCAACTCGTCTGCTAAAATGCACATGGTCTTCTTGGGTGCGACTGAATCGAAAACACATTGATGCATAGTTTCTGTACTAGTATTCAGGGTGTGATGGTGGTCATGCACATTAACTTGTCGAAGTACATGTTCAGCTCCAGTTGGACTTTCTTCTTTTCTTGGCCTTGGTGAGTGTGTAGAATGGGTTGGATCGCATGCGTGCGTACAATGAAATGTAGTCGATCAATAACGCTGCTCACCATGTCTACTATGTGCCAGCTGCTGGGATGGATCCTTGATTTTTACGGGTGCAATTTCATCTGTGAGTGCATGTTATGCCCACTGTTGTTCCTGTTCTTGCTTCAACTCATTCGCTTGTCTATGCAGCTTCACGTTCTTCCTTGAGTTGCTGCTTCAGCACATCCAACTCCTTCTTTGCTGCATTCTCTGTCTTCGTGCGATCTTCATGTCGCATCATCACCTCATATCCCAAGTCTCCAAAGTTGCTTTCATCATTAGTGGATCTGCTTGAGCTCAAAACTTTGTTCCACCTTTGTGTTGTCAACAAACTTCCTCCTGCATTCGTTGCATTTGACATGATTCCTTTAGTTGCTGTTCATGATGCTGCTCGCTGTGATGCTGCTGCTGTCATATCTTGATGTCCTCATCTATGAACAACTTGATGTCTTCGTGGGTAGGCAAGTTCATAGACACTTGATTGACTGCATCCCCAAGTGTGCTTTGAACGATTTCTTCGACTCTGCTCTCTAGAAACCATTATACCTATACTGCTGAGAGGCAGATGAACACTTGTGATACCTAGAGACATGGTAACACTCATGGCCAGCAATCTGTTAGTCAAAAACCAAAATGAACTTGAGAATTTACTTGCAACATACTTGTGTGACTGATCATGAAGGTTGCGCAATTTTGGCTGGGAGGTCAGGATACTGACTGCCAAGAATGTGCAAGGCATAGTCTGGGCTGCTGGGAGATTGAATGACTGCTGGAACTACACAATGCATAGTCCAGGCTCGCTGCTGACTACTGGAATTACGTAATGCACAATCTCAGCTAGCAATGGCCATAGGCTTAGTGAGTGCATTGGGCAATTATCTGGGCCAACAATCACTGTCC
The DNA here is from genome assembly GCA_031772625.1 of Pinus tabuliformis. Lineage (NCBI taxonomy): Eukaryota > Viridiplantae > Streptophyta > Pinopsida > Pinales > Pinaceae > Pinus > Pinus tabuliformis. The sequence goes on along the minus strand of CM062817.1, from coordinate 297,412,191 downwards.
CTTAGAAATGAACAAACATTACTAGAGGACAGTACCTGGGAAGAAACGCGGATTTTTGGAGAGGAAGACAGAGCCTTCCTTCCCCATATTGTGCAATGCTATCTCAGTGAAGGCAGAGTTCGGGCTAAGGTTGGCAAGACTTGCCGACGGGCAACTGAAAGCAAATGTGAGTGCAAATTGTTGGCATTATGATATAAGTGTTTTCCTTGATGGCAACTCACTCACAGGTCAATTCCTTTTGGTAAAAGGAAACTCACAATAAAACATGTATATTCAGAGGTTACAAGGCAATGGTACAAAAGCACAAGAAGATGGAACTAAGGTCTACTGATCATAATAAAGAAGGTAAAGGAAAAGGTTGATGTAAAGCTGTTTAAGAAGTATATGTAGGTCCTCTTAGTCAAAACAATGTATACACGCTGGAGCATAGAACAAAAAGAGACTATACATATACACGCACTCCCATAGGAGGAAAAGAGTGTACATGTTGGAAAAGCAAGGTTTTGGTCTGAGGTATTTTGTCCAAGGTATTTTGGGTCCAAGATATTTGGTTTGAGGTATTTGGTCTGAGGTATTGACCCTAGGTATTTGCTTCAAGGTATTGACAAAGGGCCTAAAGCTATATAAGGAGGAGAAGATCATAAGGGCATGGTGTACATGTAATGAATATCTTATGAAGTGTCATATCAAAAGAAAAATATGCATGTTATGGGTTTCTGATGCTTTGCTTGATCTAGACTAAATATGCACCTGAACGTTTGATGATGGATGATATCTAATGATGTATTAGGATCATAATGACTTATCATTATGTGATCTGATAATGGATGGGCTAGATCCGATTGCTAACACATGTTTTATCCTTTATTTGTGATGATCTAGGTATGTCTGAAGTCGGAAATTGCAGCGAAGTTATAAATAAGTATTTGCAGATCTGTACGCTGGTTTGCTTTGGTGAAGGTGCATATACACGCTGGTTCGTCTCTATCAAGTAGAGTATGCAAAAGAAAAGCTTTATGTTCAAGGATGATTGATCTATCAAATCAGTGCTACTGTTTTACTGTTGTCTGTTAATTAAGTCTTCTTAGATTTGAATGTAAAAATGAATGAATAAGGAGTTGGATATTTGATAGATTGATTGTATAAGTGAGAAAAAGTGATCTCTGTTGCTGCAAGTGTAAAACACTGTAAATTGACAATAGATGTTTAGTATATTGTTGGTTGGTACAGACTTGATTCAAAATTTTGTGTTTGTAGTAGCTTAGGAGGTATATGCAGGTTTGACTAATGAAAGTAGCATATACACGCAGTTTGGGTTCAGCCAAGTAGCGTATACAGTCTGATGCATGGTTTCTGAGGTTACAACTGGTTCTGAATGATGATGCAGAGTTCTGGGTTCAGATCTGTGTACTGGTTACAATAATCTGTCTATTCCAGTTGATTGGTTGAATTTGATTAAGTTTGAACGAATGGTTGATTCAGTTGTGTCAAAGGTTCAATGATTGTTTGATTCAGAGGTTCAGAGGTTTTAGTGATTGATTGTTTCAGTTATATCATAGTTTGATGATTGGGTTTCAGTGATTGGTTGATGCAGATGTATTTGATGGTTGTATTGTAGTGGTGTTTGATTTTTAGCTTTAATGTTACTAATAGGTCTAGTATGAAAATTGGATGAAATGTGGCCTTTAGATTGTGGTGTTGTGATCCAGGAGTATCCAGTCTGAAAATTCATGAAACGTGGTCCTTGGAGGAAGAAAGAAGGTCATAGCCTTCTGTAGGTCGGCACCTATGTACTAGTAAACAAATTGGCTTGTACAAGAGCCAGGGGGTTGCAGATCCCTACCAGTAGAAGCTAGAAAATGAGAGAAGGTTGTAGCCTTTTGCAGGTAGACGCCTGCGTACTGGTATGAGTTTGCACTGGTACAAGATTGTAAACATATTTTCTTATTATTAAAAGAAGACAGAGACGACAACAGTAGGTGGTTTTCACCCACATTGGGTTTCCACCTTAAATCTTGGTGTTCATGTGTGTTGCTTATATGGTTACTGTTTAATGTTTAATAAAGTACCGATGCACTGATTAAAGATCAACATATAATGAATTAATTGAATCATAAGTTCACTGGATATACGCTAGTTGCCTTAAGAAAAATTGCGTGCACACGCAAGTTCCCTTCACTGAGGTAGCATATGTAAATATAATTATGGAAATGAAAAGGTTATTAATTTGTAAATACTGATGCACCCCCCTCTCACTATTATTTCCAACAATTGGTATCCGAGTAGGTCCTTGAGAAGAAGATTGATCGCTTGAAGGAAGATCCATCAAGATGAATAATCATGAAAGCATGGGATCCATCAGACCGCCAATCTTCGATGGAGGCAACTTTGTTTATTGGAAAATAAGAACCACATCCTATCTGCAATATTTTGGAACAGATATCTGGGAAATTATGGAAGGAGGATATAAATTTCCAACAACAATTCTTATAGTCACGACAGGTAAAAAACAATATGAAACCAATGCCAAAGCTGTCAATACTTTATTGGGAAGTTTGTCACAATTAGAGTTTGTCAAATTCATGCAGCTCAAATTAGCCAAAGAGATATGGGACAAAATCGTTTAGACCTACGAAGGAGACTCTCAGGTAAAATGTGTTAAGCTTCAAACTCTCAAAATTCAGTATGAAACTCTTAAGATGCATAGTGATGAGAGTATAGCTAGTTACTTCTTACGTATAGATGAGGTTGTTAATTGTATGAAGAATTTGGCTGAAGAAATAAAGGAATTTACCTTAGTTGAGAAAAAATTGAGATCCCTGTTTGCTAAATTTGAATCAAAAGTGTTTGCCATAGAAGAAAAATAGGATCTGCAGAATATCACTATGACATAGCTTCACAGAATCCTAATTGCTTTTGAGATGATAAAAGGAGGTCCATCTGATATGAGAGAAGCCACATTTAAAGCTTTAGCAAAAGGAAAAGAAAAGGAAGAACATAATGAATCAGGACATATTTCAGAAGAAGAAGATGAGGTAAATTTTGTCAAGAAGCTTCAACGGGGTTCTGGAAGGTTTAGAGGTAAGCTACCTTTCAAATGCTTTGCTTGTGGTAGAGTTGGTGAGTATGCTGCTAGATGTCCTCATAAAGATAAATATGAAAAAGGAAAGGAATATGCAAAATGGAATAGGAAACAATAAGATAACGATGGTTTATCTAATAGTGATGAAGATGAAACTGGTCAAGATTACAGACTTCTCATGGCTTATGATAGAGATGATTTTTGGGATAGTTTAGAAGAGGATAGTGATGGTTTATCTAATAGTGATGATTATAGACTTCTCATGGCTTATGAAAATGATGATTTTTGGGATGCTTTAGAAGAGGAAAACTTTCATGAAGAAATCTCTAAACTCAAAATCTGTTTAGATGAAAAGAATATGATCATAGATACCGTGACATACCAACTTTATAAAGAAGAAAAACACAATGAAAAAAATATAATGTGAAATTGTGGGTCTAAGAAAAGATCTTGAGAAAACAAAATCTCTCAATCTTAGATTTGCTAAAGGATCAGAATATTTAAATGAAATTATCTAAGTTCAACATTCTCCTCCTATAAAGATAGGTGTTGGATATACTGAAGAAGCATCTCAATCATAGAAGTCATCAACCTCCACCAAAAGCTATCTCGATGCAGCAAAGACTAGTAAACAATATGAAAATCATTAGCAAAGGCATAAAGCTGATCACCAGGTAAATCATACTCAATTTTCTCCAAGGATGAATATCAATAGAAGCCACAACCAACCTCAGGCAAATCATGCTCAATTTACTGCAAAGATGAATATCAATAGAAACTACAATCAATAGGTAAATAGATTCTATAGCCGTAAAAACTTCTTTAATGGCCAATGTTTTTCATGTCATAATTTTGGGCACAAAGCTGCTCAATGCGTTGCTTACAAAACCATCATGACTAGAGAAGCACGAAATCAAAGGAATGTAACAGGGATCAAGAGAAGTTCCTATAATAACTTTTCTCCTCTTGAAAATGAAATAGAATGCTCAATTTATAACAACTTTGGTCATGAAGAATTTGAATGCAGGAGAAAATTTTGGCAAACACCTCAAAAGGAGAAAACACCATTAAATCCCAAGATATGGAGAAGGAAAGAATCTCAAATAGAAAGATGTGGTATAGCCTTGTATGCAGAAGGACAAGAAAATCAGTGGTACATCAACAGTGGATGCTCCAAACATATGACAGGTGACAAAGAGAAACTTCACTCATATAATGCCTTTGAAAAGGAAAAGAGTGTCTCATTTGGAAATGACACTCGAGCTATCATGAAATGTAAAGGTTCTGTTTTCTTGAAAGAAAAGGTTAAAGCTAGAAATTTCATGTATGTAGATGGTTTAAAGCATAACCTGTTGAGTGTCAGTCAAATGTGTGATCAAGGAAATGAAGTGGTGTTTCGATCAAACAGATGTGTTGTTCGTGAGGTTGATACAGAGAGACCGTGATTAAAGGTACAATAAATCCAAACAACTTATACATACTCAAAGGAGGACAACAACAGTGCTATCTAAGCAAAAATGGTGAAAACTGGCTTTGGCATAGAAGATTGGGACATCTAAGCTTTTCTCAAATAAGAAAAGCATGCAGACTCAAGGCTGTTCGTGATCTTCCAGATATCAGCATCCCATAAAATACAATATGCAAACCATGTCAAATTGGTAAGCAAACCAAAGTTCACTTCATGGAAAAAGAAGGGTTAGCTAGTAAGCCTCTTGAACTTAGCCATACTAATTTATGTGGACCAACAAGGAAAAAGTCACCTCGTGGAGAAGAATACTTTATTTTGTTCATTAATGATTTTTCCAGAATGTGTTGGATAGGTCTTCTAAAGCATAAATATGAAGAATTTGAAAAGTTCCAAAACTTCAAAGCTTTGGTTGAAAATGAATCAGATCGAAAAATCAAATGCCTCAGATTTGATCGAGGAGGGGAATTTATATCGGATAAATTCTTTGACTTTTGTGAACAACATGGAATAAAAAGGGAATTCTCCACTGCAAGAACACCTCAACAAAATGGTTTAGTAGAAAGGATGAATAAAACAGTTCAACAAATGCCTCGAGCCATGCTAGATGAATATGGAACTCATGTAACCTTCTCGGGTGATGCTGCATTCACTGCTGTGACTATTCTCAACAAAGCAAATGTTCGGGTAAATAACACTCAAACTCCACATGAACTTTGGTATGGTAAGACTCCTACTATAAAATACTTTAAAGTTTTTGGAAGAAATTTTTTTATCAAAAGGATTGATGAAAAACTTGGTAAGTTTGAACCCAGAGCAGATGAAGGGATTCTTCTTGGTTATTCTTCCAGAAGTAAATCATATAAATGTTATAATAAAAGACTTGGGAAAATAATTGAAAGCATTGATGTTGTAGTTGATGAAGCATGTAGAAATCCAAAACAGATAAAATCAACAAAATATTATGACAATGAGGAAGATGGGGATTACTTTCCCACATCAAATCAAGATTATATTGAAGAAGAAACCAATGAAGCACCAGAAGAAGATATAATGGTAGAAGAAAAGACTCTGTCGAGGTATATTCAAAGAAATCATCCATAAACTCAAATTTTAGGAGAAAGAGAGGCTGGTGTACATACAAGAAGAATTATTAGGGACCTCAAGATATATAGCATTACTATCCTCCACCAAACCTCAAAATGTAAATGAAGCATGAAAAGATGAATGTTGGGTCAAGTCCATGGATGAAGAACTTGAGAAAATTGAAAAAAATGACACTTGGGAATTAGTTCCTAGACCTCATGATAAAAATATTATAGGAACTAAATGGATATTCAAGAACAAGCTGAATGAAAATGGAGAAGTCATTAGAAACAAGGCTAGACTTGTTTGTAAAGGGTATGCTCAACAAGAAGGTATAGATTTTGAAGAAACTTTTGCACCTGTTGCCAGACTTGAAGCCATAAGAATGTTTCTTTCTCTTTCCAGTTTTCGGAAATTCAAAGTATACCAAATGGATGTAAAATCAACCTTCCTTAATGGAGATTTAGAAGAAGAAGTTTATATTGAATAGCCAGAAGGATTCATTCTTGGAAATGATGCAAAAATTGTATGCAGACTCAAAAAGACTCTCTATGGTTTGAAACAGGCTCCAAGGTCTTGGTATTACCGCCTTGACAAATATATACACTAACAAGGTTTTACAAAAGGTTCCGCAGATAGCAATTTATATACAAAGATTGAAAATGATAAATTTCTAATTATTATTGTTTATGTTAATGATATCATTTTTGGTAGCAATGAAGAATCCATGAGTCAAAATTTTGCTTCAGTAATGCAGCAAGAATTTGAAATGTCCTTGCTTGGTGAACTTACCTATTTTCTTGGTCTACAAGTTCATCAAACTAAACATGGTATTTTTCTTTCACAAACCAAATATCTCAAGCAAATCTTGAAAAAGTATGGAATGGAATATTCTAAGCCTGTATGTACTCCAATGGTAATAGTATGCAGTCTCAGCTCAAATGATGAATCAACAACAGTACATCAACCAACTTACAGATCCATGATTGGCAGTCTGCTTTATCTAACAAGTACCCGACCTGACATCATTCATGCAGTACGAATAGTTGGAAGAGTCCAAGCAAATCCAAATGAATCACACCTTCAGGCAGTCAAAATAATTTTCAAATATCTTCAAGGAACTCAAGACTTTGGACTATGGTATCCTAAAGATGCAAATCTTACTCTTCATGCATATATAGATGCAAATTGGGCAGGAAGTGTTGATGATAGTAAAATCACTAGTGGTGGTGCATTCTATATGGGTTCCAGGTTAGTGTCTTGGTTTAGCAAGAAACAAAGTTCAATTGATTTATCTACAGCTGAAGCAGAATATGTGGCTGCTTCATCTTGCTGCACACAACTACTTTGGATGATGCAAACTTTGTAAGACATTCAAATCACATGTAATTCACCCATCTCCATTCTATGTGATAATACAAATGCCATCAGTATTTCAAAGAATCCAGTGATGCACTCCAAGACCAAGCACATACCCATCAAGTACCATTTTCTACGAGAACAAGTGCTTGAACAAAAGGTCAAGTTGGAGTATGTCCCCTCCAAAGAATAGGTTGCTGATATACTCACTAAACCACTGCCCAGAGAAACATTTGAATATCTCAGAAAAAAGCTGGGAGTAGTTGCTACATCATCCTGCTGTTAAATCCAATTTTTCAGAGAAAAGTAATTATACTCGGGTTTCATTAAGTATAGTCACGTATACATGCAGGTTTTTGTGGCTGAAGAAGCATATACGTTTTTCTGTCAGGAAAAATAGTGGGTCAGACTCTGATATGGGTGCTCTGTCTGATGTTGATGATTATAGTCTCACCATATTTTTTGTTCATTGATTTTTATCTGACTAACAAATATGCCTTGATTAATGACTTGTTAACAATGCATAGGTCGCACAAGTACAGGGGGAGCCTTAGCCTTCTCACACATTCTACATTGTTGCCATTATGGTTGCTGAATCCAGCTATGGCTTCATAAGTTTATACCATTTGTTGCTTAAGTCATATAAAAGTCTAGGGTGTGATATGACTTCTCATACATTTGAATGAGTCCTTTTGAAAAAAAGATGTAATTTGTATCCCCACTTTGCATGGGATGGATGATGTAATATTTATTGTATTTTTTTCATGTATAAACAATTGGTATATCCCCACTTGGTTGGGTGGATGAGTTAGATTTGGTATATCCCCACTTGATTGGGAGATTGATGTATGTATGAGTCATTGGTGATAGGAAGGTCAAACTCACATAGTTGAGTTATAGAGTGATGTTATTCTTTTGGAAAATATTTTTGTAGACTCTGCATGTGCTGAGGGGGAGCATGGATGGGTAGTGCATCACAACATATACAATGATACCAGAACATGCACAAAGAGGGAGTTTAATCAGAGAATTCAGCATGTGCCTAGGGGGAGCATGATCATATTCAACTGTTCAGATATGAAGAGTATCCTGGTTTTCCCTTTGCCCTTGATGTCAAAGGGGGAGAGAATTTTGGTGTTTCTTGTCATCTCTAACAGTTTCTATAGCTTTTAGAAATCAACACCATCATGGTTGCCATCAAGTCCAAAGGGGGAGATTGTTGGCATTATGATACAAGTGTTGTCCTTGATGGAAACTCACTCATAGGTCAATTCTATTTTGGTAAAAGGAAACTCAAAATACAATAGGTATATTCAGAGGTTACAGGGCAATGGTACAAAAGAACAGGAAGATGGAACTAAGGTCTACTGATCATAATAAAGAACATCAAGGAAACGGTTGATGTAAAGTTGTTTAAGAAGTATACGCAGGTCCTCTTAGTCAAAACAACATATACACGCTGGACCATGGAAAACAAGAGCGTATACGTATACATGCACTCCTATAGGAGGAAAAGAGCATACATGTTGGAAAATCAAGGTATTTGGTTTGAGGTATTTGGTCCAAGGTATTAACCCTAAGTATTTGGTCCAAGGTATTGGTCTTAAGTGGTTTTGGTCCAAGGTATTGACAAAGGGCCTAAAGCTATATAAGGAGGAGAAGATCATAAGGGCAAGGTGTACATGTAATGAATATCTTATGAAGTGTCATATCAAAAGAAAAATATGCATGTTATGGGTTTCTGATGCTTTTCTTGATCTAGATTAATTATGCACCTGAGCGTTTGATGATGGATGAGATCTAATGATGGATCAAGATCATAATGACTTATCATTATGTGATTTGATAATGGATGGGATAGATATGATTGCTAACACATTTTTTATCCTTTATATGTGATGAACTGGGTATGTCTGAAGTCGGAAATTGCAGCGAAGTTATAAGTAAGTATTTGTAGATCTGTACGTTGGTTCGCTTTGGTGAAGGTACATATACATGCTGGTTCATCTCTTCCAAGTAGCGTATGCAAAAGAAAAGATTTATGTTCAAGGATGACTGATCTATCAGATCAGTGTTGTTGTTTCACTACTGTCTGTCAATGAAGTCTTCTTAGATCTGAATGTAAAACTGAATGAAGGAGTTTGATATTTGATAGATTGATTGTATAAGTGAGAAGAAGTGATCTCTGTTGCTGCTGTGTAAAGCACTGTAAATTGACAGTAGATGTTCAATATATTGCTGGTTGGTACAAACTTGATTCAAAAGTTTATGTTTGCAGTAGCTTAGGAGGTATACGCAGGTTTGATTAATGAAAGTAGCGTATACATGCAGTTTGGGTTCAAACAAGTAGTGTATACAGTCTGATGCATGGTTTTTGAGGTTACAACTAGTTCTAAATGATGATGTAGAGTTTTGGGTTCAGATCTATGTATTGGTTACAGTAATTTGTTTGTTCCAGTTGATTGGTTGAATTTGATTAAGTTTGAATGAATGGTTGATTCAGTTGTGTCAGAGGTTCAATGATTGTTTGATTCAGAGGTTCAGAGGTTTCAGTGATTGATTGTTTCAGTTATATCAGAGATTGATGATTGGGTTTCAGTGATTGGTTGATGCAGATGTATTTGATGGTTGTATTGCAGTGGTGATTGATTTTGAGCTTCAATGTTACTAATAGGTCCAATATGAAAATTGGATGAAACGTGGCCTTTAGATTGTGGTGTTGTGATCCAGGAGTATCCAGTCTAAAAATTCATGAAACATGGTCTTTGGAGGAAGAAAGAAGGTCGTAGCCTTCTGTAGGTTGGCGCCTATGTACTAGTAAACAAATTGGCATGTACAAGAGCTATGGGGTTGCAGCTCCCTTCCAGTAGAAGCATGAAAATGAGAGAAGGTTGTAGCCTTCTGTAGGTAGAAGCCTGTGTACTGGTATTAGTCTGCACTTGTACAAGATTGTAAGAAGATTTTTTTATTATTAAAAGAAGATAGAGACGACAACAGCAGGTGGTTTTCACCCACATTGGGTTTCCACCCTAAATCTTGGTGTTCATGTGTGTTGCTTATATGGTTACTGTTTAATGTTTAATAAAGTAATAATGCACTGATTAAAGATCAACATATGATGAATTAACTGAATCATAAGTTCACTGGATATACGCTGGTTGCCTTAAGAATAGTTGCGTGCACACGCAAGTTCCCTTCATTGAAGTAGCATATATAAATCTGATTATGGAAATGAAAGGGTTATTGATTTGTAAACATTGATTCACCCCCCATCTCAGTATTATTTCCAACAATGCATGGTGATACTGAGTGTAAGCATAAGTGAATGATCATGCATGAAAATAGTGAATGAAAGAGTCAGAAAATGGAACAACATGCATGTTGGGTGAGGCGAGTCGCTAATTCGGCGACCGATCATGAAAAACAATTTCATGCATGTGACAACAGTGAGATGTTGAAGAAAACTGAAACAATGCTAGTACAAGCTAGTATATATCAAAATGACAGCAAGCGCTCACTGAAATCAAGTAGAAAACATTCATACGAAGCGAAACAAAAAAAGCGCCAGAAATGTAACACAAGTCATGGAAAGCGGGCTTACCCCAAAAAAACTGAGCTGATTGTGGCAACAGTTCCTAGATGTGATGTGGGATGTTAGAGCTGCAAGGTTTATGTGAGGAATGAGCTTTGCAACGTCCAGTTGATGAGTTTTAATAACATCGAGGTTGTGATGTGTATGCTACAAATATAGGGAAAGCGACACCTCATGGGAGGTTTTTGAAATGATACTTGCATGCAACCTCCAACTGCTAAAAATAGATCCCTGAAACAAGGGATGCCTTTGCATGCTACCTAGGGAGAAGCAGCCCATGCATGTAAGTCAATTTTTCTCAGTCCCGGAGGGAATTGGTCAACTCTGCTTCACTGGTAAGAGACTGCTTAACTGCTAGGAGAAAATGTGCATTTCTGGCTGGGAGCTGGGCTAGCTACCCAGGGGATTTGCACAATTTCTGGGTAGAGCAGTTGAATGCGCCTAGATTTGCACAAATTCTGGGTTGAGCAGTCCTGCTAGGGAAAATTGTGCAATTTTCACTATGAGTGTTGACTGCCAAAATTGCGCAATTCTGGAGCCCAACAGGTTGCCAGTCAGGATTGCACAATTTCTGGAGGGAAGGCTTGTTGCCCTCCAGAATTGTGCAATTCCTTGGGGGAGTTTCTTAGCATGTAGCTGGACCAAGTCCGAGTGATCAACCTATGAGTGGAATGCATCGAGTTGTGGTCGACAGGATTCCTTTGTGTAAGAAAAACACTGAAGCTTGTGAATTTGATGAAGCAAGACAAGCTGCTGTGAAAATTTGGTAGGGAGGCTCCAAAACAAAGCAAAGGAAAATTTTTGGAGGGTGGTTATAGCCGCTACAAAACTTGGTGACACACTTGTAGAACTCCAGCTCTCTGAATGGACCTTTTTCGTGAAAAGCAAGTCTAACACCTCTGAAAGTATTGTTCAGTTCTCAGCTCATATTGGTTTCACACTAGCTTGATTGTAAGATGTAGTATCTGCCAATCTCTTGGTCAATTGACACACAGTCCAATCCAAGGCAACATAGATGTTTCGATTGGGGTTTAGGGGTATATTAATGCATAAGAATTATAGTCGTCATAGTCTTAATTTCATCTCTGGTGTTGCTCCACTGCGAGCAGGCCTAGACAGTACCCCGACAGAGTCACATAGGAACACAAGCATGGCTCTGCTACGAGTGAGCCTGGTCAGTACCCGATGGAGTTACTTGCATCACCTCTCTACACTTGAATCCTTTCTCTTATTTCGCCTTATATATTTATCATTATTTTTTACCTTTTTTTTTTGTAACTGTGCATAACACTTATTCATTTCAGAGGCAGAAGAGTGATCCTGAATTATGGAGAGTAGAAGAGGTTGTTCCAGCAAAGATTTAATTTATTATACCTCTGACATGCTTGTTAAGGTTTTTCCCCCTCACCTTACTCTAATTGACTGAGCTAACAAGGGTTAACACAAAAACAACTAACTAGAGTAGGTGACACTAGTTAGCGTGCAAGCATTGTGTTTTCACCAAGGTTCACTTCGAACCATACGTATTTTCCTTTGTATCATGTATTAAGAGTAACAAGTTCTTTTTTTTTTCTCTCGTTAAAACTAATCTATTATATACAGGAGCAAGAAAACAGTTACATCATTTCAAGAAAAAAAGAACCAGAGGCCTGTTGTGGCACTTTGGAACAGCTGAGACCAAAAATGAACAACCCTCGCAGGGGCGCCATACTAGAGATAAACAACCCTCGCAGGGGCGCCAGACCAAAAATAAACAGCCCTCGCAGGGGCACCAGACCAAAGCATTACATCCCTCGCAGGGGCGCCAGCAGAACTTCAGCATAATCCCGCGCGGGGAAGACAGACCCATCCCTGAACCAACATACCATAAACAAAATATGTGCCAACATAACATGAACAATAAGACCAAAATAAAACCTGAGCAGCGAGGGAGGCCGAGAGTCGAAACAGATGTGCAGCTATTCGTCTGACACCTCCTCGACCACCTGACATCATCCATAATCCTCCACCTCCGCTGCAGTGAGAGCAGTGTCCATGTTGACGTCATCCCCTTTGCTGGTCGTCGCCTCCTGAGCCAGAGGGCGATTAGAGACATTCTCTGGAACATCCGCAGGCTTCTTCATGACATTCTCTGAGCCACTAGCAGGATGCTTCCCCCTACTGTCTTGAGAGTCACCACCATCTGGAGAGTCTTCGAGGAAGAGAACCGACACATGGGCACTGATTTGGGGTCTATTCAGAGAACTGCTAAAATTGAAAATGGCGGAACCAAGGCAGGCGTGGAAGCCGAATCAGAATCAGGAGCGCTTGAGTCCAGAAATTGGCTAGACTGAAGGGGGTTGGCTTCAGAGGTTCGCTGGCAATAGCAGTGGCAACAATGGGGATAAGGAGCATCTACTGGTGGGCGTGAAGACCCGCCACGGGAGGAACCTCGACGGCTGAGCATTCGCTATCGAGGCCTAACCATATTTGCAGGGTCACCAAGAATATAGTGCAGTTCGAAATTGAGTAACCGACCAGGCTTAGGACTACCCAAAACAATCAGCGAATTGGCCCTGACGGCAAGAACCATAGACTGAAGAACCATAGACTTAGCATGAACTGCCGCACTGAGAACCATAGACTGAGCATGAACCGGCGCATAGAGAACCATGGACTGAGAATGAACTGGCGCACAGAGAGCCAACCGACCGCGGATTTTAACATCCCTGCCGCCACCTCAAAACCCGTTCGCTTATTGTGTAATCCCTGAGGAAGATGCATTTGCCAGTTTTCTAAAATGGCTTTCTCATTGTCTAGAGTCGGAAAGTCCTCCTCCGTCCATGATCGGAGCATCAGCGTTTCTTTGAGATTCCCACAAAGCATATTCCAAATACTTTCTATCGGAGATCGCTGATTTTTGAATATGCGTTTGTTCCTTTCCTTCCATATGCTCCATAGGAGGAGCCCTGGGATTATGTTCCATAAATGGTTGAGAATCTCACTTTTGTAGGGATTCTGTGGCCAGTGTCTTAAAGAGTTGGTGATGTCGTCCTCAAGTCTGCATCTTCTTTGACATCTGAAGCTTGCCTTTTCCCATAGCTGATTGGCTAAGGGGCAGGAGTCCAGGAGGTGTTGGAGAGTTTCCTCATGGTGATTGCAATTATAACAAATGGAGGGACCGTGAAAGTTTCTGCGCCTAAGTTTGTCCCATGTGAGGATTCTTTGATGACCAACCAACCATAGGAAGTAGGAGACTTTGGGCCAGGATCCGAGACCCCAGATTTTGCTCCAAATTGGGTCAGGGGGAGCAGGGTTATTGCATATGATTTTGTAGGCCTCAGATGTGGTGAAGGCACCTTTTGGTTGGTACCCCCAGCGAAGAATGTCTCTGCCTTCGTCATGTCTGATGCTTCTTTTGCGTAGCTCCTTTTCCAGCTCCTCAGCGATTCGGTGATTTTCATTAATGATTAACTGGTTACCCTGTTTCCATTTCCTGAATCCATGTTCCGTCTCCTGAGTCCAATACTGTCGAATCTTTTCTTGCTGCTGCTCCTCCCCAGTGAAGTCCGGAGGCGGATGAAGAATGCGGCTGAGCTGTGGCATTTGGTTCCAGGCGTCTGTCCAGAATCGAGCAGTTCTGCCGTTTCTTACTTCCCAAAAACTATGCTGCTGTATTAACTGGAAGTGTTGTTTGGCCGCATTCCAGATTAGCGAGCCTTTGTCATTGGGAGTGAACCTGATGAGCTCCTCCTGAGGTCTGTGATTGGCATATTTGGCCGTCCAAATTTTGGCCCAAGGTTTTTCTGGGTTAGAGAGCCATTGCCACCAGATTTTAGCGCTCATGATGGAGTTGCTGTGCGCAGGGTCTCTCAGCCCAATGCCCCCTTTATCTTTGGGCATGCAAACAGTGGTCCATTTTACAAGGGCCCATTTGCGATTAGTTGCCGTGCTGCCCCATAGGAATCCACGCTGAAGATCCCTGATTCTTTTTAAAACCCATTTTGGCGCTGCTAGGATTGAGAACAGATAGAGCGGCATTGCCTGAAGAACTGACTTTATGAGCACTACACGACTGGCCAAATTCAGAGTTCTGTGCGTCCAGAGGTTGAGACGGGATTCGAGCTTCTCAATGAGAGTACGCCAGGAGGAGTGCTTGATGGCTGAAGCAGTAAGGGGGGCTCCAAGGTATTTAGAGGGGAGAGTTGCAATGGGGAATCCCAGGATTCGAGCAACAACAGGAGTGTGAAAGAAGAAGATCTGCGATTTGGAGCTATTGATGCTGGTTCCGGAGGCTTCAGAGAAGTCATTGAGCAAGGCTTTGAAGCAGGAGGCTTCCTGGACAGAAGGGTAGCCAAAGAGCATGGTGTCATCAACAAACTGCTGATGAGAAGTTGCTGGGGTGTTGTGAACGGAAAGTCCTTTGAGCTGTTGAGAGTGGAGGGCGTGTTTAATGTGACGACCTAGACCTTCAGCCATTAGAACAAAGAGGAAGGGGGAGAGGGGATCACCTTGCCTGATTCCACGGGATGGTTTGAAAGGGCGGGAAGGGATCCCATTCACGAGGATGGAGAAGAGAGAGGATGAAATAAGACTCATGATCCAGCGGATCCACATAGAACAAAATCCAAAGGCAATTAGCATTTGCTGAATGTAGGTCCAACTGAGTTTATCAAAAGCCTTAGAAAGATCCAGCTTAAGAATCATACCTGCCTGCTTGGACTGCTTGAGGGAGTGTATGATCTCATGCGAGAGGAGAATGCCATCCATGATCTGTCTCCCTTCCACATACCCAGATTGTTCCGGAGAGATGAGCAGTGGCAAGAGGGGCTTTAACCTGTTGGCGATAACTTTGGAGATGACTTTGTATATAACGTTGCAAAGAGCAATTGGCCTATATTTGTCTGGGGTGATTGAATCCTCCTCTTTTGGTATAAGGGCAATGAAAGTTGAATTGAGAGAGGGAAGCAGCCAATGGAGAGCTCTCGATTCCTCTACAATTTTCCAAACCTCCAATTTTATCAGCTCCCAGAAAGTGTGAAAGAAAGTTGTGGTGAAGCCGTCCGGGCCAGGGGCTTTTCCTTCCTTAAGCTGGGACATGGCCGTATCCACCTCCTGAGTCAGAATAGGGCGAAGGAGAAGATCATTATGTTCCTCCGTGATTAACTTTGGCACATTATGAGTAATTCTCTCTATTGCAGGTCGCCTGTCTTCATCGGGCTCTTGATGAACATGCTTGAAGTGATTAAGGAACTCCTCCTCAATTTCCTCATGCTTCTCAACTTTTGCCCCTCCTTGTTTTTGAATGAAAGGGATGTTGTTATGCATTCTTCGTTGAACAGTGGTTCGGTGGAAGAATTTGGTGTTTCGTTCACCCTCCTTCAGCCATCTGATCCTGGACTTTTGCTTCCAATATATTTCCTCCTGCTTCCTCCTCTCCTCCAGCTGGTTGTGGATGCGCTGCTCCTGCTCCAGAGTTCCCTCAGTGTGACCCTCTGTACTTATTTTTTGCTGGAGTTCCGCCATTTCCTTGTTTAAGTCATGTTGCGCCTTAAAGATGTTTCCAAAGGTCTCACTGTTCCAACGCTTTAGATGGTTTTTTAAATATCTGAGTTTCTGTTGGAACTGGTACATCTTGGAGCCTTCTGGCGGAGTGAAGGTTGTCCAAGTTGTTTTGACGAAGTCTTTGAAAGATGGGTGGGAGAGCCAGAACTCTTCGAAGCGGAAGGGTCTTCTGGTGAAGTCGCCTGGTCGTTGCCACTGGAGGGCAATAGGCCAGTGATCCGAACCTGTGTGGGGAAGAATAGCAGCTGAAATGTCTCCTCCTAGGTGAACCGCATTGTCTGATATGAGGAAACGATCCAATTTGGAGGCAATTTGATGTTTTCCTGCTCTTCGATTGCTCCAAGTGAAAGTGCCGTTACAAAAAGGCAAGTCTATGAGAGAGGTGTTCTGAATGAAGTCCTTGAAATGGGTGTTCTCCTGTTCCATTCTATTTCTTCCCCCAATCTTTTCCTCCAGCTTGGTGATCATGTTAAAATCCCCTCCAATAATCCAGAGCGGATGCCTCCTGTTGTTATTCAGAGCTTCTATGGTGTTGAGAAGAGCTATTTTGTTTCCTGCATCCTGCGGGAAATATACATTTGAGAGGATTCCATGAATATTGGTGCCTAGAATGTGGAAGGCAGCCTGGATGAGGTGATGAGAAGCGTGGAAATCAGAGAGAGTTAGCGCTTGTGTGTTCCATGCAATGGCAAGCCCCCCTGAAGCGCCAGATGCATCCACCGCCACCGATTGACAACCTGGCCATGCTTTAGAGAGGATGCTGCCTAGTGTAGAGCTGTTACACTTGGTTTCCTGGAGAAAGCATAGTTGCGGCTTTTCCATTTTAATCATGTTTTTTAACATTCTGAGTTTTCCTGGGCTGTTGAGCCCCCTTAGGTTCCATGATATAAGCTTCATGAATCAACTATTAATAGAGGGTTTATAGTACTTCGTCAATTTAGCATACCTGCCTGAGTCCACCAGGATTTTCCCGATCTCGATTGTTCGCTGGAGATCCGTTCTTCTTCCTCTCTTTTTGGTGTCTTTTGGGGGAAGGCTTCCATCCCAATGGCTTCCTGGCTGGATACCTAGCTGTTGCTGTTGATAGGCCCTTGAGATGACCACTTCCAGTTTGTTGAGCTGAAGCTCTGGGATACTGTCGTAAGCCTTCTTTTTGCATGCTAATTCTAGTTCCAAAATGTCTAGACCGTTCAGATCTATGCTTTCTGGTTCTTCATCCATCTGTTGCACCTGGCTGCTTCCTTCAGTGTAAATCTCTGAGCTCTGGAGGGGATCTAGATTTCCATCAACGTCCATGTCAATGTCTTTTCCTGCAGGATCTTTTCGACCTTCCTTGAAGTTCGCTAGAATGACATTGGGGATTTGAAGTTTAGAGGGGGAGGCTGTAGGAGGGGGCTGGGAGGAGGAGGAAGGGGGAGCGGAGCTAGGCTTGGAGATCGGGGCTTGCTCTTCCGAGGTCTGAGCAAGAATTTCAAAGCTGTTCTTTGAAGCAGGGCCATGGGCATTGTCTTGCAGGGGCTTATTCCCGTTTGAAGGTTTTTTGTGCGCTCGCTTTCGGCTAGGAGCTTTGGTGAAGCCATCATGGGTCAGGGAATCTGAGGGATCAGGAGCATTGGCTTTGGCATTCAGGGGACAGTCCCTGAATAGATGCCCGAGAGCGTGGCATTTTCGGCAACGAAAAGGGACATGTTCATAATCCAGAGGTTGAATCCATTCATTGTCACGGTGAGAGAGACTTACCGATTCTGGCAGAGCTTTGTCCAGGCGCATGAAGACGCAGATGCGAGCATAGGAAGTGTATCTGCGCATTTTTGTTTCTTCTGCCGCTTTTATGTATTCCCCCAATCCATTTCCTATGTCTTTGAGAATATCTTCGTCCCAGTACTCATCTGGAAGTGAATACATTCTGATCCAGACTGGCGCCCAGGTGAGGTCTTCCTTGTCCGGGTTAAATCTTGGTATCCACTCCCTCAAATACAGACCAGCTGAGTTAAAAAAGTAAGGCCCTGCACCCAGAATTCTGTATTTGTCTTCAAGGCAAAAGAAAATCGCAGTAAAGAAACCTTTCGGCCCTAGCTGCAGAGTCACATCCCCTTTGGGTTTCCACTTCGCTGCAATCCAACCATATAAGGCTTTTTCTGTCGGCCAGAACCCTATAAATTTCCCGATGAGGGCATGATCCCTCATGTATTCGATTCGTTTGTCAATCTTATGTCCCGACAGCTCTATTCTGGGCCGTTCGGTAGCTATTGGTTTGCAAGTAGTCGAAGAGACCTTCGAAACTTCTTCTGGTTTGTCCTTTCTGCCGTGTGTGACGCCGGTCTTGTCCTCCTGACCGCCTGTCTCCTTGTGCCCGTATTGTTGCAGGTTCTCCTTGTTTATCACTTCCTCATCAACAGACCCAAATACAATTGTCCGTTCAGGTCCTTGCTGCGAGGTGTTTGCTTTGGGGGAGGGCGTTGACGCCCCCCCTTGGGGAGATTCCATTGTTCTGCGCTAGAACCCTGAAATGCTAAGTCGAAACAGGGTTTGGGGTCAGGCCCGTGAAGGAATCCTGAACTGTGCAGACTGCGCCGTCGGTGTTGTGGTCAGAACCCTAGCAGTCGAGTCCTTCTGCGCTCCGGTCCCCCCTTCCTTGCTAAATCTTACTCTTAGTAGATGTTAGATCAAGGAGAGATAAATCATTGTTGCTTGAAGCTTATAGAGTAACATGTTCTTCATATAGAGGCATGATGGCATATAACCAAGTAGTGATAGAAACACAAGACCTGTTGTACTTTACCCATCTTGCTTTAAGACTTATACGTGGTTTCATGTGAAACTATCCTATGAATGAAATAAGCGAACTAACAAACAACAAATCAAAGCAAGAGTAGAATCAAAAGTGAAAGCAAAGAAAGTAAGATAACAAGCAAGAAAACAAGAAAACAAACCAAGCAAGTAAGCAAACAAGCATGCAAGAAAACAACTCAAAAGAAAACACTACTCCTACTCCTAAGATAATAGTGCAAGGGTCATCTCACGTGAAGTGATACTTCTAATGCAGCCACCGGTGCATTTGTTGACCCATATTGGTGAAGGCTCAGTCCGCGAGCAACCCAGTTGTGCGAACCAACAAACAAGAAAGATGTAACATTAAAGACAAACAAACTCCGAGTTTACAAGCGACCATGGAACAAAGATGACCGAAAGTTCCTGACATGCATTCTGTGGAGATGCCATGATGTTGTGCTATACTGCATGCAGATTTTGAGTGTATGAATTCTCTTGACTGTGACATGCAAGCAAACATGAGAAAGGTATTCCACTTGTGTTGTGCATGTGTGCTCGCTGTGTAATATTCCTCCAACGCATGAGAGATGGGATCGTGTAGTTTGAGTGGAGGAAGTGAAATCTGGTTGGTTGGTTAATCTTCTATGAAAAGCAAAAAGTGATGAGGAGCGTTGAGTGTGTCAACAATTTCTTGACCGAAAGTGAAACCAACCTCAGGACAATGAGGACTTGACATAACCATCAACTCAGGATGAAGTGCATAGAGAGTCTAGGGGGTTTCGACTTCATTGAAAGATAGATCATCATGCACTAGTGTCTTGGACAAATTAACAACAATTGAATCAACTTTGTGATCGGATGAGAGAAAATCAACAGTGGAAGAATCAAAAGGGATGTTAGGATGAAGCAGGTGAGGTGAAGCTGAAAGGGAGTCATCCTTCACCGTGGGATCTTCTTTAGATTCCCACACACACTCATCATGAATGATGGCGCAGGTTGGTTACATAACACCAAGTCCTTTGATAACTTGATCCTCGTTCACAACATGTGAGGAGTCCAGAATGGAAGAAAAGAAGACAGTATAATCTGGAGGATCAATAGAACGCGAGGAAAAAGGACGAGGGAACGAATCCATGTGACAACCAATAGGCTTGCAAGCCAAATCTGTGCAGATATCAAGAGTAGTTGGGGTGGTAGGATGAGACAGTTCAACAGATGTATGTGCATGCTCTCCCTCATCACTCTGCAGTGGTGGAGCTGTTTGATGAGGTGAAGGCAGACAATCACTTGTGACAGAAACTGTGCCTACCTATGATTGCACAGCTCCATCACCAAAGTGTGTTGAGAAGGGTTCGGATATGTGAAGAAGATACTCAAATATTCCATCAATAAATTCCCAATAAATATCATCTTCGGGGAATCAGTATGCAAGATTACAAAAGCATGTGTAAAACTATTCAACAAATTCGTTGGGTGCTTTTTGTAATTCCAGAATTTCTTTGTTGAGTGCTTGATAGCTAAAGTGATTGAAAGCATGGTCTATCTCTGCGACCTGATGAGCAAGAGAATGAATAGATTTTTCGGGTAGTGTGGCACACTAGTGCATTGGATGCCCTTAAAGCGTGCAGACGAACAATGCGCAACTCATGTATTCTTCAAAGAATCCATGTCTTTCGCATGAGCCTACAACACTAACCACATGTCTAACCATGGCTATGTAGCCTCCACATCAAATTTTTTTATGAGACAAGTTATCAGAGAGATTTTCCAAGATAATGAAGTCGTTTCCATAAGGCATGCACTCAGGAAGAGTAACTCAGTAGTTAGTCATGATAGATGTGTAGAGATTCAAAAGAGATGTGAGGACTCAGCTTGTCATCTGGCCCTCCTTCTAGTGCCAAAATGTTGATGGTGTTGGACATGCCAACATGTAAGGGGATATCCATGGTAAGAAGTCCCAATTAGACCTCAAACCATTTGGTGTATGTAAGGGCCTGTATCCTATTATTAGAGCCTCTATTTTTTTATACACTAACAGATCTATTTTCCTGTTAATCTATAAATAATAAAAGGAGCTTGCTGACCTTTTCACATAGCTTTAAACATTTAACATCTTATCATTTTATCATAAGCAACATAAATTAAGGTGAGAATTCCATTGATATCAACTTAACAAGAGTAGTCCATGGAAAAATACCTGTTCCGGCAGTTGATGATGATACCTTTGTCTTATAGCTCCAGCTGAACGCTCCCTTTGGCTGACCCAACCGGATTTACCTCCCAGCCAACTAGGAAATAAATTCCTAGCCCAGGAAACCTCCACAGGTTCCCTAGCCCTCCGTGCCCAAGTCCAACTAGATATAGTGTGTCCTCAAGAAGAATGTGCAAAACTAGATAATGATACTTTCCTCCTCTCAAACCCAAGAAACCTCCACAGGTTTCCAAGGTCTCCCAAAAATCATAACAAGGCCAAACAATCACAACCAACCCCCACCATCCTAAGCAAGACTCCAACTCCCCCCTTTTCTTCCTTCCCCCTTCCCTTTTTATACCCTCTTTCCTCAACCACCTCTCATTAATGTCATTAACTTCCCATCCATCCTTAGTTGACTTCTCTTCTACCAAGTAAGCTAGGAGTACATTTGGAATTGTGACATGAATATAAAATTGAGAATTTAATGGGAAAGGATCATGTCTTCTCCCAAGTAAATCTGAAAAGTACATTTGGGAATGTGAAGTGTAATTACATGGAGAGGACCATGTCTTCTCCTTAGCAAATGTGAGGGTACATTGGGGAATGTGAAATGAATAAATATATATTGATGATAAGATGGAGAGGACTATGTCTTCTCCCAAGTAAATGTGAGGGTACATTGGGGAATGTGAAATGAATACATATATTTTGAAATAATGGAAGGAGACCATATCCTACATAATATTCAATTTGAGAAGGTAAGTGGGGAATTTGAATAATGGAAATCATAAATTTATATTAGACCAATATTTCTCAATATTTTCAAATAATGTAAATATTAACAAAATTTGTAGGATAAGATTTAAGTGGGGCATTACAGTGTAGGAGTCCCAGAAGTGGGTCGTATGGTAATGCCTTGACCGTGATTTTGCACAGAGGAAAGTAAGATAACTCTATTGGTAGCAAGGGTGTGACATCTACAGTGAGTCAAGGAAGGTGCATGATAGGTTCTAACACATGTGGGTTGAGATGAGTGTGCCCCTTGGCAACCTGTAATAGTACTTGGATGGGAAGGGAACACACGTGTGAAGATACATCACAAGTTGGAAAGAAAGTTAGCTGACAATCCAAAGTGATTGTTAAACCAACAACACATTTCAGAAATATTCATACATACTCATACAAAATAGTCCATACAAGCATGCGTAAGAAAGAAAATACATATTTCAATTAGATTAAACAAGATAGATGGAATACAATACAACATATGCATGAAATGTGTTAGCTCTTATTATATAAAGAAGTGTAAGTTCCAGTCATACAATACATCCATGTCCAACCACTAGCTCCCATAGTGGAATGTTAAAGCCACATCCGCTTGCTCCTCCAAAGAGATGTACTAGCTTCGTGCAGTGGAGAAGCCAAGGCACGTTACAATACTGTCCAAGCTCTCTCCAAGATAGTCTTATTGGAAGCTTGGATGACCAAAAGCATATAAAATGAGTTATGAGGTACTATTTATAGCAAAGGGTGGGGTGACCCTTGACATTCCCCTTTGTGACAGTTCAACTACCTTCATGACTCTTCACCTACTCTATGACTATTACATCCAACTATTGACACTTGACATGACGTTACATTACAATGCACATGTACTCAGGTGAGACAACATGGCTTGAGCAAGCCATGTAAGACATCACTGACACTCGGTCTGTTGTGATGAGACCAACTCTTTGACATGCTTGTGATGGTGAAGGTGGTGTGTTGATGCCAAGCTTGGTCATCCGTGATGGTGTGCATGCAACCCATGGTGACATCTTGCTCAAGCTAAGTCTTGCCTCCATTGCAACCGGTGCATTGGTTCAGCTCCTTCATCCAACTCATCTACTAACATGTACATGGTATTATTGGGTGCATCTAAACTGGAAGCACACTGATGCGTAGTGTCTGTGATAGTCTTTAGGGTGTGCTATTGGTCACGTGCATCAACTTGCCGAAGTACATGTTCAGCTACAGTTGGACTTGCTTCTAGTCTTCGCCTTGGTGAGTGTGCTGAAGGGGTTAGATCACATGCGTGCACACAATGACATGCATGCTTATAAATCCCTTTCATGCGATCAGCAACACTTCTCACCATGTCTGTTTTGTGCCAGTTGCCGAGATGGATCTTTGACTTGTACGAACAAAGTTTCATCCATGAGTGCATGTTGTGCCCACTGTTGTCCCTGTTCCTACTGCAACTCATTCGTCTGTCTGTGCAACTTCACGTTCTTCTTTGAGTTGCTACTTCATCACATGCAACTCCTTCTTTGTTCCATTCTTTGTCTTTGTGTAATCTTCATGTCACACTGTCACCTCGTAGCTCGAGTCTCCAAAGTTGCTTTCATCATCAGTGGATCTGCTTGAGATCACAACTTTGTTCCACCTCTGTGTTGTCAAGAACCTTCCTCTTGCATTCATTGCATTCAACATGCTTCCTTTAGCCGCTGTTCATGATGCTACTCGCTGTAATGCTGCTGTTGTCATATCTTGATGTCCTCGTCTATGAACAACTTAATGTCTTCGTGGGTAGGCAAGTTCATAGACACTTGATTGACTGCATCCCAATGTGTGCTCTGAACGATGTCTTTGACTCTGCTCTCTTGAAACTATTATACCTATATTTCTGAGAGGTAGATGAACACCTGCGATACCTAGAGACATGGTAAAACTCATGGAAATCAATCTGTCAGTCAAAAATCAAAATTAACTTGAGAACTGACTTGCAACATACTTGTGTGACTGATAGGGAAAATTTTAAGAACCCCCCCCAAATTTACATGTATAATAAATGGGTGAATCTCCATGGTATATAGGAAAAATGGAAGGCGATTTTATCAATAATATGATATGTATATATAATTTTTTGGCGAATCTCTCACCAGGCATGGCGAATATTTTACTCAATTATAAAATCTTGTGTTTATTGAATACACAAATGAAATCATTGCATTTCTTTAAAATATCTTTTGAAATCAAAATTACCGAAATTACATATCAATAACCTAGTGGGTGTAGGAAAAAATTCACCCGTGCCATTACAGAAAGCATGAGAAAAAACCTAATACTATATATAAAACCAAGAAAAATTCAAATTCATCACTTCTAGGGACCTCGTAACTACCTTGCCAATGCACAAGTATGTTCCTGTTTGCAATTAGAAAAATTACCCAAATTACAATCTATTTACTCCAGCATATGTTGGAAAGTTATAGAAGGATGACTAGTGCAATCAATCCATTCCTTTTAGCTCTGGATTTGTTTCAGTTTAAAACAGAAGTATACAAATATACTTGTCCAATGTCTATGATTTAACCATTCACATTAAGATATTTTTACAATATAATTTCGTAAGTCTATTTAATATCTTCATTATCATAAAAACCAACCTATATCCATCTTAACTCCACATCTACCACTCTTAGGGGGATGAAATCTATTTATCCCTCTGAGCACTTGGTAGACCTTGAATTAAGATGGATCTAGATGATAGAATTTCCCCTTTAAATAGTCTATGCTCACATGAATACTATGGTATTACCATGGGTCAATACCATGGGTTATCATAAACTTGGAGCTTAAAAATTACTATTAGTAATTTATAAAAATTTATAAAATTAATAGTTGATTTTTATCCTTTTTTTTTTTATTTTAACCAAGCTAAAATGTTTAACATACATTAAATTACAACATCCATTTTTACTCTTGATCGAATCAAATATTTTTTCACTCTATGCTAGTTTGCATATCATGATATTTGATACCTCTCGGGGGTTAGTAGATCCAGAGTAAAGATGGAACTATGTTGGTTTAATTCCCCCATTTAAATAGGCTACATTCCAGGTGAATACCATGGGTCAATACCATGTGCCATTTTTATTTTTTATTAATACTAATATTAGGATTAATAATGTTTTTTTGCATGGTATTAATAACAATCTAGTCCATGGTATTTGTCCCATAGTATTTTGCCCATAGGTTTCACCTAAATATAACGCATTTTTTGAGTGTTCATAAATATAAGGTGACTTATGGAGTAAATATAAAAAAATGTTTTATTTGTTTACCATACCTCTTGTTTATTTATATTTTTATTAATTTACCATACCTCTTTTACAAATATGGTATTTGGCCCATAGGATTCACTTAAATAAAACCTCTTTCTTGAACCTTCATAAATAGAACGAGGGCTATGGACTAAATATAAAAAGAGGTTTTATTTATTTACCATGCGTCTAATTTATTTATATTTTTATTTATTTACCATACCTTTTGAGTAAGTATAAAAATATGTTTTATTTATTTACCATACCTCCACTTTACTTATATTTTTATTTGTTTACACCCTTGCATGTATATAAGGTGACTTATGGAGTAAATATAAAAAATGTTTTATTTATTTACCATACCTCTCATTTATTTATATTTTTATTAATTTACCATACCTCTTTTATAAATATGGTATTTGGACCTTTGGCCCATAGGATTCACTTAAATAAAACCTATTCTTGAAAATGGGCGAATCGATTCACTTAAATAAAACCTATTCTTGAAAATGGGCGAATGGAAGGTTGTAACTCCTAATTTCAAGGGCTAAATTTACCTTTTTTACCCTCTCCCTTAAAATAAGGTGGGCTATTTGAGGTGATTTGTAAAAATGTACTATAATACAAAATATTTGCCCACTAAAAATTTAAAACCCCTTAATTTCACCAAAGGGCGAACATTCGCCCCTAAAATTTTCTATGGTGACTGATCATGAAGGTTGCGCAATTCGGCCAGGAGGTCAGGAGACTGACTACCAAGACTGCACAAGGCACAGTCTGGGCTGCTCGGATACTAACTGACTACTGGAACTGCGTAATGCATAGTCCAGTCTGGTTGCTGACTGCGAGAATTGCGCAATGCGCAATCTTAGTTGGCAATGGTTGTAGGCACAATGACTACATTGCGTAATTTTCTGGGCTAGCAGTCACTGTCCCTCAGAAATGCACAAAAAATCTTGGAGGACAGTGCCTAGGTAGAATTGCGCATTTCTAAAGAGGAAGACAGAGCCTTCCTTCCCCAGATTACGCAACGCTGTCTTAGTGAAGGTAGAGTCCGGGCCAAGGTTGGGTAGACTCACCGACGGGAAACTGAAATAAAATGTGAGTGCGAATGCATGGTGATACTGAGTTTAAGCATAAGTGAATGATCATGCATGCAAATGGTGAATGACAAATTCTGAAAAGGGAACAACATGCATATGGGTGAGGCGAGTCACCAAATTGGTGACCGATCGTGAAAAATAGTTTCATGCATGCAACAACAGTGAGATGTTGATGAAAACTAAAATGTTGCTAGTACAAGCTAGAATGTATAAAATGACAACAAGCGCTCATTGAAATCAAGTAGACAACATTCATATGAAACGAAACACAAAAAGCGCCAGAAATGCAATAGAAGTCATGGAAAGTGGGCCTACCCCAAAACAAATGAGCTAGGTGTGTCGATAACTCCTAAATGTGACGTGGGATGTCAGAGATGCAAGGTTGATATGAGGAATGAGCTCCGTGGCGCTCGGTTGATGAGTTTTGATAACATCGAGGTTGTGATGTGCATGCCACAAATATAGGAAAGTGACACTTGGTGGGAGTTTTTTGAAATGATAATTGCATGCAACATCCCACTGCTAAAAACAGATCCCTGAAAAATGGGACATGATGTCTTGGGAGAAGTAGTCCATGCATGTAAGTGAGTTTTGCCCAGTCCCAGAGGGAACCGATCAACTTAGCTACACTTGCAAGAGACTTCTCGACTGTTGGGAGAAAAATGCGAATTTCTGGCTAAGATCTGGGCTAGATGCCTAGGGGATTTACCCAATTTCTGGGTAGAGCAGCTGATTGCTGCCTAGATTTGCACAAATTCTGGGTTGAGCAGCTCTGCTGGGGAAAATTGCGTAATTTTCACTATGAGTGTTGACTACCATAATTGCACAATTTTGGAGCCCAACATGCTACGAGTCAGGATTGCGCAATTTCTAGAGGGAAGGATGGTTGCCCTCCATAATTGCACAATTTCTTGGGGGAGCTGCTCAACCTGCAACTAGACCAAGTCTGGGTGATCAGCCTATGAGGGGAACACATCGAGCTATGATCGAAAGGCTACCTTTGTGCAAGAAAAACATTGAATCTTGTGAATTTGACAAAGCAAGACAAGCTGTTGTGAAAAGTTGGTAGGGAGGCTCCAAAACGAAGGTAAGGAAAAATTTTGGAGGGTGTTTGTAGCCGCTACAACAGCCTGCTAATGTGTCCAAGAATTTTTCTATGAAAGGGAGTAGAAAGCGGTCTTTTAATGTTGCTTTATTCAATTCCCTGTAATCAATACATACTCTCTATTTCCCATTTTTCTTAGGAATGATTACTAGGGGTAAAATTGGCTGAATTTGTAATATTGGATAGATGAAGTTTACATTTAGCAATTTTTGTAATTCCTCCTTAACAATTTCCTTCAGATTTGGGTTCATTCTTCTTTGTGGCTATCTAAATGGTCTTGCATTTTGTTCAATGTAGATATGATGCATGCAAGCTTTAAGATTAATTCCTCTCATATCAGTGTATTCCCATGCATAAGAAGAAGAATGCTTTTGTAAAATTTCTACCAGTTGATTCTTTTGTAATTCTTCCAGGTTTTTATTAATGTTCAAAGTTTTACCTGGAAAAATTTATATTGAAGAATTCCCAAATTTTTCCATAGAGAGTAAAGATACTTGTCTAGATGAGAGATATTCGTTTCGACTATGGTCATAATGTGAGGAGGATTCATTATTTTCCATTAGATTTAAAATTTGGTCTTCCTCTCTTACTTTTTCAGTAGTTAAAACAGGTTGTATATCATCATCATCTATCCATTCCTCATTCTCTATTTCTATTGTTGTTTTTGTAGGTGGATACAATGTAAATGTCTTTGTACAAATTCCATCTTCAATAGACATGTCACCTGATCTACAACCAATGAAAGCATCAACTATAGCTAACCACAGTCTTCCTAGGATTAATGGATTTCCTCCTAGATTATTCTTGGGTGTTAGGACCATGAAACCAACAAGATATTCCCAAGAATCTAAGGATACACAAACATCTTCTAACACACGATCAAGTTTAATTAAATATCTATATACTAATTGTAACAATGTTAGTGTGTATTGAAGGTTAGGAAGCCTAAGTGAATCCATAACTTGTTTACTCATTATTTTTATGGCTGCTCCTAGATCAATCAGTGTGTTTGGTATTTCAATTCCATTGATGTGAATTTTCACAATGGGGCTCCCTGGATCTAGATATTTTTGTATTGTTGTTTTCCCCATCATGATGTCTGCAATTTTTCCAACTAATTGAATTCTTTTTATGTCTTTTCTTTTTCTTCTTGATCTTTGAGTACTTAATTCCTTAATTGTTTTTGCAAATATTGGTATTTCTTTTATGGCTTGCAATAAAGGAATTTTTATACAGACATTTCTTAATTTATATATCACATTATAATGAGGGAATGCGATTTGTTTTTCTACTCCATCAATTTTCAACCGTTCATGAAAAGGTGGTCTAATGGATACTGAGGGTTGTTCTATAATAGGATTATTTATTGGAACATTTTCTGTTTGATTATTTTATTTCCGAGGAAGAGAGGTTTCTCCTTCTTCAAATTGATTTTTATCTTTTTGAATATTTGTCCTTGCTTCCTGAATAACAACATGGGGTTTTGTTTGTAATACTCTACCAGGCCTTAATTGAACATTATTTATATCTAATGGGGTTATTACATAGGTTTGAGGATATCCCTTCCATATTATAAACAGGTTGTTGTGACATTTTATTATTTGGATTCGAAAGTGGTTGAGCAGCTAATTGATTTGATTTTTGTGCAAATGGTAGGGAGAGTTGTGGATTTTTACTTTGAATTTGGACTTGAGGTAATTGATTAGCTTAAGGAATTTTATTAGATTTGGGTAAGAATTGTGGTGGAAGATTAAGATAGGATGGTGAATATTGTTGATATTGAGCATAGGCCCCATAAGGATTTTTCCATCCTTGATTCCAAGATTGTGATTGTGGTTAAGCCCAAGGCTACCAAGATGGATTCCAATTATTTTGTGAAGACTGAGAAAATTTTTGTGATCTAAAGCCTTGTGGTTGATTTTCTTTAGAGTTCTGCCATGGTCTTTTGGCAATAAAATAAAGAGCGTCTACTTGTTCTGGTATCCCTTCATCATTAAATATAGCCTTGAGACTTAGTAAAGAAGGACATTCCTTAGTATCATGGTTATCTGAACATATGGCACAAATTTCTATGGTTTTTAAGTCTAAAGGACATTATCTTAGAGCATGCTTCTTTCTACACCTAGGACAAAAAATGGATAATGCAACATTTTCGGAATTTTTCTTGTTTTGTAATTTAAGGGTGTCAATTTTTTCACTTAGACTCCCTAAAATATCCATCTTGAAAGTATCAAGCAAACTTCCTAATTTTTCCCTACTGACTGTCCCAACTGAAGATTTATTGATTCTTGATAAGAGAGGGTCTCTAGGAATTTTTCCAACTCGTGATTTACCCCTTGAGATATGTACACATAAATAAAAGATATATGTAAATGGTAGTTGAGAAATATCTCCTTTTCTTGTTAAGTTGAGGAGATCGATCCACTCATCTCTGATAGCTTTGAGTAGGAGGGCTTTCAAAGTTTCCTCATCCAAACTATCCATTTTTTCCCTTTTAAGATTATAGACAAATCTCTTGACTAAGTCTTCAAGATTCTCATCTTATTTTTGTGTCATTTTGAAGACTTCATCTTTAATGTTGTGAGGCATACAATAATCTCTATATTTCTCTAATAATTTTTCTTTCATTTGTGCCCATGTCCTTATATAATTCGTTCCTAGACTCATGAACCATTTTAATGCCGAATCTTTTAAGGTAGCAAGGAACAATTTCAATTTTTGAGCATCATGCAGATAATCATATGATCTGCATAATACTTCAAATTCAAAGAGAAATGTCTCTGGGTCTTCACTTCTTTTTCCATGGAAATTAGGAAGAATATAAGGTGAAATATTGTTCATCGCGAGGGTTGTATCTTCATCAAAAATAGGAAATCCAAAAGGATCTTGATTTCGTCTACCTCTACCCCCTCCTCTGTTTCTATCTCCACCTCCTCCTCTACCTCTATCTCCTCCAATACTGTTTTTCTCACCATTGACATTGTGTAACTCCCCTTCTCCTTCTTCAGCCATGTAGATTCTTCAGAACTAATGTAAGGCTCTTCTAATTCTTCTAGTTCCTCTATCAATGGATAGTCAAAATGAGTTTCTTGCTCCTCATCTTCACTGGGAATTTCTAATTCTTCTCCTAGATTTTGTTCACCAATGAAAGATAGAAAAACTAATCCTGAAGTTGGGGATGTAGGAATTTCTTCGATTATGGCTTTAGTAGATGAAGTAGGTGAAGTTTTGGATTGGATTTCTGATCTTAAGACTTCAGGAAGTCTTTGTTGACCTACAAATGGAATTTGGGTTTGAGTAGGTGGTGTGGAACCTCGAAGTCGTGGTGGAGTGAGTGGATTTGTGGGAATCAAACTTCTTCCTCGTCCTACAAATCTACCTCTAGAGTCTCTTTCCCTACGCATATCATGTTTTTAATTGATGATTTTTTTTTTTATTTTTTAACTTTTATTTGTACATCCTCAACAATGTCACCAAAATGTTAAGTAAATTTAATGTTCTTAAATTGTAAGAATAAATTATCGACCAGGGTAGGTAAATTGATTAAGTACAAGTGCATTGTATGTGCTAGAAGTTTTTTATGTCATTAAGGTGATTATGTTATTTTTATCTAAATTATTGTCAAACTCTAGAATCAGTAATGAAATGATGTTATTATCTATAGTAGGATGTTATCTCTAAAATTTGTTAATTGGTTATTCTAAATGATGTTTCTAGAATTAATTCTAATTGAATTGAGATTTTTAGAATGTTTTGAATAATTATCTTAACTCTTTTCAATGAATATATTAATTTAATCTACTCTTCAACTTATCAATTTGTTTTTGGATTTTTATGTTGCAGCTAAACAAAGCTAATTATGAAAGCATGAAATGATATAAAGGAGATCCTATTTTACCAATTTGGAAAATGAAAGATGCTTGAATTCAGATGCTAAGAAAGACTGCCACTCTTATCCACTGCAACTATTCAATGCAAAAGTAAAGAAGAAACAATATTAATAAGCTATGAGATAACCAAAATATGAATAAAACAAAATGTCTGAGTTGTACTAAGTATAAAGCAAGCGAGATGATTGAGTTATGCTAGGTAGAAAGCAATCGAGATGATTGAGTTATGCTAGGTATAAAGCAAACGAGATTACTGATGCAGAGATCAATTTAGTTGCGAACTCCATTGAACTTCGTCCTAAAAATATAAAAGCAGAGCATCCACAAATTAAATCTATGAAATAAAAGAAAATCTGATTGCATTGAATCAAAGACTTGATCTGCACGCAGGAGCCCTCCATGAGGTAGTCAACAACTTTAATCAACAACAAATAAAATGTATGAACCAAGATCTTTGGATTAATTAGAAAATAGTTTCTAAAGGATGCTTCAAATTTACATATGGTGGCACAACCTTAACACAGAGCAGCCATTGTTCTTATAGAGTTTTTAATTAACAACATGAGAAATTCAAGCCTACAAATATTTGCTACAATCCTGTTGTAAATCTAACCCAGAAATATTATAGATCTGATAAGAAAATATAAGATAATGCAAGAAACCCAGAAATAATATGAAATGGTTCTTTATTGATCAAACCCTTAAGGTAGGGCAACACCATACATTCACTCCTTAAGGAAGGAGAACACTCCACAAGCCATATGCCTATTCATACAATAATCCTTCACTATATTCCTTGATTTGGAGTCTCTAGCCTCTATATAGGCCTCATACATACAATACCATGGGTCATTACCATGGTTCCCTCATACCATCAATTAATACCATGGGCCCATTACATTATTATTAACTACTTGTGGTCCCTTACATGATATGGGTTAACCACCTTATTTATTACTATGGCCCGTCCCATTATTACATTATTACCTTGGGTACCTCCCTTGGTACCCCATATTATCCCCCCTAGGTATATAACATTCCACCCCCCTAAGCATGTTTCATCCCCGAAACATGGGAAGAACACAAATAATAAGATCTACTCAAAAGAGTAGTCCACTAGTACCATGAACGTGCATCTAGCCAACCAAGAGAAAGGTGAACCCTCGATCTTGCTGGTGCCTCGCTCGCTTGAGATGGAAGTTGACCGTGGCAGCTCTTCTGTGTGTAGTAGGTGGATCGTCGCTCCTCGCTATCCGTCATACGGGGGTTGTTGTCCTTGTGGCTAATTGGTTGCCATCTTGTTGGTTGTTGTCTTGCGGGGTGACGTGGGTGATGATATGTTGAAGTTTTAACCACGGTGTCTTTTTCTTTAATTCACCCTGCTGTGGTGCTCGTTGTGGTGTCTTCTTTTCCAATATGATTTCAACCATTGAACCCTCATCAGATGTGTCAGCACTTGTTACCTTTTCGGCTTCAGCCTCTGTTTGTGTTTGACTGTCGACCATCAACTGCTCATCATCTGACATGTCATTCCCTGGAACATATTCTGCGTCAACCTCTGTGGACTCTACCTGTTTATTGATGGAAATATCTTGTAATGTAATTTTCTTCTTTTTATACCAGAGCTTCAGGAATTTCTTTTGCACATTAATATTTATAGTACTCACTAATTTCATCCACGGGTATCCCAAAACAACATCCATATTATCTGTCTCTGAAGCATAAAAATCACCATGCAACACATACTTATCCATAGAAATCTTCAAATCCTTATACACTTGAACATCCTCATTATCAATCTGTGCAGTTTCAATGTGTTGTGCTGGAACTTGCAATCTTTTTGCCAAATTAACACTTATAAGATTTTGCTTGCAACTAGGATTTATAGACACAACGATTTTCTCCTTCTGAATCAATCCATGAACCTGAAATAAAGATATACCAGTAGGAAATAACCCCATATGTTTCTACTTATCTTGTTTTCTAGCATGAGACCATCCGTCTAAAAGGAATTTTTCAAATGCTTCATCAGGCAGGTTGTAACACTTCGTTTGGTTAAGTAATCCCCACCATGTGGCCGCCTCATCTATAAAATCCTCCACTGCCCACCATTTCCATTTGTTTTTCCATACCCACTTCTTTTGTTTTATGTATTCTTCAATAGTAGGACCACTATCTTTTCCTGTAAAATAAAGAACCTTGCTAGAAGCCATGAAGAGAGTTTTGAAAAAAAATCACTTACTTGGCGAAAATTTAAAATTGTCACAGTTTAGTCAATATTGCTCAGAATCCCTATTATGACCTGTTTTTGGAAATGGAACAATCATTTTGCATCTACCCATGTGGTAGAAATCTTGATCCAGGCACTTGGAATTTCAAATCTGCACTGCAACTCTCCCGCCATCACCAAAATTTCTGCAAAAAAAGAGTTGATTTTAAATCAGCGATACCACTTGTTATAGATTTGATCCAAAAATATAAGATAATGAAAATATACCCAGAAACAATAAGAGAGAAATAGATAGAAATGATTCTCTACTTTTGTGCCCAAGAAAGAGTTCTGATACCACTTGTTGTAAATCTAACCCGAAAATATTATAGATTTGATAAGAAAATATAAGATAATGCAAGAAACCCAGAAATAATATGAAATGGTTCTTTATTGATCAAACCCTTAAGGTAGGGCAACGCCATACATTCACTCCTTAAGGAAGGAGAACACTCCACAAGCCATATGCCTGTTCATACAATAATCCTTCACTATATTCCTTGACTTGGAGTCGCTAGCCTCTATATAGGCCTCATACATACAATACCATGGGTCATTACCATGGTTCCCTCATACCATCAACTAATACCATGGGCCCATTACATTATTATTAACTACTTGTGGTCCCTTACATGATATGGGTTAACCACCTTATTTATTACTATGGCCCATCCCATTATTACATTATTACCTTGGGTACCTCCCTTGGTACCTCATATTATCCCCCTTAGTTATATAACAAATCCTTATCAAACCAAATCATATCGCTTATTTGTCGATTTCCTATTGAAAAAGAAAATCGATAGTATCTCTTGAAACTCGGACTTTGTTCCAGCACATTATCTTGCGGTTGATTGTCATGGTTGACCGTGTTGTAGTGCGAACATCTTGATGGATTAGCTGGAGTAAACATGAAGAAATCCATGAGAGGATCATTTTATATCTACCCATATACTCCTTTGCTGAGTTGGCACACTCGAACCTTGTCAACAATGGAAGTAGCTACAGATCTGTGGAAGAACTTACCTGCTGAAGATTCCACATGGGAGGACACGAATTTATACAGAAGCATCAAGAACCACTCAAGCGTTGAGGACAACACTTTTTGAAGGAGAGGGCATGTTAGGTCCCTATACTACTAGTGTAACCCCTTATTGTTATTAGTACAACCCCCTTATTATATTGTTGTGTCCATGTAGTCCCCATATTGTTATTATTGTGCCCCATAGAAGCCCTCTATTGTTATTACTGTGCCATTACATTATTATTGTTATGTCGGCTTTGATTATATTATGACCCCTTAGACTCCTATATATAGAAAGGAGGTCTTGTCATTTGTATCATCCAATAATTGTTCATTTGTGTAATGTAAAGAAGGTTTCCCCCTCAAAGAGGATTATTTCTAAGACATCCATCTATCTTTTCTATCTATTTGTGAGCTGGTTTCATAACATCATCCACTTGAGTTATTTGAGGATTGGCGCCCCATATAAATATTCCCCCTTAAATCAAGGGATTTGGGCCCCCAGACCATTTTAGCATGTTTTAAAGTTTCCTTCCTTGGGAAATGCGCCCCTCCTCATGCTTTCCTCGTGGCTGATAGTTGGAATAGGTTGTCTTGAGTCATTGTTGCTATTTTAGGCCTCCCTTTAGCTTTTCTTAGCCTTTTCTAGTTTTTTACTAGTTTTTTTACTAGTTTTTTACTAGTTTTTTCCTAGTGTTATATTCTTTCTACGACTAGCCCATGTAGTTAACTGGGGGATTAGGGGGGGTGGATCCCCCCCTTCATTGCACCAATTGCGTAGTGGGGGGGTCTTAAGCGGTTTGAGGGGTGCAGGTAAAAAATTTTGGTTTTGGACCCTATGTTAGGTTGGGCGGACCTACCTATGGTTTTGTGCATGATTTTCGGTCCATGGTTTTGGACGCGATGGTTTTCGGTCCATGGTTTTGGACGCTATGGTTTTCGGTCCATGGTATTGGATGCTTCGACATTTATAAATATGTATTGTAACATTGAAAGGAACATAATGAAAAAACTACATTTGGTATCGAAACTATTTTGGCTTCAAGGGGATGCCTTTGTTGCTGAGGGGTTTCGCTCAGTCCTGTGGTAGACCCTATTCAGTGGGAGATCTGTGAGATCGATTCTGGTGGTGAAAGAAGATGGCGAGAAGTGGAAAGTTAGAGATCGAGAAATTTAATGGTCAGAGTTTTGAGTTGTGGAAACTCAAGAAGGAGGATCTGTTGGTGGACAAAGATCAATGGATCATGGTAGATCTGGGCACTAAACCAACGGGAGTGTCCAATGAAGAATGGAAGAAGTTGGATCAGAAGGCAAAGAGCACAATACAATTGTGTGTCTCAGACTCAGTATTGTTGAATGTATCAGGGGAAGCTACGACAAAGGCTTTGTGGGACAAGTTATGGACTTTGTACCTATCTAAGTCTCTAGTGAATAAACTATTCCTGTGGAAAAAGCTGTATAACTTGATGATGAAAGATGGAGACTTGGTGAGAGAGAATTTGAACGCATTTAACATTGTCGTAAGTCAGTTATTATCTATTGATATTAAAATTTCAGATGAAGATAAGTGCATCAGTTTGTTGTGTTCTCTACCAGATTTGTGGGATAGTCTGGTTATTGCAATAGGTAGCAATACAACTGCCTTGCAGTTTGATGAAATAGTCTCATCCTTGGTGATGGAGGAAATGAGACAGAAAAATATGAAGATGAAGAATGGTGATGCCTTGTCTGTATGAGGACGATCCCAGAACAGAAACAAAAATAATTCATTGAGTGGGAGATCTAAATCTAGAGGGAGATCTAAATCTCCAGGAAAACTTGTAAAGGTGGTGTGCTAGAAATGCGGAAAGGAAGGGCACTAAAAAAGGGAATGTAAATCTAAAGCTCTTGATAAAGGAAAGGGATCTGATGATTCTCCTTTTGCAGATGTGAAAACCACCTTAGATGAAGGTGGGGATGTTTACTTGGCTTCTTTAAGTACACATGTAGATCATGAGGCATGGTTGATTGACTCAGGTGCATCCTTTCACTTCACTCCCCATAGAGAGTGGTTCTGTGAGTATGAGAAATATGATGGTGGTGATGTCTTCTTGGGGAATGGAAGGAAGGATAGAATTGTTGGTTGTGGAAAAGTAAATTTGAAGTTGCAAGGTGGAAGGGTTAGAACACTTCCAGGTGTTCTGCATATTCCTGCATTAGCCAGAAATCAGATTTCTGTAAGCAAGCTGGATGATGCAAGTGTAAAAATAGTGTTCGAGAAGGATACCTGGAAGATGGTTCGGGGGGCACTTGTATTGATGCGGGGAGTTCAAATTGGAACTCTGTACAAGCTACAAGGTAGCACTGTTATTGATGGGTGCAACAGTTCTGTGGTTCTTGAAAGTGGAGCAGAAAATATAGTGGTCTCTGGAGAGAAGACCATGTTGTGGCATCAAAGGCTTGGACATATTGGAGAGAAGGGCCTTCGAATAATTCCTGGTGAAGGTATGAGCAATAGCTCTCTCGATTTTGATTTCTGTGAAAATTGTGTATATGGGAAGCAAAATCGAGTGAGTTTCCCCTTTGGTGGTAAGAGGGCGAAAGAGATATTAGAGCTTGTGCATAATGATGTGTTTGGACCTGTGAAGGTTCCATCACTGGGAAGTCTGTGTACTATGTATTATTTATAGATGACTTCTCAAGGAATACATGGATATATTTCCTTAAGAATAAATCTGAAGTCTTTGACAGGTTTAAAGAATTTAAGGCTTTGGTGGAAAACCAGATAGAGAAGAAGATAAAGGTGCGGAGGACAGATAACAGTGGAGAGTTTTGCAGTAAGGAATTTGAAGAATTCTGTAAGAAGTGTGTTATAGCATGGAAAAAGACTACTCCATATACACTTGAGGAAAATGAAGTTGTAGAAAGAATGAACAAGATGTTGATGGAAAGGACAAGAAGCATGCTCAGTGGTGTCAGGTTAGGACAAGAATTCTGGGCAGAGGTGGTGGAGACAACATGTTACCTAGTCAACAGATCACCTTCATCAACGTTGGAGGATAAGACTCCACAAGAGGTATGGACTGGTAAGAAACCCTCTGTTTCACATCTAAGGATATTTGGATATGATGCATATGTACATGTTCCAGAGGAGAAAAGAACCAAGTTAGATAGTAAATTAGAAAAGTGCATATTTATTGGGTATAAGGATGGTTTAAAGGGTTATAAGCTTTGGAACCTAGTAAAAAGGAAGGTTGTGTATAGCCGAGATGTGGTGTTCAGAGAGGTGAAATACGTTATTAAACATGAAGTCCAACCAAAGGAACCTGAGAAGATAGAGTTTGAGCTTAAGGAGGAAGATTCAGAATCTATAGTAGAGGAGGAATCAGAACATGAAGAGCCACAAACTCTGAGTGTGAGAAGATCAGTTCGAGAAAGAAGGCAGCTAGAAAGGTATAGTCCATTTGCTTTCTTTTCAAATTTTGCTTTATCTATTACTGATGATGATCCTAGAACTGTGAAGAAAGCAGTAGATTCAGAGGATGGAAAACTTTGAAAAGAGGCCATGGTTGATGAAATGGCATCTTTGCACAAAAATGAGGCTTGGGTTCTGGTGGAGTTTCCGGTTGGAAGGAAACCCATTGGAAGCAAATGGGTGTTCAAGAAGAAGACAAATGTATAAGGAAAGGTGGAGAAATATAAAGCTCAGTTGGTAGCAAAAGGTTATTTCCAAGTGCCGAGAATTGATTTTGGTGATATTTTTTCTCCTATTGCCAAGGTAGCTTCTATTAGATTACTTCTATCTATTGCTCCTGCTTTTGATTTTGAGGTAAAACAGATGGATGTGAAGACAACATTTCTTCACGGTGATCTGGAAGAGGAGATCTACATGAAGCAACCTGAAGGTTTTATGGTGAAGGGTAAGAAAGAACTGGTATGCAAGTTAAAGAAGTCTCTGTATGGGTTAAAACAGTCACCAAGGATGTGGTCTCAGAAATTTGATACATTTATACGGGGACTTGGCTTCACTAGAAGCAAAGTAGATCACTGTGTGTATTTTAAATTAATTGGTGACCATGTTATTTACCTGGTCTTGTATGTGGATGATATGTTGCTAGTTGGAAATGACAAATAAATTATCCAAGATTTGAATACCCGTTTGTCCTCCAAATTCGACATGAAAGATCTTGGTGCTGCAAACTATATTTTGGGCATGGAAATTAAAAGGGATCAGACAAAGAGGAAGCTCTGGTTAAACCTGAGGAAGTATGTCAAGACAATATTGCAGAGGTTTAATATGCAGGGTAGTAAACCGGTGAAGGTTCCTATTCTTGTAGGTGTAAAGTTATCTGCTGAACAGTGTCCCAAGACACAAGAAGTGGAAGAGGACATGTCCCATGTTCCATATGCAAGTGCAGTCGGTAGCCTGATGTATGCAATGGTCTGTACTAGACCAAACATTGCACATGCAGTGGGAGTATTGAGCAGGTTTATGTCAAAACCATGGAAGGAGCACTGGACAACAGTGAAGTGGGTTTTCAGGTATTTGCGTGGCACTAGTGATTATGGTTTGTGCTACCAAGGAAGACTAGGATTGGACAGGGTGTTGGATATTCGTGGCTTTGTTGATGTAGACTGGGATGGAGATCTGGATTAAAGAAGATCTACAAGTGGGTATGTGTTTAACCTATTTGGAGGTGCAGTCAGTTGGATGAGTAAGAAACAATCTGTAGTGGCACTATCAACTACAGAGAAAGAATACATGGCAACCACTCATGCAAGCAAGGAAGTAGTTTGGTTGCAAAGATTGTGTTCAAGTATGGGGTTAGTATAGGGAGCTATAAGGATAGGCTGTGACAACGAAAGTGCAATTTTCTTGGCAAAGAACCCTACATATCATTCAAAGACAAAGCACATTGATGTTCAGTATCACTTTGTGAGGGATATGATAGAAGAAAAAAAGGTGTTGCTGGTAAAGGTGGGCACTTTGAAGAATACTGTAGATACATTGACAAAATCTGTGAGCTCTGAGAAGTTCTCTTGGTGTAGAGAAACAATAGGTGTTTTAGGGCTAGATAAATGACTAAGCTCTCTTGTGCCCCCCTGTGGAAAGAAAACAACAAGTGGGAGAATGTTGGGTGGTATTATATTCTTTCCACGACTAGCCCACATAGCTAACTGGCAACCCCCCTTTGTTGTGTTGATTGCGTAGTAGGGGGGTCATAGGGGGTTTGAGGGGTGCAGGTAAAAAAATTTGGTTTTGGATCCTATGTTATGTTGGGCGGACCTACCTATGGTTTTGTGCATGATTTTCGCACATGGTTTTGGACGCGATGGTTTTCGCTTGATGGTATTGGATGCTTCGGCATGTATAAATATGTATTTTAAAATTGAAAGGAACATAATGAAAAACCTACAATAACCACCTCCCTTTGGAATTAGAGGTTTGGTTTCTCAGGTATTACTATGTTCATTAATTTAATACATTGATTTTATGGAGAAAATTCTTTCTCTCCTCTCTTGAATATCAGCAAATTACATGTGTTTAATTTAACTATAATTCTAGATCTATCAGAGTTTCTATAGGAAGTCTACATGGTATCAGAGCTAGTTCTAATCTAGTGGATTGTACACGATTTTATTTACAGGTATAGCTCATCAGGAGGTGAAACAAGCAGCAATGGATCATCTCTCTTAGCCCACAAAACTCATTCTAAATCCTTTCAATTACTTCAAATGGAAGATAGAGATCACTCTTCTCCTTCGAAGCAAAGTTCTTTACAGGGTAACAATGGGAACACAGATTGAACCAACTTCTGCAGCGGAGAAGATCAAGTATTTCAACAAATTAGATGAAGAAATTGGGCTGATATGCCTATCAATTTCCAGAGAACTCCTCTTTCATGTCAGCGGAGCCACTACTCCCGATGCGGTCTGGACCACATTGGAAGGACTATCGGCAAGCAGGATGAAATAAGAGTGCATCAACTAGAGGATTAACTCATATCCCTCAGTCCAACTCATTTCAGCAACTTGCAAGAATACTTCACCAAGTTTAAATCCCTCCTCATTGAACTCGATGCATGTGGAGTCAAGAAAGAGGAAGATCAACTCATCCTTTTGATTCTCTCGAAATTAGGCCCTGAATATTCCGTATTTGTATCATCTTTTCTAACATCTAAATTGACTCAGGAAAAATGGAAAATGCCTCCATTGAATGACTTCATTGCAACATTGACTCAAGAGCAAGCTAAGTTAGTCCAAATGGGTGCCATCAAGCATTCAAAGAACCAAGAACTTGCGGCTACTGATGCTCCAAAGAGTAGTGGAAGAGCAGTGGCAGCCAAGGCTTGAGGAGCCCCAAAAAACTATGATGTAGTCCTTCTCGCATCTGCAGGATCACCGACTAGTTCACCCGCATCTTGCAGGGTTTTCTCTACCCAAGTTGGTAGCTGAGTTGGAGCAGCCATGACCTACTCCTCATCCTTTGAATCAGACCCAAGAGGCCTCTCTGATGGCTGCTCTGAAGTGCTCGAAGAAGTTTCGGATGACTCCTCGTTAGTGGCAACAAGCAGTTCCTCGGCAGGATCTGTTGAAAAATCATGCAGTGATTCTTCTTTAAACTTCACACTTCGAGCTACAGGGAATGTTTCAGTGTGAGAGTCCAGAAGTCTATATCCTTTGACAATGTCAGGATATCTAACAAAGATACATTCAACACTTTGAGGCTCCAAAGCCTTCCTCTTATTTGTCAGAATGTGAGCCCATGCTCGTGAACCAAAAATGCAAAAGTGCGACACTTTCCGTTTCTTACTGGTCCAACATTCAAATGGAGTGGTGCCTTCGAGTGCTTTGTGAGGAATGTGGTTTTGAATGTATGCTGCACAATTAATATCTTCATCCCATAGCTTAGGAGCTAATGATTTGGACTGTAGCATACAATTGGCCATCTCTTTTAACGACCAGATTTTTCTCTCCACGACACCATTCTGATGTGGTGTATATAGCACTGTGTATTGTAGCTGTATACCTGCATCAATACAAAGTTTCTACACATCTTTGTTGACATACTCCCCCCCATTATTAGTATGAAGTATCTTAATCTTACACCCAGACTCATTCTCAGCAAGTGCTTTAAATTCTATAAGGCATTCAAATACTTCCGATTTTAATTTCAGAAAAAAATACCCAAGTGAAGTGAGAGAAATCATCTATGAAGGTGAGTACATATCGAGCCTTATTGATTGAAGGCTGTGGGAATGGGCCCATGATGTCACTATGAATCATCCCAAGAGGTGAAGAAGCTCTCTGTGACTTCCCTTTGTTAAAATTTTTCTCTGGATGCTTGCCAAGAATACATCCTTGACATACACCGCTTGTGAATTTAATAGCGGGCAATCCTTCTACCATGTTTTCCTTGCTGAGTTGATGCAAGTAATTATAGTTTAGATGGAAAAATATTTCATGCCATAACCTACTAATATCATTAGATTGTGACAGAAATACAATGCTAATAGATTTAGGAACAAAGTGGGAGAAGAAATACAAACGAGAACCGTGATCTGCAATTCCATGTGCAAGCTGTGAGCCCGTGGAAATGTCGGTAATCACTGCGGAGTCTGGAGTGAACTCCACCTTCCTTCTAGAGCCGGAATGAGTGATCTGATATATCGAGAGAAGATTTGCATACAACGAGGAAACATGAAGCACATTTGTGAAGCAGCCCCCTTCAAGGTCTACAAACTACAACAAAACAGGCCATTTGCGCCAGATTTAGCACTGGATTTTAGTGTATTTTTTTTCCAGTTAGGATGAGAAGCTTGGCGCTAAAACTGGCTCTATTGTACAATTTTTAAAGCGTCCTTTTTTGTGCTAGATTTTGCATCCTTTTTTACACCATATTTTGCATCCTCTTTTACATCATATTTTGCATCAGGATTTGCATCTAGTTTTACGACAAGTTTTACTTCTAGTTTCGCGCCATTTTTTTCATATGCTTTTTCATCATTTTTTTCTTCCTATTTTGTGCCATTATTTGTTTCTAGTTTTATTCCATCATTTGCATCAAGTTTTACACCATATTTTGCAAGCAATTTAATGACTTCTTTTGCATCTAGTTTGTGATCATTTTTGCATGATTTTTTGCATGCAATTTTGCATCCTTTTTGGTGTCTAATTCTGCATCCTTTCCAACATCCAAATTTTCAGAGTTTTTTCTTCCTCATTTTGTGTCCAAATTTGCATCTCATTTTGCATGTAGGTTTGAGTATAAATTTGCATCTAGTAATGCATCATTTTTGGAATCCAATATGGTGTCCTTTGTTTCGCCATTTTTTAAGCTCAATTTTACATCCCAATTTACACTATTCTTTGCATCCTCATTTGGTG
Organism: Pinus tabuliformis; assembly: GCA_031772625.1. NCBI lineage: Eukaryota > Viridiplantae > Streptophyta > Pinopsida > Pinales > Pinaceae > Pinus > Pinus tabuliformis. Next base: position 297,369,254 of record CM062817.1, on the reverse strand, counting down.
TCTAAATTTGCATCTTTTTTTGTTTCTTTTTAACACCCAACTTGGCATCCCCTTTTGCATTCAATTTTGTGTCTAGTTGTGTTTCCTTTTTTGCATCTAGTTTAGTGACCATTTTTGCATCCTTGTTTGCACCATGGGTATCCTTTTTTATGCCTTGTTTTGTTCCCTTTTGTGTCTAGTGTTGCATATTAAAATCCTCTTTTTTTCCTTGTTTTCTTCTTGTCTTGAAGCATAGTTTAAAATCCAATTCTACTTACATTTTACATCCATGACTACATCCAAATTTGGCTTCTCGTTTAGAGTGTACTTTTTTTTTTCCCATTTATGGCCCCCTTTACGGGTTCATTTTACTGATTTCAATTACATAGTGATATGTATTACAATCTCTAAATATCATTAAATAATATATCACAATTAAAATTGATAACATAATTTTTGTAAGTAAATTTAAAGGAAATTGAAAACATCCATCCAAGAAATAATAGTATCATCATATATAATAATTCTCTATAAAAAAATCATTGAAAATTTTCAATAAACATATATCAATACCAAATCAACACCTATCATAGATATCATTATTCTAAGGTAAATTTACAACATCCATCCAGAAATAATAACGTCATCATACATAATAATTCTCCATAAAAAAACATTGACAATTTTCAACACATATATAAAGTAATAAGATAATACTAATAATATCATGGTCATCTTTAATCAAATCAACTAAAATTCAAATGTGTGATTACATAGATCAAAATCTTTCATGAATATCATTATTCTAAGGTAAATTCAAAACATTTATCCAAAGATAATAGTATAATCGTACATAATAGTTCTCCATCAAAATATTGTTGATAATTTTCAAAATGTACATAAGGCATATAAAATTTAATCTTATAATGTAGTGATATGTGGTGAGCAAAGCATTGATTTGATCATGCCATTATTCAATAAATGAAACCTTGAACATACAAGTGGGAGAATCATATTCATAAATTTTGTAACCAAATGTCGTTGGTATCATATACATCAATTTTGTAACCAAACATTGTTTGTATCATATACATAAGGTTAGCGACCTTGTAAAATCGCTGAGATATGGAGAAAAGTCCAAAGGTTGCCATATGCTTTAGACTATATCATATACATGAGGTTAGATGTTTTTTCAAATAGCTAAGATATGGAGAAGAGTTCAAAGGTTGCCATATGCTTTAGATGGTCCACGCCTGATGTTTGACCTTTCAAAAGTACAACTTTGAAGCAGAGAGTGGTTGCAACTGCTATGGATGTTTCTACTATTTCCGTTGGTGGTGATGCCTTAGGCGTCTGATTCGATGGTGTTTCTACTACTGCCACTGGTATTGAATCCTCAAATACAGGAGCAAGAGGAGAGGAAACTGGTGAGGTAACCAATGAAGGAGCAGAAAGCAACGTAGTAGAATTGACACATGGAATACACTAGGGGTATGAACACAACATATACTAGATATATGGAGGGGGTGGGATATGGAAAGGCCTCAACATGCACATATCCTTGCGCAATAGGAGAATCCACTTGCAAATTCTAATGATGCAGCTTCGAATAGTGGAAATGCAAAAGCATAACATTAAAATTATGCATGCCTTTCCCCTCCACTATGAATCTATTTTTCTCATGTGTGAATGCATTGGATGGACCTGCATTATTAAAACACTTGTATTAGTTGTTAGGTAAAAATGATATGGATTACTATATACCATGGTGATAGTTATAATAAAATATATCTAACCATTCAATATTGCTATTCAATATAACTGCGATGATTCTATATTATCTAGTGAATGGGTTAAGCAGATTCATTGAACTATAACTACTATGGACATATACATTTCACAACAATAAAAACTTGAGTAAGTGGATAAAACTTGGTGCTCAAACCTTAATCCTTCTTTTTGCTTCTGAGTTATGGAGCTCTTATCGATGTTAAACCTGCATTATCAAAACCCATGCATCAGAGTCATAGATCTAGCTATGGATATATGAATCTCACAACAATAAAATATTTTTATCAAAACCCATGTAGTATTGCTGGTATACCTGCATTATCAAAACTTGGGTATTAGGGAAATAGATCTAGCTATGGATATATGCATTCTAGAACAATAAAAATCCTCTATCTAAAACCCTTGTGTTAGATATGGATATATGCATTCTAGAACAATAAAAATCATCTATCTAAAGCCCCTATGTCAAAGAATTAGCTATAGAAATCACTTGTATTGTCGAATTAGATCTAGCAAACCTCTGTATCAATGAACTGGATCTAGCAAACCCCTGTATCAGAAAAACTAGATATAGCAAACACATGTATATGTGAACTCGATCTAGCAAACCCTTCTAGCAAATATCTGTATTAGCAAACTGGATCTATCAAGCCCTGTATGAGCATCTGTATGAGCGAACTAGATGTAGAAAATGGATATATGCATTCCACAAAAATAAAAACCTAGATATATTGACAGAGTCTATAGACATATAAGGAGGGAAAAAAGAGAGTAGGAAGGAAATTTAACAAATGAGGAAAAAACCATAATCTAAGGAAATTCAAAAATAAATAAATAAATGAGGGAAAAAGAGGAGAAAATTTAATTATTAATTATTTAATTAAAAAAATTAGTTTTTCTATTTTTAATACATAATATCTAATTTAAAACCATTTTATTTCTAATTTAGTTATATATTAGCCCTACTATTTAGCCTTATTTATTGAACTATTAATAACCTTATTTTCATTCAATTTAAAAAAACATTTTTTTTTAATAATGGTTTCTAATCATTTATTATATTTATATTTATAAATATCTATATTTATAAATATTTATATTTATAAAAATATATATATATATATATATTTATTCTTTTTATTTGTTTAAATAATTTTTTGTTTTATTAGTTTTTTTGGACTAATTAAAGTTAACTTTTCTTTTTACTTTTTGTATACATAATATCTAATTTAATACCATTAACTGAGGATTTAGCCTTATTTATAGGACTTTTCATAACTTATTTTCATTTAAATTAGAAAAGAATGTTCTTGCTTTTAATAATAACTTCTAATAATATATTTTTAATATATTCATCTTTATAAATATTTATATTTTTAATACTTATATTTTTCCTTATGTTATTTTTTTTTATTATTTTAATGGTTTTATATGTTTAAATTATTTTATTTTATTTTATTGGTTTTTGACTAATTAATGTTGACTTTCATTTTTATTTGATTTTTCCTTTGAATTCAAGCATTTTTGCATTATTTATTTCCTCCATCTATGTCATGATGATGAGTTTGGAACATTGACCCCAAAAATATTGTTGTGATTAATCCGAAGAAGTCATTCTCTTAAAAAATATTCTAGATTATATTAATATTTAATTTCGATATCAGCATGATTTTTCATTCTTAGGTTAATTTAGGTTGAAGGTACATTCTCATTCTCTAAAATACAAAAATATATATTAATTTAGGTTGAAGATATATTCTATTTTTCTAAATTATAGAAGTAGAGTAGGGTAAAATTAATATTAATTTAGGTTATTCTATATTTGTAAAATACAAAAGGAGATTGTATTGATTAAAATATTTATCTTTACTTTTATTCTACAAAGCATAGAGAAGGATTGAACTTCTAGTGATGTAAACCTCTTTTTGAGTCCAAAATTTAAGAAAATATTTGCACCTTGAGAGATTTGATCCCTCTCGACACATTTGGAATTAAGATATATATTCGTTGGTTTTATCAAATGCCAAGAGGGATCAAATCTCTTGAGATGCAAACTCATTTTTAGTGAAAATTTTGAGAAAATGTCGAAAGATGTGATCCCTCTTGATACTTAATGGATTCGTAATTAAGATGGACATATGCTTGTTCTTTATAATACTATTTGTATTATATATAAATTTCACATCTCTATCTACAAAAATTGTTGAGAGATTAATTTGTCAGATTAAATCCCTTAAGGTTAATTGTCAACCTGAGGTTCGTAAGCACAAATTGCCTTGCACTTCCTCTGTTCAGGCTATGTCAGAGTTTAATGTTTTCCTTATTAATGATTTATGAAAGAAATACTTGCAAATCTTATTGTCTAATGAGAAAACCCAACAATCAAATTTTACCTAAAATCTTCACAAATCCCAATATTTAAATCTGCACTTAACTGAGTATTCCTAGTAAAAATGAACTTCTATTCACACCAAAATATAATCAAAATTTGCATGTTGGTACCAGATTCTATATGAAAAATCACTCAATCGTTTTCAACAAGCATTCTATAATGACGATTCTTTGAAATAAATCAAACAACCCTATGATAATCACCACCCAACTTATTAAACTATTGATTCCATAATCATTTGTTACCAGAGAAAATAATGATAACTAATCTATAACAATCCAATACTAATTCAACAAGTGATCTATCCTGTTAATGCTTCAACCAACTAATTATTTTGTACTTAAGGGTTTATGTCCAAATCAAGGTTTAGAGTTCAAGTACCAATTGGAAGAATTACTCTGTTTTGTTTTATCTTTCTATTTTGTATTCAATGGATCACTTACAGAATTCTTATAAATGAAAACAACTACGATACTTATCTCACTTAATTCTTAGCCATCAATCCTGAAGGCTATACCTAATTCTATGCTACAATCAAACAAATCAGTATGCTGTTGTAAGTCCAAATGATGATCTATTCATGGAGTAAACACCCTAACGTATGAACTGAGAAAGGAGTCATTCATTCAAAGGAGACTGTCTTTTTCATAGAAGTGAGGATGATCGTTTCTCTTTACCACCGGTATTAGCAATTGAATGAACATAGGAGATAAATGGTAACTATAGAATGGTTCTTTCGGAAATGTCCCTGTAATGTTTATACCAATTTATGATGCATCAATCCATATTAAAACAAGTCAATTAATCATTTGTGCAACCCAAACATACTTGTATTTAAAATACCAATTCGATAATTTAATTAATTTCATTAAGTCGAATGATCTAGATAGTGCCAGCCTATCTTCAAATGCCTCTATAATGCTACAATCGGGATTGATTAAGATGATTCTCTTCAATGAAACATAGGTTGATTTAGGGAAAATAGATAAAACCTATTCGATTCAATTGAAATCATTCTTCATCTAGAGCTATTTGAAAGAGTTAGGGACTCCGATATCCACTATGCGTGAAAATTCCAATCAATATATTAGTGACCATATAATGTGTTCCAGGTGAGGGAAAACAAAGTGATGGGGTGGCTCTGGTTGAAAAGGCATGAATCCACACCAAAATCCAATTGCGATTCATAAAAGTGACAAAGACTTCTACAAGAATAACCAACAATCAATCAACCAAATAATAATTCACACAACAGAACTATAAAAGGGATTTAAGCAAATCTAGGGTTGCAGTGTCACTGCTGTTTCAAAATACAAACAATCCCAGATGGGTGGGCCTGGCCACACCTGGGGTTGGATAACTTACAGTAGTTTAAACGATTCGATGCACAGTTAAAACATAAACTTCATTCCATCAACGCATTTGAAAACCACTTCAGAACAATAGCATTACGATTGTATTCAAACTGGTTCAATCATACATCAAAACTACTTCATAAGTTCAGTGCCACAGTGCTACGGTCCTCCCTTAACATATTACATTCAATCGCCTTTATAGGCATTTACTAACAGTTAAACATAAACTAAAAATAACGAGTGAATCCGCATTACTCCTTTCAGGTGAGTTGGTTCAAACAGGCATCTCGAATTGGTCTATCCATTCGTAACCAATTCCCAATTTTGTATATGCTGCAATCAAGGGAAATCGGGCGAGGATCTTAGGATCATGATGTGTGCTACTTGTGGCTGCGCCCTCTCGTCTTCCAGAACATGTTGCAACCTTATCCTTTTCGTTACTTGAGCACCCATCTGCATATAGCCCTTGAGTACCAAAGTAGAAGGTCTTCATGCATCAATTTCTCCTTCTGGGGATCGACCTGCACATTCTGCTGAGAGTCTACACTAGATAATAATAATAAGTTAGTTTAATAATATGCCACTTCTATTTACTTAAATCTACCAATAATTAGATAAATGCAACCATGAGAAGGTTTACCTCAAGTGGAGAGTAGAGATAGGATTAGGATAGTGATTTAGCAGAGAAATGGGTTCCATGGTAACAAAAAGGGGAAAAATGGGAATTAAATCCGACAGTAATAAGAACAAAACTGAGGATCAACATCCTCCCACGCTTAGCCTGATGCATGTCCTCATGCATCCAACAAAAAGGAATTGTGCCACTGAAGGAGACTGTTGTCACAGACTAGCAGTCTTAATTAGGACTTCTATCCCTTTTCCAATCCGTGGCGAACACTTCTGGAATTGCAACGCCAGTCCCTTAGTGTTCAATCGTTTCACAGGTTTGTTCCAAGCTGCCTTCCAACGTAGGAGGTGCTTATTTTTGCATACCAAGGCATCATTCTGCGCATATAGCTTCATATTGGAATCTCAGACTTGTTGGTTTATGTCCTGCACAAATTGAAACAAAACCTTATATTTGTGTGCATACTCTCTCAGTTTAGCAATTGTCTTCTGCAACTTCACAAGCTTGATTTTCAAATTTTCCTCTGCATCTAGTGTAGGACTCTTAGCCGGCATTGTGGATTGCTGCAAAGCACTCCCTCTTGGCGATTTTCCCTTATGCTTCTTAGACGGTAACTGATGCGAGGTAGGTTCTGTAACGTTCTCGCCCGTTGTCGGTTCAGTAGGAGAGAAAGCCTCCATATCCCGTGCGATATCCTCCGAGATTTGGAGCTTAATCGGGGCCGTGACCTCCTCTTCTGTGGGCAATTGGGACTGCGGGGGACTGTCATTGTGGGAGGACGAAACATGGACATGGACCGAGCTAGTTCCTTTAACCATGGTCTATGGGGTGCGTCGTATACTATGGGTTCATCAACGTCCTTGAGCCGAAGTTTCGGCCACAATAATTGGGGGAGTGTTACAGGGAAATGAGGGTCTTCAGCGCTTAGGCTTTGGAGTGATGCTTTTAGGATTGAAGGGGGGTTTCTTTGGGGAGTCCAAAGCATCGCTCTGTATCATGGGGCTTTGGACCGGTTGGATGGGCTCTACCTGATCACCTTTCCTCTTTCATGATGGGCTTGTGGGGGTCTCCTTCAGAATGTTTCATGTGCCATCCTTCACACAATTTACAGCCGTAGGAGGGGGTGCAGAAATAGGGGTAGGAGAATGGGTAGGGGTAGATGTAGACCTTGATGGGGGAGTGGCTTCTTTAATTTTGAGGGATCTGCCCACTATACGCTGTCAGCCTTTCATTTGTGTCTCCTATCCAGGGAACGCTTCTATGAGGAAGTCCTCCCACGACTGCTTCCATTGCCTCAGCTCAGCAACCAACAAAATCTTGATCAAACTGTGGTGATATAATGCCGTGTCGGGATTTTTTCCCTGTGACTGTATTCCCTTAGCCATTTTGCACAAGCTCAACCTTAGGAAATGAGGGATATTGAGATGCTTACCCTCTGTGAAGTGAACCAGGAGCTGGATGTGATAGAGGAAGACCACAGTGAACCTCCCTTCACAGGTCATGAAACACTATAGCATGGTTAGGAGTGGATACCATCGCTCTTCTATGCAATTACGAAGCACCCCCTTTGTCCAACTAATTGACTTGTAAGCTGGCTTTAAGAACCCTGTGCAACTTAGTATTTCCAACTGGCCGCCTTCGAAGAATTTCTCACCATCGGCTGGTAGACCCGTGGCCTTACTAATTGTTTCCTCCATGATTTTAAATCTCAGATTCCGACTTGGGCCTCTTCACCATCGAAGCTCTTAGTAAATGCGAGCGCTACTTGGTCGTTATAGCGTTGGAACTTCTGGAGAAAAGGTATCCAGCTTTTTCCTTCCAGGCTTCCTTTACCCTGCTCAAACTCTGGGGTGCGCAAGAACTAAACGAAGGTTGTTCATGTTTTTCGACTCCCATGGCGCTTATGGTTCAATTGCAATTTGCGCTACCAGACTTCAATCAATTCTCAGGCCTTATCTTCAAGTGTTCTCTATTTAACTACCACTGGACGATTGTTGTGATAATTGAGCTGGCACAGGGGATCGGTTCCATAATGGCAATCAGATACCAGGGATTGGTTCCATGGTGGCAATCGTTCCGCCTTCTCTATTGGGAAGCGTGGGTACTTGAGTGCGGAATGCAGTTTGTGGGGAGAGCGTGTGAGCTCCTCTGCGATGAGGTAGCGGGTTACCACCATGATGATAGGAGATATTATGGAATGATAGTTAAGCGGGGAGTGATTATTATGACACAATAAGGATGAATTGCCGAAAATGATTGTCGAATACTGGAGGGACATTTGTTTATAAAATCGGGACTTAGGCAGGTGAGATGTGAAATGGATGATTATGATGATCAGATGATAGATCTCGAGGCATGCTTCAAAATGATTAACACTTAACTACTCATCAGTAAAATTCAAGCAAAAACAAGCGCATACCTCAACCACTTAAGTGATTTGTCATCGCGTGTGAGCTCCATGTGTTTGAACAATGCCCCTTGCAATTGCGTGCATGGTGCCCAGATTTTGTAAGGTTGACATGCTATGCCTTGTGTTAACACCCAGGTTGTTCCCTTTGACTCCCAAGGGAATACGGCCGGGGTAACCACTAACCAAGCTTTGGATTACAGCTTCTAGCCAAACTGTAATCAGAGAGGGCTCTCTCTTTAAGGTTTGTCTCTATTTTGTGAAGATTTTAGGCTAGTTATGAGTTCAGGGTTTTGGTTTTATGTTTTGGTTGAGGGATGTCTCTCTGTACCTATGGTGGAAGTCTTCTGACAGTATTAGTTCATTGGGCAATGGAGTCTGTGGCTACAGGTTGTCTGGAATATTGAGTTGAGTTGTTGAAACTACAGGGCCATTTAAATACATTATGAAACAAAATTGAGATTGTGAATATGAAGTGTGTTAAACCTGTGGAAAGCAATTAAGAATTTTCCACTAAGCTAGGGTGTAAGAAAGAGATATATTGCACAGGAGCAAACTTGTATTCCTGAAACAACAATCACTGTGAAAGATATAGTTTGGAGGTGCAGCACTTAAGAATTACACCTTATGACTATAACTGAAGGAAAACATTTATAACAGCATAGATTGAGTTCAGGGTATTCTGTGAATAAATCCTGGAACTATTATTTTTCTTTGCCATTAACTATGAGACACAGAAACATGAATGAGCTATGAAAAGATAACAAAAACACATTACGAAGAGTTTTTTAGGATAACTTATTGTGCCATGAAGTACGCAGGAATCCTGTAATATTCAGCAAAACACCACAATGCCTCAGATAACTCAGAGCTTTGGAAATTCCATCATCTTTTGTATTAATACTCTGGAAATTTACAGCATTAGAAACTCTAGAAGAGAAATCAACAACCCCCTGCAAGCTTATGCGAGGGGGAATATATACAATTGGTCATACAAAATATCTGAACTATTGAGTCATCTCAGAAATAAATACGTTCACCAACTACTACAGAACAGTAGATAAGAAAGTTATTACAGCTTTGAATACAAAATAAATGCTCTTTAATTCTGTCAGAAGACTTTTTGACCTTTGGAGGCCATTGAGTCGGTTGAACGTTCTGTTATAAATGCTGAATGATGTGTCTTTATGTCCCTGTCATCCTGTAGACTTCTCGGCCCTGTCACCTATGACTGTCCGTGCTGCTTTAGTGGCCGAGTAGATTTGTTGAGTTGGCTCAGCCCATTCTTCTCAATAGATCCTGAATTCATCAAATTTTCCTGTGTATGATAACTTATGTATTTTAATGAAAAAACTTGATTACAGGCTCTTGCTTACAGTATTAACTGTATCATTTTAGTCCAAAATTCCTGTGTGGGCAATTGATGTCTCAGAATTGCCTCTAAGGTCTCATCTGCCTCTGTGTATTTGTAGAAGTTTGGAGGCACTTCAAACAAATGTTTAATTTCATTCATAATGAAAAATAAGTTCTCTACCCTGTTATAGAGACTTTGTCCAGATGCTGGCCCTGTTTCTTCTGAAGTACTGGGTCTTTCAGTGATCTGATTAGTAGCAAAGGTATTGACCCTTTTGGCATAATTCTCATGTGAAAGAAGTCTCCCTGCGCTGTTCAGTAAGCTAGGAAGACCTTTGCCCTGTAGTACTGTAAACTTTTCCATTAACTTATTTACCTCTGTCTGCATGTCCTGGCTTCTTCTTTCCAGTGTTTGTACCAGGTTTCTTAGTGTAAGGACCCTCTTTATAAGCTGGATGGTTTCAGTTCTGTTTGGAATTCCCATTGCTGCCAGCTGAGCACTTGTTCTGTTATTAAGCACATTAATCATTCTATTGGCAACCTCAAGCATATTGCCTAGAGATGCCCTTGCTCTCTGGATTTCCCTATGTGCTTTCCCTATGAGCTCCATCTGCTCATGAATGGTCTCAATGTATTGCCATTGATCAGTGATTGATTGGCCAATGTTGGCCCATAAAACTGTCTTAAGCTCAGCTGTCACTTTGTCAAGTGTGAGCTCCTGCTCCAGCTCCTTTATCTTCTCCTTAAGGGCCTTAATTTCCCTTCCCTTTTCTGCTACAGTCTGCTTGGATTTGTCATATCTTTCATTGAGCTTAGCTAGACTCTCCCTGGCCTCATTTAGCTCTGCCATTTGGGCCTCTAAGGCCTGAATTTCATTCTTGAGCTTCTGCACATCCAGGCTTGGAGCCTGCTCTGTTGTTGGTGTAGTTGCTGATGTAGATGGTGCTGTCTGTTCAGTAGGAGGAGCAGTAGTCTGAGGAGGTTCCTCCAGATTGATTATTTCTGGAGGGGGCTGAGAAGTTTGGCCTCCTTCCTTCTGTTGTAGTGCTGCCTGCAGTGCAGCCTCTGATTCTCCCAATTTTTCTTGTGTCTGGATCAGTTGTTTATATAATGACACCAGCATAGCTGATGCATCTTGATCATGCCTCAGCTGGGCAACTTCTTCAGTTTGTGGGTGAATGGTTGCTGGGATCTTAATCATTTTCTTCAATGCTGCCATATCGGCATCCCTCAATTTCAACAGTGCTTGTACGGCCTTGATGTCCTTGGGATCATGCCCAAGTTCTATGATTATATCCTCTAAAGCTTTGATTCGGTTGTACTTTGCTTGAGAGGATGCTCTCTCCAACTCAAGTTGGGCAGTTGTGTTGTTTAGGCTATTTTCCAGCCTGTAGTTCACTAATGTTTTGTCTGCCAAGGAGGCATACACCATCTCACCCGTTTGTTTATGCAATTCAATCTGATCCATCGGGTGGATTTCCTTGGCAAGGACCTCAAGATTGGTCCTTAAGTAGTCTGCAGGTGACTGTGGCTGCAACGCGGTTGGCATAAAGTGGCTCATGATCATTTTTCCCTCCTGGACATCATATGCATACATTAATCTCTGCTGGTTAGTGGGAGCCATCTTTAACAAATGATTGTACAACTGTATTTTTATTGGCTCATTCCTCTTCTTTATATCAATGAACTGTTGTTTGATGCCTATTTCACCTCCCCTTTGCTGGCTTGAGGAGCTGACTTCTCCTCCCACTGTTCTTTCT